>JARYHS010009186.1:211559145-211748552 GCA_031002005.1 Vandiemenella viatica | reverse complement strand
ATAAAAACTGTCCGGGGGAGGGGGGGGGGTGAGGTTATCACAGCACCAGCACAGCACAGCACTACACTGTTCCAGTACTGTCATCCAGAGCCTTAGTTGGAAATACTCTTCCCTAAACACAGTTCCACAAATGTTTAATATTACGATGGTTCGTTACACTTGACGTATCAAAGGCTTTACCAGATCCTCGATTTATAACATAAAAGCTATAATATTGGCCGTAAATGCTGATTAGCATTATTCTTTCGCCTTGTTAAAAAAAGACTGACGGTCATGTTTAGTAGGTATGACAGCTAATGTGCTGGGTACAGTTAGAGGATTCGTGAACGGAAAGATACAGTAACCAAGGATAGCGTTCTATCATTCCTTGCCCAAGGCTTAAGGGACCACTTGAATAACAGAACTGTTTAAATTGACCTCTAATGTGCTCAGGAGATAAAAAGGGGGGGGGCAATTGGTGAGTCGTGCAGCGTGTTTTAACTCACAGCCAACACAATAAAAACAAACACGCTGTTGCAAGGTAAATTTTAGAAACGTCGCTAGGCTTCACTCTTAAGGCAATAAGTTTATCTATCTGCCACAGGAATTTACTTGAGCGCAGATTCTATGTGGGGTGAAACACGAATCTATATTCTAACTTGCCTACCTGTGTGAAATAGAAGAAAGTATCAAATTAATTGATCGAAATAACATAGTTCACAAACTCTCTGTATTGTAATAGACTATTACAATACCTGTAGTGTATACACCTATGAGATCCTGGCTGTGAGTAATTAAACTTTGCGAATACTAACTTGAAGTAATACCATGTTACCATGACCCTAAAAGTCGAAACTAAAGTCTCAGCCTGAAAAAAGGAATATTTATACAAGCAGCAGTAGTAGCCGAGAAGTTCCCATTCCATCGAAAACTGTGGCTTATACATTAATGAAATAAGTGTGAAGCTCTTGAAAACAGAAGAAATGCGTGCGCTAGTAATTTCGTGGGTTTTGAGTCAGTCCAGTTGCTGTCCGCGAAGCGTCGCTTTCGGGAACCGATGCCAGCGGCTTTTAATACTTGGTTTTAAAAGCGGCTCACACGGCGATCAAATTAGCCGCCGGCAGAAGTCGGTTTCTCAGAAGCCCTGCCAGCGGGAGGCCCCCCCACCCCCCCGCCGGATATTTCGATTGCGACTTCCCGTCGAGTGCCGCAATTACCGTCTACGCTCTGATGATTCACTACACTTTCCAACAAACGATTCTCAGTTATCGAAATGAAAGGAAATCTATCTACATTAATATTATAAATGCCAAAGTAACTCTGTCTTTTTCTTACGTTTTCACCAATAAACGATTAAGCAGATCTTGATCAAATTTGACAAGGAAATACTGTATATCATTAGGAAGGACAAATGATACTTACTATTTCCGGAATAAATAACATATTTTGCCATGAAATTTCGGAATTAACTGAACTGTGACGGATGGATACACCACGCTGTCTCATGACTACAGGTTTGCGTAGGATTTTTTTGTGAGAAACTATAGAATTTTTTGTCTCCCGCTTTTTCAAGTGAATTACGGTACGTGAGTTTGAGTTGTGATTAATATCAAGTTATTTATTTTCTGCTTAATTATGCCACGCTAGTATAAAAATCATCCCTAGCTTCTGCTATGTTTGCAGGGAATTGACTTTAAAAGACTTTCTCCACGTCTTAAAACTGCTTATAAATTTTACTTTGATTGCAAAGTTGGAAATCGGACAAGATTTGCGCTCCAACAGTTCGCTGCACTACTTGTTACAGTAGCTGCACCAAATGGGTCAAAGGTACCCGTAAATCAATTCGATATACTGTGCCCATGGTTTGGCGTGAACCTAGCAGTGGTCTCACAGTCTGTTATTTTTGTATGACTTCCACCGTTGGTTTCTCTATCAAACGTAAGCATAAAATTCTGTATCGTAACATCCCTTCAGCTCTAAGACCAGTTCCTCTCATTGATTCTTTGCCAATCCCACTGCCCTCAAGAACCTACAATCTAGAGCCAGAAACAGATTATGGACCATCAAATGATAAGTCAGAGCAAAGATGAATTGCTCTATGATTACAGCCAAGTTAGATGTAATCATAGAGTTAACAGAAAAGAACAGGAAGAAAAAAGCATGACATATTCGTATGCAAACCTGTAGCCGCGAGATTTCGAGAGTGGCAACGTGTTACAGTGAATGTTCTCTTTTGAAGTCTTGCTATGTATTTTTATTTATTGTTATATATTTTTTGGGGTGTTTGGGGGAGGATGAGGGAGGCTGGAATATGTAGAAAATAAGAATAAAGTTTTCGAGAAAATCAGAAACAATAGATCAATAATTTTACAATTGGGGGGGGGGGGAGGGAGGCAAGAATTTTTCATCTTCCTAGCTCCTCAGAAGAAATGTAAAGTCTAAAATAATCCTTGTCATCCCTCCAAACTGTAGAAAATTGGTAAAAAATGGGGGGTGAGGCGTCCCCAAAAATTCAGGGTGTTGGGAGGGAGGGGGACAGAGTTCATATTCGGATTCAGTAGGTCATTTTACATAAGAATCAGCGGAAATGGTGGCAGGGATCGAAAAAACCTAGCTTTATACCAACTTCTCAAAACCTACCTTGGAGGGTGACCGGCAACCACTCTGGCCTCGCATTCGGGAGGACGCGGGTTTGAATCCCCATCCGGGCATCCAGATTTGGGTTTTCCATTATTTCTCCTAATCTTTCCGTGATGTTTCCTTCAAAAAGGCCACGGACGAATTCCACCCCTTTTCTTGCACCCAATCCTTTCCCGTCTATAATGACGTCGACGAAGCGTAAAGTCATAAACAAACAAACAAAAAAAAAAAAACATTTCCTTATATCTGCCGCATATGCAAGGCCAGTCAACAACGTACATATATGTCGCGCAGATTGGTTAAATTTACTGTTCATATATTTCGCCATCAAAACTTCGGTGGTTTGGGCATGTGAAGAGAATGACTAGTAAAAGACTGCCAAAAACTTATTTGGAAAAAAGGATACTGGGCAAAAGACCAGGGGAAGACCAAGAAGAAGATGGACAGACCAACTGAAGGAGGACGTAGAGAGAAGAGGCTGGAATTGGGAGTACATCACAGACAGAGAAACCTTTCTTGACAGGAAAAGGTGGAGAACAATCGTCTATAACAACCAAGGCTCGTAAACCACACCCGGGAAACTGAAGATGGTCCCCAACGATAATGATGATGATGATATTTCGCCAACTATTTACTTTCTACAATTGTCGGAATACTATGGGCGTAACGAATGTATTACTTCAGTAGAGGTTGAAGACTGCAACTACAGCCGCGGCGACTATTTTGGCGTCAGTGCCTAACTGCTTCGCGGCTGTCGACGCCGTACAGCCAATCGCGATTGCGGCTTTCACGCTGTTTTATGATCTACGGAACAGTGGCATTAAGACCACGTTTCTGCTTCAGACATCTTAAGTTCCTTGAAGCTGATAAGTGGACTCGCAAATTAGTGTCCTGACAGTGATGCACATGAATTAAAAGGAAAGTTGTGTTCTGTTTTTTGACGTAGGCGCCTACCTCTTCCAACGACGTTCCAATGTTTTATGCCGTCTTTATATAAGGATATCTCAAGGGTTTAAAAAAGAACGAATCATGTATGACATAATCCTTTAATTTGAGACGGCTGCCAGTTAAACTTTTTAGATCTGGAAACCGATGTAGTCTTAGGCTAAGTACACACTTGTACACAAAGTCGAGCGATCGTCCAGAGACGTGTTAGGAACTGTCTATAGATATGTATGGAGACAATGTATATAGACAGTCTAGAGACTTTGTCGCGTGTACACACTTGAAAGCCTTGTTGCTCGTTAGTTGCTAAATATGGCTGACCTTTGCTAAGCCCCCACTGCTAATTTTTACATTAACCAGCAGTAAGTAGATATCCCGCTCCTCGCAACATATGGCCCTACTGTTGGTTTTGGCGGTAGTGATATCACTTAGCGTTTTTATTACTACTATTCAACAAACCACTTTACAAGATATACATGTTAGCGCAACGGGTATTATAGTCAAATAATTCAATTACTCCACTCATTTATTTGAGAAACTTTATTCTATACTTCAAACAAAATACTGCCAACAGACTTATCTATACATGCTCTCTCCTAGTACTCTCCCGCCATATTGCCATCTTCACTCTCTCTCCATACACAATCACAGTAGTACCAACTACAACAAACTAAATTCTAAAAAAAACTTAAAATTACCCCAAATGTCTACACAAACTACTCATACTGTGAAGTCTATTTAACCTATTTTATTTACAGTTTTTTTTATTACAATGATTTTGTGAGTGGGATCTCACATATGCCCCCACTTTATAACAAACAAGCATATTTTTTTTTAAAAAATTGGTTGGCTTGTTATAAAGTCCAACCTTTTTCACAAATCATTGTCTTTATATACACTTCCACAATTCTGTCCTTATTTATAACAATAATCACTCACTGTCTCTATCAGTCTGCATCTTTACCAGTCAACGTTATACAAAACCACCAAATTTCACAAGAACACAATATGTCACTTATCTCTTCTGACCTTGTACATTTTCAAGTCTGTTATGTTTCTTAACCCAAATTTCTTACCAGACTTAGGATACACTAGCCAGTATGCGTTCCTATGTGGCTTCCCTTCTACCTTAAATGGTCCGTGGTACACGTCAAAGAATTTCTTAATCTCCGCATTTAATTCGCATGACCTCTCCTGAGTCTTTACCAGTACCAAATCTCCCAAATTAAATTCGACAGGTTTATATCTTCGGTCGTGCCTGTTTCTTCTCTCTTCTGATCTTTTCTTTATTCTTTCCTTTACCTGACTGAATATACTTCTTGGGATCTCACTTGACTTACTGGAAATTTCACTATTTCGCGTACCAAGTTAGGAGCTTCCTTATTATACATTATAAAATATGGACTGTAACCCGTACTTTCACTGGGCACGCTGTTTATCACATCTTCAAAATCAGCTACATATTCTACCCAAGTAGTATGCTTATTGCTGCAGTACGTTCTGAACAACCGACCAATCTCTCTCATAACCCTTTCTGATATAAGCTCATTTGGTAACATTTCTTCCTCTGCAGTGTATTTCTTTATATTCTCCTCACAGTTCTTTTGATTATCATGATTTCCCACGTCGATTCTAGCCAATTCTTGTACCTCTTCTTCGTGCCAATTATATTCACACATCCTTGTAATGTTCTGCGGCTCATCCTCATTTAACAAGTTGAAACATTCCCACCATTTTAGCGGCTCCTCCTCCTCAAAAACTCGGACATCTTCTTCTTCTATTGTTCTCTCATGATTATATGTTCCGTTTTGTAGTTCACATTTTGCACATCACATTCAGTTGTTTTCTCCCGTATGCTTTCAGTTCTACATTGATTATTATTGTCGTCATCTAGTTTGGTCATCTTCTCTCGATCCTTCGGTCCTGTTTTGACTTCTTCCGCTACTGTTCGGACCGCCCCAGTTGCGGCACTGAGTTTCCCATCATTCGCTCATGATCATGATGCCTTACCTCCCTTCTTACTGCCTGGCCATTATTGTGATGCGACCACTGATTGTCATGGCTTCTATTTTCATATTCCCTTCTCCTATTATCACCCGAATTCCTGTTGAACTGATCTCCTCGGTTATATCCGTTCATACGGCCTCTGTCTCTTGTAAAATTATCTTGCGACGGCATTGGTTTGACCTGTTATAATTTCTGAAATCATTCCTCCTATCTTCCCTCGGTCCATGTTCATTTGTACTACTCCAACGATCTAGTCTTTCAACTGCTTCGAGAAATTCTTCTACACTATTCCATTGATTTATTATAAGCTTCTCTTGAACAGGTCTGGGCAACTTTTGTAATAATACTTCTATCTTTTCATCATCATCTATTTCTTGGTCCAGATAACGTAATTCCTTCATAACTGCTTCACAAAAGTATTTCATACTCCATCACGCCGACTATAATATCTACAATTCCAAAAATCCCTTCTCACTCTTCTTTGCTTCCGTTGTGACCAATACTTGCTCAAAATAATCTCAAAAATTCTTCATAGTTGTTACACTCCTCGTCACTCTCGCAACTCCATGCAAAAGCATCCCCTCGTAACATGTTCTTAATATACCTTATTTTGTCAACGTCAGACCACTCGTAAGGTAAGCCATTTTTATAAGCTCTAACAAATTCTACAGGATGAACCTCTCCTTCGGGTTCAAATTTTACTTCCGGTAACTTGAAATGATTCGTAATGATGTTACCGCTTCCCATAGTAGTCACACCTCGCCGTTCTGCTTCCTTGACTCTTTGAGTTAATTGTAATATCTCTTCTCTCACATCTTCTTTAACTAAGTCGACCTGGTTAGCTACTTCCGCCACCTTGCATGTCACTCCTTTTGCCTCCTTGTCCATAACCATTAGTCTCTCTCCTAATCGAGAAATCCTTTTGGAGTTAGTTTCCGCCTTCTCTTTCAACTCTTCAATCCCTTTAGCACATTCCCTCTGATTTTCATAGATTATTTTATTTTCTTCCCGCATGGCCATTTGCTCTTCTTGTATTATATTGCTACTTTTCTTCACTTCCTCCTCAACTTTCTGTTGCACTAAACATTCTACATTCTTTTTAGTAGTCTCCCCAAGCTTTTCCACATAATCATACACCATCGTTATTTCCTTTTCCATTCTTGTGTCCACTTCCTCTTTTAATTTTTGCCTCATATTTTCTATCTTCTTGTCACACCTGTCTTCTGATTGCCGAATACACTCATCCATTTTCAACAACATATCCTGCTTTATCATTCGCACTTCGTCTGTAATTTTTCTTCCATTTTTTCTGCTGTTCTCTGACTTAATTCAATTTTTCTTTCCATATTTTCTGCTGTTCGTTTTGATTCCTCATACACTCCATTAAAGAAATAACATTGATATTTCGCCACCTTTCTGTTTTGGCATCAATTATTTCATTACCCTCCTCTTTTTCTCGTATTTTAACTTGATCGACTGGTACTGGTGTAGACGTAACATTTGTCATGAAATTCTCTGACTCATGGTCACCGATATAGCTACTTTTAATATCTACACTAATATCACCACTGGTCAGCGACTCAAATCCGCTTCCCCCCACGCGGTCAGAGATATCAACGCTACTAACTTCTGCTACACTACATACGCTAATTCCATTTCCCTCCCTTACAATCGAGCGCTCACCGAAACCAGAATCTTCATTGTTGACATTAGCATTATTATTATTATCCCCCTCTTTAATATTTAATTCAGCATCGCGGTTGACTAATTTTTCACTAATTGCTGCCATGTTAATTACAAATTTTAATCAAACACAGTACCACGGGCTAAGTCTGCTACAAAAATTATTCCGCCAAATCACAAGACAATATTACACATACAAAATCACTTCACAATTTTACAACGCCGTATTACAACGCAGCTAGACTTCCAAACGGGTACAGAAACCCTTTCAGATTACTTACTGTACCAAAAAACAGCTGCACCCCTGTAAAAAATAAATTTTGCAACACAAAATATACACAACATGTTATTACATCGAAAGTTACAATGACTGACATACATGCATATACATAAGTTGCTTTATATTCGTCTACTTAAAAAAATCTTCCCCCCTGTATTTAATTATTTTCTTTATTACTTTAACTAAGACTTTCACAGCATGTAAATTTAGCTTAAACAGTTTTTTACGGACCAAAATTATTCTTACGACAATTTTACAAATTTTAAACTTTCAATTCTTACAAACAGTACTCCGTTACTTTATGCTTGTTTTCAAATAGTTCTGCTTAATTCAACCGTTCATTTGCTGATATTTACACCACTTCTTTTTCCAATCAAGCAACAAAATTGTTCCGCAAAAGTTACAACGTTAATTTCCGTCAGTCTTTTCTGTAATTACTGCTACTTTGATTACGCTGAAATTCTTCCAAGAAAATTAAATTGTCTTTTGTACTTGCCACATCTGCGCCGTTATTTCTTCTTTCTTGAAAATACCTGCTACCAGTCGCCGATGTTTTCCTCGCGTCGTCTGCTTCCGATGAAATTATTCCAGCTCGTAAGCAATGCGATACATTGCCTAATCCTGGCTTAAGGGTCTCCAATTTGCTAAGCCCCACTGCTAATTTTTACATTAACCAGCAGTAAGTAGATATCCCGCTCCTCGCAACATATGGCCCTACTGTTGGTTTTGGCGGTAGTGATATCACTTAGCGTTTATTACTACTATTCAACAAACCACTTTACAAGATATACATGTTAGCGCAACGGGTATTATAGTCAAATAATTCAATTACTCCACTCATTCATTTGAGAAACTTTATTCTATATTTCAAACGTTCGCTGCTACAAAATACTGCCAACACACACTTCTATCTATACAAGCTCTCTCCTAGTACTCTCCCATATTGCCATCTTCACTCTCTCTCCATACACAATCACAGTAGTACCAACTACAACAAACTAAATTCTAAAAAAAACTTAAAATTACCCCAAATGTCTACACAAACTACTCATGCTGTGAAGTCTATTTAAACTATTTTATTTACAATTATTTTTTATACCGAGCAAGTAGCTTATTGACGCTCCTAAAGGAAGAGGGAAGTTAGTTTACATATTTCGCTGAAAGACAAGGTTATTCCTTATTGCTAAGGTACATTTCTTTCAATTTAGTTTTACCAGGCTGTTGTTTGTAGGAACTTCAGTAGTAATACTTGCTGATTCTTTTGTCAGTATCTTGTTACTCGTTACAGGAAGTGTAACAATTACGAAAAACAACATTAGAAAAAATCGGTTCAATATTATTTCGTATCCTTTGCTTTCATATAGGTTCGTGATAGAATATACATAAAAATATAATACCGTTATACTTGTCTTATTATCAAATGATACTATAATTTATAGTTACAAAAAAGTCGCCTCCCGGGGCAAGTGTCCTGGTTCTCTCTCTCTCTCCCCTCCCCTCCCCAAAATTAATCCGACTCTGTTGTGAATATCAATAAAGATGACCATCGAATTTACTTAAGTTTTCAACTGGGGTCGTACGGAACGTCCATTTGAGATGAGTGACAAGCAACAGTAACGAAATCGATGATTTCATTTATGCAGTTTTAATTTGGAAAAACCGCGGAAAACTGAAATCATGTTGGCCAGACGGGGTATCCATCACGTGTCGTTCCTAATACGAGGCAGGGACTTCACCGCTTACCCGTTAGGCTCGGTCTCTTCTCTGTTGTTCACCATATACACATGTAGACTGCACTATTTTCCTTTCCGATCTGGAAACTGATAGGTGATGAGCTTTTAACAGAGAAATTGAAAAGTGAACCAGGTATATGTTGATGAGTACCTACAAGTACTGCCTCTATTAAGTCTTTAAAGAAAAGTTTTTGTTTCATCGAACTGATTCAAGTTTTCTGTTTGAAAACAAACTATGAAAGTTTGAGTATAATTTCTTTTAGATCAATTCAAATTATTTTAGTCTGTTGTAGCGAGACTCCCAAAAGACATGGAGTCATTGCCGGCTGCCTGCTCTGTCTAGAGATTAATCCGGCATATCTTCGTTAATGAAATATGGAACTTTAAACTTCTGTCAGTTGATCATTGCTTTTCTTTATTTCATAATACAAGCTAATGCCCACGACTTCGTTCGAGATTGTAAAGAATTATGATTAACAGCTACCAACATGTAACCACCATAGTGCACATTGGGAGTACCACACACAACCTACCTGCGTAGGGTATTTATGGCTCCAAAGAGAAATATATACTATGCTATGTAGTTGTGGCAGCAAATTGACATATACGGAGACACATGTCTTTGGTCGAAATACGAAAATATCCTTGATCGGCCACTTTCAACCACCATATCACCCACACTCGCACAGTTACCGACATTCGGCCAACGTTGTGATCGATGTGTGATTCTGTGCTACTACCACACACAAACACCAGTGATCTGCGTTAGATAGTTTTGGCTGAAAAGTGATACACCATGACACATACGTCTTTGGTACAAATATGAAAGTGGCGCAAGTTGAGCACTTTCAACCACCATATCTCTCACACCTCCATAGCTACCGACATTTAACCACCATAGTGCACGATGGGAGATTCGATGTTATTACCACATAAGTATAAGGATACACAAGTCTTTGGTCGAAATATGAAAATGCCCTGTATCGACCACTTTTAACCATTATATCTCCCACACCCCCACAGCTATCGGCATTCGGCCAACGTTGTGCACTATAAGAAACTCCATGCTACTTCCACACACAAACACCAGAGATCTGTGCTAGGTAGTGGTGGCTGAAAAGTGAAATATAGGGAAACACACGTCTATTTTTATATATATATATATAGAATTTTTTCAGCGTAGCATCCTAATCTACTTTTGCTGCAGAGACACTGGAATCTCAGTAGAGGAGGTGCTTGTTTCCCTGTGTAGTAAAAATCACGTTTTAACTGTGGGGTAGCTAGCTGGGAAAGCAAAAGGCATTGAGAAGGGGAAAAAGAAAAAAAAGATTCTAAGTTATGATATTTCGAGAGTTTTCAAAGTCATCTGGCCAAAGGAGATACATGAGATTGTATCTAGTATAATAGGAATTTTTGTCTACCGACATTGCGTTTAATTTAAACAAACATCGAGCTAATGAGAACCTTTCAATATCTAGTTCCTCCATAAAAAAAACAGGTTTGTGACAAATATACATACCCTGGAGAGTGACAATCTGTGCTTATGTTGCCAACTTATTTGGAAAAAAGAAACATACTAATTTTTGGAAGAAGAAAATAAAAAATATTGAAAAAAGAAATATCTTTTAAATTTAGGTATTAATTTCCTGTAGCTAGTATGGGCTGTGTAGTGGGTCACCCTTCAGAAAAAATCGATTCAAGATTTTGCGATTTGGCACAAGTGCTAAAAGGTCGTGTGGAAATTCATTATGGATAAGAGCGTTCCGTTCCATGAATTGTATTTTTACTTCAAAGTATTTTCCCATTGTATGGTTAATAAAAAGTATACAGGCCAAGAATAAAGTATGTTACCCAGGGCTGGCGTTAGGGAGGGGGGGGGGGGGGGGAGGGTAAGCGGGTCAAGTGTACCGGGGCCCGCCCGTCTGATTGGGGGCCAGGCTGTAGGGGCCCTCTGTTCGACAAGTTGTAGAAATTGAAGAGCTAAATAAAAAGTCGCCGATTTGGTCTGAGGGTGAGCCCTAACCGATGAATTGGCCAAGGGCCCCCAACTGGTTACTTGACTGCTAAGAACACATACCCCGGGCCCCAAAGTCCTAGCGCCGGCCCTGATGTTACCTTGTTAGGTTTTTTTTTTTTTTTTTTTTTTTTTTTTTGCTATCAGGGTGCGTCCATTAATTACGTGTGGTGAAATAGGGGGAGCAGGGGCATGGTGTCACCTCAAAATCTCACGTCATCGTTGGGGGGAGGGGGGGAGGGTCCGGAATATCGGAGAAACACCTCACGTCATTAATGGACGGCCCCTCATCAGTCTTTAGACTGGTTTGATGCAATCCTCCATCCCTTCCTATCTTGCGCTAGCCTTTTCATCTCAATATACCTCTAACAACCCACGCCCTCAATTATCTGCTTCCTATATCTAATCTTTGTCTTCCTCTGCAGTTCTTACCTTCGACTGTTCCTTCCACTAACAAATTAGTAACCAATCCTGCATATCTCAAAATATGACCTACCATCCTGTCTCTTCTTTCTGTAAGACTCTTCCACAAACTTCTTTCCTCGCCAATCATTTCCAAAACTCGTTCGTTTCGTACTTTATCCGTCCACTTAATTTTCAGCATCCTTCTATAGAATTACATTTCAAATTCTTCAATTTTCCTTCTGTCTGGTATTCCAAATGTCCATGCTTCGCTGCCATAAAGTGCGGTGCTCCACATACAGAGTTTCAAAAAGTTTTTTCTGAGTCCTAGATGAATATTTTAAACTAAGAGATTTCTCTTTCTCATGAAGGCTCTATTCGCTACTACTAGGCCTATTCTGCTTTTGACATCATTTCAGTTGTAAGTTCCTAAGTAGCAAAATTCACTAACTTCTGCTATAGAATCTGACCATGTTTTTATATTTAATCTGTTGTGATTGGTATCATTTCTGCTACATTTAATCACTTTTGTCTTGCTTTGTTTTATATTTAGTCGAAAATCTTCTTCCTGTATTTTGACCATGATATTCAATAACTTCTCAATATCCTCAACTTGTTCTGCTAAGACAATGTTATCAGCAAATCGTAGCATACTGATTTTTTCTCCTTGTATATTTATGATACATTCAAATCTTTCTTTCACTTCCTTTATTGCTTCTTCTACATTCAAGTTGAATATTAATGGGGATAGACTACAACCTTGTCTCACACCCTTTTAAATGATTCTCTACTTTTATTATAGCTACTTGATTCTTATAAAGTGTTCTTCTATATCGGCATTTTAGACCCGAGTTCTTTAAAATTTTGAACATCTTGTCCCACGTAACATTATCAAAAGCTTTTTCTAATTGAACAAATGCCATAAAAGTATCTTCGTTTTTCTTGATCCGCCCTTCAAGTATTAATCTTAACGCCAGAATCGCTTCTCTTGTTCCGCGGTTTTTTCTAAACCCAAGCTGATCCTCACATACAATATCTTCTGCCACACTTTCCATTCTTCTGTACATTATTCTGGTCAGTAATTTTGAAGCGTGTGATGTTTGACTTATAGTGCGATAATTCTCACTTCTGTCAGCTTGTGCTTTCTTTGGAAGTGTGAAGATGACACTTTTATTAAAATCATTGGGAATGTCTCATGTTTCATAACTTTTTGATATACGGTAAATAATTTACCGTAAATTTGAATAATCTTTGTGTTACTTTTTCTCCTAGCGATTTCAGAAGTTCTGCAGGAAGCTCATCAATTCCAACTGCTTATTTTGATTTCGAATCATTCAAAGCTCTATCAAATTCTGTCCTCAAAACAGGATCACCTAAGTCATCAATGTCGACATCAACTTCATTTTCTAATGGACTGTTGTTCAAATCATCTCCAATGGTATACGGTTGTGTTGTGTATCAAATTTGAGCCGATAATAATGACCCTTTCGGCCTTTCCAGGATTTATAAGTTTGTGCAATAGCGAACAATAGAATTAGATATGAATAGATATTAGTCTGAAAAAATTAAAACGTCCCCATTTAATTCGAAAAGTTGTACTGTTGTGCAATGTAACTGCTATATAATTTATTACGACCTGGGACTTGTGGAGACACCATCTCGTGGCGATACGATAAGCCGCTACGTACTTCCTATTTCAAAATTCTCCTCACAGGTGGCGACTGTTGCGTCGTCGGCAGGTACCGGTCACGTCAGTGTGGCAGAAGAAAGCTTGGCAGGTAGTACTCGGAACCCGAGGTCCTGGCTGGATAAGTCTACGTCTCAACGTGCTTAGCGGCAGCACGCGTCTCTCGAGCTTCCTGTCACGGCGAGGAATCCTGTAGATATATTTAATACGCAAGCTGCTGTTAGTCTGAGCGGGCATAGCACGTGGAAAGCACGTCTTTCGCGTTTCATGCACATTGAAAAGAGAAAAACTCAGTGCTACATTACAAAACGGGTTGCCACAAGTTGAGTTTGCGTCGTCTGCCGGATCTCAGTGTGCAGTGATGTGCTAGTGTGTGTTGTGGGATCGAGGATACTACTATGTGTTTCAAGTACCAGGACCATGAGGATTAAAGGAGAATGAGCATCGATGCGGATAGCCTGGTAAGTCGAAGTCCAGCTCCAAACTATTCGGATTTCTGCTAACAGCACGCGGAGCTGTTTTCACGTTTTTATTCTGTCTACAGCTTTTAGGAGATCGTATGTCGACAACTTTGGATTGTCTGGCTGCGATCTTTGAGTGGTCGGTGCTGCATTCTTTTTACGTGTCCTATTCCTGACGGACAGTTGAAGAATCACAAGAAATAAACTAGCTGTAACACCAGAGCGTTCTCCCACGAGACCAGCTGACTGGAACTCTTGCGGTCTGCACACGCGAGCATTCGTGTGCCCAGTGTAGGAACGCTTCCTTCTTTCCAGGCGTCCGTTAGCAGGCCCAAATTTATTCGCCTGCATCTATTCAAGAAAACGCCATATAAAGCTAGACGCCGTTATTCTTTTCTGTTCTCTCAATTTCCCGACTGGTCTATTTCAGTGAGCATAAGTTATTTCTCTAAAGTAACCCACAAACAGTTTTTGAATTTTTTCCGGCAGCATCATGACACGTTCATCCAGTGATGATTTACATGGAATTCTTACGACTGGTTCCTACGTTTAGGGATTGCATTTCCCTTACTATTCGGTGGCATACTGTAGGAGTGTACGTTATGGATAAGCGTTACTCAAACCAGAAATAAAACCAACAGTTAGTAGTCAGAAACACTGACCATTATAATTTGTTTCGTCTTTGTTGTCTGCTTTAATAAATCTGGAAACAATGAAAACCTAAGCATACGAGGTAATAATTGGTAATAATTTTCATGTAGACAGAGCAACTGCAAAAGTGATTCATTGGAAGTTCACATCGCAGACGGATTGCAAACTTTCGTTCCTAAACACTATTAACGAAAAATGTCAGAATTCAAGACAAATAAATCATAGCATGATGATCTGGGATCATTTAATCATCGTTTAATCATATTGTGAATATGAATCCTTCAAGAAAACTATACAAATGTTATTCATTTGTGCCCAAAATTTAATATTCCGTCAGCTGACTTTAATTCAACTTGTAAGGAAATCACATAAATGTCTGTATTGCATTTGGTACCATAATTTGTTTACTTTTATTGCTGAAATCTGACTTTTTCGAAATGAAATATTGCTGAAATAAAGGGCCCATTTACTATTTCAGTTCTTTCATAGCAACAAAAAACTAATAAAGATGTCAAAGACGGTCGACGGGTTTTGAAATGGAAGGAAAAAAAAAAAACTTTGTAAAATCTCATCAACCTCCCAAAAATTATATTTTTAACACTTGAATGGTCCACTTTCCTGTTATTTCATTGTTGCTCATGTGAGGATCAGACCCAGAGCTGAAATGTTTAGGCACAGAAAAATATTTCAGCACGATGAATCATGACTATATGCCAATTTTACTGCCACACAATTAAAATCATAGTTTTTGTCTACTGAGGCTTTTTTTTTTAAATATACAGTAACTAAAAACGAGAGAATGTCGAAGATCCAGCTAGTCCGGCGGGTGAACGGTAATGTTCGGGCCTAGCATTCGGGAGGATGCGGGTTTAAAATTCCCGTCCGCCTATACTGATATCGGTTTTCCATGGTTTCCTCAAATTACTCTGGCGAATGGCGGGATACTTTCATCGAATTCCTCCTCCCCCCATTCCTTTCTCGCCTTTAACGACGTCGACGAGGTATAGAACTCTGAGGGGAAAAAATCTAAGACCCGTGAGTTTAAGATGTCTGAATATGGAAGACAGACGGGAAGAGTTGTATTTCTCACTATGCATTTTTATGCGGTGTCGCGATTTTTAATAAGATTCTTCCAGATCTCTATCATCTTCAGCCAGTCTTCCTCCTGTTTGTTTTGCTCCACTGTTTACCAAATTCTTCCATCTTTTCTTACCTTATCTTACATTACCTTACCATTTTCATTTGATTGATTTTTATCTCACTTCTTACTTACACTCCTGGAAATTGAAATAAGAACACCGTGAATTCATTGTCCCAGGAATGGGAAACTTTATATACACATTCCTGGGGTCAGATACAACACATGATCACACAGACAGAACCATAGGCACATAGACACAGGCAACAGAGCATGCACAATGTCGGCACTAGTACCGTGTATATCCTTCTTTCGCAGCAATGCAGGCTGCAATTCTCCCATGGAGACGATCGTAGAGTTGCTGGATGTAGTCCTGTGGAACGGCATGCCAAGCCATTTCCACCTGGCGCCTCAGCTGGACCAGCGTTCGTGCTGGACGTGCAGACCGCGTGAGACGACGTTTCATCCAGTCCCAAACATGCTCAATGGGGGCCAGATCCGGAGATCTCGCTGGCCAGGGTAGTTGACTTACACCTTCTAGAGCACGTTGGGTGGCACGGGATACATGTGGACGTGCATTGTCCTGTTGGAACAGCATGTTCCCTTGCCGGTCTAGGAATGGTAGAACGATGGGTTCGATGACGGTTTGAATGTACCGTGCACTGTTCAGTGTCCCCTCGACGATCACCAGAGGTGTACGGCCAGTGTAGGAGATCGCTCCCCACACCATGATGCCGGGTGTTGGCCCTGTGTGCCTCGGTCGTATGCAGTCCTGATTGTGGCGCTCACCTGCACGGCGCCAAACACGCATACGACCATCATTGGCACCAAGGCAGAAGCGACTCTCATCACTGAAGACGACACGTCTCCATTCGTCCCTCCATACACGCCTGTCGCGATACCACTGGAGGCGGGCTGCACGATGTTGGGGCGTGAGCGGAAGACGACCTAACGGTGCGCGGGACCGTAGCCCAGCTTTATGGAGACGGTTGCGAATGGTCCTCTCTGATACCCCAGGAGCAACAGTGTCCCTAATTTGCCGGGAAGTTGCGGTGCGGTCCCCTACGGCACTGCGTAGGATGCGACGGTCTTGGCGTGCGTCAGTGCATCGCTGCTGTCCGGACCCAGGTCGACGGGCACGTGCACCTTCCGCCGACCACTGGCGACAACATCGATGTACTGTGGAGACCTCGCGCCCCACATTTTGAGCAATTCGGCGGTACGTCCACCCGGCCTCCCGCATGCCCACTATACGCCCTCGCTCAAAGTCCGTCAACTGCACATACGGTTCACGTACACGCTGTCGCGGCATGCTACCAGTGTTAAAGACTGAGATGGAGCTCCGTATGCCACGGCAAACTGGCTGACACTGACTGCGGCGGTGCCTAATCGCTGCGCAGCTAGCGCCCTTCGACGGCCAACACTGCTGTTCCTGGTGTGTCCGCTGTGCCATGCGTTTGATCATTGCTTGTACAGCCCTCTCGTAGTGTCCGGAGCAAGTATGGTGGGTCTTACACACCGGTGTCAATGTGTTCTTATTTAAATTTCCAGGAGTGTAGATTTTCGCTTTATTGTGACATTTCAAATCATCTGAGTCTTCCCTCTAGAATTTTCCTATCACATCGGTTACCTTCGCAGTTCTTATTATGTTTTCGTTACTGATCCTATTTTTTCTGTTCACCTAACACATCTATCTCATGATTCTTAACTTCGTCCATTTCAATTTGCTCACATTTCACTTTCTTAGTGTTGGAACGTGTGTTCAAGCGTTCCCTACAATATTCGTTGTCAGTTTGACAACATCTTTTTATCGGAGTACAATTCGGAAATTTCCTTCCAGCTCTTTATTTCGACTTGAGAATAGAGTTGACTTCTGTCTTGACGACCCTGACCATCTGTTATTGAGCTCAGATACTAAAATTGATTTACACACTTTATCCTATCACAATTTTTATATTTTGAGTGTTTGTAGTTCATATACTCTGTTTTTACTGTGATAATGTTGATCTCTCTTTGTTCAGTCATATTTTTCCATCTCTTCATGCTTCTTTCACCATTTTATTTTGTTTGTGGCAGTCAGACCCAATGACTAAAACAGTCAAATCGGTTTGGAAGTGAAGTGACACTAAAATCCTCGGAATCTACATTTTTTACGAATACAGTATTATTTTATTGTATCACACGGAGAAGTGATGGAATTCATTTCAACAAGGAACGTAAGTAACCATCGGAGAGAACAGTTATAATTGTTTGGACGTTAATCCACTGAGACGGAGCGAAGAATGCGAAAGTTGATGCACTATCCAATGAAGAGGCTTATGATGAGGACTTGTCACAATCAGAAATACCTACACTGACTACTTTATTTACACAGTGGCAGCTAAAATTGAAGGCAGACTCAAAGACGGAGAAGACGAGGCGCAACAACAAATTCCACATGAACCGTGGTTCGACAAGAGTACATGTTCCTTATAAAAAAAAAAAAAAAAGAGAGAGAGAGAGAGAGACAACTTTAGTACGCTTGAAAACTAATGATGGGCGCCCGCACTAATACCTCTATACAAAAAGCATAATCGACAACCAATTGTGTAATTGCGGCATCAGTGAAGAAGAAACACTGGTACACTTATCCTGTGGCTGGAATAAAGGCTTTGGGAAGGGAATACCAACATTTAGGTACATTCATACCGCATTCTGTATGTACTGTATGTCATGGTTGCGAATAAATAAATTCAGCTAATGGTTACGTTGACAGACAGATATCATGCCCTGTTGGCACCTGATTCACAAACTTGATGACTAGCTATATATTCTCGTTATTTATTGTACAACAGTATTTTGCTCTTTATTTGTATGTAGGTATGTAAAAATGTATGAAAATCTGTGTTTAATATTTGCTCGCTGTATGAAATTCTCCAAGTGTCAAACACAAAAAGAGGTAGTCAGTGTTCTCAATAACAAAATTTGGGAAGAAAATAAGTATTGAAACTTTATAAAATATTTAATTACACATAGTCTTTAAATCGCGACAAAGAGATTTGGCAGAAACAGAAAAAATGAGAATGAAGGAATGAGTTCAACAATTTTTCTGTCTGAATATCATTAGTGAATTTGATGCATGATGTTATGATAGAATGATCTTTAAGATATTCAGGCAAAACATACTCCTATCACATACCACGTAATAAAGTTGTAAATGACCTCCAACGTATGAAACAAAATAAGTGTTATGCAGTTTTCTTGCCGTCACACGAAATTTGAATCTTTAATCTCAAAAGTGTTTTGATGAAACTCTCATAGTCAACACACGCTTTTTCTCAAAGCAGAATACTATATACGTAGACAAGAGACAGAAGGAATTGATAGTTTCCAGTAATTTTTACTGTATAATACAATATTTTTGTAACTATATGATTGTGCAGCTGTTTTACTAATATCTGTGAATCTGGAGGTATTTTCAACACATATAAACCTGAATACACTTCCTTAATCTTACTATAACGAGAAATGCACGAAACAAATCATAATTTTTAAGTGTGGAAGGATGCTGGGGGAGGGCGGGGGGGTGCATGACGAATGGCTATGATAGCTGCACGTTTTCGTAATTTTTTATTTGTATTTGACTCTCAATGCCGAGTATCTCAGTGCATGGAGTGACAGGTTGCTTTACGGGGACTGGGTGCCTATAGCTGATGGAGACGAAGATTTTTCGTTGCAGCTGAACGTCCGGAACGGCTCGCCAGATCTTCTCAGCCTGTTATCCCGTGAGTACGACGGAGAGATAAGAACGGCAGAAGCATGACGCTGACATAATCACCTCCACCCCAGTGCCGAAGGTCACGTGTAAGAATACGGATCTGTACCTCCGGGAATCACACACAGTAGAACTTGAAAGAGGTCACCTTTTCCTTCACGTATTTATTTCACTCTCAAAATTTCTTCAGTTATAACAAGAAAAAAACCAACCGCAAGTGCTAAAGGATAAGTAGAAAATGTTGAACATATTCTTCTGTTCAGACGACTTCCTCGCTACGAAATATTAAAAGTATCAGAGAGGGAGTAATGTATGTGAATTTATATTTTGTGCTCTTGCACCAAAAGCTCAAAATACTGCGAGAGTGAAGCTCATTACAGAACAAAAAATTGCGACAAACTTTTGATGTACGTTCAACATATGTAAAAAGTGTATGGATGGACTTTATGATACATCGAACTCACGCTTATAATGATGAGAAAGCTGTCGTTGAACAGAAGTTATAAAATGTGTAGATCAGATTCTGTGCTACCATGTGAGGTGAGTTATAAATTTTAAGGATCTGTTTGTTTAGTTAAAAAATGAGAAACATGTCTGGCCCTGCATCACAGCAGGGCACGCCTTATCTTCACAATCATCGTCAGCAAAATCATTTTGCAGACCGCCTGTAATTTATACCAACTGTATTATGACATCGATTATATAATATTATACAGTTTTCTTGCTGCCACAGGAAGCCTGAATCTTTAATTTTGAAAGTTTTGAGGAAGTCCACCCGATTTCTCTTAAGTCAAAATATTGAACAAAACATTGTAATATGCTAGAGACAGAAGTAATTAATAGTTCCCAGTGATTATTTAAAATATCTTCGTAAGAAGCAAATTTAAATTTTGCGAACAGTTGATATTGATTATTTGTTCAAAGATCAAATTTAATCAGATGTATTGTATTTATGTTCTTACTGGTTTTTTTTTTTACCACGAAGCCTGACTACATACGAGATGTATCAAATATCCTGCTTTCTGAGGAATCGGTTTAGTTTGTGCATTGTTTTGTTGCAAAAGGTTAGACGTGCTATTGAGGAAACCCTAGGGTTCTGCAGAATCTCAGCACTTGGAAATTACTTGGCAAAATATACTGGTAGTTGTTTCCTCGGTTTTATAGTAGTAAGATGTTCACAATAATTTCCTAAGCTGCTTCTGAGCCAGTGACACGAATTCAGCGGAACATATCTGGGACAAAATCGAAAGGCCAGTTCATGCACAACGTCCTGCGCTGACAACACTTTCGCAAATATGGACAACTGTAGATGAAACAGCTAAATATTTCTTCAAGCGACTTGTTGAGTCAATTCCAGGTCGGTACTTGCAACTCTGTCAAAATTCGTGAGAAAAAAAATATCAAAATTCAGTGTTAGGATGCAACAATCGCCCTTCAAATAATCCGTAGCATACTTCCTATATAGAAGGTTTATAGTAGGCACAGAACGTAAAAAACGAGTACCATGGTGCTTATAATTGAACTTTCTTACACCAGCAAAATTTAATTGCAATGGAGCACACGTTCGGGTGGCAATTTCCCTAAACACCCACCCCTTTTCCTGCACCCACCTACATTTGACCTCCACAAATTTTAACTTTGAATTCTTTCAACATTTTTGGTATATTATTCATCATTTCCCTTGGTAACTTATTCCAATTCCTGACACCCTTACCTAAAAAACAGGATCTTCCCACACCCTTGTGCCTGAACTCCTGTGCCCGCTTGTGGTCATGGTCATCTTTTCCCTTCCATGCACTACTTTTCATACCTACACCAATATCTTTCCATGCAATTTTCTCTTTGATGCTCAGCGTTGTTTGCTTGATGCTTTACGGCTTGCCGACCTCGAGGTCATTAGAGCCTGAAGAGGATGGGTGTCAAGGAAGGAATTCACTCATGGCCAATTGAAGGAACCATCCAGGCATTCACCGGAAGAGATTTCAGGAAATCGCGGGAAACCGAAATGTGCCGTGTACTCCTGAATGCAAGGACGCTTCCCACCATACTCGGCAGGGAATCAGTTGACAGTAATGCTATTTTATTCACATACTCGTCACTATTAGTATACAAGCTACTATTTTATTGGAAGTTTAATTATTTACAGGATCTTTCAGCAATTTGACATTGCACAGTAGAGAAGTTGTTAACTTTCTAAACTTGGACCAACAATAACGAAACAATAATAGTGTCATTATTGCAGCTGTTAAACATATGAGAAAATTGGGAGTTTCTATGATTTCACCATTGTGTTCTGCTTTTCTACGACCGAAGGAGTAGCTGTACGCTTCCCGAAATGATCCGTTAGAACCCGGCGTGAGAGGAGAAAGTTCCGAGACAGTGTCATGTAAGGTCTTGGTTTGGTGAGCTTCGCTGTCGTTATGTGGTTAGTAAAAGAACGCGATAATGACACAAAATTTATCGCGTCTCCGGATAAAACCGACTCAAGAACTGTTTCTTCTGACAAACTATTGTTCTTCTATTGTTCGGTTTTGGCTGTTTTCTTCTATAAATGTCTGTAATGATAGAGAACACTGCGCGGATTGCGGATGTTATAGCATGAAAATATATTGCAATAAAAATTGCTAACCGCTTGGCCTTGAGCATGTTTTTACTCCATGCAAGGAATAATCAAAAGCTCAAATCATATTCACGGCCAATCACCTGTTTCAACAGTTGTTGAGATTTCACTTCTGCCTCTGATATGTTAACGCATGTATAGTTTTATTTAATAACCCCACGATTCAGAGTTCTTTGTCTCATCATTTACACTTCATATAAATGCATCGAATAACTCTAGTACAAAATAATTCTTTAAGAACAACATCTTTTCATCTCGTTTGTACG
This sequence comes from Vandiemenella viatica, assembly GCA_031002005.1. Taxonomy (NCBI): domain Eukaryota; kingdom Metazoa; phylum Arthropoda; class Insecta; order Orthoptera; family Morabidae; genus Vandiemenella; species Vandiemenella viatica. The sequence goes on along the minus strand of JARYHS010009186.1, from coordinate 211,726,292 downwards.
TTGTTACTCACTGTACTGTACTTGCAACTTTAAATTCTTTTTCTGCTCTCTAATCGTTTTGAATTTAGTCGCCTCGTCACAAGGAAAATGGAAGGAAGTTGACCTAGTTTTAATCGCTCCAGACAGTCGGATTTGGTTCGTGGGTTTCTTTGAAACTACAGGAAACCGCACAGGGGTTCGGGTCTGGATGTCACCGTATGGGAGATACTTATACTGTGCTGCAGTTACAGCTTGCGTTGCACACAGTAACACAGCATGTGTGTTTATTTAATTTAATTACAATGGAGCACAGGCTCCGGTGGCAATTTCCCTACACACCCATCTTTCCCCTATCCTGCACCCACCTACATTTGCCCTCTACAAATTTTAACTTTAAATACTTTTAACGTTTTGGGTAAGTTATTCATCATTTCCCTTGGTAACTCATTACAACCCCTGACACTCTTACCTAAAAAAGAAAATCTTCCCACACCCTTGTGATTGAAATCGAGTGCCAGCTTGTGGTCATGGCCATCTTTTCCCTTCCATGTACTACTCTTCATAACTATACCAATATCTTTACATGCCTCATCCCCAGTAATCGCCCAGTACACTCCCATGACCCTCCTCACCCTCCTCCTGTTTTGCAATTAATCCCATTCCAGTTCCTTTATCATGTCTGCATAGGATGGTCGGAAGGAGAGGGAGACATTGACACGATATTGAAAAATTCTGTCTTTAAATGTAAAGACATGTAAAATTATAGAATTACCTTCATGGTAGTCGATACATAGACACGTTTAGTAAGAAATACGTACTGATGAATTACACGATGTTTCTACTAAAATATCTTTCCGTTTGCCGAGTGTATCGTCAATCATAATTGTAATTTGATTCATGACGTATATGTTGATTTTCTTTACACTGCTGCGCTATATTTCTCTTACCGATATGAGCGGATGACCATAAAAAAGGTCACTCTAAAAAACCAATGTCTGCCTATCATAACTAGAATAACAGAGCTATCTCTGCTTCTCAGAATTTTAAGTATAAGACGAATACTTCGTTTTCCCTTTTATGTTCGTGTAACAGGAATAAACTTTCATGTTGTGATTTAGGCGGCATACAGCACCTACTGAGTCAAGAAATTTTTTTCGCGTGGATGATCATGTTTACTTACGAACAGCGGTCCGAGGAGTGTTCCCGATTATGGAAACTCCGTCGAGATGGGGACAATAGCGCGAGCAAGCAGTGAATAATAGCGAGAAGAAGAAAGCCACGGCAGCCGTGATTTGCACAACGCGGCACCACTCCACGAAAACCATGTTCTCATTACGGTAGACGTGGGAAACAGGCGAGCATCTGTGTACCATGGCTTTCACTGTTCTCGTCAGTTATGCATGGACCGAAATTTCAATGTTGTGACTGACGTAGAAACTTAGGCTGCATCTCCTATTATGATCATTATAATGAAGCTTGATAAATATTAATTTTGGAGTTTGGTAAAGCATGATATATTCTATAATATTCGCCAGACTGGCTTTTCCTGCCCAAATTCCGACAGGCGCTCAAATTATTATTATTATTATTATTTTTAAAATAATCTGTCAATGGTGAGTGACTCCCGCGCGTTGGGGGTTCCATACACATGTTAAATTTAATGCGCTAACAAAGATTGTCTTTCAAAGCTTTCCGTTGCTGATGTTTTAGTTCGTCGGAAGGATCCTCTGCCACTGTTTTAAGTTTTAATACATTTGTATATGCTTATGCCTGACAACATTTGCTTACCAAAATGTCTTTTACAAATTCCCAACACTTTCTTGTTTTACCTTAAAAATAACACCTTATGCACCAATGCACTTCAAATATGTAACACTGCAGGCTGCTTGGTTGAAATAGGTTAATACTTATTCTACACGCTTCAGAGGGTGTTATTAGGTATGGAATATGTTAGTTACACTAAGCACAGAATTTAAATAATGACTTCAGTTGAAAGAGCTTCGCATTTGGCTGGTACAACATTTGATTGGACTCTGATGTGGAAGTTGATGACAACATATTTTTGCCAGAAATAAAGGATCTATAATGCTGCAAAACTTCTGTGGAAACTGTGCCATTACGCCTGACACTATGTCCGTATTATAGAATACAGGAGTTATGACTCAATGTCCCGTAGGCATCAATGTCATTGGAGCTATAATTAGGTTGTGAAGATATTATTCATTGCCTATGTTAAGAAACCATACCATTTTTAATTTCTTAAAACAATAAAAATGGAGAAGTGTTCGTTTGAAATTTCACCGGAGGATCCGGGTTAGATTCCCGTTCCGGCCCTCCAGCTTTCGGTTTTCATGGTTTCCCGAAATTACTCAAGGTGAATGCCCGGATGGTTCCCTCGAAAGGGAGTAACCAAATTCCTTCCCGTACCTTATCTAAATTTTATTTTGCAGATTCTAATAACCACGACGTCTACGAGACGTAAAACTCAAAGTAAAAAAAATGATGAAATCCATAAATTTAATCCAGTCACCTGGCTAAGAAGCAGTATCAGTAACGCATTACAGTATTTTTCTTGAATCACATGAATACTCTGGGAATTGGAAACCACGTCTTTCCAAATGGCTGGCCCGTGTGTTACCGCTCACCCACCTGGCTCGGTAACAAATTTATACACTGCTAAGGTATTATTTAGTGAGGCATCAAAAAAAAATCTAAGTTGTTTTATTTTGCATATGATTCAATTTACTTAATATACTAGTTTTTGGGTATTAAGTTAATCGATTTCGATGCTATCATTTCAGACACAAAAACCTCTTTCATAAAGATTAAAAATACTTAAGAATGGTGTCCTATGATAGATATATTTTAAGACATTTTATAAACATAGCAGATACTACTGATAAGAAATTTCACGAAGTGCCATACTCTACGTGTAATTGACTTGCTGTGCCATATAAAATATCTTCGCTTGTACATAGTTTTGTGGTATTGAAATGACGGAGTCTGTCGTCTTCATCAGAGGCCAACAGAATTTTGAGTCCACCGATTCTCACCTACGATCAGAGATCCTTTTTTTTTTTTAATAATAATAATACAGTAATAGTGTATTCCAGTCCCTCAAATGAAGACTAGGAACCGACTGTTGCAGGGCCTTCGGAACGCTTTTCAGTATAAGGAGACAGACACACTTACTTCAGCATTGAGAGCAGAAACATGTGGAAAAAATATTTATATTGACGTTGGATAAGAATCAGTTGTATGTCAGAGATGTGTATTGGAAGACGGAGTGATTGTGAGTTGGGAAATTGCGGCGATCTGCTGCGGGAAGGCCACTTTTCATCAGCCAGTGAGTAAATTGGCTGGAACGGATCGAATTCTGAAGTACGAAACGTTTTCTATTTGGACTACTCCTTTCAAGGTTCGATTTGTCGTTGGCCGGAATGTGCGGACTTTGTCTTGGCATAAAAAATGGAGGTAGAGAGTATTTGAAGCTACTACTACAAGTGTTAACGGGAATACGTCTTTCCTTAACCAGACAACCAGTGAAACAACAAATATTGATTATAATTTAACATTTTATTTTGGTACTCAATAAAAAATACTTCACGTTCTTAACTGCTAAATACTTTATGTAGGTACACTAGAGAAACTACTGCTGAGTACAACAGGTGTTTCAGAGGAAGTTGATGGCTTAACCTTTCATTTGGGTACATAAAAACTACTTCTAGGTAGGCCTACTGAACTGCCAAACATTTTTAGGTACACGTTGCCGTAACTTCCTCCCCCCACAACGCTAGTATCCAACGGCTTTTTTCCTCAATCAGAAGAAACAATACCTCATCGTATTTCGGAGGTTTTTTTTTTCAATTCTATCTTTGTTCCGCTGGTTCTGTTTCGTTTCGTTACCCGACCAATCGCTTCCCTTCCTCGGATGGGATGGGGGATGGGAGAGATGTCGACTAATATACTTGAATCTTCAAGCTTTCTATGTCGAACGCTGTTCAACCCGTTATGTCCCGTTCAATACTCTTTGAAATCTAGTCGTTTCAAACTGAACAGTTTTCACATTGTTCGTGATTCCGGCATGCCACCCATTGCCGAATTTGGATGATGCATTCACGTCAAAAATATACGAAGTTGACATTATGTTGTCAGCTTCGGTTCCTTTTCCTCCTATTCGCTTCTCGCACTGGAAAAGGAACGTTCTACAACGAAGCAGAAGAGCACCATATACCAAGGGTTTTCTAGCAGGCCTTCGATCTGTGCCGTGTCTCCGAATCACAATGAAAGATACCTAGAAGTGAGCCTGCTAAATGCTCTTTCCATCAACGTTGCGGTTAGTCAAGTTCTGCCCTGAGCAGGAATGTTGTCGCTCCTGTGCTGACCCTGAATAATTTCGAGGCCAATTACACGATTCGCAATACCAAATGTTTGGAGTACAGCAAGATTATTTATATCAAATATGTGGCTAATTGACCAGGTTATTCTCCTGCCTTGTATATAAGTTTTATCTAATTGTACCACTACTCTGCCATTAGGAGATTCTCATAAAAATTCAATTATGTCCAAAGAGTTTACTGATGCTGAACGGAAATCCGCAATATTATAAATATATCTTTTTCAAAATATTTCCAGTATAGTGTTAACAATTCTTCAACATTTCTGTTCCATGGTTCTAGAATCATAGTCAACACAAGGATTTTAATGTAATGTATAATTTTCTGCAGAGACCTTTATTTGTAAGTAACTTGGTAGCAAACTTCGGTCTCATACCACAAACCTTCAACTGTATTTGTGGCACATGTGCTGGAAACGAATCTTTCATAGAAGGGCATCAACACAGTCTGTACACGAAACAGCACAAGTATAAAACTGAAAACTTGGGATATAGATCTTCAGGTACAAAAATGACTCAAATAACTCTTCAGACAAACATGTGAAAGGGAAAACCGGTTCTCCCATCACAGAGGAAAGGGATCAGCATTTAAATCTGTCAGAAAAGTTGCGGAGAAATATTATTTGTTTGGTATGCATGGTTATTTATTAGAAATTTAATCGAGTTGAATCATCCGGCTCTGAGTGTATTGTACTTTCAAGGGTTACTATGCTAAGAAAATCGTGAACATATTGTTTCAGATGATACGTTAACAAGAAATTGTTTTTTATTATTCATTTTTGCTCACGTTGTGAGGCCCTTTTAAGAGCACATCCCCATATGCTAGATTTGTTTCGATGAAAGAATATTCCCTGTCTCCCTGTATCATGAAATCGCCGAACAAATTAGCGGCGTTATGCCTGTACATAGTAAATGTCAATCAGTGGTTTACAATATTTATAGGGCAAGTTCTTGAAACCTGCTGGATTTTGTTTTGGACTCCGTCGTTTTGAAGGCAGGAATGCGATAGCTCTGTTTCAGAAAGTGGGTTCAGTGAGTGTATGTAGGTGGTGCAGCCCTCTGCTTCGAGAACCACTTTCTCCTTCGCTCCTGCTCACATCCGGTCTCTCTCCAGAACAGCCGTACACGATCACTACCTAGAAGGGAAGGAATAAATATACGAAATATTTTACGTTTACGACTTCAGTACAATCTTTGATATAACATATTATTTATAAACAATCTTCAGGCTAAAAATTTCTGAAATAATTTAATTGTATGGTATCATCAAATCACTGCACGAAGTATTGTACATGAAGAATAATTCAAAAATTGTGATATCAGAATTGCAACTTCTATACTGTTTACGACTCAATGCTAACTGTAATGTTTACATCTAACAAGTCACAAAGCAAGGAACTGCGAAAATGCCTACTGTTTTTAGCGTCTCCTCGTTATATCAATTCATTTGGCAACGTGCATTTTCTTCTCAAGTGGAGGTTTAGAAATCCAGTGATCGGCTTAATACTCGAAAAATCACCGAAAGCATAATTTTTCAGCTTTCTAAATCACGCAACATGAAGAATGGTTATGGGCAACACATCACACATATGGGAAAACAGTAGATTTTGGAATCTGAAAAATATTGGCGGTAATGCGCGGTCATTGTCTGAGATGCATGTGTTGAATATTGCTCTCGACTTGTCCAATTAATGGTTTTGTGGTTTCTTATTTGTGATTTGTTTTGTTTCTATCTGTAAAACACGTTATCGAAAAGGCAAAAAAAACAAAACAAAAATAAATGGCCAGTTGAAAGATAACACCAACGAAACTGTTTAATTTATTTATTGTTGCGTCGTACGCGTTTCACCTCTCATCGAGGCATCATCAGCGACGAATCTGCGTTACAGTTTTTATATACAGTTTTATATACATGTTTATCCTATTTTTACTTAATTGTGAGCATGAGATATAGTTACTTGCTATTTACATTTGTTAATATAGTATGCAGCTGTGCATCTCCGTTTTCTTATACAAAGCATGTTTTTCTTGTATCATATATACAATATCGTGCTTTCTCATCATTCAGTCGTCTGAATGAGAAAGTACAATATAGTAAATATGATACAAGCAAAACATGCTTTGTGTAAGAAAACGGAGATGCGCAGCTGCATACCATTTTAACAAATGTAAATAGTAAGTAACTATCAGCTATAAAAATATCTCATGCTCACAATTAAGTAATAATAGGATAAAAATGTATATAAAAACTTTAACGCAGATTCGTCGCTGATGATGCCTCGATGAGAGGTGAAACGCGTACGACGCAACAATAAATAAATTAAACAGTTGCATTGGCCTTATCTTTCAACTGGTAATTAATTAAGCAACTGCGGAAACATGGCCTGCAACAACATTGCAAAAATAATGGAGTCATGAAATGCTAGATCTGCTGCTCTCAACAACTGAAGCAGGACTTTCAACGGCGATACCACACCATATGTTTATCCAGTTAAAAAAAAAAAAGTGGAAACGTGAATAATGCAAATGACTGATAATGCTTAATTTCGAGATATCTGTATAGTTTGCGATCGTGATTTGCTAGTGATTTCTTTTTTCTTCTGTCATCAGTTTCTGTACTGGTTGATGTAATCCTCCATTTTTCCCTGTCTTGAGCTAATCTCAAAGTTCTCAATTATCTATTTCATAAATTCTAAAAAAATTTCTACGCTTCTTTCCTTCAACTGTTTCCTCCACTAATACATTAGCTTAGGAAATGTTAATTCTATAATTGTGGGAGTTCATATTTGCGGATTCTATTTTTAACACTTATAGTACCAACAAAATGTTTACTTTACGATGGTATTATCTGTTAATTGTATTCTTAACACAAATATCGTAGTTGAATTTCTGTTTGTGTCAATGAGATGAATTCTTGTTACTGTAATAAATTTGGTGGTTCATAATGTAGTCCAGAAAACTTTATTAATTTAAGAGAACAAGTATTTTAATTAGTTACTAAAGTGATGTTAGTTTTTTGATTGGGCCGACGTCTGGACAGCATTGCACACAGCATCCTCGTGCCAGCTATAGACCCGAGGCAGAGTTTTTTTTTTCTGCTGCACCGAACTTGGTCACCTTGAAACGTTAGTGCCAGATTCATCACTCTCGTGCTGTATTAATTTGTGTCCACAGAACTTGCGGGCGGGTGGAAATTTGCCATATAAAATCGCTTTTAGTTTAGACTGGAGTATGTAGAAGCCTGTAAGTGTACGATTTTTGCATTTGGCATGCTACATGTATGCTTTCGTGTGTATTTCATAGAAGCCCTGAAACTGGTTACACTTGTTTCAGGATGGTCTAAGTGGGAAGATTTTTATGAACACGCCAATAGCTTGATAACCACCACATTTGAACTTTTCGCACGAAAAGTTTCGGTTCTAACCCCAGGAATATATTAAATATTGAACTCGGTGGAATTTGGTAAATGTCTTTAGAACATTGAAACAATTCACATTAGTACAACACTAAAATTTGTAACGATCTGCAGGCTGGAAGTTCTTTTTGTTGTTGTTAATGATAACAAATTATACCGAGCGTGGTGGATGAACTGTTAATGTTCTGGCCTCGCATTCGGGAGGACGCGGGTTCGAATCCCCGTCCGGGCATCCAGATTTGGGTTTTCCATGGTTTCCCCAAATCACTCCAGGCGAATGCCGGGATGCTTCCTTCAAGAAGGCCATGACCGAATTCCTTCCCGTTCCTTGGCCCCCAGTTCCATCCCGCCTCTAATGACCTTAGCCGTCGACAAGGCATAAAGCAATAAGAAAAAAAAGATAACAAATTATAATTCTCTGGGGAGGTCAATAATTCTGCAGCGAATACTCTAAAATAGAAAGTGCTTAATTTCTACTGATGTTTTCACGGAAAAGATATTTTTATTTTGTTAGCTAATAAGGAGTGGAGAATTGCATCAAAACAGCCAGGATATAAAAAAGTCTTTTAAACTAAGGCTCTAATTTAATTCATCTCGAAGTTTGGATACGTACGGTAAACTTATGTTAAATAGATCAGTAGACATTATAGTAATGCATTTACCTATATTCTTTATGAGGGGTTACTCTTGTATTTGCTTGGAATTATTTCTGGAAAACCGAAATTTGAATGTTCGGACATAGATCGAACATCCGTCCTCCCGTTGTCAAACTTTAACCACACATCCAATAAGCTCAATTTGTGATAGTAAAAACTGGACTTGCAGCAGGGTGTTACGGGTCATAAATTTTTACATGATCAACATGATAGCTGTTTTCAGAAATTTGATTTTGGCTTCTCAGGGTTCTTAATGGAAACAGAGTATTTTTGTGTCGTTAAAACAATAGTAACAATTACCCTGTTTTCATATTTTTTCGTTAGTCACTTTCCTTAATGTTATCTAGTTTATTAGATTTTTCTCAAATTATAATATTTTAGTAATGGCATTTTGCTTCGCAAACTTCCTTTTCTAAGTATGGTTAGTTTTAAGTAATTTCGCGTTCTCAACAAATTCTCCGATAAAAGTGATTCCCTTTCTTGAGATGGGTGTGATTCTTCAAGTTTCCTTGTATTCTACTGGGATATTTTTCCAGCGACAGGATCCGAAACTTTGTCTTTAGCGCCCTTGTCCCTATCAATACCCCGTACGTTAGGCCTATGTTCTTCTTGAGTGAGAGATTACACACAATGCTACTAGACAGCTCAGTAGGCAAGGCTAACTTTCCCGAGGAGAGTTTTAAATGGACCCAGAGGTGGCTGTTTTTCTGCACTGGGAAACTTATATTTTTCGTTCCGGTTAAAGCTATCCAATTAAGTGAGCTTTCAGTTAATTGCTCAGAGTTTGAAACATGCGGTTAACCGTGGAAAGCTTTCATCATCGAGTCGTTAGTGAAAGTCGAGTCGTTCATCTCCGGGAAACGCTAACACGCTACATTACGACAAAACCTATGACCCCTCTCTTCCTGAGATAGTGGGTAGTTTTTTGTGTTGCAGAGTGAAAGGCGATATAATTACTGACACTAACAAAGTTTTGTGCGGGATTTTATTTTGTTACATAACTGTTTTAACCACCTAATTTTGAGATACTGTACCGAGTTCTGTTCTTAGATACTTTAAATTTGTTTTGAAGTGACAGCTGCTTTTAATAGGACTTGTGGACCTTGTTAGCCCCAAAATGATATGCAGTATTGCTGTGCTTGTCTTCACTTAGCCCACTGATGATAATATTAAGACAGTTGTACAGTAGTACTAAATTTTGACGTTGATATTTCAATTGCTCTTCACGTTCACGTTTCTTCTGAAGTAGGTTTGCATATTTGTGGAATTTTATTAATTTGACTGTCGATCTGTAGCAACCGGAGTAACGGTTTCCAAGTCTCATTAAAGTTAGGTCGTAAAATCATACCTCTAATCAGATTTTGCTCATATTATGTTTACTTATGAATATCTAAATAGTTTGTTCTGTAGAAGTTATATCGAACCTTTAATAAACATTTCTTACTTACCAAAGTTTTAAGCAAAGAATTTAACTTATCACATAAAAATGGTGAAAATTTTACACCAACTACTACGACAGCGTTAAAAGTTAGTATTGATAGTAGATAAAACCACTACCAATTTATACTAGATCTTGAAATATCCAGTGCAAAGTACAAAATTTCGCTGGTATGTGGTTGCACCAGCTAGACGTCCACAACAATATTTTTAGTGCGTTAGGGATATCTTTATTCTTTAGTTTCACGGATTTGCTGTAAATGGAGAGGTAGCTGACATGTTGTAAGCGATACCGCGTTCGGGCTGCATCTGACACATCAACTGCAACTTATCCGAGGAGATTGTCTTTCAGCACTTCTGTCATAGATATTCTAGTGAGCGCCATACTGTAACGCTCCAGTGGGGAACTACAGCTGGAATGACCACTCGTTGTCTTCTTTAGCCTTCGAAAGTATGATTCATACGATCAATAACCGACGAGGTAAGGTATATTTCCTCGAAATGGATTTAGAGATTTCATTCACATCTCTTCTATATCATATTTTTTCTTTAGTGTCTCTGAAGTGTCCTTCGTGATATGCACCGAACGTGGTTGGTACTGGTAACGTTCTGACCTCGCATTCGAGAGGACGTGGGTTTGAATCCCGTCCGGCCATCCAGATTTCAGTTTCAACGGTTTGCCGAAATCACTCTAGTTTCCTTGAACGTTTTATAACTTCGTATATTATATTTACAATTATTCATTAGACTATCATTATTTTTTTCCAACGAATTTTCGTACGAACAGTATTGACGATGGCATTACTTTCTGTGGCTTAGTCGTTTGTAAACTTCCAAATTATTATACTCGAGTTTACTAACCCAGGCCTCTGGGTGAGTGGAATGTAAAATACAATAATTTTAGTTGAAAGTATGTAGACGAAGTTGTTCCTCTCATTACTTAGGATGGATTTGTGGAGGTAGAGCTCCGTATTCCGTTTCTAGACCGTTTAGCGCGCCACGCTCCGTCGTTTTGGCCTTCCACGAGCAGTTTCCTCCTCGGTACTCATTTGACAGTTGGCTGAGGGGGACCTTCAACTTCATACAAAAAAACCTTGATTTCATGGAGAATCAAACCTCAGTCATGGAAAGTATCTTTCCTTCAGCTAAAGCTTGCTTTGGATACGTGGAGAGCTCTGTAATCGCTGCGCGGTACCCTGTACACTTCCCAACAAAGTTAAAGGACGAAATCGTGGCAACTTGCCAAACATTTAAGTCTCATCACAGTTGCATCGAATATACTCTGAAGTACTGAATGACACTACGGTATTCGTGTTATTCCTCAACAATTAACAATAAACATCTTGGCAGAGAAGTAGTCACTGGAAAGTAACAAGGAAAATAACACTTCCATATCGTACCATCTGACAGGTAAAGGCAGTTTCACCACAGAAGGTGAAGGATACATTGCTGGGAATAGTAACTCCACAGGAGTCAAAAAAATCAATGCCGACTATCAACAAATTCGATAACCGCAATAGATACCCGACACATTACAGATCGGTGAGTGAGCGGGTAATTTAATTGCAATGGAGCACACACACTGGTGGTAATTTCCCTGCTCGCAATTTGTTTTAAATTCTTTAAGTGACATTTCATTGAAGACATAGTTCCGTCTTTTCTGTTTCAAAATCGAGCTTTCGGGTGTTTGAAGTAAATTTCAGTTTATGACTCCTATACCATTAAAATAAAATGTTCACACTCCTTTAAGCCTGAAATCAAATGCTAGTTTTGGTCACGGTCATCTCTTTCCTTCAACTTCCCACTCCCCACGCATCTATCAGTATCCATCCAGGCCTCATCGCCAGTATTAACTGATGCTTGGGCCTGGCATGCGGGATAACGCTGGCCATCCTGATTTTTAGCTTTTTAAGCTTTCTGTTTTCAATGTTCTTATGTGAGTGCCAGGTTGGCTCCTTCAAAAGGTTATGTAGGTATCCTATCCATTCCTTGTCCCTAATCGTGTTCCGTCTCTAAGGACGAGGTTGACGAAACGTAATACCCCAAGGAAACAACAAAAAGGGGGGGGGAAAGAACAGGTGACATGGTGAAAAGAGTGCAAGGTGCAGCGAGATATAGACCCAAATCCATCTTATTTCCCCAAATACAGCGGTCTGGTGGTTCAGTGGTTAAATCGTCTCACAGCAGATCGATAGGTCCCCGGTTCGAGTTTCTTTCGCTGCTGGGATTTTAAAAGGTTTATTTTCCTGCCTTCACTCCTGGCACAGCTTGTGTAATGTGAACTACGCCACAACGTTCCCGTGGTTCTGATTCCACGTTAAGTTGTATATCCCCTATTCTCCGTAGGTCAGGTTAGGCGGCTACAATAGAGGCGGATTGCGCAGCTGGTGAGAAATTCTATCACTACGTCATTATGACCACATGAGTTTACTTTTTTCTTATCTCCCCAGTTCCAGTATTGCGGAGCCTTGTCGCGTCCACTTACACGGCCAGCTAAACTCCGTGCTGAAATTCTCCCGTCTTCATTTGCGGGCTTTCAGCGAGATTATTGCGGATGCTGTGGTGTGCCCTATCGGAGTCAGCGTCCGGAGCAGATCTTGCTCTGAAAAGTCTCCTTCAAAAGAACGGGACACGATTTGCTCTGTCGATACCGTACAACCCGCGAATGCAGGAAAATCGAGATTAGTGGGTGAGCGGCAATGTTCTCGCCTGGCGATTGGAAGGATGCTGGTTCAAATCACCATCCACATTTCGTTTTCATAGTTTACCAGTATCACTCCAGGTGAATGAGGGGATAGTTTCTTCAAAATGCCATGGCCGAATTTTTCCCCGTTCCTTGCACCTGCTCTTTTCCCGCCTCCAATTATGATGTAACGGATTCCTCATTTGTGCTCTATTCTATCCTTCATAAAACAATCTCTTCGCTCTATTATCTTTTCTCTCAGCTTAGGTTTTCATTTCCTTCATTTAATTGGTTTTAACGTGCTCTCTTATCTATCACGATCTAATGTAAAGGCGGAAATCAAGATTTGCTCTCTGTGAACGACATTAGATTTTTTGGTACTTCAAGGGGCCTTAAAATCTAAACGTTACTTTGAATTTAACACCTGCTACAAGGAAAATATGCCGAAGTCAGTAGTACCGTGCGAAATGTTCAGCAACTGACTGAGGTTGAAGTGCATTTAAACATTGGATATATTTATTTTAACAAACTGAAACAAGAAGTTTGTGAAAAAAATTAAAAGAAAGTTTGATGAATAAAAGTTGCCAGCGTCTGTGAATGGCATAAAGTGTTTTAAAGAAAGGCCAAGAAATGAGTTTAAAACCAAAACCGATAAGGGGAAAACGTTGGGGGTGATATTACAATGAATGAATGAGAAAAAACACTTGGAAAAGTTAAAGATATCTTTCATTTATGCAAGTCAGATTGGATACACTCTGTTTCAGGATTTGTAAATATTGCTCTAAATCTCTGATAACGAAGGAGAATTATTATATATCACTGGAAACATGAAGACTTAAGAACAATACTTTTAATGGCGATATAAATACATAAACTCCTCTTGGCCTTCCATATAGACGGCCTCGAAACGTGTCAGAATTGTGACATTTTGCGTCTGGAAGCCCGAGAAGGGTTCATTTATTAACATGAAGAATTTGTAAATTGTTTTCGTACCACGGTGTATGTTTATTTTGTGTGGCAAAACACTCTTCAGAACACTTTCTGCTGTATACAAACAAGTATTTCCGCTCTTTGGAAAGAACCCCTACCCGTAACGAAGTATGGGTTCTACACTTGTCCATGACAGCAATGTGATCGCTAAAACCGTGACTAATCCTCATTTAATATCTCCTTCAGTTTCCGTTATTTTCTTCTACAACTATCCTAGATAATATTTTTGGAGCATGTAGCGTTGATTTTATTGTAACCCAGTTTAGACATTTGTCTCCCTTGTTGGATTGTTTCGGTACTGTGAAGTTGCCGGCTGCTGTTATTAAAATCTATAGGTATCTCTTAACATTTAGTATGTTTTGATATTAATCTAAAGAATCTTTTAATTAGTTTTCCTCACAGGAACTTGAGCATTCCTAAGAGAATCTCATAACTCCTACCGCTTACATTTTATGCCTTTAGCTGTGTTTGAAGTATATGAATAACAGCTTCTTCCCTTTGTAAAACACGACGATCATTGTCGATCCTTTTCTATATTTGTGTATTCATTCCATCTGCTAATTTTCTCTTCTGAGCAGTATTACTGGTCTTTTTTTAAATCACAAAAAATCTTATTTTTATATGCACCATCAGTTTAAATTAATTTAATTGAGAAAGAGCGCACGGTCTGTTATCCATTTCCCTGTACATCTGTTTTTCCGCTTTCTTGTACCCGTATTCTTTTAATTTTAAATTCTTTCAGTATTTATAGTAAATTATTCATCACTTCCCTTGGTAACATATTCTAATCCATTATTCCCTTAACTACGAAAGAAATTTTTGTCCTATATACTTCATCTCCCTACTCTAGTTGTTCATAGTTCTCTTCAGTCTTTGCCCCTTGTACTTACTGGGTTCCCCATTTATTTCAGTTCAGTACTGCTGAAGTCATGCTTCAACTTGAGCATCTTTGCTCCTTGCCCTTTGAACTAACAATTTCAAAATGAAATATTTTCTCCGTAACCCTTATCGACAGGCCTCTTCTGGTGAGCTATTTTTTAACGTGGCTTAACTTATTGTATTTCAGTATTTTTTTAGCCGAATGTCCTTAGTATTCTTCTTAGCATCGCGTTTACAGCTTCTATTTCAAGCGAAGTAGTTTGTTTCCCTGTTTTCACACTATTTGGTCTGTTCTGTTTCTCTTTCTTGTGAATGTCAGTCTTTAATTTATTTATCACAGAGTATGATCAGAGCGCGCACACACATATGTTTATATTTGATTTTGGGTACGCATTAAAATCCGTAATTTTGTGTGTGAATATGTGTTTAAGACATATATCCGTATTACTAGTATGTATGATTGTGTTTTTAATACATCTCGTTCATATTAATCAAAAAATTGTTCTAACCTCTTTTCTCGTTCATTCCTTCCTGCTAGATTGAAATTTTCTACTAATTTTCCATTTTTTACCTTTATTGTACACTCTCATGATTATTTGATTTTCTTCATCCTTCATCTGATTAATTATATTTTCGCAGTTTCGGTACCTGTAACATGGCTGGTGCAGGATTATAATCGTCAGTAAACTGTTCATAGTCGATATTATTTTCTAATTCATTATAAGCCCAAACAAGTAATTCCGTTACTAGTTTGAATACGAATTAATATGTACATCCAAACAGAAGTTTTCTAAATCTTTCTGTTCAATTTTTTTAATACAGGAAATATTTAAGTAAAATAGAGGCACTTCCTTCTTCAAGTTTAATAAAAAATTTGTTTTCTTGGACCTGTAAGATTCCACGGTCGACTAATATAATGTTTCTTTCAATTATGTTTAGTGAGTATACATGGAGCTGCTCGGCTATTTTTGATTCATCTGCTTATTGGGGCCAAGGGTAAGAAGGTGTCCTGCACCTCTATTCACTCCTGAGAGGAGGTCGATGACAAGCGCGCCTGTCTTCTTATAGTGACATCATCCGTGCATGCGAAGGAGAGCATAAAACATTATAATCCTGACTCTTGCGTCCTTCAACTACTAAAAGAGTAATTAGTGAAAAAAATTACGAATGCTAGTAGCATAGTAATAGAATCAAAACACCGAAAAGGTTGATGAAGAACAGTATAAAGTTTTATATGGAAAATTCAATCACTGTTAAAAGAAATATACAATATTTATAGTTTGATGCCTAAAGTGATTTATATTTGATCATCTTTCCTTTTACCATGTTTGCTACAGACTTTTTTCATATTGTCACGAATACTTCATGTCGCATCTATCAATGAATAACAGATATGAAAATCATACCACCAAAAACTACATAGGTATGAATAGTGAACGCCGGTTTTATGGTATATTATAAAATCTTCTCTTTTAACACATGTACATTCTTTCGCATTATGTACTGTGTATCTACACATGTTTTCATCTTCAGTTGTATAATGATTAATTTTAACGTATAGCTGGTAATTAGTTCATAAGCGTTTTTCTCGAACTATTATAATTCATGTTTTTAGCATAATAATTAATTGAAAATTCTATTGTACACATCAGTGGAAACTTTTGTAAAGCTTGGCTGTATGGCCGATAGAGCAAAAAGCCATCAAATAAATAGATAAATATGGTGATCATTATTGATGGATAATAAACAAAATTATCTTCTTAGCTACTCAATAAAAAAACTTTCATAATCTTTATTATAAACAAACCGAGAATCCTTAATAATCAGCAGTGGGCAGGAGAAGTGTTTCCTGATTTGACATCTGAAAAAAATAATCCTTTTTGCTGTATTCTTTACGCTGTGTGTGTGTTTTTGATTTATATATTTTTTTAAAAAGGTAGTAAGGAACATCCGAAATTTCATGAAATGAGTGGGTTTTACCTTCGATTCTGCGCGCACTCGGATTATCCCGGACAACGGTACATGTGGGCGAACCAGTTAAGCTGGTGACGCATTTGAGAGACCATAATTTCGAGTCACTGCACGATGTTTATGTACATGACGGTTAACGAACCTCTCTGGCAGTGTATCTAGTTCCATACTGTTCATACTTTACCTCACTAGACTTAAATGCAATAAGTAACTTCCCTAGGTTATGTCGTGACCTGATTCTACTGTAGTAAGTGCTGCAGAGAATATAGCGCAAACATAAGATACTCTTCTCCTTACATGAATTTCTGCAACTAATCGTAAATAAAAGCAACATTTAAATTTAAACGAACTTTGAATTATAATTTTTTATATTTCTGCATGGGTGGGTGAACAGAGAAGTTTGTGGAAGAGTCTTATGGAAAGAAGAGACAGAATGGTATGTCGTATTTTGAGACATGTAGGATTGGTTAGTTTGTTAGTGGAAGGAACAGTCGAAGGTAAGAACTGTGGAGGAGGACAGAGATTAGAAAATATGAAGCAGATAATTAACTTGGGTTATAAGGGTATTTTGAGATGAAGAGGTTAGCACAAGATGGGAAGGGATAGAGGATTGCATCAAACCAGTCGAGAGATTGATGACAGGAAATAAAAGAGCTCTGCCTCGCATAATATATTTTATCTCTGCACCATGGTTGGTTTTTTTTTCTGTATTTTGTGGTGCGGTTACTTCTACTGAACATCAGAGAATTGCCTTTTAGCTGTCACCTCAGTTACCCTTCTGTTTAACACTAAGTTAAGATTAAATGAAATGCAGTAGTTTATTTAAAATTTCCTGGTTAGCCAAGAAAAGTTGTCGTGATGGTCGGTGTAACAAACATTTCAGGCCTGAAGGTTGCTATTGATGTGGAGTTCGGTCTTCAGGGGTAACGGGTTTTATTGAAGTAGATTTCGATTCAGTTTCTAGGTTACGAATGTATATCTCCTCCGCATTCCATAAACACTTGCCTGGAATCATGTCTGTCAAACCAGGTTTCCGCGTATCTTCCGGAACTGCTCAGAATGTTCTTCCAACTAATCTCCAGGAAGGGAGCGTCCATAAACTACGTAGCTCCATTTTGGCTCCCTGTGAAACCTCCCCTCCTTCCCCACAAAGCCTGATGTGGTTTTTTCCTCTACCGCCTCCCCCCCCCCTCCTCCCGCCGCGTGGCACGTAGCTTTTTTCCCTATTGATTCCAGAAGACGTTCTGTACTGTTTTGTTTTGTCAGACTATCATAAATTACATAAGGAGTTAATTAAATGACTGAAATAAATATTCACATGATGTTGTGTGCTCTGTACTTTATTTTAACTTTGATAAATAACATGAATGAAAAGCTATGTGACTTGGTTCGCAACCCCCCTGCCCTCCACGTAGCCCAACTTAGCTCTCTACCGAACCCGTTCCCCCCTAGACCAAGCCACGTAGTTTATAAACGTAGAAGGATTGAGTAGGTGAATGGAATATCACATCACTTTCGCTGTACATAAAGTTTTTGGAGCAATGTCGTGGTGTGTGGAAGGTCATTAGAGCCGTTTTTCAGTTCTTGTTTCTAGCAAACCTGAAAATGGCTACCCAATTTTTGAGGATTGGAGCAGTTAGCTTCTTTCTGTCTGCTTTAGCTTTTGCTAACTTCCAGCAGTACGAAGAAACAAACTGATGGATGTTTACTTTGCGCTCTCGTGATGTTTGTACCTAAATAATAGTCAAACATTTAGTTTCTTAAACATTCAGTAATGTTTAATTTTAAGTGACGTTATTTTTTCTGGTGCTCTTTAGAGCACTAACATTTCATCACGGTAGGTAAAAATATTGTTAAAAATAGACTGTGAATGAAGTTTAAATCAATTTTACCCTTGAATAATTTTAACGCGGGGAACGTGTCCTATATTCTAGTTATGAGTGACTCCCTTGAAATGTTGTAAGCGCAGCCATTGTGAGACTGAAAATAAGCTGAAAAGGTTAATCTGCTGAGTTATTAGAGATTATTTTCATATTTTAACGAGTAACGGAAGGCGAATTTGTAACACTGCTGCATTTCCTAGTACACTATTGCCTTTTAAGACGACACCTTAGTGATTACAAAGGCAGAAAAACATTTCATTGAGATGAAAATATAACGCTAAGAAATCGTTACATTCCGACAGTATAATGAATGGAGTGATGCAGCAAAAGGAAAATGTGAAAATCTCAGCAATTAGAAAATCGCACGTTTATCAGGCTAGTAACATCGAGAAAGTGAGGAGAAAGTTTTTTTTTCTTTTATAATCTTGCATTTGGCTTCTCTCAGGCCATACAGTCAGCTCAATGATTTCAGTTCATCCAATGTTTGCAGTTTCTCCATTGTATGTATTATTTTTCTAGTAATTATAGACACCACAGGATAGACACCACATGTCCTTGGGCAACATTTAACATCCATGCCTTTGGCCGGACTCGAACCGGCGACTATCGGAACGTGGGGCCAGTATTCTAGCCCCTACGCTACCGAGGACGGCGCGCCGAAAGTTGTTCAGTCACGCATGTGTCAAAATGGTTTCCAGAGGAGAAACTGTTGTAGCTCTTCCACGCGGAGGTTTATGAAAAATCTTGAGCCATCTCGACTCCGAAATTGCTTTCCGTATTACGTTACACTGAATCACATTAGGAAGCTATGCCTCGCACGACGATCAAATTACGCCAGATGTATTAGATTGTTTCTCACGTTACCGTGAAAGCTTTAATATCGAAACATGGAAAATCTAAGCTGTAATAAAAACATTTATGAGAAATGTGGACTCTCATTTCTTCAGTATTAAGTACCGTCAGAATTCCGTGTGTTTTTAGTTTCCTTTTACTCACGAAAAATGGTGTAGACAAAATGGTGATGTTCTTAACTAGAGTTGAGAAATAATTAATTTAATTTGAAAAGCTGCAAGCGAGCGATATCCAAAAATGAATAGAATGTTCTTTAGCTTTCAGCTTGAGAAAAAGCTAAAAGAATTTGAACTTGAGATTAGTACAGGGAAAAAGTAAGTGAGAAAATCGAAAGGGGAACAATGGCTGTGCGGGGAAAATGCCACCAGAGCAAGTGCTCCATCACAATTAAATTGAAAATTAATTGTTTGTAGCCGCTTATGCTTGATTAGGATAGTGCGATGGATGAGTCAAATCTTCCACTTAAAGAACTATAACAGCTGGTGAAAGTGTTTTAATTAAATCACTGGTCTTGTGTAGCAAATGTTGCTGGTTCGGGTTCGGACTTGGATGTGGGTAGTTTTAGAATTGCCTATCCCAAGAACAGAGAAGAATGTTTGAGAGTTATGACTACAAATAGTTCTGGCGAACTGACTATTTGCAGTTAAGACTTTTTTTACCTTATGGCTTGACGCCTCGTCGACGTCATTAGAGGCGGGATGGGACTGGGGACAAGGAACGGGAAGGAATTTGGCCATGGCCTTCTGAAGGAACCATCCCGGTATTCGCCTGGAGTGATTTGGGGAAACCCTGGAAAACCCAAATTTGGATGCTCGGACGGGGATTCGAACCGGCGTCCTCCCGAATGCGAGGCCAGGACGTTAACCGCTCGTCCACCACGCTCGGTTGCAGTTAATAGTTACGAATACAATTAGTCCGGGTGATCTGAATATTTGCAGAGGTAAGAGAAAAGTAAAAGGACCTTTACGTGCCGTTTGCGGACCAGTGTTATCGTGCAGTGGGCAGAATCCTCGCGTCAGCTGTTTGTTTTGAATTGCCAGACGCAGCTTCTTCACGGTCCCGCAGTGTCGGTGTGTCCTTGAGACAAAACCTCGGCAAGACTTGCTTCTATCTGTCACTCAAGACAGTGGCTATAATTTTTCTGATTTTTTTTCCTGACCTCATCTGCATTGTCTAAGGGGTATGATTAGACGTAAAGGTTTCGTCACCCTTCAAAACGCAGCCCATGTTTACTATAACAAACATCCTGGCTGTGCTTGCCATTATGCTGATTATTATTGTCTAATAATATTGTGGCTTTACTCCAGTCTCTAATTTTATCTTGTCTCCAATGATCCCGTTCTTGACAAGTCGTTAAGTCGCCCTTCAACAGAAAAGAAAGTGTTATTTATATTTTAAACTTTGGCTTTTCTAACGTCAATTAATTTTATCTGAAATGAAACGCCATTATTATGATTTAGTGTTAAGTTTTTCACAGAATAAATATCATATTTTCGATTCTTTGGAACAAGAATTATGTACATTTTGCTTTTATATCAACAATTAGTAAATATATTTGTGAAATTTAAGGAAAAACAGGGGTACAAAGAAAAAAAGTGAAAATAGAAGTACCAGAATAGAATCACCTACACGACTAGTAGGTAATAACGGATAAAATAACAAATTCTGAAACGGTGGCTTGAATTTGACGTGAAAAGTTAAAACACACAATGGGTCGGGAGACCACGAACAACAAAGAACATTCGTCGCTGCTCCAAAACACGGGATGCTGCGGGTTGTCTCAATTCCTAACCGTATCCTCCATTGAGACGTTTACTGTATCTAACAGTAAGATTTTCCATTCTTCTTAGTTTACTTCAGAGGTAACAGAACCACTCCACACACTATATTTTCTCACCATTTAATGACATCTCATTTGACGGACCAGTGTTTCTTGAGATCTTTATCGAGTAGTCCTCCTTTCCAACCCATCCAACTCCTGTATTTGATACCACAAAATGTTGGTCACATATTCAAGCAACAGTCTGACCAAGATTTCGTTACCCGTTTCCATCAATTCAATGAATGAAGGATTTTAAAACCTCTACCTATCATCTGACCAATGTGTTCTGCTCAACTAAGTTTGCTCTCAAATGTTATTCCTACATATTTACGCTTATGATCTTCAAGAAACAATTCCTCCTCCAACTTATAATCATAATAAACCAGGGGCAGATCCAGGATTTTGGTTTGGGAGGGGCTTGAGCGGACTTTGGTTGGGGGGGGGGGGGTCTTGGCTTGAGTGGATTTTGGTTGGGGGGCTTGCCTTTAGTGGATTTTGGCTTTGGGGAGTGCTTGAGTTGGGCTAATGATAGTATTTATAGTCTCCTCGGGCCTGAAATCCGTAGAGCTTAAAAAAAA
The DNA here is from genome assembly GCA_031002005.1 of Vandiemenella viatica. NCBI lineage: Eukaryota > Metazoa > Arthropoda > Insecta > Orthoptera > Morabidae > Vandiemenella > Vandiemenella viatica. The sequence goes on along the minus strand of JARYHS010009186.1, from coordinate 211,704,751 downwards.
AAAGGTCTCCATAATTACAATGTCGGAGATGGACCTAGATACTTTTGGGGGGGCTTGTGCCCCCTAGCCCCTCCCCCCTGGATCCGCCACTGTAATAAACCTTTATTTTTTACTTGTGTACACATTAAGTTGACCCTTTCTTGGCTTTTATCTTTATTCCATATTGACCTACCTAGGTGTATATCTTCTCTAGAACCTCCATCTGAAATGGTCCAGATACACTATCCTGCGGAACTTCCGTTTTTACTTCTATATCTTTTGACACTGCATTTCCTACCCTAACACTTTGGTTTCTACCTCACAAGAATTCGTGTACCCAGCAATTCTCTAATTCATTCACGGCAATGGTTTTTCTTTTATATACCATTATTTTATGGCTCAATGTGATAAGTGCCATGAAGAGACCAAGTGCTACGCTTTCAACTGGACCTCTCTTATGCATTACATCAGAAATATCTTGCATGTAACGCATTAACTGAGATTCACATAAATATTATTTCTGAAACTGATGTTGTCTTTTCGAAAATCAGTTTTTTTCCCCTCTTACAGTCATATATAGGCCAGGACCAATCAGTTTGTAGAGAATTTGAAAAACTGATGTCTTTTACATCATTGTTTAGGGGCTGATAACACCGTCGGATGAGGAAAAAAGCACTTTGATATGAAAGAAAAATGGCAGTTAATTCTAAAACGTGGATAAAATCACGTAATATCCATAGTGTCGAAAGAGTTTTGTTGGTAATTCTCTGTACCTCCTAACCGAGTATCTGAAGTCGTTCATAATGAAGCCACTTATTCTTGAGACTATGCAACTAAATGGTCGCTATGCAGCGCTGTGTGTACATGCGGTGTGGTGAGATACTTGTCGCTGCCGGGGAAAGTTGCTGAGTGGCTGCCAGGCCTTATTACTGCCTGTAGAGACGCCACCACAGGCGTACAAACGAACACTCGCTTTCCAAATTTCACTTTCAAAATAAAATAATAAAATCAGGCGTAAAGGACAATTTCTTGCGACAGACTCGTTTTCCGATAATGGTGATAGCAGTAAAACGAGGTAAAAAAATTCACTGGATAATGTTTGTAAATTTGAAACATGAGCATCCGGCTGTTCGAAAATAAAAGGAATACTAACCATTTCTTTGCTAATGTACAATTAAGTACAGTTAACATTAATATATCCAAATTTAATTGTAGTGAGATGGTCAACGAAGATTTCAGCAAACTGAGGTCATTTTTCCTAAAGGTGGTCTAGTACATCGGCATAATAATTCTACTCACATTATGGAGTATTCGGGAGCAACACTGTCATACCCATTCAGATTTTATAGAAGTGCCGCAAGGATTTTTTGGTTTAGACCAAGACCGAATTCTGCAACGATTTTACAAACTTCCGATAGGCGATCTCTGTTAGTCATGTAGATCCACAGCGGTATTGTGTAACGTGGGTGTTACAGCGCGAAGATATTGCGTCTAAAGAGTACGAGAACCTCTGAGCTATTATTTGTTTCTGTAATGCACAGCATCTAATACGGTCAACTTGTCTTGGTATAACTTTTGATAGTAAAATCATTTGGGCAGGTGGTAGAAAGAGGTTTCAAAATCCTTTATTTATTGGAGAGATTGATGAGAGGAAGTACCAGGGGAGTGAGGGAACTGGGTTACAAAACTTTGGTCAGACCACTGCTTGAATATGATGGAGTGGTGTGGGACCCACATTATGGGTATCAAATTTAGGAGTTGGAAGGGGTACAAAGGAGAGCGGATAGATTTGTTTACGGAAATTACCGCAGAATGCAATCATTAACTGATATGATGAAGGAGCTGGGACGGGAGTCATTGCGAGACAGAAGGCGGGTGAAGACAGTGTTTCATTTGCTCAAGGTTTATGATCGCGATACGGATTTTGGACATTGATAGAAATATCAGAAGTTCTACATGGAGGGGAAGAGGTGACTATAATCATAAGCTGACACTTGAATTAAGGCGAAATGGAGTGCGAAAATTTTCTTTTGTAGGTAATGGAATCAGGGGCGGTAACAAATTAGCAAGAGGATTGATGGACATGTTACCAAACTACTGAAGGAGTTTAAAGTGCAGGAGAGGTAGGTGGTGAAAATTCATGATATGGGAAGGTGGGGGTGTAGGGACATAGCCACTGGTGCGTGTGTTTTCCATTGCAATTGAAATTAAATTAAAAATCACACACAATTTCTCAAGCAAGACAGGCGCAGAAGAACATGCGTTTCGCCAGGGGCGGATCCAGGATTTTGGTTTGTGGTGGTGGGGGGGCGGGGGGCTTGGCTTGAGTGAATATTGGTCCAGAGGACTTGCCTTCAGTGGATTTTTGGTTTTGGGGGGGGGGGGGGCTTGAGTCGACCATGGGTTAGTCTTTATAGCCTCCTCGGGCCTCGAAACCGTAGAGCTTTAAAAAATAGTCTCAAAATTACAAAAATAATTACAATGTTTCAAAAACTTCTGACCATCCTCGTTTCTTAATACCACATTATGGTTACAGCAAGCAGCACTGGTATTTGTTTTTAAGTTTGGCGACCATTATGGCAAATACATTACTGACTTGGTCAGTTCTCGTGAGCTGTTGTAGACCTATGTGTCCTCTGAAGTATATTGGTTAGTTAATAGGTCCTTCCTCATCCATTAGTTATCTTCCCAGAGGAACGTTGTACTCACCATGCCTAAAAATGTGTCTAGTGTTTTCTGATTTCGATATTGTGAAACAGGTTCGATTTTAATTCATTTTACCGAGAACTTCCTGATTGGAAACCGGGCTGCCGAAGATATTTACAGCATACGTCGATATATGATTTGTTGCTTTGGCTGAGCTTCGGTAAACCTTCTTACCATTTGCTTTTTCGTTGAAAAAGCGAAAGTACTACACAAACATTGTAATAAATAAACTTATGGTGACAAAATTTCAATTTGTCGCGCATTCAGACCTACAGTTTAATCGAAACCACAGAGAATGAAGGTCAATTCCTAGCTCAAGCTCTCACATGGGACAAGGTGACCATTATAAGTAATTTATAGCTAGATAAATTATATATCCTAATTTAGATTGTTGTGTGACAAAGCTATTGTTAGCTCAAAAAATCAATCTTAATCTTGTTCCTAGCGTTTTACGTTTCTAAAGTACAGTACGTTTTGTTTCTTCTTTCTGTAAAATGTTTTTTAAATGCAACATCTGTTCATGCGTACGGCTTGTTATTGGTCTGTGTAGGTGGAGAAAGGTATTTTTCGATATCTGTGTGTTACCAGCGCAAACAGTGCTGTTTATGTTTCTGGTTAACCTGTTTACTAATTCAATTTAATTTAATTGCAATGGAGCACAGGCTCCGGTGGCAATTTCCCTACACACCCGTCTTCCCCCTATCCTGCACCTACTTACATTTGCCCTCTACAAATTTTATCTTTAAATTCTTTCAAAGTTTTCGGTAAATTATTCATCATTTCTCTTGGTAACTCATTCCAATCCTTGACACCCTTACCTAAAAAAGAGAATCTTCCCACACCCTTGTGCCTGAAATCGAGTGCCAGCTTGTGGTCATGGTCATCTTTTCCCTTCCATGCACTACTTTTCATACCTATTGCAATATCTTTCCATACCTCATCGCCAGTACACTCCCATGACCCTCCTCATCCTCCTCCTGTCTTGCAATGAATCCCATTCCAGCTCCTTTATCATATCCGTCACTGATTGCATTCTGCGATAATTTCCAGAAACAAATCTAGCAGCCATTTTTTGCGTAGTAGAAGCGAAAACTGGAGGCTATCCCAGCATTCAATTAGATCATTGTGGAAAATTGCAAAAATAAAAAAAAGTGTAAACTGTACAACTTGCACGAATGCGACAAGATGTAAAGTTACACAAACAGTTTCGTATGGCGGCGATGTAATCATCTCAGTCAAACCACTAGTTTAAAGACAATTATTTAATGTTGTTTCGAAACTTGGTTATCTCTCTTCAATTAATGAACGATTTGTAAAAAAGAAATGGAAACGCGTTCATCATCTTTATTGCTCCTTCACAAGACATGTGACAGAAATGTAACGATTCGTACTTCCCTAACACGAATCATTCACGACCTTATGGGAAGAAAAGAATACTAGCTAACCATAAAACATCGCTTAAGGAGCGTCCATTAATTACGCGAGGTGTTTTTCCAGATTTCTCGACCACCCCTTCCCAATGATGACTTGAGATCTTGAGCCCCCCCCCCCTACCGACCGATCTTGTAGTTTTTTTCAGCTCTACTGTTCTTCAAGAAATTAAAAAGATGACGTGATATTTCCATCGCTCCCCCTCCCCCCTTGGTAAGATTTCGCCGACCCCCCCCCCCCTCATTTCACCTCACGTAATTAATGGACGCCCCCTTACAATATTTTAAAAGAACTTCCTTCCTTAATTCAACGCCATTAACATCAAACCTTCTTTGATTTGATGGCAGAGAACAGGAAATGCAGTGCTAGAAGGAACGCGATACTCGTACCGGAAAGCGTGGTGGATGGCTGCACGGAGGTGCCACCTGACTACCTGTTTTTTGTGGGCTCCTTGCACCTTGGAACAAAGCACCCTCACGTTGCCTTCGCCGAGCACTTGTGTTCTGTCCCAGAAGTTAAAAAAAATATGGTTAGGTATTGGGGAGGACGTTACAAATGTATTTGAGAGCCTTTCGTTTAATAAACTTAAGACCGTTTAAAGATATCTCTCGTAGCAATTTTGGTATATATTTTTTTAGTTTTTAAACAATATTCGAGATGTAACAACCTACATCTATGGCTGCGGAACCTCAGAAGAGCAGATTCTATGGAAGAAAAGTTGATAAGCGAAAATGTGGGGCACTCTATCTCTCGACGTATTGTTCAATGATCGCAATTGTGTGGTATGCTTCACGCGATTGGCTCACATACGCTGTCTTTTAAAGACGTTTTTGTATTTTTATACAAGGGTTTAAGTCTGAACACAATAAAAAAGCACCAGATCTATGACCGGCTCTTGTAAGGCTGTTCTTGACATTACTTAACCGAGAATCTGAATTTAGACCATAACATCAGAATTGAGAATTGTTGAGCTTCATAACACATTTTTAGACTTACGCTATATTTTACTGTGCTTAATGTCATGTTTTTGTCCTCTGTTAACAAAATATTTACTTACGAGGTCATTCACTGAAGCTAATACAGGAATAGCAGAGGACACTCCTACTGAACTACTGCTGATGACTTCTACGTGTACTGGAATTAACGATTTTCTGCATTGGTCTAAGCGATTTGGCTATGGACGTTACAAGGCCGACGTAATGTAAATAATAAGGTACTTCAAACTGGAATTCAAATTCCCTCACTTTCCCTCCGATTTTTGAAGTTTTTTTTCCATTAACTGTTTGGGTGAATAACCGAATTGTTCACAATATGAAGTTTACACTGTTTGCATACAGTTAGACATAAATTGGTTGTCTTTCTTCTCCCCAGTCAATACAGACCATACTTAATGACCATTTAGAAGTTTACAAAAACTTTTAAAAAAGAACAAATAAAAACAATAGAAATTTGAAGACTGATGGAACATTGGATGTTGGTCTACGTGATGACTGTTCTGTAATTGTGTTAACATGCGAAATAGCTGGCGAGGCAATGTTTTGATATGAATATTCAACTTATACTATAAATTGTTTTTAGAAATATTTGATTCTTGTAGGCAATTTTTCTTCTACAGTTGCTTAGTAAATTAGTATTTATTGTTTAATAATACGCCATTACAACTGTTGGATATTGTTTTTATTTTCCGGACGCGTTTCGCCTCTCGTCGAGGTATCGTCAGCGTACAGTTATGCTGTAATATGTGATTTGTTATTGACATTTGAATATAATGATTTTTACATTTACCAAATTATTCTTATGTAGGAAGCATAATATTACTTATATTTATATATCAGTTCGATTACTAAAATTTATATCTCAGTTTTGTATTACCGTGCAAGACGTTTTGTTTACATAAATATACTTGTATAGGTTTTATATTGTAACTTACATTTTACATTTGCATATTGAGGTGTGGTCGTTGCTCGCCTGCGACCTCAACCAGCATGTTATTTTTTACACTATTGCACTTGGTTTGCAATTCTGGTATAATTTGCTCTCGTGAACTTGACTAGCAGGCATAGTTTTCTATGCACGACATTGTCAAACTTTATGTGTGCGCTTCTGCTGTTCTGCTGTTTTCCTGACGGTGCTCTATCGGTAGTGTAGTGAGCGCGAGTTTGAATTTCGTAATTGAATTTTTGTGTGTGTGTTTTGCTTTGTTTTATCTAAATGTGCATGTGTGGTGGATGGTGGAGATGCAATGTGGTATTATATTACTGTTGTGGTGGTGTTTTGTGTATTTGATGTTGTTTTACGTCAGTTTCGATTTTTATTAGCTTGAACAAGGTTTGGTTGGTTAAGTTTACATGGTCATTAAATACGTGTTTTCCCGAGACTATTGCTTTTTGAATTTGATAATTTTCTTGCAGAGTTAAAATATTGTGTTTTGTGTTGTTTGTTGTTAGGATTTCCATGTCTACATTTATATTTGTGGGGAAATGATTATTATCTAATAGGTGTTCGGCGAAAGTTGAATGATTGCTGTACTTTAAGGCTCGCATATGTTCTTTATATCTTGTCTGGAATTGTCTCCTTGTTTGGCCGATGTAAACTGCCTCACAGTTCTGACATGTCAGTTGGTATATGCCAGAGTTATTGAATTTGTTTGTTTGTTATTGTGTTTTTAGAAAGCTTTACATTTTTTTCAAGTCGCCATTTTCTGTCATATTTATGCAGATGTTATTTGTATTATTTTTATGTAAATGAAATTCATCGTTTTCAAATATCGGATACGTATGACACTTCTCTAGTTTTAATCCCTTACTTCAACAACACTAAATAAAAAGGCTTTCAGAAATGGCGTTATTTTACCAGTATAAAATTATTTCTCTTTACTAAATTTCAATTTTAGAGTGTTACGAGCTCTCTATGTTAGTTTCATATAGCAGAACTTAATACTTTGTTTTGACGTTTGGATCATTGTAAAGTAAATGATTCGTGTTGTTAGGCTGAGAGAAGCATTCTCATGTTTAACCTTCGATACAAGTTAGATACAGCCTACAGCAAGCAGCTCCTCGTGATCTCATGATCTCGTGAAGACCGAATCTGGAGGGTGAATGGTTACGTTGAGGATTGGTGTACGGAAGATTCTGGGTTCATATCTCTGCCCGGCTATCCAGCTTTTTTTTTTTAGTTTCCCACGGTTTTCCGAAATTATGAATTATGAGAGGTTAGTTGCTTTAAAAGGACACGGCCGAATTCCTTTTTTTCTTTGCTTTGCACCTCATCATTTATATGATATGGAAATCAACGATCCGTAAAACCCGAAGAAAAGAACCTCATAAAGTTTGTTATTACTTCCATCATTGCTTAATTTATGTCTACTAGGCTCTTAATCTTTTACATTGGTTTTTATTGTTTTATTTTTTTTTAGCATTACAAGGACCTCTCACCAAAATAAAACAGTTGTAAACGACTATTTTTTGATATGATATCCGTGACCGACAGTGAAACCACTTAAAAAATACGTCTTTCGGAGTCATATCTGGAATGTGTTTCTTCAGTTTTGACTTCAAAGTTATAGCTAACAATGTAAGCACAAGTGTACGGTTTGACTTCCCGTCAACGTCTATGTTATTAAGGACGCTGTATCTTACAGGTGGATAGGGAGTGCTACAATATGTCTACGTATAGGAAACGCCTTGTGAAAATGTGGAGGTTTTGAAACAGACAGTTGGGACCACAAGATGATTAGGCAAAACCGCCTAAAAATCATAGAGAGGATTGGCGATTCATGGATATTTGTACCTCTCTTGTACTTCAGTACGCTAGCGCTTTGATACTGTCGGCAATAGAATATGTAATAATTACATTGAAACAATATAGACGAACCTTTACTATCGCAGGTAATGAAAGAAGGAAAAGGCGAGTGGTAGAAGCAAAGATTTTTCTTATTGATTGAATGGGCTTTAAGGTTCCTGAGACCTTATACTCCGTTCATGCAGTCGGCTATTTAGCCATTCATAAGTGATATACACTACTGGAGAATAGTAAACTCAAGACAAATTCAACGTTTAATTAAAACCACAAATCCCTAGAAGGGACTCTTATAAAAGGATCTCGGAAACCAGTGTGAAAGTCAATACGCCAGACTTCTGTGACAGTGGAGGAGGAAATATGAGACTGAAGACCTATATTTCTTATGGTTTATGCTTAAGTAACAGGTCGCAACGCGGAAGAGCAGTGTAAAGCCTTTTAAGTAAAGTAAACATATAAAACGTGCGAGAACGATGCTAGGGCAACATGGAGCTGCCTGCGCTGATGGATATTCGAGAGGACGGAACAAACATCAGCCAGAAAGCTCTTCTTCCGACACGTTGAACAAACGCCAGTAATCCCTTCGATTATGTAAGGTGCACGTTGTCTGCATAAACAGTGAACTGTATCAACAAAACTCTGACGGCACATTATATGCAAATGTCACCAGTTTGCGCTTCCGTGTTTTATCGTGTAACGTGCCGGTCAAGCTTCCAGATAAGTCAGGCGCCGCCTAGCCCCTCGCATAGCAACTTAAGTGAGCCTCTAAATGTAAAGTATTACCCGATACTTTTGCATAACGAGACTGCCTGGGCCGTAGTCGTAAAATGCTCGTCCTAAAACCATCGGAAAAAACAGCCTCTGCGGGCTTCCATTTTTATACGGAAACGTTAACTTACTGGCCTGTGTTGTCTAAAAGAAAAGTGCGGATCAAGCACGGATATAAATGTATTGTTATTACTTCCTTAGCATTAAAAAAAAAAAAAACACACACACACACACAATGACATATATTTACACATGGCCTTTGGCTTGTTGCTTACACCTTGTTTCTTACTCGGGTGGTGGAAGAAACTTTCATCCTTGGGGTCTGAGCCAGCAGGGTAGGAGAGATGGTGCTGCACGCATTCTGGTCACTAGATAGTATACAGAAGTCCTCCGTTAAATCCCAAACCACTTTCTTTAGGCGATTCGCTGTGAATAATGTGTTTTGTAAATTGATTTAATTTGCATGAAACTTCGTTACTGGTATTAACAAGCTTGTGTCTCATAAATATCCCTCTGACGTACTACGTTATTCAATTTTTCCTTGCTATAAAAATAATCAGCGACTTTATTCAGTATGATAACAGTTACGGAAATAAATATTTTACAATTAAAACTACTAACATCAATGCGTAGCAGGAATTTCCAAATGTTAAAAAAAAATGCTTCAACATTAGAAGTTCCCATTTTATTAAAAAGAAAAAAAATTACTATTGTTTCTCCGTCCTGGAACAACAATTAATTACCTTTTATGCGGCATACGTTATTCTTACTCTTATTCATAATGTTTGGTGCGCTTACTGTAATACCGAGCGTGAAGGGTGAACGATAAAAGTCTGTTCTCGCATTCGGGAGGACGCGGATTCGAATCCACGTCCTGGCACCCAGATTTGGGTGTCTCATGGTTTCCCCCAAATCACTGCAGGATGCTCCAGTCAAAAGGCCAGGGCCGAATTCCTTCCCGTTCCTTGCCCCCAGTCCTTTTCCGTTTCTAATAACTTCGATATCGATGAGCCGTAAAGCCATAAGCAAAAAATAAAATAAAAAATGCATACAGTAATGATCGTTGATAGATGTTATTAGTAACAATTATTAAGAAGTTGATATTAATTTATGCTACTACAAAACATTTATTTATAGTTTGTATATAGTAAAAACTGGTAATAACAATTTCCAAACGGTTCGTGTGAATTATGTACAAACTGTGACTGAATACAGGTGTACTGGTGAAAATAACATTTTCACTGGTAAACTCCAGTTAATGAATATTAATGTATAAATTTCTTACTTAGAGCACAAAAAATGTCTTGAGTAAAAAGACATTTACTTATAGCAAATAAGGAAGAAATGCCTGAAACGCCAAGTTGTATTCAGCCCAAGTTGTGTCACTTTCTCTCAGAGCAATCTGGCGTTAATGCATATTATCGATTCAAGAGAAACCTATGGTTGAAAATAAGGGACTGGATATTAATAATAACGCCTGGGCAGCAACGGTACCAATGCAGTGAGTGGATTCAACCAGTCTGTTTGCTCTGGACGTGCTAGAGGTGTGGCACCCAAGGTGCGTGCCTGCACTCGCATGACGTCACAGGCGACAGGAAACAAAGGGCCGGGTGGCTGACCCCAAGGTCAGGAAGGGTCTGAACCACAGTTACAGAACAGGCTGCGGTCTCGCTGCAAATGTTGTTTAATCAACGTCTACGACGGTCAGCTGTTTACTTTCCATATATCAGACTGAGGTCAAAATCCGTGGCACAGTGGGACGTTCGCTTAGATATGGTCTGAGATCAGTGAATTTTCCAGTACTGGGGTGAATAGCCACGTTTCGTAGTACACGTTACACGAAAGCAAGAAAGTTGGAAAGTATACGTTGTTTGCTGAGCACAGATGGATTATTTCTCCCCATTCAATAAAAGTATAGCCTATATGGAAGTATGCACTGTACATTAAAGATAATTTTGAAAACATGAGTTTATGACATTATTAATCAACTACAGGGCAGGAATCAACAATTTTTGAAAATTTGGTCTGCGTGTCAGTTTGAATGGACAGAATTCAGACGTAATTCGCGCAAAACTTCTGGTTGAATTTTGAAGCGTTTTCGAACAATGCACGGTATAAGGGAGCGTCCATTAATTACGTGAGGTGAAATGGGGGGGGGGGGTCCAGCGAAATCTCACCAAGGAGGAGGGGGTCAAGGGAAATCTCACGTGAGGTTTCGAAATTCTTGTTGGAGTGTAGAGCTAAAAAAAGGTCTACAGATGACGCGAAAGTCGATTTTTATAGGGGGATATTTCGTCGAAAACTGGGGGTGTAACCGGCTTCGGAAGGGTGAGACCTAAAAAAAAGTTGCGAGGGCGATTAGTAGAGGGGGGGGGGATATCACGAAGCAGATCTCACCACAAAGGGGGGGGGTCGGACCAGATCTCACGAAGTCTCAGCAGAGGGGGGGGGGGAGGGGGGTCCGATATCCGGAAAAACACCTCACGTAATTTATGGATGCCCCCTAAAAGGGGATCTTCATTTTGATTTAACGTTGGAAGGCTGAGAAATTGAGATAAAATATTCCCCAAATTAGTATCTATTCTTTGTTGAACGCGATTCACGCAAAACCTACTGGCTGGATATTAATGACTTTCCAAACAATTCTCAGCACTCGGTTCCAGTAGTAAAATATGTTTTAGTTTGATGTAACAAAGGCATGGTATTAATTTCAATTGAAATATATTCATCTATCGCACCTTCCGTGGTTCGAATTCCTTGTTAAGCTATGGGAACTCGTTATCTGGAGTGTTAACGCTCTGCCCTCGCACTTGGGACGGCGCGGGTTTTAATCCCCATTCGGCCATCCTGATTTAGGTTTGCCATTTTTTACTCCAGGCGAATTCCAAGATAATTCCTACAACAAGGAAATGGTCAGAATCCTACCTATTCCTTGCTCCTCCTTCATTTCCCAGCTTTAGTGAGTTCGACGCCGACGAAGCGTAAAATCATTATCGGGTTAAATGACATGGCGACGACAGATGTGGGTCGAGGAGCCAGTAAGGGACTCGGTAAGTAGGTTAAGTAGGTTACGAGGTTTACACTAGGAGACGATTTTTACACTTTTGTGGTACAGTTTTTTTTAAAAAAAAACTACTGCACATGTAGATGTGAAACTGAACATACTAATTAAAAAGTCAATTCTAGTTGTGCCATCAATCATTATTTTCGTAAAAAAAAAAAAAAACGAACATATAAATTGAATAATTTTTATTATTTTTATTCCTTCATGCTGATTGGGAGAGGTCTTCAATGTTGAAATCACTATCGTAGAAAGAACAAGTCTGGTAGATACTACACCACCTCTGGTTTCTCTAAAGCAGTTCTGCCTGGTGGGCCTCCGCTTAAGAGAATGACTTATACCTATATGAAAGATCGATTGTAAATTACGATTACATTGGTTTAGCCATGCGGGTTAAGGCGCTGTGTTCCTGAGCGACCCGCCAAATTTTTTTTTCTGTATTTTTTATTGCTATTCGATCTTGTAGCATTACAAATTTGTTTTGAAACAAATTCTCCAAACTATTTAATTTCCTTTGCATGATTTAAATCATAAAAATATTAGAAACACTAATTATGTGCACACCAGGAATATTTTACAAAGGATATCCTTCCACATACAGTTTTTATTGTTGATGTAGGAAAGCAGATTTCGTTAAAATTTGTAAATTCATAATTTCAATTCCAAATTTGTTATTAATACTGATCAAATTGGATGTGCCTATGAATGTGCTTATAATCGCACTCTGGAATTCAAAGACATGAAGACTGTGCTCGTGCTCATTCATACACGGCGCAGTATGGTTCGACACTATCTGGAGAATGGTACCACACACATTCCTTTGTGCTCAGGAACCAGGCAACCAGTTTGGTCCAAGGATACGTGAAGAAATTCGGCGCTTGGAGCTGGAATATGGAAACGTTACTGTGACCTGTTCAAAATCTGAAAAGCTGTCGAGAGGACAGTACTTTTTTTTTTTAGTTGGTCATCAAACCATAAGTTACAAATGAATAATTTTTGTTGTTGGTTGATTCGTGTAGTGGTTACGTTGATACGGCGGTTTATGATCAAGTCTTCTCAAATGTAAATGGAAATGTTAGTTGCACAGTAAATGTGATACCACCCAAATGTACTCATTAATGTCAGTCATGTGATGTGAATTTCTATCGTCAGGTAAAAATACTAACAAAAAGGCTTCATAACGTGCCCGAACTGTTACAAGATAATCCGAAATATCTTTTCGTGAAGATACTACTGCACAGTCAATTACAGTTAATTATTCACCACATTTTACCTGTATTTTATGACATGGTAAAATATGCCTGTTATCTGACATGGTTCAAAATTAACGAAGGAAAGGCCGGAATTTGCAAATGTTAAAGAAATCTGCTTTCCTGCGTGAATAATAAATATTGTATGTGGCTATGGAAGGATATCCTTTATAAAATGTTTATAAAATGCACATAAATTTTTTTCAATTGTTTTTATGATTTACATCATCCAAAGGAAAATAAATAATTTGGAAAATTTGTTTGAAAACAAATTTGTAATGCTACAAGATCGAATAACAATACAAAAAATAAAAACAGATAAAAAAGAATTCCGCGGGTTGTGGGATCGATTCCCTGCTCAAGAACACAGGGCATTAACACGCACGGTTAAACCAATATTATTAACAGACTGTCTTCCGTGCAGGTATAAGTCATTGAGACACAATTTTTACACTTTTTAATGCCAGATTTCTCTTTAAATGAGGCCCACCAGGTAAAACTGCTCTACGGCAAGGAACCAGAGGTGACGTACTATTTACCAGACTTGTTCGTTCTACGATAGCGATTTCCACACTCAAGAACTCACCTAGTAAGATCACCCAGTCAATGATTAAAATATCGAATAATCTGTGCCGGTAAAGTTATTCAACGAAAGATGTTTTCGTCTCCATATGTTCATAAAAATATTCCATCTTTCTTGTATTACTCCCCTCTCACCTCGAATGCCCAGTATTGAGAGATTATTATTTCTCTGTCGCCCGGCCATTCCAAAGTCTGATAGAGTCTCACTATTTAGGCATTTTTGACAATCAACCACAGCCAGTCAAATATGTTAAAATGTGAAGAACTCGAATGAGAAATTTTCTATCTGATTAAAACCAAATTAAATAAATTGATTTTTAAATATTTAAAGATTGTGTCTTATTACAAATGTGCCTAGTTATTTTTTTGTCAAGAAACTAAAACAACGGTTTTTGATGATGTTCCTGAAGTTCAAATATTAAAATTCTTATGATTATTTATTAATTTCTTAAGTTGTATATAATATTTCTTATAACAAAACTTCGCGAGCCACCACAAAGTCGCTCTTTTAGCTAGTTAAAAATTCAAGGTTCATTAGAAAAAATATCACTTAACCCGACAGTGTGGCTCAGTACGTTAAGCCGCTGCAGACTCGATCGAGACCAGGTTCGAGTTGTGGTCCCCGCGTACCGGTTGTCCTGATTTGCGGTTTTTAGGCGGGTTTAGGAGAATGCTGGGAAGGCCCGCAATATCCCCCTCATAAACTACACATTTTACAAGCGAAAATACACTTATCATACAGATCACCGAGCGTTATACACTCCGCTGACTTTCCTCTATCGTAAGAACACCGCGTCTAATAAACCCGATTTGAATTCGGACAGGACCCAAGTCCTCACCGAGGTATGGGGACGGCAAATTTGGCGTCCTACATATCATTCGGGAAGACCGGGGTCAAACCCGGTTCGGCCATCCTGACTGGGGTTTTCCTTGGTTTTCCCCAGTCACTCAAGGCGAATGCTGGGATGATTCCCAATAAGGCCACGGCCGACCTTCCATCTCCCCTCCCTCCCCGTAGAATAGATAGGCTGAAAAGAGTCCTCGTGACTCTCCAGCAGCCCGCCTCCCAGCAGTTGGGAGGAATGAAATTAAAAAAAAAAAAATAACAATACACACAAATCCTCCCCCGCTTCTCCCCCTCTCATGATTTTCATGCTTCTTTCAAAATGTCACCGTCGAATTCCCTCCCCTCCTTACTCCCATCCTCCCATGCTTTCACAACTCTGATCACCTCAACGTGGACGAGAAATAAAGCTCACATCAAAAAAATAAATAAATCATATCTTGTTTTCTGAGAGCGGATGTCTCAGTATACCGGTGTTTCTACAAAACACTATCCACGAAACGGATATTTTATTAGTAGCGTTATTCTATTTCTGCTATGCTCAAGTTACTTAACACTAACCTGAACTCCTTTATGACGCTATTTGTTGAGGATAACAAAAACTCTTCGAAATGTAAATTTGCAGAGAATACTGTAAAGTTGAGTGATCTGAATGAAGTATTTTTGTGGGAATAGATATGTTACCATAATTCAATACGTCGAAGTTTATGGATTTTGGTAGGAAATTACTCCGTCGCAAGCAGGTGTTCCACCCACCGATAATGTCCAAGCTGACAAACGCCATTCGTTCAGTGAGTCACTCCTCGGCGCGGCTTTAAACAGTTGTCATGTGGCAGGCGTGGGAGTATAGTGTGTGGCGCAGATTACGAATGATGTTTTGTCAGCTGACATGCGAGATGGAATCAGACGGGCAGTCGTAATGGCGAGGAATAACGACGACTCGGCTCTTCCAGACTGCAATAAACGTCTCTGAAAGCCGGTAGCTGGGAACTAATGCGAAGGAAACATTGTTTGCCTTTCCTTTAAACTCGCTTAAAAAACGGGAGGAATTCAAAAGCAATAACATGACCAAAGCGGGCATGAGGTGTTGACTAACTTGTAAGTTCAGATGTTCCATCGGTTAATCTCTTGTAATTTACTTCTTTAATAAGCATATGTTCTTCTCCCATCGTAATACCCAACGCGAATGAACTTATTTAGCAGCTGTGTGTTTTCTACTTTTCCCAAAATCTCTTCATACTCTCGCTTATCTCTTCCTACGTTCTTCCGTTCATGTGTTCCTTCTTATAATATTCTGTTTGTTGACAAACTGATGGTTGTTGACCAAGCTACTAAATCTGCATCTGACCTGTATGATGTCATCTGTGATTCCGATTTCTTGGAGATCCTTTTCGGTTTAATTAGCCAATTGTGTTTCATATTCATTGAAATTGCCTGGTTGAGAATCCTTTTGATTAGTCTGTTGTTATTCATTCCGATAATATGGCTGTAGAGTTTAATTCGTCTTTTCCTGGATGTGCCTGAATTTTTTTTTCGAATGCTGATATAGTTCATGTGATTTCCTTTTTACCCAAATTCCTCCTGTGCAAATAGGGCCAAAGATTTTCCTTAAATTCCTTTCTAGTTTTCAATATCTTTAATCAGTGATATACCCCAATAATCAAAGTTTCCGATGCGTATTAACATATCTAATTAATTCATTAATAAATACTTCTGGGCCTGGTTCTCAACCTGAATGATCTTTCACATAAAAACAAGCGATAATGATAAATTACAAGGCTAAAGTGAATGATAAAACAAAACATACATGGACTTTATTCAATTAAAAAAGAATTATCTAATGTTTTTAGTGTCATTTCCTAAATGGAAACCGTTATTTTGTTAATCGATATCAACTCACTGAATAATTTAATGGTCATTTCAACAGAGACGAATAAAGTTAAAGTTCTGAGTTTTAGAAATACTTTTGGAGCTTATCTGTCCTTCGGCGGCGATCTACCCTCGAGTTAAGCCGAGTAGGCGATGACTTCTCGTATTGAGCCGCGATCAGCTGACCGAGCGTGGTGGGTGAGCGGTTAGCGCCTTGGCCTCGCATTCGAGAGGACGGCGGTTCGAATACCCGCCCGGGCATCCAGATTTGGAATTTTCATGGTTTCCCCAAATCACTCCAGACGAATTCTGGAATGCTTCCTTCAAAAAGCCCATGACCAAATTCTTTCCTGTTCCTTGTCCTCAGACCCATCCCGCCTCTTATGACCTCGACGTCGACGAGGCGTAAAGGCATAAGGGGGCAAAAAATCGATCTGCTGGACGCAATGTCCTCGCTGGAAGAGTTGAGACCACCCATCGTTAGGTGGAGTCCTCTCCCCAGGCAATCAGACGGAGCTTCCAAAACCGCTGTATGCCACCCAGGACGACTCTTCACGGGATGTGCCGTTCCTCACCCCCCCACGACAGGCCAACATAAAACAAAATTTACAGTTTGTTAGAAAACACGCGTAAACGGTTTTGATTGGACCAGACGATTTATCCTTTTCTCTCACGACTCTATCCGTGCATTTCTTTCCTAGAATCGAAACGGTCCCTGGATTCTCATTTACCTGCACTTTTGGCGCGGAAATTGTTCAACATTTAAGTCCAACTTCCGCATCCGGTGGTCACGTTTTTCGTGGCAACGTCCGTCCAAGGTTACGGGCCTAGAAGGTCACACTCTCATATATCTTCCAAGAACGCGCCCCTCTTTAAAAAGCCTGGCCTATCAATTAACGACAGCGCATAAAACTGATACTATGCCAAACATTGTCCTTTTGTTTGCTGAATTCCAAACTGCACTGAGTCACGTCCGTTCTTAATGTTGCTACGTCTTTGAAGAAAGGTAAATATAATCCATTAACGTACGTGCAGTAGTCAATGCCGTTAGGGGGCGTCCATTAATTACGTGGGGTGTGTTGCTCCGGAATTCCGGACCCCCTCTCCTCTGATGAGATCTGGTCGGACACTCCCTCCCCCCCCCTCCCAGATGACGTGAGACTTTGACGGATCCTCCCCCTGCCAACCGACCTTGTAGTTGTTTTTAGCTCTCCTGGTTCCGGGAGCGGCTATAGCCCCTGCCCCTAAAGTCCGAGAGATGTTTATTATAAGTTCAAATTTTGTTATTGCATGACTTCCCACAAATCGCTTTTAGGGTTTCTATTTACAGACTGTACCAACTATTTTTTCCCCCCTGAATTAGATTTGTTGTAATAGGACAAAATGGCTTCCTATTTTCGTTCTAAACAGTTTTTAAAAAAAAATAATAATAAAAAAGCCGTCAAAGAACTTAAATATGAAAACTATCCTATTAATTAAACAACAAACTGAACTATCAATGCCGTTAAACACGTTTTAGTCTATTTTTTGCGAATTATTTGGTATATCCATCAATATTTCATTAAGATTTTGTCATACTGTAACTTATTAAAACACATCTTCCCGTTGTCCGGCTGTACTTGTTATAATCATTATGTTTACTTTTTTTAAGCAATGCGCCCACAGAGGTCCACCTTTACTCAAGCGAGCAGTGACTACTACCCGAATTTAGAACCGGATTTGTGAGATTCGGAGCATTTAATCTACTAGCGGAATGTTTTTGTTTCCTTCTGTCTGCGAAACGAGTACCTAGTATTTAGGATAGCAAATATATCTATGCTTGTGAAATGCTAATAATAATGTAGTGGCTGAGTTACTTACCGGCAGCGCAATTCGGTACTGTTTTAGGTGCCTAACATACCTTGTTATCCTACCGGGTGAAGAGGACTTACAGTTTAACGGAGAATCCAAACCACAGAGCGTCCTTGCATCTTCACATTAAAAAAACAAATCTTCAGTTTTAAGGTCCGGCAAAAACTTGGATTCGAGCTGGAGAATTTTGAAACCTACTCATGCATCCTTACCAACTGAGTCAACAGAGGTTTGAAGTACATTGGTCATAATCTCCGGTTATAACTTAGCCAGCCCCTGAATCTCTTACCTACAGGTGAAAATTTTTCCACAAACCTGCATTCAAAAGTTCCCCGGTTCGAATCCCTGTATCGACGAGAATTTTCAGAGGCCCTCCTTAAACCGACCTTCATCTCTGGCAAGAAAGCTTGCTGTATAATGTGAAGCACGCCAGAACGCATCCGTGGTTTCCTTTCCTTGTTAAAGTGTAGGTCCCCTTTACCCGGTATGATTACCATGTTAGTTTAGGTAAAGAGGAAAGGAACTTGCCATTGTACCTGTTACCAGAATTAGTACGCCTCCTTCGGAAGCGTGCAACCAAACTTCTCGTTGAGGACCACGCTTAGCTTATAATTAACAGAAAACTGTAGGTGGCAGAAGATGTTTTACACCAAAATTAGCATCTATTATACGCGTTCCAGTCCCTCACGGCAGAAGGAAAGGAAGAATTCATGTAGCCCTCAGTATGGCACGTTCCTCCCTTGATCTTCTCTATCCAAATACGTTGGTGGGAGAAGTATTTCACTGCATTAGTAAATTACACAAATTTTTCGCATGTTAATAAATTTATTTGGGAACTACATCATCTGTCCACCAGAAAATCTCAGTCTGACATCTTCGCAAGGACTGTGGCAAGATGTCACAAATTGTGCGGCTCTTCTCTGTAAATTCTCGACACTGTTTAAAAATTCTTTGCGTTACGATCGCCAAACCGCATTAAAATACTCAAGAAAGAATGTACAAGAGTTTCCATTACAGTTACTATATAATTCATCAGCATTATACCTGTGATTCACCGTCTAGAATTAGCTTTTCCATAGACCAATGTTATGAGCTGATCCCATTTCATTTAGCTTTGTGCTATTACACTTAGGTTTAAGGACGCAACAATCACAAGACCTGAACGGTTTACTTTGTAATTGTGGGTATGTTGTATCATCTTATTCTGTATTCTTATTCGTTGCACTGATTGAAATTTTTCGCCCTTGCTGAAACAACATCGAGATCAGTTTTAATATTTAAACAATCAGCAGAAAGAAATGTAATACACAGTACAAACGCTGGCTGTATGACCTAGCTACCAAAAAACTTTAAAAACCTACATAAGAAAGTATTTAAGTGACGTTTCACAAAGTTACTCAGGAGGAAGTTTTAAACACAGCTCTAACTCTTTTAGCTTTAAAAAAGCACCTGCAGCAATGGGGGAGTTGTGTCTGCTCCTGGTATTCGAAACGTGATGGGCGCTTGTCCAGAAGGAAGTAACTACTTAATGGTCATATAACGGAAAGTAACAGGTTTGTGTACAGACTGCCACAGGCAGACCTCCGTCTTCCACCTGTAAGTCAATTTGCTTGATGACATCACTGTGCCGGAGGGAATTGCATCACGTTGTGACTCTGCTGTTAGTGCCAGGAATTCGACTCGAGTGGGACTGATTGCTGGTTTGAGCTTTACTACTTTCCCAACTGTATGGCAAGGAGTATTACGATGAATGACACAGTAGAGGTTAAGAACCTTTCTTTGATAACTTAGCTTCGTTTTTACATTGAAAACTGGAGACAGATAGCAATTATTTCATCTGTGCTTTTAATTATTTAACTTATTTCTGTTGGAAGATGATTGAGTTGAAACATAGTTCTCGATAAAAAAAACAACCATTCATCTCCCTTAGTTCACCAGCCACATGCAAGTAGTATGACTGTCATAAGATTGCTGGCTTTCGGGAGGATGCGGGTTAGAATCTCCGGCTGGCCAATCAGATTTCTGTTTTTCAAGGATTCCCGAATTCACCACAGACGATGTCAAAACATCAAGGCTGACGTCTTTACCGTTACATGTTCCAAGTCCTCTACCTCGACGTCGAGCAGGGGGGGGGGGGCAAGACACTAAAAAAAGAATCTAACTGAACAATATTTTAAATTACTTCATTGTTAAAGCCACAGAAATTTTTATAAAGGAACACTTTGCTCTAAAACTGAAATTCCTAACTTGAATGAGAAAAATCTACTCAGCCAAACTACATCCTTGAAACCACTCGACCAATCAAATCGCTTCCCTACTGAAAAAGCCAACAGAAAAATTTATAGTTTAGAATCTTTGAGAAACATACGATCAGTATCCGTTTTGACATCTCGAATGCTTGCAATATGTATACTGTCGAATAATCACTGACAACGGGTTGTTAATAGCGTATTTATGGCCCTTAGCCTGATCGTTGCTTGGGTCGTCCCGTTGTAGGCCAGTGTTTGACAGAAGTAGGACGACAAGTGAGATGGTGAAACCTGAAACATAGTGTCGGCACATTATAGCCCTCTTTCGTTCAGTTTGCCTTCCCCAGTTGGCGGGCGAATCACTATCAACAGTGTCATATGCCGTTATTCCAGACAGGCTTCGGAGAGGTTTGGAATCTAAGTAGGTCGTTTTGTATACTATCACCAACGCCACTCCTAGTCTGCCAGCGAACTACGGAATGGTGAATAGTTTTTTCACTTTCGGGGCTCGAACCACCGCGATGTGTCAGTTATCTCTGCCAAAATGGTGAATTTACAACTAGTACGTGGTGAAATTAAATAAGCAGTAACATAATTGTAAGAACAAAGACTTTCCCGGCGTACGACTGCAATGAAGTCTTCACGGGTGTACCGCTGGATTGTGTTGTGAAAACACGATATTTCGACGACTAACTCCGCGGTCTTCACCAGGTGTGGAGACATCTGCACTGGTCGGCTGACCCACAGTATGTATGGGTCAGCCGACACTGATTTTTTCACAATACAATCCGGCGGTACACCCGTGAAGACTTCATTGCAGTAACGTAACTGAATTCATTCAGAAAAATACTAATCTTACTATATACGATATATGTGTGTCTGTGTGCGTGTCCCTATAATTCACTTTGCAACCACAACTACCAAGCTCAGACCACTGGTGTTTGTGTGTGGTAATAACCTCGGGTCTTCCGTCGTACACTATGGTGGTTGTATGTCGGCAGCTGTGGACGCGTAGAAGATATGGGGGTTGAAAATGGTCGACCTCTGACATTTTCATATTTAGACCAAACACGTGTGTGTCCATAAATTTCACTCTGCAGCCACAATTACCAAGCACATACCACTGGTGTTTGTGTGTGTACTAGCCTGGGTCTCTCATCGTGCGCAAAGGTGGTTGCATGTCAGTAGCTGTTGAAATTGGTCAAACTAGAGCATTTTCATATTTCAACCTAAGTGTTCAAAACATCTTTGGAATCATATGGAAGGTGCTAGAATGTAATTGAATGTACAAAAATGTTCTGGAATAATCTTCTAGAATACATTTTTTTTAACTGCTTTACGTCTCTCAACAGCGAGGTCTTTAGAGACGGGAAAGGATGGGGGCAAGGAATGGGAAGGAATTCGGCCATGGCCTTTTGAAGGAAGCATCCCGGCATTTGCCTGGAGTGATTTGGGAAACCATGGAAAACCCAAATCTGGATGCCCGGACGGGGATTCGATCCGCCGTCCTCCCGAATGCGAGGCCAGAACGCTATCCGTTACACCACCACTCTCGGTTTCTAGAATACACGCTTTTTTAGCTTTTTCATCTATCAACAAATATATAAAATTTATATGTATCGTATTTAGTTTGTGAACTGACTTTTACTGGCAGGTCGCTGATTTGACGGGGAGTAACATAGGCTACTTTTTATCTTGGAAGTATTTCAGTTCCATGAAAGAACATAAAAACCTTTAAAATTCTTGACAAACACAAACGAAGCCACGGGCACCAGTAAGTTAATAATAAAATGATAAAAATAATTTTTAGTGTATTTAAAATAGGATATTGAAGTTATTGAGCATCTTGCTAATCCCAGTCTGAAAAAAATCAGATTCTCGAATCGCATGATTTTTGGATCAACACTAAATTCTCTAGCGTGTCGTTCTTTACTAACCAGTTATTTCGACATTGGACCTTAATTAAAACATATTTTTGTTCTTCTGTGCACACTCTCTAGATATTTTTGATATTATCCTGCAGCTAGGTTTTGAGCATTACATTTCCCAGAGATACCCTGTGAGTCTCTATGCAGAGATTTTCCATTTTCATCTACACCCACACACTGACGATCATCTTAGTTCATCCATCTTCAAGGGCTGTTTCCAACCTCAAAGTGAAGATAGTGCCTTAAAGCACATCCGCTACTATTCCCTCTTACTGGGAGACCGTTGGCAAGCAGTGAATCAATCCTTTCCTCAGTACCTCATCCATGAAACAGGGTACACAACACGTTGGAGAGGCAGATTTGACGAGAGCAATATTTTCCAACCGAAAATCTAGTATTTCACACTAATTGTACAATTTTTCATAGAATTTTGTTACGCACACATACACACCGCCAGGGCCGGCGATAGGGGGAAAGGGAGGGGGGTGGGGGTCCCCCGCTCGACAAGTTGTAGAGCTAAAAAAAAAAAAAAAAAAGTATCCTAGCGCAAAGAACAGGCTAAAAAGTTTCAGGGAAACTAATAATTTTGAAACTTACATTTGTGTATATTATTGTGTGAGTAAAATGCAATCACGTTAGATAGCTAAAATAACAGCAGTGGGGCAGAATAATATTATTTCACGCGATCAAATTCCCAAGTATCCCAAGTGCAGAACACTTCTCACGCATTACTCTACTGCTATCCTATTGAGTAGACTGAGATAGTAAACGGAATAGCAGGAGCGGTGAGAAATGAAAGTAGAGCAGTGCTGCCATTTCTATGGATTTTTACAAAAAGTTAGGATTTTCGGATTTTGTTAAAATATCTACGGATTTTTGCTATATTTTTTTACTATTTGTTGATTTTTCCTTATATTGATGTTTTGTTAAACTTTGAGTGTATAGTGTTAATGCATTACAGAATTGTCAATAATTGTTAATCGTTTCCTTGTAACCGCTGGTATGAACCAACGACTGAAATAAATCTCATATTTTGTTTCATTATAGTTTTTATAGATCTTAAAAGACCGTAATACTGAACTATCGGCGCTCTCTTTATGTACGGTGACACGCTCGTTGGCACGGCTTACAAAGCAGTGCCTTCCAAGAAGGATTATCCAATATCCGAGAGTCAAAGCGTTCGCAGTATCTAACATTTCCTGTTACTGAAGATATGCTGATAAATTTAATGTCAACAAAGAAAACTGATACTGTTAAGTCCTTCCCCCCCCCCCCCAAATAGTAGGCACAACAGCAGCAGCGATGAAAGTGGCGACTATAAAACATGTTCAGAGATATTTCATACTTTCAATGCAGAGTATTTTATTTTGTATTTCGAATTTTAAAGACCTATAAATGAAAAGTATTCATAATTTTGACTTTCTCTTCAATAATTATTGTTTTAGTCTTTCAGTTAGTGAGTCTCCGGATTTTTGTACCAAATCCACGGAAAATTTAGCGGCCTTCTACGGATTTTCAAAGCCAAGAGGCTGGCAGCACTGGAGTAGAGACGATCAGCTAGCCAGGCTGACGCCTCAGGGTGTGGTGTTGCCAACCTGTAGGCGCCGTGCAGTCCAGCCGTTTCCTGCTGGCTCGCGACAGCATGTCTCGTGTGTGAGACAATTTTTACTTTTCCACTTATCATGATAGCAATGTGGTAGTAAAACCATTCCATTCAGAGAGTTCAAATATGCTTACGTTTTCGTTCCTTCGGAAGTGAGTTTAACTACTTGGAATCAATGTATTTGTCTGTAAGAAATGAGTATTCATAACCCAAATGAAACAAAATGTTATTGTAATTTGCTGAATATAAAATTTTGTGTTTTTTGTTGTTGTTGTACAGAACCATTTAATTAGTACATTTATGTGATATAATTAATTTAATAACTGTGATTAACATGAATGTGTACATGAAAAGAAATTAAAAGACTTGAATATCACGAGTGAATCTCAGTCTCTCAAACGGAAGGATTAATTCGGTACTGTTACCTAGTGGATTCTCTAAATTCTAAATTGCATAGTAGTAATCAGATTTTTATTTCGAACTAATTACTTTAATCGCGTTCGCGTTTTGACAATTAGTGGGCGTCCATTAATTACGTTAGGTGAAATAGAGGGGAGGGGGGGGGGGGGGTTCCGGCGAAATCTCACCAAGGAGGAGGAGGAGGGGTCACGGAAATCTCACGGGAGGTTTTCGAAATTCTTGTTGGAGTGAAAAAAAAAAAAAAAAAAAAAACTTACAACAGACGGGAAAGTCGATTTTAGAGAGATATTTCGTCGAAAAGTTTGGGTGTAACCGGCTGTGAAATGGTGAGACCTTAAAAAAAGGGGGGTCTCACGGACCAGATCTCACCAGAGAGGGGGGGGGGGAGTTCCAGAAATCTGGAAATCCGGAAAAACACCTCACGTAATTTATGGATGCCCTCTTACCAAGTCAGGGAGAAACAATGTGATTCAAAAATCTCATCATAGAATGTTTCATGTCTGAATAATATAGGTAGCTCTAAGTTTGTATTGGTTCAGAGAGGTTAATTGAAGGGTGCCCAGATTCAAATACAAAACAATATTAAAATACGGCTAGAGAAATGATAAATTGTAACGGGTTATACTGCCTGTCAACATTATTTCTATTATTGTAAGCTCATACTTTCAAAACACCTTTAGAGAGAGAGAGAAAAAAAAATGTAAGTGTATGAAGAAAGTCATAGGACTATCATCACTCATTCAGCGTTCCTGTTAAGAACAGTTATAGGAAAATACAAAGAAGAAGGGTATTTTCAGTGGGAGATTTTACTGAAACCAGTTGGAATTTTACTCTGAGAACTGAAAGGAAGAGGGAGAGTGTCTGCTGCAATATCGGAATTCTATATTAATATCAGGAATCAATGTGGCTGGAGGTCAGCTTGTTGTTTGGAATCCGGAGAGTCTCTGAGGAGCAACGCTCGCCACCAAGGGTACAAACACAGTGATTCTGATCGTTCAGTTAAGCTAATACTAACCGAGTTTTTTGGGGGGGGAAATTCTGTGTTGACCTACTTCTAGACAGACTTGTAATTAGTATTAATGGTTTCATCAATCAACTGGTAAAAAAATCACGTTCCTGGTCTTCGATTTACAAACACGAAGTAAAAACAGCAATTAATACAGAGAGATGTCATTGCTGTCACTCCCTCGATGGCTGTTGCCCGATGATCACATGTGACGTCACTCTTACCGATGTAGAATGGCTAATCGTAATAATTGATTACTTTTCATGTTGTTCTGGCATTTATTTTATTCCATGTTCTGTACAGATTCCCTTGTAGATGCCGTTGTACTCCTATAATACAATATTTTGTCATCAGCAAGTAACCTAAATCTGACGAACCTGGCCATGAATGCCTCGAATCGTGTCTCTATTATACCTCGAGTCGGTTGGGGAATCCAAAACGGTGATCAAACGTTTTTACGGTGACGGGGAGTTGTATTGGTAAAGACCACGCAATGCAGGCAGATCTTATTATATATACATACCGGCCGTTATGGTGACAGTCATGATTTTGTTCATAATAAAGCATTATGACGCATTTTTATTTTTCTTTTTAATATAATGTAAATATTAAATCATTGAGTTATAAAGGAATATGTTGTCTAACCCGATATTAGTCATCTATTAGTTTCCTACATTAATTAGATCCGACTGTACTAATAAAAGGTTTCTTTATATTTAATGAAAATCTCACTATTATTATTAATTTAATTGTGATGGAGCACACGATCCTGGGGCAATTCCCTCAACTAATTACCCCTTTTTTATTATCTTATATAATTTTAGTATTAA
Organism: Vandiemenella viatica; assembly: GCA_031002005.1. NCBI lineage: Eukaryota > Metazoa > Arthropoda > Insecta > Orthoptera > Morabidae > Vandiemenella > Vandiemenella viatica. Next base: position 211,678,576 of record JARYHS010009186.1, on the reverse strand, counting down.
ATTCCTCCCCATCTATGTTTGGGATTTACAAATTTTAATTTTAAATTCCTTCAGCATTTTTGGTAAATTATTCATCACTTCAGTCCCTGATACCCTTACCGACAAAAGAAAATTTTCCCACTCCCTTACGTATGAAATCAAGTGCCAGATTGTGGTCATGGTCATGTTTCGTCTTACATGCACTGTTCCTAATTCTTCGACTAACATCGTTCCAAGCCCCACACCAACATATATATGCCTTGTAAGTACATTCCCAGCACTCTCTTCCTGTCTTCCAATGACTCCCAAGCCAGCTCCTTTATCATATCAGTTACTGACTAGGTCCTGCGATAATTAGTGGTTACGTATAATGTTAAAAGATGTCTCAAATCAGCGTTAACTTGGTATAAATTTCAGTTGACTTATTGTTATGCATATTACTTGTTTCTAAGTGTCTACTGTCTATTGGTCACAGTTTGATACAGTAACGACAAACTCTAAACTGATCGTGACTCATTAACAAAACAAATGAATATGAACTTTCATATAAATTTGATTAAAACACCTACATTGTTGGGTTTACACAATTTTGAGCCAAGCAGGCATAATTGATCAAACAGCTAAAACACATTTAAGATACCACAAAGATCCTCTTATATTGAGGAATGACAGTTTTGTTGAAATTAGTTCGGTGGGTGAACATTGACCCTAGAATTTAGTAATCGCAGTTTAGATCCCAGATCCGACCACATTGCAATTTATAAAAGTTTCCCAAAATTACACAATGTTTGCTTCAAAAGGAGCTGACTGACTTCCTCCCAGTCTCATGTCTCGCTCCCCCTAATTCTCAGTAAAAAGGAAGAAAAGTTTGGTTGGTGATTCTGTTCTCTTGGTCGATGTATCTTGCTAAGGATGGGTCTGGAAGGAAAGTTCTTCTGGACGTATCAAATGAAGTTGACAGCTCTGCGCTGCCGAACATTATCGAAGAAACTAATGTACAGAATTTTTGCACGAGATCAAAAGAGTGTTTGACATCTGATAGTACTACGTTAAATAGGCAAATTCTTTACGCGTTTATAGCTTGAGGAATGCTACCCACGAAAGTCTGTGTTGTTCACCTGTAGCTTGTTCTTACAGCAGCGTAGCGCCAATAGGCGAATAGAGTTTCTGAGCCTTTTTTAATATATATATATATATTGTGTGTTATCTAATTGTCTGGAAATTATTCCAAATAGCTGATAATTCCTAAATAAGAAAATACTATTTAAGCGCAATATTTATAGATTTATTGTAGACGACGAGACAATTTTTTTTTTTTTTTTGGATAGTGCTCTATGTCTCGTTTAAGTTTATATTATTTGAGCAAGGAGAAGATTAGGGATAATGAACGGGAATGAACTCGGCCGTGGCCGTTTCAGGAAACCATCCTGGCTGCCTGGATTCATTTCCGAAAACCATGGAAAACCGGGACGTGAATGTTCCTACCGGGGACTGAACCCGCCATTCCCAAATTCGAGTCAACTGAAACAGCAGCTCATTGGAATGGAAATGCGATGTTAGCTAGCGTCTCATTGTGGTGGCTTTGTAGAGCCGACAAACGGATGTGCGTACCGGGAAGCTAGTTGTTGGCTGCAGCCGTTTGCTGTGGTTCTCTAATAGCATTACGGCAAAGCAGCGGAAGCTCCCAGTCGTAAGCGCTGGGGTTTTCCACTCTCGAGTTTTACCCGTGCTCACTGTCGATGGTCTCAGCATTTCTCGTGAAGCCTTTCTAGGACAAAGCCTGTTCGATCGCAATCCGATCAACAAATCTTTTGGGGCATGAATAATTCTGCACTCCTCGGTAGCGAGTGGCTCCCAACATCTTTTCCATATTTCGCCCGTACAACGTTCTGGTTTTAAGAAAAAAGTAAAATTTTTGATGTGACTACACCTTATCACTTCTTTTGTGGCTTTCCCGAATTCTCTGCTAACCAGGTTTGTATGTAACTTACGTAGATTGCATTATTAAAATGTCGATCGGTCAAAATTCAGTATTATATATGCATATTATTTAGTCACAAAGCGATAGTTTAGCGCATTATTTGATTTACCTTATTTTCTGTTTTATCTGAGTAAAAGCTCTTATAGTTGGAACGAATACCTTTGCACTAAACCGCATGAGTCTAAAATTGTGATTAAGATAGTTATAATACTGATGTAGTCTTCTCGGGAGACTAGCCGAGTAATCGAGGTGTTTCCACACGATATTTCGGCGATCTGAAACTCTGTCGCCATCTTCACAAGTCTATCTAGAAGATTACATCAATTCACAACGCCGAGAAAAACTTCGTTCTTAAGTTATAATATTAGTTCTAATGTTCTGGTAATCTCAACATATCTCTCTACACATACAAATCTGTAAGCTGGCTGTGTCTGTCTGTAACTTTGCTACAGTCTCTCTCAAAAACTAACGAACCTGTTACCATGCGGTTTTCGCAATTTGAAAGGTTATGGTCTAACTTAAAATCTACAATATATCTTGTCGCTCTATGTTACCGGGGCTCTATGTTACCGGGGGCAAGAAATGATAATCTGTTCGTAAGCAGTACAGATAGGCGCCACATACACTCCAAGTGAGATAAACACTACTCCCTTAACACCAAAAATTACACTACTTCAAGATAAACGTTCTAGTCTTTGGATTCTGTCAATAATATTTTTCACCATGTAAATTTGGTTATTTATTTTTTCGGCTTTCTGAACTATAGTAGGTTACGCGGAAAACTTAAATCAAACCACAGCATCAAAAATTAACCATCCAATAAATTGAGCAAATGTTACGTCAGACAGAATCCTAAGCAAGGTTATGCTTTATATCGATACTCAAACTTATCGCATTTATGTGGAATATTTCCTCTTCGTATCGAAAAGTCTAGTTTCATGTTTCTTTATGAACATTTGGTAGTTAATTTCATAAATTTTCTAAATTACGTTAAAATATGCCGAAAACTAAAATCAACATTTTCTGATAGCTGCAGGAATATCGGAAATAAGAAAGTAACTGAAAGAAACGAAACCTCTTAAGTAATATTTAGTTTATAGAAAATGCTGATTTTTTAATAAATAAAAAGAAAGAAATGTACACGTCACTAGATCCAAACAGGCGAAATAACAAGAAAATGCTGTTTGTTTCAAATGGAATGGTAATTTTTATATTATGCTTATAAATTTGAATTTAATGTGTAAAGAAGAATAATCCTGTGGACAATACGTGATTGTACTTTTCCCATCTAATGTTTTAGTAATTTGATCTCTTAGTGCCTTCTGGTCGGAAATACTATCCGTCTGGAGAAGTTCTTTTTTAGTCACTGAACAGTTTGTGACCGTGATGAATTGGCTTCCGACGCTCAGCTGACTATGTCGTGTCACACATGTTATCTATTCACTTCCGTCAGGCGCGCCTCGCTGCCGCTTGCAGATATATTCCTTGTTTTTATGTCCGCCATAAACTGCGCATATTCTGCACTCGTAAAGGCGACAGCGGTACAACAGGGCATGGTGACTCCGCGTAATATTACCCTCATTCTTGTTTAGGATTCTCTAAAGACGTACACGATTAAATACGTATAGATGTCAAGGATAAAAAGTGATTTTAACCTTTGGTTCATTCACAGAAAACAAATTATATCAGACTTCGTGATTTTTTTTTTATTTCTCCAAAAGCGTAGCATTGTGAGAGAACAAATTAAAACATCTAGATAATGATATGTTTAACAGAATTAATGATCATATTAATTAAAGCAGTGATGTCAAATATTCACTGAACTTAATATTTACTTTGAGAGTCTTCACTGAACTATACCCAATAGGTACAACTCTTGAATTTCTTGAGCACGATTATAATTTAGATCATAGCTATTATGATTGCGTACATTACTTTCACTTGTTTAAATATAAAGTCACTCATGTAAAAATTAAAGGTTTCAGGCCTCTCAACACTTAAAAATGAGCTGAAATCTAGACGACGATCTTCTTATATCTAATAATTTTTTTTGCGCATCCTATCGGAGAAAAACCTTTCTAATGCACAAATATCAACCTTGCAATTTAGAAAATTTTCTCTTAATTAATATTGATAGCAGAATATCTCTAGGTTACGATCTAACTTACACTCATAGGTGTAATAAATAATTGTTAGTGAAATCAATATTTTTCCCTATTTAGTGGAATATCGTAAGGCTCCGAGCGACTGCATTATCTCTATAGAGCTGCGTACTATCCAGTTTTCTTGAGACATTTCTGTAACAGACTTGGAGAAGGCTGGCAAAGCATCTTGTAATGTTCCAAAAATTTACTATCAGTTTTCAGTCTTTAGGTTTTAGTCTCGTAGGAAGTCTTGTATTTTATGGTTAAAAAAAACGACGCTCTCGGATGGACTCAAACCGGTAATCACAGTCTCAGCATCCAGATTGCGGTTTTCTACGGTGTTACGAAATCTCCATGCAAATGGCAAGATGGTTACTTGATAAAAGTCCCTGATCAAATCTTTCACCTTTCTGTATCTTTTGGTTCAAATGACGTCGTCGTCCACAAGCGGTAAGGCCTCCCCAACAATTTTTTTTTTTTTTTAGTACAAGATTCCTACGACTGCTTGGATTGGTTATGACTCCATTACAGGGCAAGAGAGTCAATCCTCACAATAGTTTGTGAGGTAGCAAGAACACGTCCCTCTTTAAAAAATAGTATATGTTTGTATTATTTGTAGTATTTTACGTTTGTCATATTGTCAGATTAGGTATAGGGTCGGTTACACCGCAGCCCACTGCTGAGCGTGAGAGAGTAAAAAGAGATAGGAGAGAGTTATGAAAGCAGGCAACTAATAAAGGTATTTCTTATGATTTTCATTATTAGAAATGGAGTTAAAGCATCCGAAAAACTCGTTCTTAAACGCGCTCAAAGGTTCTTTCGGACTAATAGAAATGGAATTCTTATAGGGAAATAACTAATACGATTTCAGGAAACAAAAACTATTAACGTACACTTAGGACTCGGAACTTTGGTTATTACGTTATGGAAATACTTAATATATAGTCCTGGATGCAAGGAAAGTGGGAGCGACCCATATGTGACTGGTAGAACGGTTGTTGTTGAGCAGAGATGCAGCAGTACGGTATAACCAGAACGGTCCACCAGTTGACGCGTTTACAATTAGCAACGAGGCGTCAGGTCGCTAACAGCCGTTTCTCTCGGTCAGTTTTAAACCATTCGCCGAGCGAACAACACGGGCGTTGGATGTTGGTGTCAGAGTGGCCATTGTTCTTACATCTTGTGTTCGAATATTTTGTTGAGTAACATGACGGCCGGAAATTCCTCCGAACCAAAAGCGGGTGTGTCGACGACTTCGAAGCGTCAGACAGCGCCTGCAGGATCCATTTGCAGCCGTAAGGGAACGTCGTTCTTCTTCAGGAGGCCCAGCCTGTACCCCAGGTGTCCTGTATCCAAGCTGAGGATACCACTGCCTGTAGTGAGTACCTCAGTGTTTGTGTGTTCGAAGTATTCTTCGCACGATGCATTTTCTCAGTCTCGGGTACTGGGAGACATTTTTGGAATGATTTCTTCGTGTTGCAGTCCCTCCAAGGTTTAATCTTCAAGAGGAGGTACTCAATTCAACTATGAATTTCGAACTGTACCTATGATAAACTCATATTGGTTTTACAAGTGTGAAAGACCAGTTTGTTATAGAGATAAGCTTTCTGAAAACATACGAAGTTTTCATGTATTTATAGAATAATTCCACAAAACGATCTGCATATAAAACTAGTAATTGTGTAGTGTCAGGTAAATTTTTTAATGTTTCCAGTAAAATCTCTTGCCTGCATGGATGAGAAGTATATTCCAGAATACAAGAGAAGTCAGGAGAGAGATAAAATCTTGCTGTGCAGCAAGACACGGTCTATTACCTCTTAAATTTTTCATACAGTTGTAGTGCGCCTCCAGTGAAATCGTCCTGAAGTGGCTATTTCTTTCCGCTTTGCTGCGTATAAAAACAATAAAACGTCTAGCCCACTTTTTCATATTCATGTACTTTCATACTTTTTCTTTACTTTAGAGTTCCACTACAAACTCTTTTCACCAGCACGCCACCAGCTTTTCCACCACAGCCTTGTATTTTTCTCCAATCAAGGCTCAGATCAACTACGATTCTCTCCTGTTTTCAACCCCATTAACGCACCAAATTGAAATTTCGCGCAGTCGTTACATGTTTTTACTTTTCTATTGCGTCATTTTTATTGTTAGCAACATTTATACGGTTACCAGAAAAAAATAAGTTTTTTTTTGAACAATTGGCATGTCAACTCAGCGACGGCTAGCAGCAAAGTGATTGAAATAGCATGACGTTAAGAATATACGTAACTCAAATTGAACAATGCTTCCATTGAAGCAAGGCTCGATTATGTATGACAGTACTGATTGCGAATCGCGGTATGATCCTATTCCAGTTGTAGTTAGAATGAATTTTCTGGATTCGCAGTATGCGAATATATATATATCAAGTACAAACTACAGTCGTTCATTTAAATGCAATTACCCAAATGTCGTAGTTGACTATTGGGAACATCCATAAACGTGGCTCCGTCTAGAAAGAGGGGGGCGGGGTTGGCTGGAAAGCTACGCTGAGCTACGTGGGGGAAGGGGGGGGGGGGTGACGGGATTTCTAAGCCAAGCACGTAGCTTCTTATTCATATTATTTGTCACAGTTAAAATCAGGCACAGCACACACAACAGCATGTGTATATTTATTTCTGTAATTTAACTATTTCCGTATGTAATTTACGATAGTCTGACAAGAGAAAACAGTACAAAATATCTTCTGGAATCAATAATTATCCTATTTAAATAGTACCAAATATTGTAATCGAGTTAGAGAATCCCCTAAGGACTTTATTTTAGTGTTGTAATGTGAATATTGAACACTATCTTTTTTTTTTAATTTGATCACTAAAAATATCAAATTAGCATTGAACACGGTAAATTAGTGCAATAAAAATGGATACGATTTTGTTTCTTAGTTTACAGCTCGAAAAATAGCTCCCTCGATTTCATGCAGTCTTGTATTTAGTGGTTCGATCTACAATTTAATTTTATTACAGTTTCATTTAGCTGGTAGCATCTAACAATTATGTAGGTTAAACAAAATAATTTGGGTCACGAAAATTTGTTATACTACGATTAGTTTATGTAGATCATTGGCAATACATTATACACGATATTGCTGCCTACTAGGCAACTCCTGCAATACAATACTAAAAAAATCTTGCACTGGTTTCTGTCTTTATGAATTGACGCAACTGACACTAATGCAGTTAAAAAGGCCTATTTTAGAAGCGGTTAATAACACACCGCAATGATAATTTGCACTTGTATTTCTGACCCAACTATATAAAATTTAACAGTACTTAAAGTTTTAGCTAATCGAATTTTAATTATATAGTGTAGAGGAAAATTTATTCGACTGTCAAAGTGGGTAGGATGTATAATTTTTATGTTTTGCTGGGGAAATTCTTCGACTCTGTTTTCCTCCTAGGCATTCGGTAGCATCAAAAAGACTACTTATAGTTTTCGAAGATCTTGTCTGCAGTCAGTTAACCGTTTCCTGTCTTATAACTGTTATTTTTAGTCTGTTTTTCAATTCTCAAGAGTATTTGTTTTCTTTTAAAGCCTTTTACGACTTATTCATTTTTTATTCTTTGTCAGGGTGCTACAGGCATCATCATCGAATATCTCAGAACGGGAACGAAAACGTCAATACTAACAACTCAATGTCATCCGTTTTTCATAAAATAATACCAGCTATACAAAGGAAAAAAGGCATTTGCCTCTACAGGACGTAATCTTTACATATAACCTAATCAAAACTGAAGTCATAGCAGCCGGATATAAAAGACGAACCACAGAAATTACTGCATTACAAAACGAAAATGGGACCAAGTGATGTATAAACAAGATGAATGACATAACTGTGGAAAATAATAGATGAAACGAATCAAATTTTTTTGGGGGACGGTTGTATGTTCTGGAGAAAGAATTTTCTACTTTTGTGAAACTTACAGTCCTTTAACAGAGAGACCACTGCCTCTTCGAACGTACAGTATTGAATATCAGATGCTCAGCCAAGAAAAACTGCGGCTGACTACTACTTTTTGTGAGGTAATAAGAAGCATGAGTTAAATCAGACGTTTTATGTCGACTGCCTCATAGTTCCGCTTGATGGTGGTAATGTTCCAGTATTTGTGCACGGACGTACATCGCCACAAACAATTTTATCTATTGTGTAAAGTACAAGTATGCTGTTACGTACTGTTAGATGCAGATGAAATGAGTGACTGTGAAAGAAGTAAATAAAACATGAGATGGAATAGTGGTGCAAAATGTCAGGGCTGTACGATGGCATTGAAAAATGGGAAAGAATCGAGTCGTATTTGAATAGCTATAATATATGAACTTACTAAAAATCGTCTAAAAGTTTGGTTCCTTTTAAGATCTTTGTTTCACTTATCTGTATTATTTCTACTGTTTTGGTTTTATTTCCTTATTCTTTTGTTATTCACATTTTCATACTCCTTGCACGTTCCGCTAAGCCATTTTCAATCTATACGTTATTATTGTTGCAGACGGTAGGATATGTTGCGATTATTATTATTATTATTATCGTTTTCAGGACTGTCTTATTAATCTGTTCGGTCCACAGCATGAAAGAAAAAAGGGAAAATATGTTGGTTTTGACCCACAACTTTGATGAATGGCATATTGTTTCGATCTTTCCAGTTACGCATTTTGTTGAGATTGGAAATTACAGATTGTAAATGCTTCCAGCGACTGAGAAGAAATATTGTTATAAGAGTGAAAATCTGTTACGTTTTGTGGCATATTGGCTGTTTTTCTGTTTGCAGAAGTGCAGCTTGTTACCGGTGTTAACAATTAACTGGAAATTCCTGTTATTATCTGCTAATTAGGACCAACTACAGTTTAGTACGAGACCGACCCTCTGAACACGTAACTGGACTTGTGTCCTACAATGGTTTGCCAATATTCTAACCCCTCCATTGAATCTGATATTCAAACTACAGGTTCATCCGCTAACATCGAAGTACACAACTCTTGTGAATATGTTTGCAAATTATTATTTTACAGTTCTGCAGTGAAGATTCTAAGTCTGTAGGAGCGATATTTTTTTCTCAGTGATTCATATTTAAGTCAATAAAAATAATGTTATAGTTCTAAATATTATACTAGACTGTAACATGTACGATGAAAAACTTTTTTAAATTGTGTAGGCTTTATTATATAGAGCTTCAACGTTCCTGCGGAGAGTCAGTGAGTTGTCATTTAATAAATCTTTTTATGTGTATGTTTGCAGAAATGTTGAAATGCTGTTTAATAATGAGACTAACGTAACTACTGAAAAGCATTGCAACAGTAAAAATTTTGGAATTAACAAGATGAGCATGTGGAATATAGATTTTAATCCAGTTTTCAGGTTGTTAGTACGGAGATCTATCGAGCCTGGCCAGATCTCCAGAGAAAACGATTAATTTTCTTTGATATGCATAATGTTTTCAAGATATTTGAGTTTTTTTACTTTCAGCTTCTTAATACTAATATTATAGAAATTGATATAAAAGGATAATCAGTTCAAGTGAATCGCAATTGATATACAACATAAGGACATTGCTAATATGCATTTTGGTTACGTGTGTTTAGTATTTACATTCTTGACGTATCATGGATTCACAAATGATCAATGGGTAACTGTTCATATTCTGCAGTCAGCGGTCCAATAATTTTGATTGGTAAAGGCTCGTGTGCTTGTAATGACCTGGTGGCAGGGTTTCTATTGGCTGCGCATTACACCACAATCGTAGACGCTTTAACCCAACCAAGTATTCCTACAGGAGACCTACAGTTTAACGTGGAATTCCAACTACGGAAGAGTTCTGGGTGTGTACTCCACATTGCACAACAATCTTTGCTAAATGCTAAGGGCGGGTTAAGGGCCTTTGAAAGTACCCAGGTAGGGATTCGAAGCGAGGACCGTTCGATGTCCAGTCAGATGAACTAGCCACTGAGCTACCAGGCGCTCACAATTGTGTTTAAAAAATACATATATCACAATCAAAATAAATTGATAAACTGTTGTACAGACTGTAACAGAACAGGCATAATGCCTTTATAGTAATTTTATTTAAGGTAATAGAATTTACATCTATGGATACGTTGGTTATGTAAGCTCTCTGAAGTACAGATATAGTAGGATTATCGCTGATGAGGCATGGCGTGTTGATTGTAGTTAAAATGTTGATCCGCTTTAGACGTGATTTCTTAAGTGTTAATCTTTATTAAATGTATTGTAATTATAAACAATTTTCCTACCTTATCAAATAAATAAACCTGCAATCTTCGGATCTACCAAATGTCTGGTAGTTAATTTCTTCGTCGAGATTTAAGAATACATGATACAAGAAGATAATAAATTTTAAAAATAGCTACATGGCAATACCGCGACAGGACAGTGTGTTTTGGAGTGGGATTAATTAAAAGCATAATTAACCACGGACAAACACTGAAACAAAAGGTAGGAAAAGTGAATTACATAAAGTAACAATAATTAACAAGCGAGCAGCCATTACCACCGGAACGCGACAACCGAATTGAGCCGACGATTCCCGAGGAGAGCCGATCCGCTCAGTATTATCGAGACCGGCGCATAGGTAACACCAGCAGCTGGAGCGATACGACCGACGCAGAGAACCAACTTCATTTACGGGAGACTGGAAGGGGCGGCATTGCAGAGCGGGACGCAGTCCTAGAAGCTAGCAGTTCTTCTCTTCAAAAGGAAAGTGCTAATTTTTTTATCTTTGTAAGAAACACAAGCTGACATGAGAGAATTTTCATATGATCATTTGCATTGAAAAAAAAATTAATTTTCATAAAAAAAATTAAATTATTTTCTTCCAGAGTAAAAGTCAGTTTGAGTTAATATTGAAAAAAAAATTAGTTTCAACTTTCCTGGGGAATTTTATTAATTAATAGTTGTTACCTTGTTTGCATTTCATTGCATGCAATAGCGTACACCTTGTTTAACAATAACTGTGATTAGTGTTGGAGCAGAATTTATCTGTTTTAATTTTAATTTTTTGTTTGCTTGCTGGTTCGGTGGATATTTTTTTCTTTGCAATCAAAATATTGTGCGATTGTATTGAGAGTGTTGACAACATGGCTACAGAAGAGAGTGAAATGGTGGAGGGGATGGCAGCAATAGGAAGTGAGTCCTTGAATGACTCAGGTCCTGAGTTCACAGATGGGTCAGTTCGTGCTATCTTGGTACAGTTGCAATCGTTCCAAAATAGTATGCAGTCAATGAATTACAACTTGAGGGCTGATTTGAAATCAGTAGAAAGTAATTTGAAGGCTGAGCTTGGGGGTCGATTGCAATCACTTGAGAGTACAGTGGGGAATTTAAATATGTTGGTAGAAGACAATGTTCGACAATTAGGGAATGTCCAATTAGAATTAAGGCAACATAAGGTTGATTGTAAGGAACAAGCTGAACGGCTAGCGGAACGGCTAACTAGCTTAGAGCATAGTGTGAGTAGGGAGACAATACTGTTACGACAGGATAACGAAGTACTCAGTAAACAGATATTTGTCGTGGAAGAAGCTAATGCCAGTCACGGGAGGCGGTTGGAGGCGGTAGAAGATCACGGTGTCCTTTTGGGAAAACACATCAAAGAAGGTGAAGAAAAGGTAAGCAGTTTGATGACAAATTTCGAGTTGATTTCACAAGATGTGGGTAAGTTCCAATTATCCACAGCAGCGTTGATAGAAGATGTTACAAGAGTGAAAGTTCCGGCAGTAGAAAGGGAGGATGTATCCAATGTCAGGGGCCATCATTCGACTTCAACAGCAGCGTGGGTCGAAGAGAAAATTAAATGGGAACAATTTGATGGTGATGGGCATATGCACCCCATTGAATTCATTCGGGACTTTGAGGACTTTGCACCTTTCTCCGTTGCTTCTGAAAAACAGCGGATCGAGATGGTTCGTTGGTACTTGGCCGGAGGAGCGAGGCGATGGGCCGACTGGTTTTCTGGCAATTGTAACACATTTAATGAATTCAAGAGGGAGTTTCGACAACATTATTGGTCGGTGGATAGGCAGATAGCTGTACATAGAGAATTGTTAAGGGAAGAAACTTATGTGGCCGCTAAGGGGACGCAGAAAGACTTTTTCATGATGTGTGCGGTCTCATGCAAATACCTCGATTGGAGTGAAGTGCCAGAGCATAAAAAGATAAGAGTGATATCATGGGGAGACGCAAGAACTGTGCGACATAGGAAGGAATGCTGGGCAGCCTTGGTGGGAATGACTAGTGTGTGTGAGAACCACACCGGGAATTCGAGGGGAACGCCAGTAGGTGTGAAAGAAGAGGATGTTGTAGAAGAGTACCCGAATGATGGAATAAGAGGAGTTTTCAAGGTGGTTTCTCGAAAATCTTATAAAAGTGTAAAATTGAATGGGTGTGTGGGGTCAAGCACTGGTTTAAAGTGCATTTGTACACAGTCAAATCCTCCACGTTTCTCACTTTTCCGAGCTCATTAGAGTCCAAAAGGTGGTATTTTGTTTTTTTAACTTACAAACAGAAGTTAAGATTCGACATAGGCAAAAGTAATAGGACCAATTGGAAGAAAATAATAACAATAACTCATGTCATGTTGTGTTTCGTAAGTGAAGTGTTAACCGTTGTAGCCCTGTGGCAAGGTGTGCATTTGGGTTTTGGGGGACAATGAAAAAAAAAAAAAAAAAATACTTTGAAGATCAATATCAACCGTTGTTCAAAGAGTGGTATTTGATTGTCTTCTTCTTTGTTTTTTTTTTTTTTTTGTTTTAATGTTCCATTGTATTTCTTTCTCCATTTGTATGTGACTTCAAGGTTTGTGCAATAATGTTAAAAAAAAAAATTATTGTTATTAACATAAGAATAGTCGAGCGGCTGCCAGACAAAACTTTTGTATTTCATGAGTTATTTAATATTGTCTGATATATATAATCATGTCAATCATAGTTTAAGGGTTACCTGGCGACGGAAGTCGGGGCTTTGTCAATGCCAACTTCCGCCTGGTTCCATCGGTGGGAGTGTAACAGAACAGGCATAATGCCTTTATAGTAATTTTATTTAAGGTAATAGAATTTACATCTATGGATACGTTGGTTATGTAAGCTCTCTGAAGTACAGATATAGTAGGATTATCGCTGATGAGGCATGGCGTGTTGATTGTAGTTAAAATGTTGATCCGCTTTAGACGTGATTTCTTAAGTGTTAATCTTTATTAAATGTATTGTAATTATAAACAATTTTCCTACCTTATCAAATAAATAAACCTGCAATCTTCGGATCTACCAAATGTCTGGTAGTTAATTTCTTCGTCGAGATTTAAGAATACATGATACAAGAAGATAATAAATTTTAAAATAGCTACAAGACTTAATTGTATAGTTCACAGAGGGATGGTGTCTTCTCCCTAATAGCAGAAGGAGTCTGCTGGTCCTGTGGTATTTATAACAATCTCGCACCCCTCCTATAAATTTTTTTATCATTATTATTACATTATTATATGGTTACACAAGCCACAGTTTTGTATAGTCTTTCGGAAGCGTAAGTTTAATATCGTTGGCAAGCATTGTAAGAATCTTTAAGCTCTGGCCAGCAACAGCTGAGGGGGGACAATGTATGTTTGGCGGCTGATCTGGTAAAAGTATAATAATAGTATATGGCGCATGTTTGTCCTACACAGTAAGGGAGCTGTAATATGAATGTTAAGTGTAGCAGGAGCTTGTTGAAATGCAGAACGGGTGTTTAAATGCTGATTTCAAGTTATTCTGCTGAATAAATCAAGTGATATTTCTTTCGGAACTGTGATTATCATTTCTAAAATTAATAATAATATCTACCAATTTTAGATGGTTATACGAGGCTGCTGCTTGCATGTGTTCGAGACTAGATTGGGCCTTTCTTGTCCGTAACACGCTGTTATCCCCGTTGGTGTGGAAATGCTATTAATCTGCGTGTGTTGTCGAGAGGTGTCTGGTGATTGCCGGCAGCTAATTAATCCACACTAATTGAGTGGGAAACCTGCCTGGTTCGATTCCCACTCACTACCGACATTTGTACGGACAGTTCAATTCTGGCAGATCTTGATTTGTGTATATGATGTAAAGTCATCATTCTCCCTTGTTTGGATTCCTTGTTATATTGTAGGTCCGTTTTACGTTGTGGTGCTAGGCTAGCGCTCCGGTTTCGTACTGCGAGAGTAGCCGGTTCGAGCCTCACCTTGAACATTGGCTCACGACCCAAGGGTGATGGCTCCTCTGTGGTATGGAGTAAACTCGGTGTCGGTGACGTGTGGGAAAGCATTTATCAGTGATACGTGCGCGTGCGCCGGTTGCCTACCCCAAGGAGTGGTGGTGGTCCCGCCGGGTGACGTCACGGAGCGCTGCTCGATATATCGAGCGTGTCCCGTCCCGTCCCGTCCCGCGTGGCATCGCATCTGCCACGGCGTCAGTCGGCTCGCGGCAGCCGCCGGGACTGCATGCTGTTGCAGTGCGCATGCGCGGGGCCTCCGGCGCGCAAGCATCGGCCCAAGACGCAGTGGTACGTCAAGGTGAGCTCTCAAAACACACTCAGATTGACTCGGTATATGCGTCTCTTTTTCAAACCACACACAAGTCAGCTGCAATAGGATAATGAACACGGTTTTTTCTCGCCGTGGAAAATAAATACTTCACATATTTCTATGTAAACGTTCAGACATAAATGTTGTAGTATAACCGCGCTGGCAATGTATTATATCAACACTATAGCTTTCGAGGGCAGTAACTGTTTGTGTTTCCGCTCGAGGGTGGCACGCCAACTCTGGGGATCGTCGCTTCGAGTCTGGCCTCTGTAAAGAGTTGTTTCAAGAACGAGTCGCTTTTGTTGTTATATTTCCTTACTGAGCTTGAAATCTAAGCTTTGTTAACAGAGTAACTTTAACATTTAAACATTATATTCGTTGAATATCCCAAAATATAAATAGATAGCTGAATCGAAAGAATGTGAAAATATTAACTTGTTTTGTGTGTGTGTGTGGTTTTTTTTTTTTTAATTTAGTTATAGGGATGCTAAAAATGAAAGTTTTGTGAACATACAGGAATCATTAATAAACCAGTCAATAATAAAACAGTTGTGATTCATTTTTTTTGGTTGAAGTATTTAGAACCATGGCCACTATCTTCCCGTTTGTACGTTAGTACAATGGATATAAATCATTAATTCAACCAGGTGCACGCTATCTGTGTAATGCCATACCTTAAACATCAGTCATCATCAGCAATCAAACGCTGCCACCCGGATGTCAGACCCGAATGATCACTATAATCAGAGATCAAATCTGTACCGTTACTACTGGGCCGAAGGGAATGGAGCATAGATTTGTAACCATTATTTGAATAATGATATAAAAAAGAAATAAAAAGTGAAGAAATTAGTTTTCTGGATGACGTGAATCGCTCCCCTTCAATCCTACAGGACTTCAATGTTCATTATTATGAACACTGTTATGAACAGACATATCGAGTCGAGTGAGATAGTGGCATGTACTCTTCTCCCTGTGACTGTGATAAGCTCAGCATGTTCTGTCCCTCAGTTTTGTCTGCTACTCGACGCGATTGTCGTGCGGCCGCTTTTTAATCTCTGTTGTCCCAACGCAAATATTTACCGGCGACTTTTTTTGAACCTCTGAGTGCGTAAGAGGATCTACTGTACAACAAGACCCCATCGAGGAGAGAGGATCTATTTCTGTTCACCAAGACAAGTGGAGACATATTTTCGGTGTACGTCATTCGTTCTAATTCATGAGTAAAAAATTACTTCGGATGTTCAAAACGCGTAGACGCTTTCTTACTGCAACAGTTTTGCTGGTGCACAGAATACCGCCACTGCGATATCTCCTCGAATGATGTTGCATGTATCATCTTATTTTTCATAACGAAAATCTGAAATACATAGTGAATCATATTTTTTTTTATTACTGACGTGACTACTTGATGCTGGCGTGCTTGCCTCATAACGCGAGCGATCAGCAACACAGATAGAGACTGAATACTGCTCGTAGTTAGAGATCAAAGAGAGATGAATCACGGCTGTCAATATATGTCATCCGTACTAGTTTAAACTACCCAACTGCCGTGGTTCATTTTTTAGAGGTAAAAACGTCATTGATGTGTTCTGTTTTTTAATTTCAAAGAATTTTCCTATGAGGTAATAAATGCAGTGCCTGTGTTGCATATAGCGGATTTAGCGGTTTTTTTTTTGGCACGTGTTTCCCAGGAAGTCGAACGGTGGTTGACTGATTGCATTACAAAACATTTGACATATTTCGCGTTGACTGACGTATACTGTCGCGGATTGAAGCATTTCATTTGCCATCAATGGAATGTCGACACGTGTAGAATCATTCGGGTTCAAAACAATCAAACCATAGGAAAAAATTATGATCGAAGGCGTTGTAGTTTTAGCTTCAAAAGAATTTCCAACTAAATATATTGTCAGGGTAAAACCAAAACTAGGTGTTTCAGTCTAATAAACTAGCACTTAGTATTCTACTAAATCTTTTTAGAGCTATGTGCAAATAAAATTTTTGGTAAATTTCTTTCGTAAAGAAGATTGACTAGATTCTCCGGTTGGAGATGCTCTAACCCTGGTTGTAGAGTTAGGATTGTCATTTCCTTTACTTCATGCGATTCTAATTGTTGTTTTAAATGAGTGTTGTTAAGTGTAATGTGTAAGGTGAAAATAGGAAAAGGTAAAATCCGATGTCGGCACACTCAGGGTTACTCTTTCGAAAGCACTAAGAGCCCAGCCAAGTTTTACGTCTTCATCCAATGCACGAATCATCGTTGGGAGTGCCTCATGTAATGAGGATATTTTCTGGATGTAACCCAGACATTTGGTACACAATATGGCGATTAGCAATACTGTTCCGTCACTGTCCTACCTTGCTGGCTAAATCTCCAATGGTGAAAATTTCTTTCAACACTGGAGCTCAATCCAGCGACCCGATCGCGAACATTAAACATCATAATGTTGTCCCAGCGATCTCGACCAATAAGGTGGATTTCAACAAACTAGAGGCGCCATAAGACGAATGTAACACATAACTAAAACCCCCTACTCTACGCCGCACTCTAACCGCCAAGCCGAAGTTTATTGCCCCCTTAGCTGGCGGGCCGGCAAATGGAAAACTAACTTCTTGAGGAGACTCGTAGATATCAGTAATCGGGTTCAGTTCGCACAGACTCCCCCCGAACAGTAATTCTAACCGCTGGGAGTCTCCCAGCGGCAGAAACTCGTCCCCGAATGATGTTGTAAACAAGCGGCGCGCTCTTTATCGTTCGGCCTTGCAATTCTATCGCATAGCCTGCTCCGCCTGATAGTGCCGACAATAGCGTGAAGAACAAACCGTTCTTCAGAAAACAAAGCCTGAAGCAGAAACAGAGGCCGGTTCGATAGCAAAGTGGCTAGCCAGATATTGCAACGGTCGCCAGTTCTACAAAACACTCTGCCTTAGGTTTCAATTTAGTATCCTATTTGTGTTGTGGTGTCACCCACATTGTCTACTGTTTGTATTGCTGCATTTAAAATGTCTGCAAAGTTTGATGACAGAAAAAGGAAAAAAATTATCGGGTAAGGGAGTACCGTGCAGTTAGTTCTCGTTCTCTAAAGATCTAAATACCTGTTGCTTATATGGTAAGTGAGACGACGGACACTTTCCACAAAATTGAGTGCCTAACAAAGTTTCGGGTTTGTTAGGAGGACTCTCCTCCATTATTCTCAAACACTATGCTGCTAATGCTGCCTTTCAGTCAGTTCCAATCAATTTTATTATAGGTACATCAAGATTCAATGCACTCTGAACAGCGTTTTAAGCAAAAGAATATTATGTGGCTAAGTATCCTCAAAGTAAAAACTTATACCTGTTTTGCTCACAATTTATGAAGTATTTTTCGATATTTCGGACGAATTTAAAGATTTTAGATAACAGCGTTTTTGAAGTAGATCCGATGACAAAAATCGTCTAAAACTGACAACTGTGACGGCTGCTCACGTTTTTATTTTTCAATGAAATAAAAAAAATCTCTATGGTTTACTTTATGAGCTCTAAACATCAGCAGCCATACGCAGATGAAGAAAATTATTTTAGACACCCTTCACTTCATTGTAACACCATAGAGTATAATTTTACATAATTGTAAGTACAATATTTATTTCTGGGTTAATGGAATCTGAACTTTGAAACTTATGTGACAGAAAGACAGCTATAACAATAGGATTCCGTTTCCCTTTGGGATGTACCTCACTGTGAATTGACTTTGTTAGTTACAAAATTATTTTAAATAATAAAAAATAATGAAGCGCTTTCTTTTTCATTTTTATACAGTGGAAAATTTTATCTGTCAGGTGTAAATCTAGTTAGCAATAGTAAGCCAACTTCCACGCAAGTAACTGAAGTTCAGACAGCATAAAAATGTAGCAGCCGAAGACGAGTTGTTTATCACAGCATGTTTGAAAGTTTTTAGTTAAACGTAAGTAGGCTATTTAACTGGTGTCTGTTTATTATGTCTGTGGAAACCAGGACTCGTACACACCACATGTAAGCAAACAAAACGTCTTCAGCAGTGACAGTGTAGCCATGTTTGTTGTAAAAAGTTCTTGACGTTCATTCTGCTTTCTCTTGCATCCGAATGACAAGAACTTATCTTAGTCTCGTTTAGAAATGAATAATCGTAATTTTATAATATACACTTTTCTTTTAATACCGACATGTACATAATTTGCTGTCGCAACTTTATTTATGAAATATCACGTCTACAACGACTAAATATGTCTAGATCTCTAATCTGGAAACCATGATCCATCCTTACTGTTACGTTACCGGAAGTATAATGTATAATTTCTGAGATTGGGTATCTTAGCTACATTCTGCGTATGAACGTAGCAACAAGATTTCATTACTTATCAAAATAATTATGACTGATGGCGACCTAATAAATTTGCTTAGATCTGTATTTCAGATCATATCATCGGACCGATTTAACAACACAAGTTTTCAAATCTACTCAGCTCACAAATTTTATGTTGATCACATATATCACATAAACATTATAACAACGGAAGAAGTACCGAGCCGGGTGGATAGGCGGTAACGCTCTGGCCAGGCGTTCGGAAAGACGTAGGTTCGATTCCCGGTGCGGCCTTCCATATTTCGGTTTTACAGGTTTCCCGAAATTACTCCAGGCGAATGAAGGAATGGTTCTTCCGAGAAGGCCATGGCCGAATTCCTTCCCGTTCTTCGCCCCCAATCCTCTCCTGTCTCTAATAACCTTGACGTCGACAAGGCGTAAAGCCCAAAAAAACACAACGGAAGCATTAGTTTTCTTGCCTCATTTCGGCTCTTCAAAATTCTACTTATTATTCGCACAAGTTACATTATAATTTAAAATGGTTCGTAATACACCAGTCAGATACTCTCCTCACGGACATTCCATTTTTACAAAGAAGTTTCGTGGTTTTGTTTTTATCGCGGGGCTTATTACTGTACACAGCTGTGACCATCAAAATCGTGTTCGTTAGACGGCATAACTATTTATCTATTACAAATTAAGTCTAAAATTTTTTTTTATGACGTATATCGTTTCTAGAAGACAGAGTTTTAGAAATATATTCCCACAAGGCGTTATAATTATTGAGTTCTGTTTGAAATTCCTTTGTTCGGTATTGGACATAGTTGTTCAGAACGGCAATGAATATTTTCTGACTTTTCTGTTTTCTATGTGAATCGCAGTTTAATTAATATTAAACAAACCATTCAAGTGTTAGCCTCGGTCAATGTGTCATAGATAATTTTTTACCATTTCTCCTACGTTTCATGCTACGAAACTGTGACGTTTCGCAGAAGAGCAATTTGTTGTATGTGAATGTGTCCTGACATGAGGCCTTATATTGTTCATATAACTACAGTGATGTTTGTGATAGCATATATTCATAACGATTCGTAGTTAGTGATGGAAGATGATACGCCTCCTATTCCTGCTGTGGCTAAAGCCCTTAACTTGACGGTGCTACTCCCACTTCTCCTTAGCTCTTGGCTTGACGGGCAGGTTCATCAGGAAAATCGTTACAAATTGATTCACCCCCCCCCCCCTCCTCCTACGGCGCATGCTCCCTTAATGACATGAGGTAGCAATAGTGGTCCAAGTTGCAAAATTGGCTCTATTAATCTTTAGTGGCATTACGACTTACATACAGAATCGTGGAACCAGCGATAGTTTCAGCTAGATAAGACCCGAAAAAAGATTTGCTGGCCGGCAGGAGTTCTAGATATTAGCTTTTCTGGATAAGGGAGAAAAAACCGGAGCGAGAATCATTTTTCTGGCTTCAAAAGATTGAGCATTCTCGCATAGATTAGCGCAATTGTGGAAGGGAAAAATTTTATCGAATTCAAAATTGAAATTGACGTTCCCAGCGTGGCCATAGTGCATCAAAAGCTAATGGGAATGTCACTTTCTAGTCGAGGTATTTCTTTCGGGATCAACAGCAGAATGACTGTGAATTACACAACACGAAGTTTGGTATGCAACTAGGCTGCAAAACCAACTATGTAAAGTGAAGGTGTCCAGGGTCTTTTGGTCATAGTGTTTAGTGTTAGTGCATATTCGTCTGAGTGTTTGAAAACGTAACGTGTTATGATCGTGTTAAGCTGAAAGAAGGAACAGGTTAGAGAGCGATGCCAACACGTAATGCCGACTCCTGGGAACACACACTCGTTGACCGCCAAGTTCAACGTCACTAGCCGAAGGTCGATTCAATTTTGACGTATCTCCTCATTCCATAATCACTGCGGGTCTCATACCTGTCTAACGTTTAACGGCAGAATGTTTTATTGTAGTGGTTATTTGACATAGTGGTACCTCGTATCGCGTAGTTCACCCTTCCCACGCGACGACACCTGTGACCGTCACAGTGAGCTGTTTGCGTGAGGCCTGAGCTGTCCTCGTGATAACTCCAGCTTACTCATCCACCTGTCAGGGCCGCTGATGTTACGACAAATCGTTAGCCGTCAAGCTAAATAGAATGTGGCGCAGGAAGTTTTTACTTAGTGGTAGCATAGGTGTCTCCCAATATTTCCGTCTCGAAATTTTTTCTGTTCTTTTTTTTTCTGGTTTCGACTGCATTCAGAATGCTTTATCTTTATGAGTGTATGTAATAGGTTTCTGTGAATGTCATAATTTAGGCACATCTACTAAATTCGTCAGTGATTTTGACTGAGTTTAGTAACTGCTGTTCTACTTTTGAAAAACCTTATTTAGTTGTTTCTTTTCTGAATCATTTATTCGATAGCCTACTTTGAAAAAAATAATTGGTATGATCTTTTGCACTAATGAATTCCATCCAGACGTAACTAGCAGTAATACGTTTAACACTTCTCTCTATTGCTAGCTACAGGTAACCCCCTTAATTCTTATGAGTTTCTTCTCAAAAATTTAATGTGATTAGATTTTTCCTTTTTCATGGTAACGAGTGTGGTGGGTGAGTGGTTAACGCTCTGTCCTCATATTCGGGTGGACGGCGGTTCGAATCCGCGTCCGGGCATCCAGATTTGGGTTTTCCCTGGTTTCCCCAAATCACTCCAGGCGAATGGCGGGATGCTTCCTTCAAAAAGGCCATGGCCGAATTCTTTCCCGTTCTATGTCACCAGTCCCATCCCGCCTCTAATGACCGCGACGTCAACAAGGCGTAAAGTCATAAGCAAAAAAAAAGAATAAAAAAAAAAAATAAAATATAATAAAATATATTCGTGGTGTATCTAAACCATTAGTTCTCTAATTGAACTAAAATCTTTGTTCGCAGTATAAAAATGTGTATCCAGTTTCGCAGTAGTATTTGTGATATAAGGTTATGTTTGAGTTAAACGTTAACTGAAAAGAGTAATTTACTTTATAATGGCGAACTTGAAATAAATGCTAATAATGGTCAAACTATTTTAGCTGTCACAAAAAAAAAGAAACAATCTTTGGTGATACAACATTGCGAATGAGTGTCAAAATGGTATGGTTGTATGACGGTATGTTCCCAGATTCTACAAAAAAAAAAAAAATTTATCCTGTAGTGCTCCCAAGTGTTTTAGAATGAATGTTTATTAGTAACCTTTATCAACGCAAATTTCTCTCTGAAAGAAATAATGAAAAGAAGATCAAACCAGGGCTAAGACCAATTTCAAAATATCTTAAGTCGTTAATGGTTATATAAAAAACATAACATTATTTTTTATAATTTTTGGCCAGTAGAAGGTGGAATGAGTAATTCACTTTTTCAGTAACGAAATAAGAGTGTACGTATACTAGCGTAAGGCGCCGCAGTGATGAGGTTGTCTGCAGTTTACGAGGAGACCTGTAAGTCCGGCGGGCGTACAGCGTCCAGAGCGCTGCGGGGCAGCAACAAGTTGTTGATAATGTTTCTTTCCGTGAGACGTTTACAGCGGCTCAATCCGGAGGCTGGGGATTCCCTGAGGTCTAATCCGCGAATCCACTTTCAGGGAAACCTCTTCAGAAACACCTACTCAACAGCGCTGGCCCCAGGGGTACTTGCAACGTAATCCTTGCGCCACGTTTAGGAGTGAAGGATTTGCTTTTTATATTACTGCACTTGTAGTTCATAAGGAAGTTCAGTTTCTCTACATTTTTAGTTTGATAAAAAATGATTCCCTATCCGCTCTTGAACCGAAGCTGATATACCATATCAATTCATTTGTGATTGTTATACAACTGTATGATAATGTGTATTTCACTACAATAGCACTTCAAGATTGACGTGAGTTGCGAAATAACAAATTCCTTCAATATCAGCAGGGCTGAATCGAAGTATGTGAGGCTCCACTTATGATGTAATAATGACCACTCTGTGACCGTGTTACGAGGTGCGAATCGCCAATTTGAACAACGACAGCCATTCCCTAAACGTGTTTTTGTTTTCACTGCTTCTAAAAATGCTGAATATTCGTTTGGGGGCGTCCATAAATTGCGTCAGGTGAGATAGGGGGGGGGGTCTGGCGAAATCTCACCAAATCTCATCTAGGGGGATGGGGGGTCAACGGAAATCTCACGTGAGGGTTTGGTTGGACTGTAGAGCTAAAAAAAAGGTCTACAAATGACGCGAAAGACGATTTTAGGGGGGGGGGGTATTTCGTTGAAAAATAGAGGTGTAACCGGCTTTGGAAGTTTGAGACCTTAAAAAAAGTCTTAAAAAGTTGCGAGGGTGATTTATAGGGAGCGGGTGGGGGGTTCTCACGGACCGGTCTCACCAGAAAGGGGGGGGTGGTGTCCGGAAAAACACCTCACGTAATATATGGATGTCCCCTTTTAGACCGTAATGCAAGGTTCTAAAAGGTCAGATAGTCATGTTTTGATGCATGGAAAGGGAGCCAAGTGAGTGTTTCGTATTAGGCTATTGTAGTGATATGCTGCAAATTGAACTATGCAATCGGAATACAATGAAATCGCAACCTCCTTCTGGATGAGAACTAAACTTCTCCAACGGCAAACGATTATTATCTGTCACAGTGTATAATTGGATTAACGTGTGTTAAGAAGTATCACCAATTAAACAATTGAAGATCTGAAGCTATGAGACTCAATTAGGCAAGACAACGGTGGCGTCGTTGGCGAGAATTCCGGTGTTACCACAGTGTTCACAGAGACTCTCACAACCTGTACTGCAGTCGCTCTAGTTTTCTTTCTTCTGTCGCCGGTTACGTGTTATTCTTACCTTCTGCATAGGGACCAGCACCACTTTGTCACAGTGATTGGGTGGTTTAAATTAAGTGTTGTGTGTCTCCTATGTTGTATCTATTGTCACTTCTCCTATGCAACCTGTGATATAAAAGTGAGTTAAAATAAAAAAATAAAAACTTAAACAGAGAAGACATCGTTGGCCAGAAGACTCCGAAGGATTGTTCGACCGCAAGGTGACAGAGATTCGATTTTTCGCTCATTTTGCTCCTCTCGTGGTTAAACCTGGAATTAACACGAAGTCCTCTGTCCACGGAGCGTCCTGGCATATTTCATATGAAAATTTTCTGACTGCACCTTCATTTCAATCCAGGAACAGTATTAAATGTCTTCCCTATTTTTTTTTTAGTTCTTTTAGTTTAGCACATTTTGTTGGTGAAAATTATAAAACCTAGCAGTCGTATCATTTCCATGATTCTCATTTAAACTGTATCGTTCAATTACGACGCTTCTTTGAATTTTCTCTGTAACATTAATTAACCCCTTTCAAACGTATCGTGTATATTATCACAAAGGTATATGCCAGATCATGACAGTTATTATAAGCTCTTTCTTTTATATTTTCGTTTCATTCTTTCAAAATTTGTTGCACGATGCTTTTCACTCGCACAACTAAACATTATGATGCATGTCCAGCCCATTAACAGATTTTTCTACCGGCCTATAGGTGACTTATAAATAGCCAATAATCTCAATGTACGGTTGAGATTATTTGGAAAAATATTGTAACTGTTTTAAAAATTCGTAACGAGTCCCGAAGTAACATTTAGTGTAGAGAAATCTGCTAATTGTATAGTGCCTTGTAGCAACGTTACACATATATTGTACAGATTCTCAGATCAGCCTACTCCAATATTTTTTTTAAGAGACGTACATTACTGTCTCAGATAATCTTTTTAATTTTTTAAAAAAAAAAAAAAAAAAAACCAAGAATATAGCGCCAACACGTGAGAGTTCTTTGATACTTGTAGTGGTGCTTCATGAAAAAGGTTATTTCCTACTCAACACTAGTCGGGAATAACTTGTTTCTGTATAAGATCTTTGTGCCTTTTGAACAACTAATCTACTTGAGATTTTTGAAGCTCATAAATGTCAAAGAATATTGGTAAATAGTTCATTTACCACTATAGTTAATTTAAGACTTTTATCTAACGAGTTGAATAACGTCTCCTGCATCGTCAGTATCTGGCTAAGCTAGTAGTTTAATGAAGCGGGATAGAAAATTGAAGTGGGAGGAAATACGACTAGTTGGAATTCACAAATCCCTCTTTTTAGACGAAAGGAACAATCTGATAGCTCCGTTCTTAATTCTGATTGCTGTTTTCAATTGGTTTTCGAAAATTCGATAAATGAATGTTGGTATGACCCTCAATATCTTCTTCAAAGATATACTTCTCACTTAGAAGATTCACAGATAGATGATACTCAGTTCGTTTCTTTATCATACATCGTCTTTTTTGCGTTTATTTATTTTCATTTTCAACAAACAATTAGCCCCAGAAAAAAAAATACAACTTATAACATGTAAATGACGACGAGTATTCCTATTATGTAGCAAAAAATTTGTTTATAATAGTTTTCATTTGTTAGACTTTAACGTAAAAAAAATTTTAGGCTAGCTTTCATTTAATTTTAGCCCTGCTGAATTTATACTCGTAGCAGAAGCACCATCAGCTAGAATTGTACTATCGCTTTTATTTTTATCTCTCGTGCTATCTCAGTGATCCGGCAGTATTTAGGCTACGAAACTTTCGTAATTTTCTAATAACTGTTTAAATAAGAATCACTCCTTCTATACTTGATACTTCAATTAGTCCTTGCACATTTTTAATTTCAGTATTGACGTAATGTATTGTAGCTGTTAATTTGCCCGTATTTAAATAAAAAGTAACATTTAAAGAGTGCTACTCTGCACCTATATAGAACTGTTTGTTCTCAAGAAGATCATTTCCAGATTGAATACCAAGACTTGTTTGTCTGTAGCACTGTAATTCGAAACAAGTGCTTATTTTGCGTAGACAAGCAGCCTGCGGCGACAAGGCCAATCACTGTGTATTTCACTCCATCTTGCAGCCGCCGATGGCAAGCTGTACACGTGTTCAGGCAGCTGTTGTGCAGAGTAATTCAAAGTTGTTGCCGTACCCGGTCTCCCAGGCATCGGCGATTACCACACAGAGAAATACCTCTCGTTTGCAATTTCCCAGCAAAATTTAACTGCGATCGTTTCTCTGTGCCTTTCCCAGTCACTTTCTGCAAAACAGCCTCAGCTTGTAAACGACTTACGTATCTATTCAGCGACCCTGCACACAGCAACAAAGTCTGGGTTCAGCTACAAAGCAGGTCATGTCCATACATCCAGTGCCTGTTCAGCACCCATCTCACCAGCCTGGTCCGGTATCCTAGGAAGATAAAAAAATCATCCTCATACAGCTTGACATAAGATTTTAAACTTTAAAATTGTAATGAAGACGTGTGTTTCTTCTCGATTTTTAAAATTCGCTGCTAGTCGAAAAAACTGTATACAGCAATATTACCAAGATTAAATTGTGTTACGGAGGAAAATTCCCGAGAATTAACGAATAGTAAACTTGTTTAGAAGCTGCTTAGTATGTAGGATTACAGCAGTTTTCTTGCAAACAGGAAGCTTATCTTAGTTTCTTCGAGAGTTCTTTTCACTCATCCTGTGAAGAAGTATGAATATGAAACAAAGAAACGATTCACTTTATGCGACCATGCACATTTGTACGAAACTTAACTCGATACTGTCTTATAGGCGCGCGCTTCAAACAATTATTTGTTAGCCCCACGTAGGAATTTGTTATTGTCTCTGTATGTTTTTCACATGTTCAGCAGTATTATTCGATAAATAACTCGTTATCTTAAGTAATCAACGCATTATGAAGTTTTGCTTGGCACAGTTCCACACACCCAAAAGATTTTTAAAATAAAGACTTATAGTATAAAACCGGAAGGAACTACTAAGTGACATTGCAAGGGTCTCCGTATAGGATTTGTCATTGTGTCACAAACAGTTTGCACGACAGACTGAAACTTAGTTAACACAGTTATGTTGGCCATTATTCTTCCAGGTCAATAGATATGGAATTTAGTACCTTTTATTAAATGATATTTTGTAACAAGGCCGTATATGGAGCTCCAGTCCTGAAATTATTCTATTACGGTATATGCAGTTTTTGCGATATTATTTCTATAATGAACCCATTTTTTCAAGACGGAAGCAACAATTGTAACTAGACTTACGATCCTTCACGCTTAACCCCCAAATAATTTAGTTGATTCTCAGGACAGCTAGTTAGTAGTATAAAAAGTCATTGTGCGAATAAAGTAATAATTTTTGGGTCATTTACGTATTGATAGAAATATCTTCCATTGTCAGCTCTTAAAACTGAATTCTACTAGCTCAAGACCAAGAAATAACCTAACGGCAAATGCATCGTAGACAGTTCATTCTCGATCTTCAATAGATAATGGTAGCAGACCCATTTCTTCCATCGATTTGTTTTAAAGACAGTCTAAGAAAAAAAATTGATATGACAGAAATTCCACATTGATCTCCAACACCACGCTGTTAACTAACCATCTTTCATGTATCTGATTATCACGAAAATTATGAACATGTATTGAGACAGATGACCGCGTTATGATTGGTACAAATTTTTGAAGAAGCAACCAATTAATTGAATAAAATCAATTAAAATTGTGACTTCAAATAAGAATTCGAACTGAATCAGAAACTGGTTGAATTACGTTTAATATCAAATTTCTGAGCTATTGTCCTTGTAAAAACTGCTTTGCTGCTTGTTATAAAACATGTAATTTATTAAATGCGTTACAGAAACACTGGTACCGGATATCAAAAATTTATGTAAAGTTTTAATTCCAATTACTAAAGAAAGAGACTGACTGAAAGGGAATGAACAAAAGGTATCACTATTTCAGTTGCTAATTTAGTTTAAGTACAGTCATCAACACCTTAGTATTGGTATTCATAATAATATGTGTTCGACCCAAGTATGCACATAAGAAGGAAGGCACACTCACATGACCAAAAATAGTGAAATCTGCTGCTGGATATCGCTCAATCTGAAAATCCGTCAAACGCTCAAAATAGGAATTGTCTGTGACTCTAGTACTTGTCCGCATTCCTGTTTATCCTTGACTGGAGCCCGGGTCAACATCATCTTCAACTAACGACTTGGTCTGGACCTTGGTAGGACTCCAGCCAAAATAACAAAAACAGCTACTACAAAGAGGTCATCATTAAACTTTTTTTGACTTGATACAGAATTAAGAATGAAATTTGGTTTGATACTTTTTTTTGCTTGTGCCGGTAGTAACTGGTTCGCTATCTACGAAGAAAGCCTTTCTTCAGATGACATTGTGTATTACAAACATGCCATAAAATAAATATAATAATTCATCAAGTCAACGCTGATTTTAATTAATATTCATGTAGCAGTTGCGCATTCCGACAGAAGCCTAGTCTCACCGCCTTGTTCCTTACTGTTTGCTACCTTTTTATAACCAAGGAAATTAAAGACAAACAACAGAAAGAATACTAGACTAGTTTATTCTCCGAAATATTTAATAATTTTCGGCGAAATCTGTACACTATATTGACGAGGAATTGAGACCGAGCCACGGAACTAGGGAGAATATTACGAAATTCGGAATTCCTGCTAGCCTGCAGCAGCGGTAATACTACAGACAGTGTGACCAACATAACTGTGGCAACGAGCAGCCCGGCTCCGCGATGTCTCGACTCGCGGCCCTGACATTTTAATTCTTTTGTGACTAATGGCTCACGAAGAAACAACAGTCCGCCGGTGCGGTGAAAATATACATAAGCAGTTTTTGTTGTCATGCGGAGTGGGGTTTTGCCAGTATGTGTAAGAATCCTTGCCGTTTGTTGATTAGTTGGTACCAGACGACCCTTTGCTTTCTCTCAAATCTAACACTAAGAGCTGCTGACCAGATAATCGCACTTCTGCTATAAATAGCTGCATTCAACAATACAATTTCACTTGAGTAAAAAAAAAAAAAAAAAAAAAAAAAAATGCTTGGTTGAAACAAAACTTTGGTCAGACCATTGTTTGAATGAGTTACGTGGTGTAGTATGGGCCCCACATTTTGGATATCAAATACAGAAGTTGTACAATGAACGGCTGCAAGGTTTGTCTCTGGAAATTACCGTAAAACACAATCAGTAACCGATGTGAAAAAGGAGCTGAGATTTATTGGAAGACAGGAGAAGGGTGAAGAGAGTCATGCGAGTGTATAAGGCGCATATTGGTGATGAAACGTGGAAAGATATTGGTATATGAATTAGAAGTAGTGCATGGAAGGAAATAGATGACCATGACCACAAGCGGTATGGGAAGATTTTCTTTCGTAGGTAAGAGGGTCAGGGATTAGAATAAGTTACCAAGAGAAATGATGAATAATTTACCAAGAACGTTGAAAGAATTTAAAGTTGAAATTTGTAGGGAGCAAAAGTAGTTGGGTACAGGAAAGAGGAAGAATGGGTGTTTAGGGAAATTGCCACCGGAGCGTGCACTCCATAACAATTAAATTAAATTTCTCTTGAACCTGGATTAGAATTTTGAATAGACATTAATATTTTTAACCTCGGTTTCGGTTGTACTTTTAAAAGGTAAATGACAATTTGTATTTATGATCGAATGAACTTGACATGCGCATTGTGAGACCAAAAATTCTTCGTTGGTGATGGAAACAACGATTTTGAAATATTTGGAAAATCCGCTTTTGTTTGCAGTGCTAATTAGATTGGTTTCTGTTTTATTCATAGCGCAGTACTCCGCTATTTCTCTCCGACGGAAAGGGGATCAGAATTCATCTTGAATGTGAAATTGTTGCAAGCGTTATAGATTGAACATGCATATTATTTGTGCATCTTATATGACAATTATCGGAAGTACTGCTGAAGTATCAGACACGCAGTACTTTTCTGGCTTGTCAATTTATTGGTATGAAGTCAGGTAATATTACACGAATTGTTATCTAAATGGTTAATGGAACTGGTACGCCTAAAACTTTTAAGTTGAATCTTGTTAAGTTTCTTAATTTTTCCGAAAAAGAATCCTTTAATCAATAACTTTTTTGCATTTTCTAATAACTGCCACATTGAGAGAACTAATGCTGATATCCTATTATAAAATAAGTACATAAGTGTCATACGCAAACCTGTGTCAACGAATTGTTCCAGATTTGCCGTACCTCGAAACTCAATACACAGTTCACAGTATTTGTATTGCTACTTGTGACTGGACGCGCAGTTAATCAGCGTGTGTGAGGCAGCGTTTAAAAGAGAATTTTTTTCCGCTGTGAGTCAGACTTGACACTACGTTGATAAGGTGCAGATGATAGAGAGTGGAACAGCTCGTGACGCAAGGTAGCCCGCTTCTCAGGTCTGGCGACTTCCGCGAATTGTCTTTTAGAACGTATGAAGTCACGTAATGATAAGTAAGAGTCACAAAACAATGAGAACCCCACTCTGATAGTTATTAAGTTAATAGTCCTTCAAAGTCGGTTGACCGTTTTTATATACATATTTGAATTAAAATAAACTTACATATAAAAATTATAAGTAAAAAACTATAATTAAGATAAGCCCCGATTGATCTCCATGGCGCTGATCGCTGAGGATTCTACTGAATTCCATGAACGTTTCACTTCAAAACTAATTGAATAACACGTTTCAATAAGATATAATTTGTCGTAACTCTAACGAGAGACAGATTTTAAAATATTAGTTTTTGGAGCTTTGTCTTTTAATATTATTCTGTCGTTCTTCGATCTTGTCATATACAGCTATCGGCAACACTATCATAACCGCTGCGCCACAATTTGATGATTGATTGTTATGTAACTTGACGTGAAAAATTGAAAGTGAAGAGTAACATTTTTGTGATATCTCGTTTAGTTCTCGAGATATTGCCTATCAACAGTTGGTTATAATTGCAGTTCCTTGTGCCTATGACAACGTTTTTCTTCTGATCCGCACCACATTTCAACCTCAACACAACCGGTAGTAAGAAAACAAAACACCTTTGTGCGTGTTCAGTGTGGCTTTAGCTATTTTATTTGGTCCAGGCTACATCTCAACCTAACCAATTGAATTCTGGGACAACATACCTCCAGAATTAAGCAAGATATCAAAATTTATTCCTGTCTGGTTGTCTTACATAAGAATCGATCATCAAATTGCGACGTCACGGTCGGTTGTCGTAGAATTCCCCAGTTATCCTTGGCAAACATGTTTGTATCCCCATTCAGTTAAAAAAAAACTTGTTTATATATAGTTAAGTACGTGATTTCAGACAGCGATTGGTGATCGGAGCGTTGTGTATTGTACTAACTTTTTTGATGTTTCGGTTCGATTTCCGCCACAGAAGTATTATCAAATTGATGAAAGTGGAAACAGGAAGAACTGCTAAGTGATACTGCAACAGCCTGATTCTTTGTCGTAAGTGTTGGTTTGCACAGAATTACCGAGACGATAAGTTCATTCAACAGACAATAACCTTCTTCTATCACTTGTCGAAAGCAACTCAGTTGAGGTGTCCCATGGATGTTCCTGAAGATCATTGACCTTGTTTTCCTGTCGCGTACTGTGCTCTTGAGCCGGCTCTTCGGTTCAAGGCCATGCGGAGTTTCCAAGCGACTGATTGCCTTGTGTGTTGGATGATCGACACCATCTCTCACGGTTTTATCAAACCTCACCATTAAAACCCGCCAAATATACGAAACGCGTTTTCAGCTTCCTACGACACACAAAATTGCAGTTCTCACTGCTATCACAAACTCTAATAATTCGGCACGTGAAATCAAGTGAAATCGTCATAAAACTGGAAAACCAGATATAATTCAATTAGGGCAATCATGGGCAATTTTAATAGCTAATTATTTTTAGGGCTTGTATTATTTTTTACATTCTTAAATGCCGAGAAATATTTATATTTCGCGATTTCAACACATTTCATGTCTAAAGCCACATTATGCCGTCCTAAATATTTTTGAGAATAATTAGGATGTGAATGATTTTCTGAAAATACAACTCCAGTTAGTCTTCCAGGTAGACCAATCAAGAAAAATCAGAGGTAAAAGTTTCCAAACAAAAAGATAAAACTTTGACAGGTGTTTTTCTTTTCCACTTTAGTTTGAAACCATTTGTTTATATCTTTTTGAAATAGACCTATCAATAGCGTCATGAGTAAATATGGGTAGAAATTTGCTGTAACATTGGTCTGAAAGACTATGAGAATCATCTAACTGAAGTTAGTTGTATTCTGTTTCCTCGGGAATAATTACGAAGATATCTCCCACATGTAACAACGGTTGTCGTATTAATCTGATATTTATAATCATTGGGAAGGCTTTTGTCCTTACACCGATGTCCACATCAGCGTAAGCATTAGCTCGCTGTTCCCGCAATATAAAAATCGCCAGTTTTAATTTGGCCTACGGGATGTCTGGTTTAAATTAATTGTTGTGTGCGTCGTATGTTGTTCTTACAATAGTGTGCATTAGTCACAACGTATGTCGTAAAATACACTTTTCAGTGCAGAAATATGCTTTGAGTTGGCTGGATGGTTGGATATGCTGAATGCCTTTGGTTTTTAAGTTTCAACATTCGCACCCTTTTCGTGTCAATGCAACTTTCGTTAAAACCAGGTGCGTCTAGAAGTTGTTCATACCCTTCTGATATTATTACGTAAGTTGAGCAGTTCCATCAGCTGTAAATGCTCCCTGTGTTTCCGTAGGTTCCACAGGAGAAGCGATGTATATGACATGGAGAAAATCTATGCAATTTATGCAAAAACTGTTGGTATAAGAACAGCAGTTACCAGTCAACCTTTGGCTTTGAAAAATGCTGTTTATAAATCAATAATAAAAATTGAAGATGAGAAAAATATCAATTATCTAAGGTTTAACTCTTTCAGATAACGCAATTATTATAATTAATGTTAATATCTCTTTAAGTTACTTTGGACAGTTATTTATTTATTTATTTATTGCTTTTTTTGCTATCGTAAGTCACGCTTCAACTGGAAACTCAATTGTGAAATATCTTAAAATGATACTTGATGTAATGCGTTAGTGTAGTGGTGTGCTGTTTGGGAGTAACATTTACGTATAGGTATGTTATGAGCAACCTTTTAATTAATTTTGCTGTAGGATAGGTGACAACAGCGAACTAGAAGAACCACTGGGACTATGAATATCACTCACCGACAGTTATCTACAGAAGTTTCCAACTCAGGAAAGTCACTGGGCTCCATTTGAATGGACATCTCTTTTATATGAGTAATGATAACCTTATGCACACTAATAACTTGTTAGTATAAGAGCGCATAGACAAGAGGATGGCTGTAAGATTACAAAGGTCAATTTCCAATAAAAGTAAATAGTAAAAAAGTCTTTCGTGTGTGAACATGTGCGAAAGTGATTGAACACCTCTCTCGCTCTGACATAGCACGTGCACTTCCTGTGAATGAGTCAACATGTGTATAAGATGTGGAACGAAGTATGGCAGGAGCCAATGTCTCATTGCCTGGCATATACCTGATTTGGATTAAACAACGAAGTGTAGATACCCTACCTAAGTGCTGTTAGCACACTCTGAACTTTGCAGGCAGTGCGCTTCTTATCTGTCTATGTGAATATTTTTATCTGTCGATTTAATCTTGAGATAAGCATCCTGAATGCAATTATTTTATTTTCCGCCAATGCAAGAGGCGGAAAAAGATAATTTCGATAAAAGGACTTCATACTACGGAAGTGGTATATTTATTGTTTTCTCTAGAAAACTGAGTAAATTAAATAGGGTGGTTATGAAATCACTGATAATCACTCGATATATTTATTGCTACACACAAGATATGTTTATTCAAACATAAGAAATTCTCATTTCAGTTGACAGATAAATGTAATTAAGGTTAAAATCAAAGAGCGGCGAGCGATGATACCAGTTATTTTTCTTTTTCTTTTTTGCCATGTGCTGTAACTTCTTCTTTATTTTATTCTTGAAGTTAAAACATCAGCTTTGTTAATAAATTTTTTTTGCCAATCTGATGATCTATTTGGAACAAGATTTAACCAAAATTCAGTGCTTTAGATAGTAATTAAAAAAGGACTTTACTACTTTGAAACAACATAGCAATAAGAAGACAGCTTCGAATGTCATTTTGGAGCGAAACGCCTCAGGTTTTGACATTTTGGTTCGATGTGACTGCCATTTGTGATGTGGCAGATATCCAATCAGAAATCAATTTGCTGTCGAACTATATTCAGCATACTGCCCCTCACTTCTGTAACTGCGGCAAAGATTCAATTTCCAAGTTCAGTGCGAGATGCTGGTAAAATTGAAATTTAGACTTGATTTTTAAAGAAACCTCATAAAAAAACATATTAGATGTCAATTCTGGAAAGCAAGGTGGCCTTTCAACTGGCCATGAGCGGCCAGTACACCCACCTTGGAAACATGCGTCAAGGAAATCCCTAAGTGCTGAAAGATAAACGTCTGGTTGAAAAGGTGTACATCCTGTTAATATGCAGATAACTGCTGAGTGAAGCAATTTTTAAACCTATCCTAATATACGATACCACAGTGAGCCCGTAGTCGTTTTACCTGTGCACTCCGTTGCTGTTTGAGCTAACTGAATTGGGTACACTGGCATTACATGAGTATTGAATAGGCCTATACATCTCGAGCAAGATAACACTTTCGCCAATTCCGCAAGTTAAGTGCATAAATTTCTATTTGCTTCCACAGTTGTAAAGTCCTTTACCGAGCACCCTGTAGTGTTGACCTTTCCTGTGAAGGCACTTTCTACTTTCGACGACTTTGAAGATAGTAGACTTGATCTGCTGTTATCTCACACGTTCTGAGCTGTTTATTCCATCATTAATGTCTTCTGCTGGAGTTTATCTTAAGAATTTCTTCACAAATCAGACCGTCTTTCCTGCTCTGGCCCCTCTATCTTTCTACCTCTAGGATACTGGTTCCCAATTAGAGGTAGGCGTACGTGAGGTTGCTTCAAAGGATACGCGAGGTAATCTCTTGGCTAAAGCAATCGCTAAGAAACATTACTATCACCTAAATACATTTTAAGGCAGTCAAACTGTGTGTCTCTGTGTGAATTTTATTATTGTAATAAACCTCGGAAAACTGGTTTCATGTTTTATTTATCACTGCAGCTGTAAAGGGTACGCGAGGTTGATCTTTCTCTTGAAGTGGTAATCAGGAAAAGCTAATTGATAACCTCTGCTCTAGACTCATACTACCTAGCCATCTCTGGTAGGATTTCGTCACCCTTTCTTAATATGCGTTTGTGACATTCGGCCTCGCATTCGGGAGGACGCGGGTTTGAAACCCTATCCGGGCATGGTTTTCCAT
Organism: Vandiemenella viatica; assembly: GCA_031002005.1. Lineage (NCBI taxonomy): Eukaryota > Metazoa > Arthropoda > Insecta > Orthoptera > Morabidae > Vandiemenella > Vandiemenella viatica. The sequence goes on along the minus strand of JARYHS010009186.1, from coordinate 211,643,235 downwards.
GGTGTCCCCACATCACTCCAGGCGAAAGCCGGGATGCTTTCTTCTAAAGTCAATGTCCGAATTCCTTCCCGTTCCTTGTGCCCAATCCTGTCCCACCTTTAATGACCTCGACTTCGACAAGGCGTAAAGCCATAAGTAAAAAAAATGTGTTTTGTGTTATTCTGTTGTATCGTTGACTGTGAAAAATCTCTAACTTCTGTCTTAAATCATAGTGTATGTGGTCTGCTTTGCTACACTCTTAGGAGGCTTGTATTAGGTTTATATCTTAAGAACCCATGTTTTACTTCCGTTGTTTTATAAAGCTTGATCTCGGTTTCTTTTCGGCATATTTTACCTAGTGAAATTTTTATCGTTAAATTATGTAACTTATGTTCGATGTCCCTGCTATTTTGATGTATAAAATTGCATCCCAGATGTTTATATTATATCAGTTCCAGGCAAAACCTTCCAAAATTATTTTTGATGTTATTATGTGTTTACGTCTAAATGTCGAGCCTTTGGTTTCACTTTTACAAACATCACAATTACATGTTTTATCTATGGAATTTACCAGATATATAACAAACGATAGATTGTTTCCTGAGGAGGTGAGAACGTCCTAATCACCAGCGAAGAGTAACATCTCAAATGATTTATTACTTTGGATTTAATTTTCCTTTGTCGATTATCCTAAGTAAATTTCAATTAAACTTTCTTAAGACTTCGTTTTGAAATATCTGTGATTAAACAGTAGGAAAATCGAGGCAGGAAAAAGATTGGATAGTTTTTTGGCCTTAGTGTCACAATAAGAGCAATTAGTAAATAATTGACCAATTGTAATAAGCTTCTGTTCGATGACTCTAACGCCCAGAATCATCACGATTGATAGTTGCACCCTATGTTATATAGCTGATAAGAAAATGGTACTCAAGGTATGTATTAAAAAAAAAAAACTACTTTTTTATATTCGTGAAATTAAGTCAGGGATGAAGAAACCGGTATTTTGTCTCGAATACTTCAGTATTAAATTTGCTGTTGGGCCATTAACATTGTCTGGAGGATAAATGGCAATTCTTTGCCGTAACTACACATTATCTTAAGCTTTCCACTCCGATGCCCAATTACGATGATCTCTACTTTTTCTTAAAGAACAGGAATAAAATTACGTGAACTTTAACTGGTCATGCCATTTGAATAAACAATAAGATTTTGGTTTTTAAAATGCAGGCAGCAACAGGCAAAATCAATAAAAAAAAGTATGTTATTAAGATCGCGTTTAAATCAAGCTAGACTTGGAATTGACGATTACAAAACTTAATTAAAATCAAATATTCGTCAAGGGAATTACAGTGTTCACAGTGTGATCAACCTAGCATCGCTTGTCTGATCAGTGCTCCCGTATACTTATATGGTCAGGAGATTTATTGTACGTTTCTCTCAAATTACATGGTACATGTTACGAAGGGCCTGGAATTACAGGGAAAGGCGTAGGGTTGCACACCATTCGCAGACACGAGCAGTTAAGACATAAAATCTTATTTTATTTTGGTTAGTAATACTCGAATTATTTTGAGCACAAAAATATATTATGGGAACTGTTGGCACAGCCAGTCATACATTCACATAAACTTCACAATAATGAAAACAGCTTCAGTGTTCTGCAAGAGGAAATTGATGAAAACAGGAACGAGCCGGCCTCGGTAGCGTAGGGGCTAGAGTGCTAGCTCCACGTGCCGAAGGTCGCCGGTTCGAATCCGGCCGCGGGCATGGATGTTAAGTGTTGTGTGTCTGTGTGAATGTCCTGTCCGTCCTGTGGTGTCCATACTGAGAGGATACGATATATATAAAACACTGGATGATAAATGATTAACTGGAAGCTACAATAACCACGTTGAGCTGGCTGTATGGCCACAGCTGCCGAAAGCCATTAAAAAAAAAAAAAAAAAAAAAAAAAAAAAAAAAAAAAAAAAAAAAAAAAAAAAACAGGAACGAATTAAGCGACATTAGTAGAGAGATAAAAGTAATCCCCACTAGATGCTTCCAACAATTAAGAGAGTTTCTGGCGGAGGTAGAGCTCTGTGGTTTCTTTCTAGATCTGGGCACTAAATTTGGGGTGACGTTGTCATTGAAATGTTATAGTCGCTTTACCACTGATTAGTTTCCTACCCATTACCTATCTACCACAAGGCAGGATGGGTTTAGGAAGCCTCGCCGAAAGTAAAGTAATTCTTCTGTTTCTTCGGCACTGGAGACCCGTTCCTAGTCGGAAGCTGCAAGGATTGAGTTACACGACCACCAATTTAGTATAGGCTCCCTGATTTATATCACACGAAGAATCTGTCGCTGCTTTTTCTAATAGTAGTATGTCAATATTTGTGAAGTAGTCTTTGGCGCTGGTGCTGTGGGGGTCGTCCCTTCGAGAGGTCGATGCGCCCGCTTACTTATCGATTGCTGCTGGTGATGACAGCATCAGCGCCTGGGGCCTGGACCCTCTACCGACTACCTTGTTTCTGTTTAATAGCGGCGGCAAACAGACTATAAATAGAGAGCAGCGACCTATCGATCACCCTTACTACTGGCCGGGGTCGTTGCCGCTGACGGCAGCCGGCTGGCGGGGGTGAGGCGTCACAAATAAATAATCTCTCAACCACACAGCCCGAGAGCCAAGCACATAAATACTCCACGTTACCCAGAAACGCTTTCAGCCCACCTGTCTGGTCTGGTTACAATTTTTTAAAAGAAGAGAAAAGTAATTTTATTAGTATTTTAATAATGTATCGGCTCTTTTTTTAAAAAAAGTATTTGTTTATGCATCTTTTTAAAAGAATCTTCCAATGATTACGGGGAACATATCTCGTCGCATTATATTTTATGAGGTAGTAACGGTGTTTCATGAATAATTCGTGCATTTATCTTTCTCTTTCCAAAACTAATAACTGAATATCTTTGAGGTCACTGATTATTTAGTTTTAGACAGATCATGAGCTGACGTATCATTTTCATGTTTTCATGGCTGCAAATTTTAAAACACTATTTCAAAAACCATCGAAATTAGCGTGAAGAAGCGTAAACGGTATTCTGAAGTTGTTTAGCTTTCGTAAAACTTCAGAAATCATTCGGTACAAATTCCTACATATTTTACCCTCGTCTCATTACAATAAATTAATGTTCAGGTTGGCAGATAATAGCTAAAATTGTATCATAATCCATCATTATAGTCTCATTTTTATGAATGGTGCCTTCACTTTGAAATAACGTTTACAATGAGATTTTATGTGAAAGAAGTAAACCGACTCCCTAAACATTCGACTTTATTTTGCAATCCAAGAAAATTTCAATAATTCATAGCGTTCCATATACTTGCGTGTTTTTGTAACGCACTATACAATTGTGCAATTTCATTGAAGTTCTGCATGTAGTACGGTTACAAATTTTTTATCTTACTGATGCAGTAATCTTACTTGACGCTCTATGGATTAAGAACTTAAAAAAAAATGTCGCATCAGTTTTCAATGAGTTCAGCCAATTTGAAAGGAAGTCTACTTTGATAAAACCTAGGTGGAACTTTCCCCAGTTGTAAAGTCGATTCCATCGACTAAATCGAAGTAATTTTTTATTAAAGAGCTGCTGACTCAGCATGTCACCTTTGAGCCCAGAAACGCATCGTAGACCCTTCAAAAACTCCACAGAAGCCTCTTCAACGTGGAAGACAGGGACGTTAATCAGTGGTAGTAGAAATCGTATGTTATTACGTTCATATTATTAACTGTTACATTAGTCAAGCGAACAATGAATGAGAAACATTCAAAAACGTCCTAAGGCAGCATATTTCCCTGATTTTTCATTTTCCCGTTTTCGCATTCAAAATGTGCAGTCTGCTTGTTTACGTATTTTTCATACTGCACTTACTTGCTTTGCCCTACTTGGAAGTAATAGTCGTAGATATTAGTAGCAAGTGGGTTTGCCAGATCACGAAAGAATTAACATACTTCATATTAGTCTTAGAAGTTTTCATGAAAGAATAAAAAAATGCATGATTAGTATTTTAGAGAAACTTCGTTCACATTTAATAGACATAACACTTTAAACACTATTTGGTATATATGATCTATGGTTGTTACTCCTGACGGAATTCTGTTTTAAGTCTACTGTACTGGGTATTTTGTACCCTTTGTTTTCTCCAAATTATTTCAGCTATGTTCGATAGCTGATATATCAGACAGGGTCTTTCATATAATTTTTCAGGTAAAACTTAACGCACACAATTATTATTAGCCCTGCTTATCAAATTCTCTTTTAGAATTTCTATTTACTGTTGTCCTGAAATCTCGCATTACAACTATTCCATATGTTGGCATACATATCGCATATCATAGTAGAATATCATTTATGTTTACAGCAGGAGGAAGCAACAGGCTAGGCTATAACTTTCATTCACTTTACTCCCCGAATTTCAACGGTAAATTTATTTTCATTTGAAATAAAATTACTTCTTTCCGGTAGTCAGCGCCAAGGAATAAATCAACTTTAATGAAGTTAATTAATCTCTTGATATGATATATTTACTGGTGTAAAGATTTTTTTCGTAGTATTCCAACATCGCCCGTTTTAAGCAACACACAAATTCTGAAAATATTTCGCAGTTGCATTGCAACAGCGCATCTAATAGTTCGAAATTTTTGTTTGGTTTTGTATATTTATTTTTTCACCGGATCACATGTCACTTTTGATGAAAGTGTTCCATTACATTTTACGGTCTGTGATCAGAATGGAATGAGTGTCTACTGCCTCTTCGTCGTTTTGGAATAATTCCTGGCTACAACAGATGATCAACATTTAACGCATTGAAACATTGTTTATCTTCCCAACCATAGAATTTTAAGAAATGATTTCTTCTACGTTCTTCATGTCACGGGTCACAAATCTGTTGTGATTATCTAGCCAGACGAGTCAGTGGTTAAAATTGCGAATGATACTGAAGTTATTTGAATATTCACAGACGTTTTTGTTCCATCATGGAACTAATTTATTTGTATGAGAAATTATCGGAACTATTTATAAGTATTTACGAAATAACAGTCCTTGGTTTAGGTCACGGATGCGCAGTATCCTTGGTTTCTTATTTTTGTGCAGGTATGTGAACCGTAAACATCAGTCAAAGAGCTTGTGTTCTACAGAAACATGAGCAACAGTCTACGTAAAGTGTGTTTGAGAGCCTCCGACAGGAACTTTTAGTCGCTGCTAATATCCTCTTTTTCTTTTCCTCGCGACTTAATGCCTCGTCTACATCTAAATCATTAGAGGTGGGAAAGGACTGGGGGCAAGGACCAGTAAGAAATTCGGCCAAGGCATTTTGAAGGAACTGTCCCCGCATTCGCTTGGAGTTTTGGGAAATCATGTAAACCGAAATTTGGATGGTCGGACGGGGATTTGAACCTGTGTCCTCCAGAGTGCCAGCCCCTAGCGTTACCACCTAGTATCCCCTTCCAGAACATTTCATCCACAGTGGTGGGAGATAGGATTTTATCAGTTTCCTGCTTCTTGGAATGAGGAGATGATAAAGGTTATTAATATCGTGTCTGACGCATTATAGTTTACGGAGAGAGTGGGAAGGAAGTTTGACTGCTTAAAAAAATCAAGGAAGTTTACTGTCGAAGCCTTAAAGGAAAACGGAATGTATGTGAGCTCCATGTTTCATGAATAAATATTAGCAAAGAATCAAGGAGAAGAAAACCGGGTTATAAGAAGAGATTTTTATCCTCTGTTTTAAATCTGAATCTTGATCTTCTAAGGACAATTTTAAATATTTTTCACAGGAGCAGTGTGTTCTTTAAGCCTTATTTACATCTTTTGCAAATATTAGCTGCTTTTGTATTTTTTTTACGTGATTATATTTCAAATGTTTTTTTTAATGAAAGTCACTAATTAAAGCATCATTAATAGAGTTAGAGGAGCCAATAAAATCGCTGATAGTGGATGTTCATTTTGCTGAAGAGTGAAACAGCTGAGACACACACAGTTGCAAGAAGCAGAATAACACAGTGTCGAGATTAATCGAAAATTTTTTTTTTGTCTCTGCGAGTTAGAAATATCTGTACTGTTACACAATTCGAGTAAACATAATTTACAACACTGTTCATTCATCGTATTCAGGTTGTAAATTTATCTCTTGATGCTGAAGATATCGCAAACTGCTACTGAAATAGTTGAAATAAAATAATGCGCTTGACGAAACCAAAACAAGATAAAGCGTTATGTCAGTTTAGAAGTTAGTCATTTTATCGCTCATTGAAAAGTAATGATAAGAGTTTTAGATTCTGATAAACTAAACAGCATTATACAGCACAATAAGTCAGAGGAATATTTTTTTTCCTTATTGCTTTACGTCTATTCAACGGCTAAGGTCATTAGAGGCGGGATGGAACTGGGGACAAGGAACGGGAAGGAATTCGGCTCTGGACTTTTTGATGGAAGCATCCCGGCATTCGCCTGGAGTGATTTGGGGAAACCATGAAAAACCCAAATCTGGATACCCGGACGGGGATTCGAACCCGCGTCCTCCTTAATGCGAGGGCAGAGCGTTAACCGTTCACCCACCATTCTCGGTTTCAGCGGAAATTTTAAATAACCTTGACAAATACTGGAAAGGTAAGGTCATTTTTTTTTCAGGCCGAAGTCACCGGTTTGGGCAAGCACAGCAATTACATTCTTATCTTGGTATTATTAATGACCAGTAAAATCGCTATTAGTGGATTACATTTGATTTTTTTACTGGTTCACGGTATTTTGGGATGGATGTCTTTCGATATGTTATCATCATTACAGCGTCATTAGGATTCAATCTCAAGCCATCTGCGGAATTGGCTTATCGAATACTGATTACGTAATTAGACTACAGGGAGCAACGTTCGAACTGGAATGACTTTCTCTCCGCAGTATATCGTCCAGGTTTACTGTGCTTTTTCTGGTAGTGATATAACTGCTCCTAGACAGCCGTGCTATTAGAAAGGAGCGTGAAAAAATGGCTCGACATGCTGCCTGAGTGATTTCGGGAAATCGTGGTACCCGACATGGGTTTGACTCTCATTTTTCAGTGTTATTTTTTCGCTGGATTCACAAAGTCCAGTTCTTCATGGATTTAAATGCAATTTGATGGTAGAGGACGTAATAAGATGATCCCATATTTGCTGCTTCTTCTTCTTCACCACCTTTTCCCAATATTATGGGTCAGATGCTTTTCATAAATTTTTACTCTTCATTGGCATGGTCAAATTTGGAGTTTTGATTTTACGGCCGCATGCCCTTGCTGACGCCAAGCATTTTATGCTTCTTACCAGGTCTTACTATGTACTAATGGAGGAAGTGAAGTGTTGCCATCTACCTGCGAAAGGTGCAGCTATGTTCTGTGTGCAGGAACGTAGCTACCATAGGGCTAGGCGGTGCAGTACACCGGGACCCCCATGCTCAAAGTGCCCCTGAGTGCAGCCGAGGGGGCCCCACGCGCAGCTGAGAGGGCCCCAAGCGCGGCTCAGAGGCCCGTGGGCCTTCAGGGCAAATCAAATGGACGACCTTTTTGGGGGCCCCAACCCCAGCCCAGGGGCCCCATGCTCAGCTCAGGGGAGCCCCTACAGCAACTTGCCAGAGCTAGAAAAAAGAAAACCATCTGGCCTGTGGACTCAAAATATCTTTTTTTTTTTTTTGCACCGGGGCCCTTGTTGACCTAGCTACGCCACTGTAGATGATAAATGTATTACGTTTGGTTTGTGAAATGTGTAATTTATGAGGCGGAGATTAGGGTCCGTCAGCATTCGTCTTGTTGGCTGCGGAAAACCGCCAAAAACAGCAGTCAGGACATCCGGTATGTCGGAGTTTGGGGTCGTACCCGGGCACGTTGTATCTCCCCGATGCATTATGTGATGCCTCCGCACTCTGTGCTACACTGGCGGGTAAGATCTGTTATTAATTGTGTGACGTTAATGGTGTCGACTCTGATAACTCTCATATTTATTAATTCACTGACTATGGAGCGATAAAGAGCGGAAAGTTTTCAAACTTAATAGCTCGGCACTTCATTTTTCTTTTGGATACTCGATTCTATTAAAGAGATCATATAAATAAATTTTGCGTTGGCAAATATAAAATAACATTCTGTTGGAATCGCATATCTCATTGGAGAACCTGGAGTGCCTCTTGGCATGCTTCCGTGGTTACCTCTTACTGTCGCAGTCAAGGCAGGTGATTGTCTCTTTTTGAGGTTCCTTCTCAGATGTAGTTAGGGGGCATCCATAAATTACGTGAGGTGTTTTTTCCGGATTTCTGGACCCCCCCCTCCCCCCTGGTGAGATTTTGTGAGATCTGGCCGGACCCCCCCCCCCCTCTGGTGAGATCTGTTCCGTGAGAACCCCCCCTAGAAATCGCCCTGGAAACTTTTTTTTTGCTCACACCCTAACTTTTTTGACGAAATACCCTCCTAAAATCGACTTTGCCGCAAATTTGAGACTTTTTTTTTTTTTTTTGCTCTACTGTCCCCAAATTTTTCGCAAAATCTCACGTGAGATTTCCCTAGACCCCCCCCTCCCCCTTGGTGAGATCTGGTGAGATTTCACCGGACCCCCCCCCTCCCCTATTTCATCTCACGTAATTTATGGTTGCCCCCTTAGGGAGCGTCCATTAGTTCCTGAGGTGTTTTTCCGGAATTCAGGACCCCTCCAACTTATGATGACGTGAGGTTTTGAGGGGACCCATCCCCCTATTAACCGACATCGTAGTTTTTTGAGACCCTTTTTTTCAGCTCTGCTGTTCTCCAAGAAATTAAAAACATGACTTGAGATTTTTGTCGACCTCCCCTCACCCTTGGTGAGAGTTGGCGAGATTTCGCAGGACCCCTTCCCCCTATTTCACCTCACGTAATTAATTGACGCCCCCTTATTTCACTAAGAAATTTACTCTATGAAAACTTTATAAAATTATATAATATCCATGCACGGACTCTTACGTTTTGCTCTAACCAGAAAAATAAAATTTGTTTGGTTTATAATTTTAGCGTCTGAAGTTTTCTCTCAGCTGCGACAGGAAGGAGCAAAAATTATTCGTTTAGCCCACTATCGTCCTTGCACTAATAATAATTTTAGATGGCGGTAAAAAAATATTATGTAAACGCACTGTTGTCAGGTGGTCTTTAAGACTTAGTTTATGAAGTAGGTATACACTGTACCCCATTTGTTGCGATACGTTTTCTTCCCACTCCCTGACAGTCACGGTCAACAGGTAACTCTTCTGTCATTGCCGGTTCCCGTAATACATGGTCACCCAGTGTCTACGACCTCGTTTGTAGTTGTTGCGCCTTCCTAATGAGCAGCGAGTGTGGCATGGAGCTTAACCTGTAATTGTAACAAATACACAACTCACAACAAACCAGTCATAAATATCACTGCGTATACCCCAAGCTCCGTATCAATGTAGACTTGGGGCTTTGACCTATGTTTTTCTAATATCACAATTTTTAGTGTAACAAGTTTCCTTCTTCAATTTCTCCAGAGTAAGAACTGTCAAAGACATTCACATCACTTAATTAAAAGTGCCAACACGAGATGAGAGCACTAGCCAATATGCTTCCAGGGCCGTCTTATTTCTAGGTAGCAACCGTTTAGGTCACATTTAGCGATAATTGATTCTAGATTTCAAGAGTGAGTAATGTTTGTAAATTTGCCAGGACAGACCGATCGGCACTTGATTATGAACTGAAACGTAAATTTTCTAACATAATAAAAACTGTACTCAACAAGCCTTCCGGTATCTGATTAAATTAGTGCGAGAAGTTTTGTGTTCTCTACCAATACCGATGCTTTACGATTAGTTAACATTTCGAATACTGTTTCTCTGTGTCAGTTGCTGAGTCATGTTATTTCTTTTTCTGGGGAGTATTTACAAAGCAATTTAAAGTAAGTGCATTATGACTGTGCTAATAATGAATCTGCTCAATCCTTTTTAGTAATATTGAACGGCAATTTATAAAGTAAAAAGTGCTTTAAATTTTATTATTGTGGCGATAGATATCCACCACTAGTGTACTGTTAAGCAAAGTGATCCAATTACTGAAGAACATTAATCAAAATAGTAAGAGATGGACTTGTGTTATTTACGTATGCAGACATCTGTTAGCACAGGGAGCCCACTGGACGCTATACAATCACTTACGATCGCGATCCCGAGATAAGGGAACAAACAAACTATTCCCGGAAACGAACTACCTGAGCTGAGTGCACCTGCTAACCTAGGGACAAGAAATGTCTCCTCAGAAGAGGAAAGTATGTGTTTCATGATATATGTGGACTCCAGCTCCGCAGATCTTTCAGGAGAAGCAATGTGGTACCCACAGTACGTCGCTCCATCTCGGCGGTCAGTATCCATTTGGATACACACGATGTTCCAACATTGCTCCTCATCTAATACTCGTCCTCATCTTGTTCTGGTACGTGATTATCGTAGGCCATTTCTTCCACAGTTGCTTGTTAAACTATTAAAATTGTGTTGTAAGTTTACCAAGTCTGAAGTAGAATGTGTGTGTGTTAGTTGTGTTTGTTCTATTATTAGTTCTGGTATCATCAGCAGTTAATATGACGCAATATGATGCATCAAAGTCAAAAGCATCTATTCTTCCTATAATTTTTGCTATGGTATTAAGAAAGCATGTTTTCTAGTAGCTGAGAAAATACTTACATTTTTGTGTGGATAGTGACCTACAAATGTTGTGGACCATAAAACCTTCAGCAGCACCACTCTTTCACCATCTGCGAAAACAGGGTGCGCCAGCTGTAAGGTCATTGACTCCTTTTAAATAGTCCATAAAAATTAACAGACAAGTGTTTATTGAATATGAATCTTTATGGTGCTTATTTAAAAAGAAGGTACTTTGATGACTTATCCCAAAAGAATACGACAATGTTCAACAACAACACTGAATGCAACGCAGTCAATAAACAAAAACCATTTAATTACTTAGACCAATCACACATTAGATATCAGCAATAATTTACCACATCTGCCAAAGCCTTCTCTTAGGCTACTGGTGGGCTGATCATGATGTTTAATGTTGTTAACCTCAGTGTCAACAGAAATGGTGTTTCAAACTGAGATGAAAAATAGTGATTAGTAACGAATAAAAATAAGCCAAAATGACGAATCATAAAAAAATTTGCATGACTGATATCTTTCTGAGTTCTTATAGAACTTTGTATCGTCACTGTTTAGTTTAAATATGACATTTTCCACGTGAGTGCTGTATGCAATGAAGTTATAAAAACTATAAAAATATTGGAAGAAAAATTATATGCGTTGGTGATACGAGTGGCAAATACGCAGATTATAAAGAGCATATTCTCTGCACTGCAACGAATTTCCCGGCGAAATGCATCAAGTGTGAATATTATCAAGAAATTAGAAATCTGAAAAGTTGAGTAGTATATTTAAAGACACATTTGTCTTTTTTTATTTATTACTCCGAAATTAGTTATGCATGAACAGTAAATGTTAAATGAAAATATTCACGGAAGCATTTAGCTGTTACCACCCTCAAGATGCTGATTTTCTTCTATGAAAAGCATTGTCTGTCGAATATTCTCAATAAATATTTTTTCCAATAAAAACTTCTTGTACTATTTACCACTAATACAAGTCTAGATGTTCTTCAGTTATTACTTTTTTGTGAAGATAAAGTTGCTAATAATTAATCCTTTGATGTAAAAAGTCAGTTTCTGGTTTATTCATATTTAGAAAGCGCAGAAAAACACGTTAATCCAATTACGAGAGAGTAAATGCTACGTTTCTAAAGTTGGAGGGTGAAAGTGGAGGCTACGTATGCGCAATATTGATCCAGAGGGGAGACGAGCCACTAATGAAAATTAGTGTTTGTTCCTGCAGGTGGGAGATTACGATGATTATTTTGGCCAGGGAGGGATGAAGGCAACGGCACACGGTTATCATGTTTACGCCCTTAACTAATTTCGTGGATCGATACTGACAAACTTGTCAATAATCCACGGTTTAACTTTGAAGGAAGTTTCATCCTGTTTTTTATTCGCAGACGCAGATAAAGTTTACGCCCTTAATTTATTCCGTAGACCAATACTGACAAAACTGTCAATAATCCGCGGTTAAACTTTGAACGAAGTTTCTTCCCGTTTCTTATACGCACAAAAAAATTGCTGGATACGCGTACTTTTAGGAGTAGTTATGTATTCTGACGTAGCTTTTATTTATTTTTACTTTGGTGTTTGTGACAGTCTTTTCATATTAAGAACTCACAAAAAAATGTTTTTAGTCAGATAGGGACATGGTTCTGGGAGGTATTAATAAAAAAGCTTAAAGTCGAATAAACTCTCCAACTATATTTGTTTATTTTGATTGTCTCCTCACTGTACAGTCATCATTCTACCTGTACAAGTAGCCACTGGATTTTCAGATTTTTATATCGCTTCACATCTCCATATCACCATTATCTTTGTTTATACCCAGCGCAACTCATATCATTATCCAATCATTTCTGCTGCCCTCAATTTATGCCTGATATCTTTCACAAATCGGTGTATGCTTTTCCTATTTGGTGTTTCTATGTTACATTTCAACAGTAGAATGTTACGAAACGATTTTTTTCTCTAGTAATGTTTTTACTGTACTCCAGTTCTGAATATCTTTCTCAGTCTATTAAGCTATGTATCATTCTTGACCTCATTATGGGTTGTGGCGTATGTATCAACAGTACAACAGTTATAAATAATTTTCTCGGGTGACTAGCCGAGTTATATGAATGTGTAACTATAACATTCATATAACTCGGCTAGTCACCCGAGAAAATTATTTATATTTGCAACGCCGAGAAAAACTACGTAATTAAGTAAAACAGTTATATGTCTTTGCAACAACTTTCAGATTATTCATAGTACAGTTCACCCATTCCAGTTGCCTAGTAGCTACGCGTTTAGATCTTATTTTCGTGGCATTTTTTTTTATCTCCTCCCCAGACGCAAGTACGTGTACTGCATAATCATAAAACATGAGGATGTTAATTGCTTCTTGTCGACCTACAGTTTCCTTACTGTGTACACTAATTCTTTAAGAAACGACCTGCAGAACTAAGTTTAGTTTCGAAATAATTTTATCCGCTGATAATATTGTTTTAGGAGATTAGTGTCTCTGACGTTCTGATGGTAACACCGGAGCCAATTGTTTAATAGATTGTATTATTATTTAGTTTTTAAATTCTAAACTGTGAACCACGTATTGCGCGTAGGATCTGTCTTTTTCGTTTCCAAGCTGTGGTGATAAATGTCGCAACTGGAACATTTTTCGCCGTCCCCTCAGTGACGATCACTTCATCTTCACGAGATCATCAATCATATCGGAAATTTCGGCAGCGTAGCTCACTCCCAGATGTAATGAGCTGGTGTTCCTCCTCTGGGAAATCTCGTTGTTGTGAAGATGGGCGCGCCTCTGCCTGCTCCAAAGTAGGCCACTCCAGAGGAGACGGAGTGGAGAGCACGCTGGAAGGAATGCGTGCCTGACATAACACAGGCCGACGCAGCACAAGTGCCATCCCACAGGCTTTCCTTCATTGTTAGCTTGCGACTAAACACGAATTATATTAAGTACCAGGTCACAAGCAATACATTTCTTCGTAGAGTGTGGTACCTTCAGGATTTCGCAACGAATGATATTACTTTCCCCTGTTTTATCTGATGTTATTTAAATGTTTGTCATTCGATAAAGTAATTCAGTCATGGAACTGGATTGCTATTCATTGTTCTAAAGCGCACTTGACAAGAGGCCTTTGCTAAACTTTAGCCGTTTTTGAAAAATAAAAATCTGGCTTTAGATGGTATTCAGACACACGACCAGCCGAAAAAGTAAAACTCTCTGTATGGAGCACAGCACTTTACGGTAGCGAAACATGGACTTTAGGAATACCGGAAAGAAGGAAAATTGAAGCATTTGAAATGTGGTGCTACAGAAGAATGCTGAAAATTAAGTGGACAGACAAAGTAAGAAATGAACGAGTTTTGGAAATGATGGGTGAGAAAAGAAGTTTGTGGAAGAAGCTTACAGAAAGGAGAGACAGGCTGGTAGGTTATATTTTGAGACATGCTGGACTGGCTAATTTGCTGGTGGAGGGAACGGTCGAAGGTAAGAACTGTAGAGGAAGACAGAGATTAGAATATATGAAGCAGATAATTGAGGACGTGGGTTGAAGGGATATGTAGAGATGAAGAGGTTAGCACAAGATAGGAAAGTATGGAGGATTGCATCAAGCCGGTCGAAAGACTGATGACATAAAAAAAAAAAAAAAAATAAAAGAAATTGCAGTATAACTTTTGTCACCAATATTATTGTGCTCTACAGTCTGAACAATATACGGCAAACATAGCGCTTACTTAAAACTACGCATAACCTAGGCTGGACTCGAACCAGCAAACTTTACAACTCAAGACCAGTATGTCGGTTCCTACGCTGCGTGGGCTGCTAAAGACGGATCTTCCCTCTTTTGCCAAATGCAATAAATTCGTTAACTCTCTTGTTACGTGGCTTCATAATTTTTATTAAGTTGTATACTTTCTACGTTCTTTTGATAGCTGAAATACTGTGTGAATATCTAGTTTACAGTTTAAATATACTATTAAGTGCTGTATTAACTTATCTAAATCAATGGATGAGGAAGAAGTCCAGTTTTGGCGATGTAGTGAAAACTAGAAGGACGCAAAGGCACTGGTAGACCCTTAGGAAGACATTGTGTAAAAGTACAAAGTGAAGACGTAACAGGAATTAATAACTAATTCTAGAAGTGAATAAGAAGATTAGCTTATCTGCTTTAAGAGGTTTAACTTTACACCTGTACTCCCATCTTGAAGACGTAAGCACTTATTTCCGAAGTATATGGTGAAGTGTACGGTGAAGTATATGGTGAAGTATACGGTGAAGTATTATAATAATATTAAAGCACTCTGTAGATTCGCGGGATTTTTTCTATTTAGTCACATAATTCACGTAAGAGTAGGGTAATGAATTTACGTGTTACTTAAATCGGGTAAACGCGATATGCGGCCCGCCTTGAATGTTTTTCTGGACCGCGAGATTCATCACACTTTTACAAAAAATATTTATTTTATAATGGCCAAAGTAGTGAAAACCAATGTATTAAAAAATACATTATTTGTGCATCCATATTTTCAAAAACTATTTCATTTAAATTTATATATTTTTATATATCATTTTTAGTGTTATATGTTTCTATAAAGTATGCGTTTAGTATCATTAATATAATATTATCTATGTTTACTTGTAAGAATAATAGTAAACACAATAATAATAACTCTTATGTTTTAACCTTTCACTCCAAAAGAACTCTATAGTGGGTCTAAATCTAATGTAGGGATATATAATTTTATAAGCGGCCCCGCAACATCATTTGGGTTGGCCACCCCCTGCTATAGGCAAACATTTTTCAGCCATGTTCAATTCTTTCTTCCCACCAGCCTCAATACAAAACAGTGTATAAAATTGAAACAGGGTGCTGCTGATACCATCTGTTACATTTGTTCGCTGCTACGGCTCGTGACTCAGATCTTTTTTTCTAAGAATAGATAAGATGCCAGCTGTTCCGAATGTGTAGAGAGTGGCATCTGGAATGTGTTAGTAGCGAGCAGTATCCCGGGATTATTGAAAATTCCAGCGCCTGCAGTTTACAGTACCAGACACCCCACGTGCTAGAGGTGTCTCCCTCGCACAACACTCGGAACACTCGACGGCTCAGCCCAGGCGAGGGGAGACCACAGGCAGGCCGCAAAGAAAACCCACCAGTCGCCCAGTCATCCTCGATCATCCAACCTAACATGGAATATCCCTCTAAGCGGTAAAAAAAAAGAAGGCTAATCGTTTGACGAACATGCATATCAATGGGGCAGTTTTTCTCAATCTATGGTCAGCAGAGCACTAATTTTCCGCAGAGATGTTTCAGATGGTCCGCAGGTAGAATATTATAGATTTAGATAGCGTACAACGGTATAAGCGAATATAAACTCTAAACCCAACTTTTTAACAGTCACGAATATATCAATAACTAGACAAAAATCTGGCATTTCCAGGATTAGGTATAGACAGCATTGTTCCTACAAGTCTATTCATTTCCGTTTGGCATCAAAAAAGCTCCGTTAATCTAAGGATTAAGTAAATAACGGTTTTCTGTGGGTTTTGTAGTTGGTGTGAGCATTGGTAACATGGTGAAGTAAATAAAAATATAAAAGTGTAAGGTTTGCTTGTTATTCGGTGATACAGTTTGGCATCGAGCCTGTAGAAACATTATTATTCATTTGGTTATTAAATATTAAGAGTCTGGTCAATATACAATTAACTTTTAATAGTTCACTTCCAGTTTCATAACTGTGTTACTGTAGGGATACAATACATGCTTTTGGATTTAATTGTGTTATAATGGTACAGTAAAAATGTCCCAGATGTTAATAATATAGGTAAAAAAGTTAGTGGTCCACATCATTATTTTTTACAATTACTGCTCCTTGGGATGAAAAGGGTTGAGAAAAGTTGCCATAGGATAACGAACTTTTCCTTTGTGATTATGTTGATGTCCTTCTCAAATTTTATTACAAACACAAAGCATTCCATTCGAATTCCTCTGTACCGATAATTACATACGAAAGCGACAGAGAATTAATTCACAGATTGTGCTGAGATTATCTGGTAGACAGACGTCGTTGGTTTCGTCTGAATCTATTGTCAAGCGTGCGAACATTCACTTTCACTTGCGAGTCGATGAAATACTTCGACCACCAACCTATCTGGGACGAAATGACCCTACAGATAAAGTGAGAGAAAGTAAATGAGGTTGTTATACTTATATGTTCCCTCGTGCTATTTAGGATTGTAATGTACATCCTCTGCCACCCACGATTTTGTGAACTGCAGTGTTTGGTGTAGAAATTGAACAACATTTCTAAGAAATAGATGTAGGATTGGGAAAAAAACAAAAGGTTTGGAGCTAAATAAGCACTTGCAATGACATCATAAACGAACCAAGGTTAACATTCGGTATGTACTGGAGACGAAGTTTTTAATAACAAACGATTTTCAATTTCATGAGTATATATTTTCTCATCTCTTATTCTCAAGTACTTTTTTTTTTTTATTACAAATACTGCGAATATGAACCAAGAAATCATTTTAGTTGAGAACAGAGTAATGTAAAAATCTATAAGAAAAATCAACATATCTTTTCCAAAATAATTTTCGTTCAAAATGCTTACTGAATCATATCTTAAAGTTGAGCAGATTTTTTTGTTTTTTTGTTTTTTTTCCCCAGTCATCTAGCTGGAAAATTTGGATTGCATTTTTAAATACCTGTTCAACAATACAACTCTCAATGTGGTACCTGAAAAAAGTAACCCTTCTCTCTGTTACTATAGTGCGCTCCACGAACAACGGCGGCCCGCGCAGAGAGAGAGAGAGAAATAGTAATGGCACACGGTATGTGACGTTGCCATGTTTCCAGCCGGACACGAGCTACGTAGGGTGGGGAAGAAAGTTTAGTAATTGCGCTACTCTTACTAATACTTCTATATAATGATAATAATAATAATAATAATATGAGTTTTAGCAACCCTTTACATGATAGTACTCTAAAGAGAGACAAGAATGACAGAAAGTTTCAGCCGCAGCAAACAATTATGTTCCTATTGTTACAACAGTGAACAACCTTCAATAAAATACAAAACACTTCAAATATATCAAACGTATGTCATTGCTTAGATTTTGTTTAGAAAAATAACAAGTAAAAACAGTCACAGTTAAATTGAGGTAAGTAAGATACATTCGTATCCTGATATACCGTCATGATTTATAACAAGCAAAGTGAACTGTCATACCTGTATTTATTCTGTGTCTTGATCTTCATCACTCGTATCAGTATCTGATCCAGAATCTCGTAGGTTAATAATAAATCGCTCCAAGGCATTATCTATAAAACTCTCCCTCTTGAAGTCTTCTTCTTGAAGATTTTCCGCGTGTCGAACACAGTCTGCCCGTGATTTTACAGTCACAGTTTCAATAGCGGCATGAACTAACTTTTTGTATCGGCGATTTTGAAAGTACAGTTTCTTTCTGCCACAAATCGCTTAACCTGTGCCCACACAAGCTCGATAGGATTGTACTGACAGTGATACGGTGGCAGACGCAAAACCCTGTGACCGTGTTCTTGAGCGATAGCATCAAGTTCATATTTCTTCTCGCGTGGACTGTACATTTGAACTAATTGTAATAATTCTGCACGAGTCTGAGAAGCAGAGTGTGGAACTGAATTTATGGAGAGCCATTCAACTATATCAGCCTTCTTACTGTTGCTACTTGGTGCTTTTTCCCTTACAACCGAGTGATAACCAGTGCCGGATCTAGGGGGGGGCTAACCGGGGCTCTTGCCCCGGGTGACAACTTCAGGGGGGCGCCAAAATCGTGTGTTGGTGGCACATAACCGCCAGGGCGAAATATAGGTAAAGCGCCGTGGTACACTGACCGAGGCGGCAACTTGAAAGGACGGAAAATTCATTGTTCTGTGACAGAGCGGCCTTAAAACAAAGCTCTACTCACGGAATGGAATTCATTCCATCATTGTTAGCGGGAACTCCAGATATTCGTTGATTTATAAATTTTGCCATCTGATGTTCGCATTCTTGCAGCTGCGTTCGAGTGATTAGCCCAGTTTTGTTTTAATACCTACAGCTAAGGAAGAATCTATCATTATCAAATATCTCAGCGTTTCTCATCCTTTGTCAATCCGAGGACCAGTGAAATGTCAAAAACATTCGGATCATTAACTTATATGTGCCTTATTTCTTACCTCTGTATATATTAGGAACCAAACTTATCAATTGTTATTAGCATATACCGCCGTTTCTCAAGACATATACCTACAATAAGGGCCTTATTACACTAGGCGACTTGGCGGCGCAACCAGCCGCGGCTCTGGTGTCTCTGTTGGCGACGCAACCAGGATTCTGGTGGCGCCGCCAGCCAGCCACTCGCACAACCGAGCAGTCACTTTGCTGTTATCCTCGCATTGTACGCGAATTGTGTAATTGAATATGTCCAGTGAACTACAGAATGTCACTGTGGAAATGAGTGGAAGTAAAGTGTAGAGAAGACAAAGGGTAAAACAAGAAGAATTTCTCATTTTCGTATCTTTCCCGGTAATATCAACCTTTACTAAGTACAATGATTAAATGAAAGACGATTTAGACATTCTTAAGTAATTAAAAAACTTGTTGTCGTCTGAATACAGTTCATCAAAAAGAGTATAGATTCTCTTAGCAATAGAATATGATGTACATACATCTTTCTCTCCATTCGCCTTCCTTTTTCATTTTAATTATTTTTAATTAATTTAATTGCGATGGAGCTAACACTCCGGTAGCAATTTCCCTAGTCATCTAATTTCCCTATCATCTAATTTCCCCTTTATATATATATTTAAATTTCTTTTATAGCTGGAATGTTAAATTCTTCCCCCATTTACTTTTCCGATTTTTAAATTTTAATTTAAAATCCTTAAGCTTTTTTTTAAATATATATATTCATCACTACACTTGGTAATTTGTTCCAATTCCTGACGAGCTTAACAACAAAAGAAAATTTTTTCCACTCCCTTATGCAAGAAATCGAGCCAAAGCTTGTGGTCATGGTCGCCTTTCTCCTTCCATGCACTATTCCTAATTCTTTTACCAATTTCCCTCCAAGTCCCATCACCAACATGTGCCCTGCACATTTACAGCACTCTCTTCACCCTCCTCCTTTCCTCCAATGAGTCCCAATCCAGCTTCTGTATCATATCAGTTACTGACTGGGTCCTGCGACAATTTCCACAAACAAATCTAGTGCTCTTCTTTGCACACCTTCCAACTCCTGTATTTGATCTCCAAAATGTGGTCCCAAACTACACACCATATTCAACAAATGATCTGACCAAAGTTTTGTAACCCAGCTCCCTAACTTCTCTGTTACATCCTCTCATCACCCTCTTCAGAAATGAAGGATTTTGTAACCTTTTTCTACCACCTGCCCAATTGAGTTTATCAAACGTTATGCAAAGAATTTACACTTCATCAAGCAAATCTGACCCCACTCTGTAATCATAATTAACCTTTAGATCTATTTATCTGTATATCTTATAAGCCGACTCTTCTTGGCATTTATCTTCATTCCATGCTGACCTACCCATTTAGATATTCTATCCAGATCATCCTGCAACTGTTCAGTCTTCACTGTTTTTATCCTATTGTATACCATTGTATCATTTGCAATATACCTAGATTCTGACCGTAACACAGTTATTCATTAGAATAATGAACAGCAACTCCCATATTTACTTCCACTTCTCTTGATAATGTATTTCCTACTCTAACCATTTGCTTTCTGACTTTTAAAATTCCTGTGCCCAGCAAGTAACTTTTTCATCCAATTCAATACATTTCAGTTTATTTAAAACCATTTTATCGCTCACTCTGTCAAATGCCTTAAAAAGATCTAGTGCCACACTATCAACTTGGCCTCCCATTTCCAATTCATTTGGAATATCTTGCATATAGCCCACTATCTGAGATTCAAATGAATATCCTTTTAAAGCCATGTTGTCGATCTGAAAACTAGTTTCTTTCTTCACAGACATTTCTGATATAGTTGCATATCAATCTCTCCATCATTCTGCCTATCACTGATGACAAACTAATTGGACAGGAATTTTCACCATATTTTTAACCCTTCCTTTATGAACTGGTACTACTATCGGTCTTTTCCAATCCTCTGGTAAGCAGCAAGTCTCCAAACTCATTTTAAACAAAATTTTAAGGTAAGGTACAATATCGTATCCCACAATCTTTAATAAATCTGTAGTAATATTACTACACCAGTTTTAGCTTTCTGAGTTACTTCGCAATTTCCTGAGAATTTATTTCAAATTTTGTAGGTTCGCCATTTATATCTCCTCTGATTCATTCCCTCCCATCACAGGATCACTGTCCCTAGTTGTCTCACCAAACCTGTCACTCAGTATCTCTGCAATTTTAAAATTGTAAAGTAGGAAGGAGTATATGAACAGTAGACTGAACGCGTGGTGGCGAGTCTGGCGGCGCCGCTTGGCGGCCTAGTGTAATACCTAATAACTAATAAGCTACGTAAGATACAATGCCCCGCCACGACTCTCGGCCACCAGTGGTTGCCGGCCTGGTGGCCGGGCCCGGCAACCAGTCGGCCGCCAGTTTCTGGCGGCGCCACTGGCTGCCCTAGTGTAATAAGCTCCATAACACTCTATGCCCAGCGACGAGCAGAGCCACCAGTTGCCCGGCTGGTTGCGCCGCCAAGTCGCCTAGTGTAATAAGGCCCTAAAGCACTCATAAAACGTCGCTCTTTGAAAACGTATTTAGGGAATAGGCTGTTAAGCAGCCATTTCCTGAAAATGCCAGATTTTTTTATGGTAGTTGAAATATTAATTGGTTTGAGAAAGTTTGGATTACTAGCTTATTCTCGCTTACAGTCTTATGCAGGACGAGACGATATCATTATTTTTATGCCTTAGAGAATCAAATTTTTAAAATTCTGCCTTCGGATAACTTGCACCATCTTCACATACCAGATTGGAAACGCTGATATTATTATAACGTTAACTTATTTCTTTCTGGCTCATTACTGTTTTTGTTAGCGCTTAATCCACAACATAAAATAATGAAAATTTTTCCCACGCCTTGTCTCTCACATCAAATAAATTAAGATGATTGAATTTGGTATCGTTGGGAAGGGCATGACTTGAATTTATGGCTTTGATAGTTTCAACTGTTTCTTAGTTTTGTCAGTTACTTGAAATATGTTTAAATTTTTCGCCAAAGACGACCGTTCTTTTTGTTTTCCTTCTTTAAATGAACTAACGATTTACTTTATCGATATTATTGACAAAATGCACATTGAATAATAACATTATTTAAATTATAATCGCAATGTTTGTAACTTATTTTGGTTGGGAAAACGTGCTTATTGTTATAAAAGCAATCTACCGTGTTCATAATATCGAATCGAGTTTATCTATTTTCCACAAAAACAATTCTTGTAAAAATAAGCAAAGTGTCGTGCTTAGGGATTGCAATCCAGCAAAGCGGGATCCCGCAATCCCGCATCATTAGACAGTCTGGCGGATCCCGCACAAAATTAAGCGGATCCGCAATCCGCAAAAACCGGCGGAAACGCGTGTCAGTCTGCGTGACTCGCTGCCCCACTCGGTCTCTGTCGGATGTATTGCGCTGTTTGCTGTACCAGAGCAGTTGGCATTTGACTCGTGTGAACAAGCGTTTGTTTTTGTCAACCTTCGTCATTCGTAAGTAAATAGATACACTTTTACGTATTCATCAAAACTTACGTTTGTTTCGAGTACACATTTCTGTAATTTGAGTTATGGTGCGTATTTAGTACGATTTTCTAACTATATAATTATTTTTTAAGTGTCGTAGACGTTATCTGAACTACACGGTTACAGCTTTTTATTCACAGTTTCATTATTCCCATTTCTGTATTTGCAGATAAACTAATTGTGACAATTTCCTAATTTGCGGCTGAAAATTTGATTATTGAAACTAATGTTATCGTAATTTTAACGATCGTTACCTATTTATTTAACAGCTATCAGAAGCCAATTGTATATCGTTTGACTTATTGTTGTTTTGGCCGCTGCCTCAATGCGTTTCTTTACGAAAGCCGCCTGCTTACATGTGCCTCAGGCTTTCGATTAATCCCTCTTCTCCTTGTTATTATTTCGACTAAAGGTAAAAAAAGTTATAATGAAATTTTCACGGGTGTATCGACGAATTTGTGTTGAGGAACACCATACTTCGACGGCTGCCTCCGCCGTCTTCCTCACGTGTGTAATTTCGTGTGTTTGCAATGAAATCCGGAGATACAACCTATGAGGACTTCACTGCAATCATTCGCGAGAAAGTCTCCTTTCTTACTAAAAAATAATAATTTCGACTCTAAAAACGTCGTTACGCCACATAAGTAAATCTGAAATACTTGACAGTTTACGTGTTGGTGAGTAGTTTCTTTTAATAAGATTGAATCAACTGTAATAGCAATCAAGGAATCAGGAGAAATAATAATGAATCACGCAAAAAAAGGCCAAGTCTCGTGCTTGTGCAGTGACAAAAAGTTATGAGATCTTGTTCTGAGCCAAGTCTACACTTTACAGAGTATATTCACTTCACTTTGTGAAATGGAATGCTTTTCTCGGTGTTATGAAATTTATTTAAAAAAAAAAAAAACTCTGGTAACTTGGTCATTAATCAAACCATTATTTAAACTTATGTGATGTATTGTAAGGCACATAATATGACCTAAGACTCAATATTTTCCATTTTTATTATTTATTTAAAAATTGGTTTAGATTAAAAAACAAAAATGTAAAACCTCGAAATATACTTAAGACACGCTAAAAAGTTTTAATGTCATTTTGCCAATCAAACTGTTAATTTTATCATTTAACACTAAAAATTATTTATTAATTTAATTATTATTTAATTTATTAACGTTTTAAGTAATATGTTTTAAATATATGCGTTAAAAACTGATTGTACCAATCCCGCACGGATCCCGCGGGATTGGCGCAAATCCCGCGGGATTGAAAATACTGCGGGATTGCAATCCTTAGTCGTGCTTGATTAGTGACAAAAAGATATAAGATCTTGTTCTGAGAAATCTAATATTCGTATAGTTCTGAGAATATACTGCACATTACCAATGACGTCCGCAAGCTGCGAGCGGAATTTTAGTAAATTAAAATTCGTAAAAACCTACCTGCGATCAACAATGAGCCAGGAACGTCTTTCTAGCCTCGCGATCTTATCAATCGAAAACAGAACAGCTTATGAGACGAATTTTGATGAAGTTATAGACTCTTTCGCGGAAATGAAAGCTGGAACAGTGAAGTTGTAGTAACATTTAGTGCAAATTTTGGTAGGGCCTAAGGACTGTAATTGTGAGTACAGTCTGGCTCGTGCGTTATGTATTCTGATTGCGTGTATTATATATAATACAAGTAATAAAAGAACTCATTTTTACTATGTCTTTTTTATCACGTTAGTTTAATAATACCCAACTGAGTGTGGTGTTTTCTTTAGGGGGGGGGGGGGCGCCAGCGTGAAGTTTTTGCCCCGGTTCGGAAAAAATCCTAGATCCGCCACTGGTGATAACTTGCATTATCCATTACAATTATGGAATGTGGGGCTAAATATGGTAGGAACTGGTTTTTGAACCACTGACTAAATGTTGCAGCATTCATTTCACAATGATAATCACTGTTACTGCTATGTTTGGACCTAAAAACTAATTTACTTTCAGGAATGAAGCCAGATGCAGCAGACCCAGCATGGCAAATGATTAAACGGGCACCTTTACCAGTCGGAACTTTCAGGCCCCCTAAACTATCATTCAATGTCCAACAAGTACTTTTCGTGTGATTCTGGTTTACCCAAGTCTCATCCAAGTAATAAATTTCAGTATTTCCTTCTTGTTGCCTTATTTCATGCATTTTCCTCAGGAAATGGACCTTGCAGCAGCGATATCTGAACGTTCCATAAGAAATTTCCTCCCATCGTTACATTTCGCGTATTTGAAACCCATATTATTTAAAATACGTAACATGGACCCTTTACTTCCCTCGAACCCTATAGATTCGCGCATTATTACTGTCAGATTTTTCGCAGTAGGAAATTTTCCTGCGGCATACATGTCGTGTATCTTGCGCCTGAGAACGTCTTTATTAAAGTCATCTAAACCTGTCACAGGCTTTTGGCGTCTATGATGTTTACCTGGTGACTTCAAAAGCACGCTCCCACTTGCCTGTAATGAAGATTTACTCTCCTTAACTATTCGTTGCACAGTTCTAAGGCTAACACCACACGCTTCAGCAGTCCTCTCCTGAGCTTTGGCAACATCGTAGGTTGGCGCTCCAGCGTCTGCCTCTCGCTTAAAATATGTGTAAACTTTAAAAATTTGTTCTCTGCTTTGCCTATGCAGAACCTGACGCTTATGCTGTTCGTCTTCCATTATTTAGTATAGGAATTATAACAATACTCGCGGCCCACTACACAAAAACTTCGAATTCGACACTCGTGTAACCACGACAAGCGCTGGATTGCTACTGAATTCGATTGGCTACTGGCAGAGTGATGACGTACCTGCGCAGAACCTCGCTAAACTGGGCCGCCATCGTTCGTGGAGCGCACTATAGTGTGGGGAGGTACCGTAATTTTATATTTATTTATCTGCTGATCTGTTTAGTGGTCAGTATAACACGTATTGTGAAGTTTCATCGCAAACAATGCAAAGGTGGCGGCATTATGTGAATGTGACATACGTTTTAAAGGTTCAATTTTTTACGTCTTGACTACGGAAGAACTTTAGACTGTTCCTTAACTGTTTTATATATATCGGCGATATTGAGGGAAGTAGTAAGTTCTTAAAAAGCACGTGCACTGGAGGCAACGCACTGTTTCCTTTAACCGACCTTGTGCACAAAGACAGATATCCACTTTTCAGAAACATACAAAAATTTACAGTGGTAAATACGTAATTCGAACAAATTGCCATTGTAACGCATACTCGAACATTCTTGATGCTGAATAAGCCTGCAATGTATTGAGCTTAACATACCATTATTATTGTCCAAAAACACATTCGGCGATTTGACTGGGTGACGTCAAAGTTCAATGTATATTTCATTTTTAATGATTACCGTTATACTAAAGGCTTTTTTCGCCGTTTCTTCCAAGAACTTGATTTCAAAGTTGGCTTCTGGTAATCTAATAATCTTACAGCTCCTAATTTTTGACAGCTATATGCTACAGTTCTATAAATGAGAATACCTTCCCGATCTTTCACACTTTCCAGAAATTTTGTGAAATTTTATTGCTTTCTACAACCGCTGTTTCATCACAAAAACCTGTAGCATTTTGTGAAATGACTTGCACCATTTCTAAGATAAAGATACCCAACAATTGTTTAGTGATTCTTTGTTTCTTTTTACGGAATTGTCACAATGACTGACAAATTAAATGCAAGGGCATTAAAAACGAAACTGTCGAATTCAGTAAATTTAACTTTCAGTCTGTGAATGGTCTATGGTCACTACACGATAGATTCAGCGAGGATCATTGCTCAAATACTCTGACAGTGTTTCATATTACAAGGTTCTCTGTATCGTTTTTAAGGTTGCAGCGTGTATTGGCTAATAGCATTTCGGATAGAGTACGAAAGTGCGAATGCTTTCCATCATGAATTAATGTCTGTTTATGTAGAAAAGAGCTTGCTGAAGTAACTAAGGAATTGTTGCTTGGTGGTCGCAAGGTAGTTGAAAAGAATCTCCTGCACCAGCGTCCTGTAACGGAAATAGTGAACGTCTCCGGGTTTTAGCTTCCAGAATTTATCGCTGGCTCACAGGGATCGCGCCAAGAACTTGCTCCGCAAATAAAGATGTGCCCAGACAGTTAGATGTCTTGCTGCAACTCGTATCGCATCTTCGACGAAAGTTGTTTAAAAATTATGATGAACTAAGGTTCGATATAAATAGCTGATTACAGACACTGCACGTGACTTGGTGCAAACTAGGACTGGAGTAGCAGGAAAATATTTGGAGAGTGAAGACAACTGTGTGAAAGAGTAAACATGAAAGTTGTAATGCGAAAAAAATAAGATAAGTAAGGATCTGGGTATATTTTCTGCATTATGAAAGCTTAATTCATAATCCTCACAGCCGCGAGAACTCGAATGTGATAAAATAAAACAGACAGCTGTTCTCGCTGAACTTTACGTGGAGCGGCGGAGAGATGGACGGCCTTGCCCCTGGCTCGTCGGTGTTCCCAGCATTCCAGCACGGCGTTGCAGGAGGTAACGGGCTGGAGAAAGTGGACCAGCTGACTGTCGTGGTCTGCGTTCCAGCACACCTTCCAGGGCCAGCCCGCTATCGAGCAACAGACGGGGTCGTTCAGATGTGTCAATACGACAAGAACTGGTAAAATGATCACGTGTTAATGTTTGTAGATGAGATACAGGTTTAACAAGGGAACGGTTTTTTTAACTACATATTACAGACTAGACTAGAAAATGACTGCGTATGAACGGAAAATGTAAGGTATTGTTTTGAGAACCTAATTCCTTTTCCAGATGGTAAGCAGAAGAAAGTCTGCAAAAGCATAAATTCAGTATCATTAATAAATAATCGATATACAGTAATGACAATAATCTTGAACTGGGGGGCGGCACTGAAAAGCGACTGACTGCATTGAGATTCGACGTTGTGGGAATGGAACTTAATCTTACGTCTCCTTTAAGTACTCAATATTATGAGATGAATAAGGAGATTAGTCTGCAATGTCTAAAAATGCAGATATTTTTTCTATAAATCACTTCGTCAATTAAATTCAAACACGCTTCGCTTATTTTTCTTTTTTCCATAAAATGAACCAAAAAACTATTGTGAATGTGAAAAATCTTGATGTCTACAGCTCTTGCTTTTGAATAGTCTTGTGATAATGTGTGTAATAATTGTGAAAGTTTTTCTGTGACTACAGTAACAAGTGCTCTGATTGTATTTGACATTTGCATTTAAAAGTGCCCTGGCTCCGTATTTCTAAGGTCCTTTATTCACCCCACATTCCATACCTGTTCTCGAGTAACTCTACTAAAATCTAGTTAATTTACCTGGAATTTAATGGTTTCAAATTTGAATATCTTAGGAATACGTGGAAAATTTAATAGAATTTGTGGCGCACATGTACAATATTCTCTAAGTTGCAAGTGGAGTCTCATTTTTTTTTTTTAGTTTTAATTCATTAACATAGTATTAAGAAAGAACTTTCTAAAACTGTATGTGTAGAGCACAACAATCCATTCATACCAGAAAGAGAGAAAAGATTAAATATCTGAAATGTACGATAATATCAAAGGAGACTGACTAAGTTTAGTGAGATTGCTGAGGAAACGTGTTTGCGGAAATGTCTGATAGAAAGAAGAACCATAAAGATGGATCACACTTTAAGCCTTTTTTTTCCCTATAGGAAGAAACAGTCGAAGGAAAATCTAGACAAATATTATAATATATGTAGCAGTTAATCGAGAACGTGTGATTGTAGTTTGTAATGTGTATGTTAAAATTAGCTCGGGTAGGAAGAGACGAAAGATTGATTAAATCTAGTTTAGAGAATAAGGACAGGAAAAAGCATCAGGAAATATAATAACCCACAAAGCAAAGTATTCTATTGACTTCCAAACCTAGTTACGTGCTGACATTTCAAATTCTATCAAGAGAAAATTTGTTAACTTTATTCTGGAATATCTAAGTTATAGATGAACTTGCGCTAAGCCGATTCATCCAATATGTTGCGAGAAAGGATTATGAAAATTTCGTGGCTACACAATTTAATGCAGTCAGAAACCAGTAATATTTTAAAAAATGTGATATGCAATTGTACGGTAAGTGAGGGAAATGCTAAATTAAGTTTTATTCCTTATTATCGACTAGTGTCAATATCTGTTGCCACGTGACTGTTTAGTAAATCCAAAAATAACTGACTCAATCAATCAACAGGTGATCCTTGTTCTGAGTGAAAGCTTCATTTTGCGAAAAAAATTTAGACCTTCATTTGCATACATCGTAAAATCAAATAACGTTGAGAGGTAAAAAAAATTTTAGTTTGCTGGATGACTTTCTCTGGCTGTCACGTTATGAAGCTATACGCCACGGTGTGTGGGCTAGGTGGCTAGCGTGACGCCGAGTCCACAATGGCGAATTTGTGTCGTCACGGGTCGAAGGAACTGTCGAGATAGCGCTGACAAGAACAAAAGCAAAACCTCAGAAAAGAGAAAGCTATCGGTTATTTCAATAGACTTCTGCACATTTAATATCCTGACCCACCAGATTATACAAATGTTGCAGGTTTAACGACAGAAAAGTCATTGCAACAAGTGGAGTCACGAGAAGTAGCGTGACTCAGTCTCTTTACATAACAAAGATTCCCCTGAAAATCGCAACACTTGGTTCCAAGGTAGATACTTTTATTTCGTTTTATTTGGCCTGAAGCACCAAATGGCTCAATACGACCATCAGCTATTTATATAGATAATCAATACATTCTAAAAATAAGTAAAGTCATTGTGCTGGTAAACAAATCAATGTACAGGATAATTACACATAAATCAAGAATTAAGATGACAAATAAATAGAGTACTATTAACCGAGTAAGATACTTTTATGAAATACTAACTCGTACCCGCGACTTCGTACGCGTGGATTAAGAATTTTTTGCCAGAATTGAATATAGAAAGTTGTTGGAAACGAAGGATTGGTCCTAAACAACACCGAGTCGGCATAATATGACAGGAAAGCTATCACTATATCATTCTGCCGTGAAACCAGTCTCTTGAAGAGAATCAATTTCCAACATATTTCTGTCACCATTCGATAAGATCTCAAAATTTCGTGACTACAACTATTAAACATACTGGAGAAAATGTCCTGTGGCATTCATACAGATTTTCTTGTCAAATTCCTTTTATATCGATATAGCCATTTGGTCGTCAAAACGTAACAAAAAGACAGAGACTTACTTCCGTATTTATAGTATTTCTACTGCGGTTCCTACACACACACACACACACACTGACTGCGAACAACCCCTGAGGAATCATTATAGCCTACAGCATTGCTAAACTACCTACGATTTGCCTCGCATTGCACCCCTAACTTTGTCATATCTACAGTTTAACACTCAATCCGAATAACCTACGGCCCAACCGTGACTCTTACGACCAAAATTTTTAAAAAAAATCTTAGCCTCCACGGAGATTTGAACCGGAGACCACGACCCAAACATTTGTAAGCCAACGCTTTAACCACTGAGCTGTCTGACCGATACACGGAAAAAAAGCAGTATTCAGACGTCCATATCCAACGCGTCTGTCTATCGCCATTCAGTAGTATTTCGAAATTATGAGACAACATGTATTAATTATACAGATATTTTTTCAACCAAATGTAGACAGTATTTTTCTCCTTGTTTCAAAGGATAAATGTGCAAAGTTTTATCGAGATCGGATGAAAACTGTGGATTTGTATGAAGAACAAACATACATACATACCACATACATTCATCTTTATATATACAGATATTTCGTTCCGATTGGTTTGAAAATTTTCGGGGCTTTTCGTGACGTTCAATTTTTTTCTTCATAGAACGTTTTTACTCATGCTTATTTTCTTTTTAAAAATTGCTATATCTTGGGCAGTATATAACATATCTGTTTCTAGCATTGTAATTGAGTATGTCGGCTGAACCGTCAGAGATTTTAAGATACAAAACAGAAGAATGAATATGCAGCGAAGCCATCCAACACGCTGATACGGATACTGGAATCACTGAAATGGGTTAGATTATAAACTTCACAAAAGAAACCGATGTTACTGCGCCTTATTCATCTTTATTTAATCTCTATTTGTGAGAAAATTTAAATGGATTGTTCGTGGCTTTAATGATTCACAGGTGACCAAGATTGATCATGAGGTCGGAGGGTGGCCTAATGCAATAATAGTATTGCTTTAAAAGACGCCGTGACGTTCATAGACCACTGTGCACCTGTCCAGACAATCCCAATGCTTAATTTCCAACTGCTCGCGACCATTCATTCAAAATGTCGCTGAATTTTTCTCAGATCCAGCATACAATCTCAGCCGTGTTCCACATGATTTACTCAGAGGTCCATTCGGTAGACATCGATTTGAAAACAACTGTTATATCAAATGCTACGTCAACTTTTGCATACGAAAATAGACTCTGGAAAACAATTGCTACCGTCTAGAAAATGTTTTAAGGTTGCCTACGGTTACGCAGAAAAGTATTGAAATGGAAACAAGTATTGTTGAAATTATAAAATGTGTGTGTAGTATTTTTCGTATAGTAATACTGGTTGAACTATGTAATATTTTTAAAATTTTGAGGAAACGTAGTACATTTGGCAATTACTAAATTTAGAACTACATTTTCCACACTTTTAGCTGTGTATGTAGTATCAGGCTGCATAATTATGTATTTTAAGTGTCGTAGACGTTTTAACTAACAAGAAACTTTGACGAATGGAGCACCATGCAGTTTCCTTCTATAATTCCTGGATATCGTAGCTCCATATGAACTTGTGCACTGTGTCATTACTTTTCCTTACAGTCTGACGACACTGATAGCACTGTGGCTGAGGTCTGATATTATAACTGATAAATAAATTATATTGAATTTCGTGTGTCCTAAATCACCTAGCTTCAAGTTGCCACACACTGAACCGGGTGGAGGAAACTCTTTTTAATCTCAAATTTGGATCAGGTAGCATCCTAGGTGGTAGACAAATTAAAACTTCTCCGTAAGTGAAGCTCAGGTTAAGAGCTCATAAAAATTCCAACCAGAACCTTGAATTTCCCCATTTGTCCCGTTTAAGGCTTAATAAGTAGCCAAGTTAATGCATTTCTGCCGAGCGGATGTGTAGAAGAAACTTCAGTACATCTGTACCTGCTTCCTGTGCTGTGGGAAGAGAATGGATATGACTCATGGAGAGGCGTCAGTGGCCGTAAGGGCGTTGCCAGCTGCGGGCACCCTCAGCCGAAGTGAATCATGCAACCCTTCAGGGGGCCATTGTGTAAACAGCACACACATGCGCTCAGTACTGCTGCTACACTGTCAGGAAAACGATATGTCCAAGAGCGTAAACCTCAATCCGTCTGGAACCGTATGTGCGTGGGTGTCACGAAGCTTTGGGTGAAACACGAAATAATATGAAGATTTGGTTGCCAGAATTCACTAGAAACAAATTTCTTACGACTTCCTATAAATTTAGTGTTATCACTTATGATAAACAATAACCGACATAGCCGTCTGTACTAAAGGCCGGGAAAAGATTAGACATTTCAAACAGAAATTGTGGTAGTATAGGAAGTGGGATTGGAGTATGTTCTCTGCTGCAGGTTGATCAATTGCAGGCTGTTCCTTGAAGTGGTAATTTTGAAATAATGTAGAGAGGAAACAAACAGATGTCTAACAATGTGTGTCAACGATGATGGGGAAGGTGGTCCGCACACATTATTTTGTTATTCATTTGGCTGATGTTAAGAGTCTTCAGTCAGATGTCACGAGCCATTTGTTGTTGAAGTGTTGTGAGTGAAATTTTAAAGTACCTTCTCAATTTTAGTGCACTGAACTTAGTTTTAATCGATAACACGGATTGCGACTGGAAATGACTGTAAAGTAGAATTTCCAGTAGTCTTCCAAGACTGTAACATTATGGTTGTGATACAATTTTTTTTTTTTTCAATTTAGGACCAAATCTCTCCTTTTACCAGTAATTTTTACACCTAAGTGGCACATATCTATAGATAATTGGGGAACGTCTGAATGATCTTTCTTCTGGTGTTTAACGGTGTTAGTCTGATGTTCTTTGCGAGTATGGATACCGCCCTAATACTATATTCAGAACGGCCATTTATTTTTGCTTGTCTACAATATGAAAACCTAAAATTCCCATATCATGGCCGTGAATCGAATATTAAATGTTAGGAATTGACTGAATCGATATGAACCGTCCATGTTTGTCATTTTAGAAAAACTACTTAGAATAGACCCGAGAGGATGTAGAGCCTATTTTTTTTCCGTATATACAAACGATACACCATGAAACTAGTGACAGTGGGAAAAATCATTTCAGATTTTTGAAAATATTATTCAAGTAATAATTCTTTTGCTGCATTTTCCTTTCATTTAAAATGCTTGTTCTAATACCGCCATGAAAATAAAACCCACGTTTCTTAACCTTTTTAGATTTAAGGCAGTTTGGTAAGATAGCCGTGAAGGATGTTGTGTGAAGACAAACCATTTTCCTAATAGATTTTTTAACATTGGCCTCTTTGCTGGTTACTACGTCTCTCACATTTTATATAAACACTGATATTCTGTCTTATCCCATAGTATTTAACTAAAAGAGTATATACTGTATCACATATGACACAGACGGGCTGTACGAGATGTTTGCAGTCATCTTAAAGATCTATAGAGTCACCTCTGCCGTAAATGAACATTTGAATCCGTCGGATCAAATGAATGCACTTGTGTACTTGTTATGCGTAGCTCAATGTGTTGGCGAAACAGAAGGGATTATATTCAAATCTTCAGTACCTAAGCGATGGTTTGTGGACTGAGACGGTTTAAACGTTGAAAATAAAATGGTTTTGCAACCACCTGTTACGCCTCGTGCAAGTTTCCGCCAAAGGTTTAAGCTGATCGCGGTGACCCATTCAGCCGCTAATACGAGGCAAGGTTGCTTAAGTTATGACTCAGGCACCATGTCCACTAAGATAATACGGGAATATCTAAAACAGTGGCAAAATAAATACAAACTAATAAATAACTGAGCAAATTTAATGAACGATTCAGAATTAAAACTGTTGTGCGATGAACATGTGGACTGAAAAAAGTTGGAGCCTTGAATCTATGTAAGGTTTTTCGCTTAGCAACATCTGTTTCAGTGAGGAAATCTTTTGTTTAGAAAGTATTATGTTACGAAGGCAAACTTCTTTGAAGTCTTCTTTATTTATGTGTATCTAGGTTTCATATATTTTTAATAAATCATTTAACTTGCACTAAGCTTCTCTCCTTTGATTTTTTTTTATTTTATTTTCTTATTTTTAACACTAGGCAAATGGTCCATATCATACACAGTACGATGACTGCGTATAACTCGCCAGAGGGTTGAATGGGAAAATGTAAACAACCTGTGTTGTAATGTAACCTTCGCAGATGTCTATTCAGATAGAGTTGTGAAAACACGTTTCGAAATCTCGGTTTACAAGAAATAGGCGTTTCTCAATTAATATTTTCACAATTGTTTACATCATTCATTGAAAGTGTTTTATTTGTTTCAGAGTGAAGGACAACACAAAAGGAACACAGTACTAATTTAATAACACCCGCGGCCTTCACCGGACTCGAATCGGGACTTTCAGAACGCGAAACTAGAACAGAAGTCCTTTACCGTGATCGGTCATTGATATGGCTCGTATACCTACTAGTGGTAAAGTAACGGTTATATACACATTGTTTTCGTTGAATGTAAAGTAGAGGGAGTGTGGAATAACTTTCCCCAGCTGTTTGAACACACTCAAATACCCTAGAAACTATCAGGATTGATCTCATCAAATACAAAACGTTCATATCACCAACGAAAGCAATCTCATGTACGGTAGCAAGTACATTTTTACTCTCTTTCGATAGCGGTTAGTAAAGTAGGCCTATTTTTATTTCTTACACGAACTAGAATAAACTTTTTTGTCCTTAGGTGAAATTTATCTAATTGAAACAATGAAATACAATTGGTATCTACTCACATACTCACAACTAAAACAATATTCTAATGTATTGTTATCTGTATTGAAGAGGTAAAAAATACTCAGACATTTATTACTATCGAATATCTATAAATGAATTATAAAAATTTCATTACAAAGCAAATAATAGAAAGTTCGGCTGCTGAAATCGTGCTCGTGAAATTAATACCTAAAACGGTTTACGTAAGCCTCTCCGAACAGAGTTTAAAAATATCAGAACTCGTAAACGCATTTTCCCACTTATTGCAACTTTTATTGTCAGTATTACATTTCAATCATTTAGAATTATTTATGCGCATGGCAGCGATAATTGATTACATTTTGAATCTACGCTTTGCAAATATGCCAGCTCGGGATGTGATTGGAGTTCGGAAATTCAATAGCGCTGCAGCAGGAAATGTTGTTAACCTTCGTAATATACGTGAAATGAGACTCTTAGCTTCCATCCTGTAGGAAATGAAGTGTATTTGGTCGTCGCCAATAAGGTTATCAATCTACGAACATGTACGGTGAACAGCATTTTAGGCAGCTACGATTGAGTTTGAACTAAATACTGCGTTCAGTAGAAATTAACACTCTTCGTTACATGCTAACGCATTCCGCATATTTTAAGTGATTTAATTTTGTTGTTATCACTCACTCTCTGTGATTTTTAAAGTTCATACATCAGTGCCGTTGAATGTCATTAGTACTTTCCATTTATTGTTCACAAAAACAACACTGTTTACAAAACACGAAAGTTGACCAAAAAACAAACGTTTTCGGAGTGTGCTGTTACTGCTTTCTCAGTATTCATTTTATTTAGATTTTTTTTTAAACTTCTGAATGCATTACGTACAATTAAATTAAGAAGTTTTTCTGAGTCTGAAATTTCCCAGTATGACGGCGTTAAAAGCTCAGACATAACTGAAATCACATGGGGCACGAATTGTTGAGAGGGCAAGGAAAGAAGTATATTTGTTACCCGGTTACCAGACTGTGTAAAGGAGGAGGAAAATCGCTCACAATAAGCAGTGTTAAGAAAAAGATCCATTTGATAAACATTTTGCGTATCCTAGAACATGCACATATTACATAATTAATAGAGGCAATTTCCTCTGCAGTTGCTTGTTGAAACACTAAATTATTATTAAATGAAAAGTTCCGATGAAACTGACTCTGGAATTGTTTGTTTCTTACACGTTTCGCCTCTGGTCGAAATTTCTGTGACTAATATTTTTAGTAGTCTGCTTGCAGGTTTCAACTACATTTATATATAGCTACGAACGTGCACTTACATTTCTTTTGTGAGGTGTGCTTGTTCACTTTTGCCTTTTACCTACGTGTTACTTTCAATGTTGTACATGATTAGAGTTATTGGAATCAGTTAATTGCAAATTAAGTCATTGTTTTATACTACCCTGTTTTATTTTACTTTGATCTGAAGCAAATGTTTTGTCGAATGTGTGCTGTATTCGGAAATTTGAATTCAATAAATTTGTGTATTGTGTACGTGAGGAAAAAGAAAAAAAAATGATATTACTTTATACACAGTTTATCCTTACTGGTTCAGTGCAGCTGTTTCGTTAAATGTATTCTGTTTCTGTCGAATAATCTGAAGGATAAAATCACTTCAAGAAATCAGAAACTGAACATAGTGGGTGAGTCGTAAAGCTCTGGTCTCACATACGGGAGGACGCGAGCTCGAATCGAATCCCCAACCTGCCGTCCAGATTTTAGTTTTCCATGGTTTCTGCAAATTATTCCAGAAGAATTGTGGGATGGTTCCTTCAATGGCCATGGCCGAATTCGTTCACGTTTTTGCCCCCATTCCCCTCCCCCTGTAATGACCTCGATATCGACAAGGCGTAAAACTATAAGAAAAAAAAAAAGCAAGCAGAAAATGTACTTTCTCTTTTAAGCTAATTTATATTTTTGGACGGGAATGGACAGAGGAGTTTTGTAAGAGTGTCAAAATGTTACTGTTATCTCGAAAAGTTTGCATCCGTATACTGTAGATCTAAGGAATACTTTTTACTTTTTGACTAGCAATACAAATTCCAGCGTGTGGTTCAATATAGACATCCACTGAAGTGTATTGAAAATTCTATAAACAATTTTCGTTCACTAAGGACGTCGACAACTATCGTATATTAAAAATAACAGCAAATTATGGTGTAATGCAATTCGGATATTACATATCTTCACTTTAAATGTTGGAAATATCTTGACTTCTCCTCAAGGCAAAACTACTTGGACGCTCATTGACCAATTTACGACTACCTTGATTTCGTATCTATTATTCGTCAGCAAACTATTCGTTATGTGATTGAGCTATATTTCAGATGAGCTCGAGGAGAAATTGGGGGAGGATATGCAGGAGTCTTATATGGTAATACTGTGACTAATGGCTCATTTAAAATTCGGTCGTGCGATGAAATTTGGGCCAGTGTCAAAGACTCGTCTAACGTTACGCTAGGTGCTGTTGAATGTTACGACGACAAACTATGTATAGTTTTTTTAATCAATAAACTCCATTAAAAAAAACACTCGCATTCTGTTAATATTCTTCACTTAGCTTACAGAATAGGCAACTGTGATTATACGTTCAGTTAGGTGGTGTCATTTAATACAAGTAATTCAAAATACCCATTTTCTGTAAACTACCATAGACACATGAAACTACATAGCATGTTGTTTCTTTCAGATGACAGACGGAACGGCAGAATTCTGAGGAATGAATGCCTGAAGGTATTCTTTCTACCTTAAGTGGCTACAATTGCGTCATGTCTTCACACTAATGAATCTCCCGATGTATAATTTGTAAACAAACTGAGAAATAACGATGTTTGCTTTTTGATATATATTTGGAAAAGTACTAGCCTCACACGAAATGCTCTGCGAATATCGCAATTTCTTCAGTGAATGAATGAGCAAAACTGTGCAAATGGCTGAGAGAATATTAATTTTAGGTACAGTAAAAAAAAAAAAAAAAAAAAAAAAAAAAAAAAAAAAAAAAAAGGAATTAGGTCGCTTGTTATTAGTTAAATTTTGTTGTGGTTAGCTTATTGCAGAGACTAGCTTTCCGACGCGTGGCTCTTGTTACGGTAGTTACTCTTCTTCTTCTTCACCTGGTGTCCCAATATTTTGGGGTCAGCTGTCAGAGATGAGTTTTACTCATCGTTGGCTTGGTCAACTTTGGGGGCGTCCGTTAATTACGTGAGGTGTTTTTCTGGAATTCCGCCCCCCCCCACCTCTGGTGAGACTTCGTGAGATTTGGTCGGACCCCCCACCTGTAAAATGACGTGAGATTTTGGCGGAGACCCTCCCGCCCCCGTGCGAATGGACCAAATCAACTTTTTGAGACCTTGTTTTTGGGTCTCATGCTCCCAAGGGCGGTTATACCCTCCTAAAGTCGGTTTTTACCTCCCTAAAATCGACTTTCGCGTCATTTGTAGACCTTTTTTTCAAAACCTCATGTGAGATTTCACTTGAGCCCCCTCCCCCTTGGTGAGGTTTCGTCAGATTTCGTCGGACCTCCCCCCTCCCATTTCACCTCACGTAATTAATGGACGCCCCCTTTGGAACTTTAAGTGTTGTTTAATAGGGCTTTAGTGCGAGTCAACGTCGGGGTTATTAGCGTCCTATTGGAACTTTAACTTTGCGACTGAATCCCCTTGCTGTGGGCAAGCATTTTATAACTACCGCCAGGTCTTACTACGTACTAATGGAGGGAGTGAAGTGTTGACATCAGTCTGCGAAATGTGTGACTACATTTTGTGTACGAGAAATGTAATCTTTGGTTTGTGAAATGTGCGGTTCATGAGACGGATATTGGGGACCGTCCACGCATTCACTTTGATGGCTACGGTAAACCGCAGTCAGGACGGGCGGTACGCGGGAACCAGGACTCGTGCCCGGTCCCGTTGGACCTCCCCGATCCACTGTGCGTCACCTCAGCGCACTGAGCCACACTGGCGGGTCCGTGTTACGCAAGTTACTACTGTACTCAACGCCAATCAGAACCTACTGGCTTCCACTTAAATAATAAATCACTATAAGACCCTCTCATTACACGCTCATTGCGAATTACTTACAAGTATTGTGTCAATGCTCCGTTCTCCAGTACAGGAGAGATACGATTCCCCGTGTTCAGATCTCGGGCAGACTCAATACCCTGCCTGTTTTTGTTTTTTTTTTTTTCGGCAACTAAGCCATTCAGCCAGCTCAATGTGTTTATGATATCTCTTCAGTGAATTAATTTCTCTAGTACGTTTTTTAATTCTTAAGTATAGACACCACAGGACGGACAGGACATTCACACAGACACACAACACTTAAACATCCATGCCCGCGGCCGGATTCAAACCGGCGACCTTCGACACGCGGAGCTAGCACTCTAGCCCCTACGCTACCGAGGCCGGCACCTGTTATCTTTTCTTGAGGCTTTCTATTATCGCCTATAATATCGCTAGGCGCTGTTTCCAAAATAAACATACACACTTCGTAGACAGAATAGCGCAGCAATTATTTTCACCGACTGACACGATTAGCGGATGGCAGATAACAATGACTTCCCTCTAAGAGTATTACAGTCTAAAGTAGGGTTACCAGATTTTTTTTCCCCATATCCGGGGACGCTTTTTGTCCTAATTACGCGTTGTACTTTCATAAGTTATATGATTATAGGTTGTGTTAACTTAAAAGCCACATATTGTTTATATTTTGTATTTTAAATGAGGATCACAGACAGCCATGTTGCACAAATCAAGGAGACTTAATTTTCCAAAGCTGTTGTGTCGAAGACGCAGTATCCTTGTAATTTTCTTTTATTCCTAGGCACGTACAAGGAAAGAAGTGCGCTTCATATCTCTTGATTTTAAACGAATGCATTAGCAAATCAGTGTTTTTAAAGAACTCTCGCTTGATTAAAAAATGTTTTTGAGGACAACAGTAAAAATCCGGGGACATTGCGGGGATGAAATCTGTCCGGGGACAGAGAGCTAAATACAGGGACTGTCCCCGGCAAACGGGGCCGTCTGGTGACCCTACTCTAAAGTAATGAATTTGTCAATAAGTTAATAACATGTTAATTTTCTTCCAACCCTTCCTCACTTTGGTTTCGTGTGAAATGTCTCTTACGGATCGAAGTTGTTTTTGCTACAGGTCTACAAATGACAGTTGCCCGGAGAATTATAGGAAGCAA
This sequence comes from Vandiemenella viatica, assembly GCA_031002005.1. Taxonomy (NCBI): domain Eukaryota; kingdom Metazoa; phylum Arthropoda; class Insecta; order Orthoptera; family Morabidae; genus Vandiemenella; species Vandiemenella viatica. The sequence continues at coordinate 211,603,567 of JARYHS010009186.1, read as the reverse complement.
GTATTGGTCTTGAAGGGATTGTTAAGGAATACCAGTTACTGGAGATATGTCACACTAGAGTTGAGTGGTAGTAGTGACAGGGAAGTGAAACTTTAGGTGTATGTGGAGAGTTTTATTGAAAGCGTAGCGGTTTCTGGTTGCTCTGCTAGCAGTGTGGACTTCGCCTTCCTTCCCTCTGTCATCATCAGTTATCCTGCACCAGCCTGACGTCACGGCTGAGGTAACTCGTTCTCCTCTTACTGGACAAAGTCCGACAGCAGCTGTTCTCAGGTACAAATTCACAAGACAAAACCTCACTTTTCGCACATTTAGTAGTGTTGAAGTTACAATTATTTTTTTAAAAGTATCTATACATTAATACGCTAAGCGAAAACTTCGGATCCCTTTTTAAGAATATTGCGTGCACGGATGAATGTGAGATTTGGCATAGTTAAATTTTATATGGAGAAGAAGTGCAGAAAGCTAAAATATATATATAAAATGTTTTAAAAATACATCAAATTAAATAAAACATTCTTTGTTTACATTTCATGGCTTTTTTTTTAGTGATTCTAATGTCTGCGATCTTGGTCAGCAGTAAAGAAGAAAATATAATAAGCATAGTGAATACATGTACGTGTGTGTGCGTGAAATAGGATCGGATCCAACTATCTGACGTGTATTCCCAGCGTTGAGATACTCTGTGGTCTTTGATGAAACAAAAGGGTCGCATAAACTAGAGATTAATCTCTGAAGTTATAAAAGGAACACTTAGAAAAGCTATGCAGCGATTCTGCCAGATACTATATGGTCTTTTTAATATTGTTTAAAAGTTAAACTTTGGTTAAGGGTCTTTCGACTTTTGAATTTCAGTAATTTCATTACTGATTTTTTTGTTCCATTCATATATTTGCATCTATTTCCTTTATGCCTCGATACAGAACATTGACAGAGACAAGAAAGAGCGAATACTTATTTGCGTGAAATTAAAAATGATAATAGACCAAATTTAAATAGCGAACACACAAAATGACGAAATTATTTTGATGGATACATTTAAATGCGCACTGAATGTCATTCCACGAAATTTTTACAGCTTAGAATTTACAATGCAAAAAATTTCGAATCAGAAGTCACTTCAGGTGAAAGGACTGCATTTACTTCATGTTTCATAAAGCTAAAACAATTTTCCGGCCTTAAGTCAAAATGAATGTTTTAAATTCAAATGAACCATCGATAAATACATTTCATCATTTCCTATGGTTAATTCAGAGCTCAAATTTGGGACATTCACGTGTGGAGTATCGTTTTAATTTTGTAGGTATTGAAGGGAATTAACGCAAACAACACAAGCTAATGATGTATTGGTACACGCTAGCAGCCAACGATGTCTACAGTATACAATATATCTATGCTCGCAGCAAACGCAACAGATCAAATTCAAATAATGATTATTACTCTTTCATGAAAGAAACTAAATAACTTAATGAATTACGGTCGAATTTCGACCCCTGGGCGATCAGTAGTGTAGATTAAATTCACGTTTTCTAAACATATCACGAATTATGAAAAGATCTAAAATGGTTCCAGAGGTTAGTGGTAGGAGATTAATTTGTATGGAAGTTGTTCCATCTTGTTGTAGCACTGAAAAGCGGCATAAAATTAAACAAATATTATTGAAAAATGTCGTACTTCAAGGTTTGCAGAGAACAGTGATATGAATAAGAAACTGGGATAAGCAATGTGTATGAGGATGTGGAACACGAAATACCATTTTTTCTTGCCTCGTTGTTTCGAACTTTTTGATAAACAAGCCCGCAGTAAGTTTTGTTTCCACAAAAACAATCTGTTGATTTCTGAACTTTTTCTAAAACAAAACCTACCAGGATAATGGTTGTTCTGGAGGACGTTGGCTCAAATCCCCGTCCGTCCATCCAGATTTTGGTTTTCTATGGTTTACCGAAATCACTCCAGGCGAATGCGGGGATGGTTCCTGTAAATGGCCGTGGCCATATACCTTCCTATCTCTTGTCCCAATTCTCTCCCTACTCTAATGACCTCGATATCGACGAGGCGTAAAGCCCGAAGAGACAAAAATTTTAAAACAAAGATGTACAAATATTAAGTATAGTTGTGTCTATGTAATGACGGAAACAAAAATATTGCCTCTTGCGAGCATTAGATTTTATTAGTAAAAAAAAGTCGCTTTTCATTTAAACTTGATAAAAGTACAATCTTGATCTGAACAACATTTCTTTATTTCACATTAATTCTACAATTTCTGAATATTTTCTAATACCGTCGTGTACAAATAATAAGTAATACAGGCATGTGCAAATAGTAAGTTCAGATTAAAACCAGCGCATTTCTAATGGTGGGAACAAAAGTATTGACGTCTGTAATAAACAGAGATTTCTCTTTTACGGTCATTAGTTTTTTTTTGTCAATAAACGTCTCATCGGGTTTAAAATCAACAAAAATAGAATATTGTGACGAATATGTCTCCGTGGGTACAATACAAACCCTTCACAAGAGACTGCGCGCCCCTATACCATTTAATAATATATAAATGTAGCATCTACTGCAGTTTACAGTGCCGTGTTTTCTGAATTGCTTGAGAGGTTGTCGTTCCTTTGACTTTGTGAACGAGGCAGTGGACTGGAGCCATTACTTCATAGAAGATGAGGGACTGACGCACTGGCTGAATGCGCAAGCCAAGAAAAGAATAAGATAATTTAACTTTTAATACAAAATTACGTTCCCTTAAAGCTGTTTACTTTTTCTTACGCATTTGAAACTTGAAAAGCCTGCATAAGACATCTACAATTTTACTATAGGTGCTTGAGCACTATGCTTTTATATCTGCCAACTCCTATTATCTGTAATTTTAGTTCTACGTATTGTTTCCTTTAAAAATACATTTTTTTTTTTTTGAAACATGTAATTTGGTACCGAAAGTACAATGAAGTTTATATAGCCCTTATTTCCGTTAACATTACTGTGCAGTCTGATTTTCAGTATCTTCCATTTACAAAATATTTGTATTAACAACGGTAGATTTACAAACACAACGATTATAATTCCGACTCCTTCATTATGGCATTCCTTTGTGTTATATCTCTTTTATAAATCGTGTCTAAACAGAAGGCCGAAGAAGATTTATTGACTGAATTGTGGGTCACGCGCCTCAGTTGCAGTGAATTGGTTTTATATATAAGGCCAATCCAATTGACTTTTGTTCTTTTTTTACTATCTAAAGCGTTTCGTATCTTTCATTGGAGTGTCATAAAGGTTTATTTCATTCGCTTACATCCGTTTTATGTCCTCTGCTTTCAGAGGAGATTCCTTACGCTGAGAACAGAGGACATAAAACAGATATAAACCCCCTGATGATGCTTCAGTGAAGGAAGTAAAACGCATTGTGTAATTAAATCTAATAAAAACTAATTTCTTTGGCGTTATTTTATGCGTTTCTGTTGCGCGCGTGTGTGTAAGCAAGGGAAGCCGATTATATAGCTTCCTATGGAGAATGATAGCTGAAAACCGTATTTTGCAGGTAATGAGTGTCAAGTTTAGGGCTCGGTGAATGAGAGAAAATTAGAGCTGTAAAACACGTTTCAGGGGTTTAACGTCCACTTAGCCAACTTGCTGTTATAATGTAGCTAAGGGCTAGGTCAGTGGAAACCAGAGAATTAATAATACGCGATGTTGTAATGAGATCTTTATTGTACCCTTCACCATCACCGGTACTTTGCATCAACTGATTTAAGGTATACTATTATATCTTCAAACTTCTGGTTCTGCGGTCTTTTTGCTTCCTTGTTCGCATTTTTACCCAGTAAAACCAACTATTCGAAAACATATTTCTGTATAACACAAACATGACGTTTGGTTTACCGACTTGGAAAAAGAATAAACTTATCTCTCTTTTGACGAGTAACAAGGATTTGGCAGTTCATTTACGTCACTATAAAAATAGCAAAAATGTCAATTCAGCGTAATTCTTTTGTTTTCATTCTTCCTTTATTATATTAGGTTGATATTAGTGGAGGAATTAATAGAACCTCAGAATGATTCGTTAATGTCTTAGATTTATTTCTTCATTCAAAGTGATTTTTTTGACGTTTCAAAAGGACTTTTAGCCAGTTTTTTTTTTTCTGTATCCCAGTTTTATTGTTTATACTAATCCTTTAGTAATAGTAAGTTAGGTTATACTAGAGTTACTGAAACGTTAAATAAAAAATGTTACCAATAATTATTACATTTATTTTCGGAGGCAAGCATCAGTCATATAGGTGGGAAGTTTCGTATTCATAACGAAGTACTCATATCTTTGTTGACATTATTGAATAATATGGCCCTTCAGTATGAATTACGCTTCTAAATTTGTGTAGTTATTTACAAGATTATAGCTTTGAGCTGTTGTAATAACTGGAATTTTTGGAACCCACTACTTAAGTTTATTTTGGGCACTAATCTATAACAGCCTGATCTCCTTCTACACTGTAGAAGATGAAAGAGTAAAGCTGTTTGTGCAGACCTCGGTTGTCTTGACCCCACTCTGCGCCTCTTGCCTCTATCGTCACTAAACTCGTTCAACTTTTCCAATCTCGGCAGCGCCTCTCCAACTTGTATACGACCGTTCCCGCCTGCTGTCACTGGGTAATCTGTGTATTAGGCCAGGAAGTGATCTGGACTCGATTTACGCATGTATTTCTATTCAGTGCCGCGACTATGATCTTAATTTCGAAATCGGTACCAAACGCAGCAATCTTGTAGCAAAATTTATGTTTACCCGCTGGGTGTATTATTCACAGTTCGAATACCTGCTGACAACACCGATTTTTTCGTACATCCTTAAATCTGTTTCCGGCAACTTCCATTGTACGAATATATTTTACACGTAAGTTATTAACAAGAACTAAGCTTGTATGTATCACCACCTGGATAGTATAGATTTTTATGATTCTTTCTCTGCTTGTGAAATTTCTATTCTTGCCATTAAAACTGTGTGTTATCGCAGTGTTAACATAGAAGGTTACCAAAAACATTATTAGCACTATTTTTATACCTAAGATGCGATCTGTGCGAATCCATCCGAATGAATGAATAGTTGTTAGGTCTAAGGATTTCGGGTAAGCAAGTTGGAATGAGCGACAAACACTGAAACAATGCCATCATGACCACCTGAAATTTACTATTTTACCGAGTTGGGAGGAGGGCAATTTTGTCCTCCTACCTAACATTCGGGAGGACTTGGTCAAATCCCGTCCGGCCATCCTGGCTGCGGCTTTCCGTGGTCACAACAGGCGGATGCCGGGATGGTTCGCTACGAAGCCACGGCCGACTTCCATCCCCCTTCCCTCCCTGTAGGATAGTTAGGCTGAAAAGGGTTTCGTGACTCTCCAGCAGCCCGCCTCCGGCCTTCAGATGGGAGGAGTGAAATAAAAAATTTACGAGTACATAGAACTAGGGCAACAAAAGCGATTATCAGGATGGTTATGTTAATATATTATTAAACCTGCCGCACAGTTTACATCACTTTCTTTTTCCTTTGTACGTTTGTTCAATGCTCACTCTTTCACTATCGTATTTTAAAGTTTCACCACAATATTATATGCACGTTTTTGCCTATTTGCTTTTCAATTATACCAAATGTTTGCACCAGCGGTGCATACATATTGAGATGGTACACGTGTATTTAAATAGCATGTAACGTATCTGTGAGCGCATATATGGATATCTGAAACAACTGCGGAAAACCGTGCAAAAATAAATGCAAGTGGTTCCTTCAAACAGGCCATGGTTGCGACGGGGGGAAGAGACCTGTATTTGATACCACACAAGTACCGTCTACCGTCTAGCATTCTCCGTGTGTGTTATTGCTTCAGTCTTCAGTGACTTCACCTCCATGTTTGTGAACACATGCAGAGCTACAGGCAAACAAAGACGATAATGTTCAGAATTTTGAAATAACAAAAAGTTTTAATATATGCAAAAGAATGAAAATTTAGTCAATCGACGGAACGAGACATATTTTAAGTTGTGTTTTTACAGGAATTGAAATGTATACTTTCAAGAACTCCTTTCAATTGTTTCTCTGAAGAATGATTGAAGTAATTGGTATCGTGTTCTTGTGTTAATGCTAATTGGTCGATAAATGCTGAGTAAATAGCGTTAGTGGAACTCCCAGGAATATGATAACTGCCGTGTCTACGTTGCAGCAATGCCCCGAGGCAAGACGCAATCTCTTTGATCTTCTGTGAGTGTCGGCGTCTTCGTTACACTACGGCATCCGACGTCTTCTGAGTCGGTCGTCTAATTCAGAACTCCTAGAGTTATGATACAGCCTTTGAAGCTGCAGAGTTCTCGACTTTATGACCAATCAAGTCGGATCGATTCGTTTCGTGCACAAAGCTGTGCGGAGATGCCAGAGGCTGCCTTCAGCTGTCCTAAGGTCACGTTTTAGATACGGCATGTAAATAATGTAATGTTTGCCATGAAAGTTATTCGTCAACAGCTCTTTCTGTTAACACAGATTTAAAAATCTGGATTCATATGTAACAGGTGTAGAAATATTTTTTGAACGAAAAAAAAAAATGTATGGAGCGCCAACAAAAATGGTGTTTCATTTAGTTGTTTTCGTATTGCAGTTGCAGTCGTTTAAATATTGTAATCTCGAAATGGACTCGATGAGATCTAATACAAGTAGTCATGGAGTGTCCTGTTCTATTACGTTTATCTCGCATTCTTAGGTTCACTTTTTTTATTTTTTTAACTGCTTAACGTCTCCTGTAACAACTAGGTCTTTAGAGACGGGAAAGGATGGGGAGCAATGAATGGGAAGGAATTCGGCCATGGCCTTTTGAAGGAAGTATCCCGGCATTCACCTGGAGTGATTTGGGGAAACCATGGAAAGCCCAACTCTGGATGCCCGGACGGGGATTCGAACCGCCGTCCTCCCGAATGCGAGGCCAGAACGCAAGCCGTTCACGCTGCGGAAGTCAACTGATTTCAGTGAATGTTAAAATCAACCAAAGTCAACTAACACTGTTTATAAAAATATGTAGACACCACACGACTTTCTTCACACCATAGACCTCAAGCTCATAACTATTTTTTTTTTTTGACCCAACTTATTAAATCAAGATCGACGTATTTAAAAGCTTACAAAAAAATAACACATGTTGGGAATAAAGATGCTATCGTCTTTATTGCTAATAAAACCTTTATTTTTTGGCAATGCCGCGTTTTTTATTTGCTTATCGCGGCATTACCCGAAAATAAAAATATTATTCAATAGTGATTGTTTCCGTAATGTCAATGACTAAAACTATATAAACAGTTCGTTAAGAATAATAATATCAAATGTGTAATATCTCTTTTTCAAAACACAAACACAACAATGTATTCTTTGTCATGCAGAATAAATGCGTTCAAAATAAGCTGTTCTTCCTTTGCTACAGTCGATTCGCTGAAGTATTTGGGCGTACAGTACAAAGCAACATGAAATTGCACCAGCGTATAACAGTCATTAAGCTACTTCTAGATTGCAATTCATATATTGAATTTTGAAAAATTATGACATACATAAATCGGATATAGCGTATAAAACTCTTGTGCGTCCTTATCTGGGGTACTGTTGTGTTTTATTGCATCCGTATTACAAAAGCTACTTGAACCGGGAAAGAATAGAGTAGAGCCGTTAGCTTTGGTTGCCAGCATATATAGTGTCCAAGCGTCATAGCATTAATTAGACTCTGCAATTAGTACCAGGAAGCTTGGACACTATTACAGATTCGATACATAGTTTGGACTGAATTTATGTGTCAACTCATTTTATGCAGGGGAAATTACACCTCCATTTACGAGTGCGGACAAACTCTTCTCCCACTATCGTATTTGGTCGCAATGACGAGAGACATAAGAATAGGAAAACATAGTGCCTCATGCGCTTATACATTTTCTTTCCTTCTACCGTCTAGAGGGGAAACTTCAGTTTTTGCTTAAAGTAAATTCTGCTAACAATTTTGTGGATGGTATAGTATAGATGCAGCTGTGGCATTAAAAAAAATCCTTACGCCTTTAAAATACAAGTTTTACTTAGTAATATCTCAGAAGACTAATAAACTACGATGCTGAACAAATATATTCCTCTCGTTTAATTCTACGAAACTTAATTTACTTGTAAATATTTGCAAAAGTTCATGCATTTTTTTATGAAAGAAAATTGTGATATGTTGCTTCTGGAGGGAGATTGTTAAGGCTTGTTTGGCTATCTTACTGACGGAAATGCAAATAGTGATATGTTTTACCTTTCTAGTGACTGAGGGTTGCAATCCCGCAGTGTTTTCAATCCCGCGGGATTTTTTTCGCGATTAGCAACAGTAATTTTTGTAAGGCATATATTTAAAACATAGTCATTTAAAGCGTTAATAAATTAAATAATAAACGTCTGATAATTAAATTAATAAAACAATTTTAATGTTAAATGATAAAACAGTTAACAATATATTCATTGTAAAAATGACATTAAAGTCTCTTTAGCGTGTCTTAAGTATATTTGGAGGTTTTACATTTTTATTTTTAAATCTAAACCAATTTTTAAGTAAATAATCAAAAATGGAAAATATTCAGTCTTAGATCATACGTATTATGTGCCTTAAAATATATCACATCAGTCTTAAAACGTAGTATGCATAATGGCCAAGTCAATAGAGATTTTTTTTTTCTCTAAATAAACGTTCTATAACACCGAGAGAAAGCATTCTATTTCACAAAGAGAAGTGAGTGCACTCTGTATAGACTAGCTCAGAACAAGATCTCATAACTTTTTGTCACTGCTCAAGCACGAGACTAGGTCTATTTTTACAAGAATTGTTTTTGTGGGATTCATTATTATGTCTCCTGATTTTTTGATTGATCTTATAGTTTATTCACTATCAAGTATTTCAGTTTTACTTTAAGTGGCTTAGCGACTATTTTTAGTGGAAATTAATTTTCTATGTAAGGAAGGAGATTTTTTCGGCATATGATTGCAGTTAAGTCCTCACGGGTGTATCGCCGGAAGGTGGAGGCAGCCGTCGAATTATGGTGTTTCTACAACACAATTCGGCGATACAGCCGTAACCGCTTCACTATAACTTTTTTTTTTTTTTTGCCTTTAATCGAAATAATAACAAGGAGTTGAAAGGACACTTGCTATTCACTCAAAAATAATGTATTCTGGCTATTCACCAAATCATCCCAAGTGGGATTAATCGAAAGTCAGAGCGGCACTTGTAAGCAACCAGCTTTTGTCAAAGAACATTTGTGTCAAACTCATTGAGGCGGCGGCTAAAACAACAATAAGTTGATTTTTTTTTATTTTGTTTTTGTTTTTGCTGTAGTCAGTCTTTCGACTGGTTTGATGCAATCCTCCATCCCTTCCTATCCTGTGCTAACCTCTTCATTTCTACATACCCCTTACAGCCCACGTCCTCAATTATCTGCTTCATATATTCTAATCTCTGTCTTCCCCTACAGTTCTTACCTTCAACTGTTCCCTCCACTAACAAATTAACCAATCCTGCATGTCTCAAAATAAGTTGATACATGCTAAATAATACGATTGTTTAAATCGCAGCAACGAATAATCAACTTTTCAGCCGCAAATACAGGAAGTTATCACAATTACTTTATATGCAAATACAGAAAATTGGAATAATGAAAACGTGAGTAAAAAGCTTTAACTGTGTAATTCAGATAACGTTTGTGACACATAAAAAAATCATATTTATTATATAGTTAGAAAATCGTACTAAATACGCAACATAACTGAAATTGTAGAAATGTGTACTCAAAACAAACGTAAGTTTTGATGAATACGTAAAAGTGGATCTATTTACTTACGAATGATGAAGGTTGACAAAACAAACGTTTGTTCACACGAGTCAAATGTCAACTGGAAGAGTACAGGCAAACTGTGCAATACTGGCGATAGAGACGGAGTGGGGCAGCGAGTCACGCAGACTGACACACGTTTTCGTCCCATTTTGCGGATTGCGGATCCGCTTAATTTTGTGCGGGATCCGCAGGACTGTCTAATGTTGCGGGATCCAGCTTTCCTGGATTGCAATCCCTACTAATGACAGCTTAATGTAATACTCGTATTCGAACCGCGGGAAGGATACGGCGTACTTTACAAACACGAAGCAAGTTTCACCAGAGGGGAAATTCAGGTTAAGAGCTATAAAAACTCCGGCCTAGACCGGGATTCCAACCTCAGATCTCTCGATCAGTACTCGGACGCATTATCAGTGTGCACCAGAACACTCTTGCTTTTAAAAAACTGATTGGCTTAGCTTTGCTAATGTGCAGCGACGTGTTTTCTGGTGACCATTCATGTTTCAAAAGATAACTTATCTATTTAGATATCTCAACAATCAAATGAATAACAGTAAGATCCAGTCCATTTGCAATCCGCGCTGGAGTTTTAAAGGAAATATGATTAAAAAAATAAACACGTGGACCAGAAATGCGAACAAAAAGGATAATGAGCAAAACAGAAATATGTAGGAGTGACTTCACCTTTTACGATTTTTCATTGGAATTCTCCTTTTTATTAATACAGTTTACGGTACCAATATTAATCAGAAGAAAGTGACCAGAACGCCGATGAACAATTGTATTAGGTAAAATAGCTAAACCAAATTTCTGTTCTGCTTATTGTCCTTCTTGTTCGTATTTTCAGTGCGCCTGTTTGTTTTTTGATCACACCTGCTTTAAAACTTAAGTGCAGATTTTAAGACGACTTATATCGGAAGTCCTGGGTCTTACTGTTATCAGTTTGGTGGTTGAGATAGATAAATGGATTATTTAACCTTTGAAACATTAATGACCTACAGAAAACACTGCAAGGTTCTGACCTGATTGCCACCAGCTTTCCGTTGGAAATATAGGTCTGAAAACGTTTAGATTTTCTTAAATAAATAGTCTACAACAGTTGGGGATTACTAACTCTTTTATATGTTCTAATTGTTCGCATGTTGCTAACAACCTTTTAAAACGTTAACGTGAATTAAAATCGATTGTTTTTTCCGAGATACAGGCTCCTATATTTTTTAAACTCACCATAATAAGTTCAACATCATCAGCAAAGCGATCATCCACCCACCTTTTTAGCTTTAACGAGATTTCTTTTTATCACTGTTATCTTTAAATACTTCTCGTTTTTTAATAGCATAGATCTTGTCCAGAACGATTTACCTACACTTTGAACCACAGTCTTAGTACTTTCCTTACATTTTGCAAAAGTTAATTAGCATTTCTTCCCTCTTTATTACATGAAGTGATGCCACCCGGCCTCCTCGGTCTCTCACACTCGACTCCCTCGCTCGAATCCCTACTGTGCCCTCATTGGTCGGATATACTCTCAAGTCATCACTATACTGACAAAAATATAGCCAATGTTTTCTACTGTACTGTCACAATATCAAATCCACTATGCAAAAGAAATAATACTGGTAAAAACTGATGTCTTATTATTTAGGCAATCGATGACACTGAAACGCGTCGACATACACCACCGGAAACAACGCAACCTGAGCGATCTCCTCGGAAGAGCATCCGTGTCAAGGTTGGTTGCCCTACCTGTTGCGGCAGCCGCAACCGACTTCCGTGGCTTCCGTTGGACACTGTAATGGATACGTACTGCCTTAAGCCTGCGATCACATATTACAACACACCCTGCGTCCGTACATTTAGACACAGAACGTTGGACTTTCATAAAGTCGTAAAACCCATCACTGCCTTCACGTGCCAGTATTGAAATCGTGCTTGCGCAGAAATTACGTGCCGCTTGCTTGGACGGCAGAATATCGCCCTTCTGCTTTACATACTGGTCGAGAACAGAAGGAAAATCATAAGGGAAGAGTGTGCCACGAACCTTCTGCCATCCTTACTCGACGATGCTGATTATGTCTCTTAGACATTTGCCATCCAGGCAAATGGTTCTTGACGTGTTATTCACACATACCTTAAACTTTAATTTTTTATTAGGGCTTTATGGCTGATCAACGTCGAAGTCGTTATAGCACAGAACAGAAAAACCGAGAATAATGGGGAAAATGGTTAACGTTTGAGTTTGTCATTCGGGAAGAGCCCTGGTTGATTCCCGATCTCGTCACTCTTATTTTCCGTATTGAATGGTTTTCCAGGCGAATTCCAGGATGGCCTAAGACAAATTCCTTCCCGCTCCTCAACGCGAATTATCTACCGGATTGTTATAGTAACATAGATGTCGACCAACTGTATGGATATAAAGATATAACTTACTCTATTTTTTTTTTTTTTAAATGTAGGCAATTGATTTAATGGTACCTCGATAATTAGTATTTTTAATAAAACACAACTGTGCCCCATTCTAAACCCACAGATTCACAAAAAGAAGTAGGAAGCGTTTAACCAGTTAAGTTATTCATTTCTTTACTCATACTTTTCTTTCTATTTTTGTTTGCTGTTACATTTAGTAAAAACTACAAATACGAAGAAATGGCTGCAATGAAAAGAAACTGCGAAGTGCTTGTCGGACTTTCATACCATACGGTTCCACAGCTAATGTCAATTTTGGTTATCTTTAATTAAATGAATAATTATAGGAAATTAGAGTGTTCTTACAACCGGTTGTCACAGATTAAAGTTGTTCGTGGCTACACAATCAGTTTAACGCGGAATCTAAGGCAGGGTATTTCCAACATGTTACACATGAACAATGCAAAGAGTTCAGACTCAGTGCTCACAAAATTTCATGGGTGTACCAAGAATCCTTAGTTTTCATTGTCTGGAGCATTAACCACTAAGGTACCTTGCAGGTGGTTTAAAATAAAAAAATCTTATTACCTAGATTAAAAGTGAAGTAACTTAGTGGCCTTGTTAACTGCTGACAGAATTTCGATTTGTTGCGCATTCCGACTCTGCCGAGGCTTAACTTACAATTTAATATGGAATCCGAACCACGGAACGTCCTAGAGCAGCTCATATGATGAAACAATTCATTTAAGTTGTCTGTAGGCTGGAACTACGGGATTTTGAACTCGGGACCGGACTTACAACGATTGAAACCAAGTGACTCTAAGCCACCAGTCCACTCATTACTTATATTTTATACCGCAAAATTAAGTTAATTGGTGAGAGAAAAAATTGAAAATTTGAAAAATACCTTTCAATATATTCTTCCCAAAAAAATATCTTAGTTGAAATTTCGCATTAAATGCCATCCTGAATTATTTCTGATTTTTCAGACGTATGGTTAAAAAAACCAGAGGGTAGGACACATTTTAACGATTTTGGAGTTTATGTCTTGCGAAATACACAAATAAAATTAAAAAAAAAATAACTCTGTCTGCCTGAATTTTTAAATGCCTGTCCAATGATACCAAGCTTGATAGCGTACGCGAAAAACTTTCTAGTCTTTTTTTGGAATGGGAAATACCTTGAATGTTTTAGACTGTTTGTCTGCGGATCTGTTTTGTGATCAGTAGAATACACCTTCCTATGAAATTTCGTCACTATCAGTGAAAAGACAGCGGAATATCGATGCTGTGATTTACGAATAGAAGGACGAATATGACGAAATTCTAAGGGTTCTGTTTTTTATAATTTTGGCTGAGGAATTTAAAAAAGGAAAAAACGTACAAAATTGTTTTTCTTTTTGTAAGAGCATACGGATGTATATTTACATACAAAACATATAAATTGTAACAGATTCTATTAATGAATGTACGTACGTATGGAAGTTGTAACATCCAAATTGTAAAACCTCAATATATCAAAAAAGGAGAAAAATAATCTGTGGCTCGCTACCTCATTGCACGAAGTCCGCAGAAAACCTTAAGAGCTTTAAGGAAGTCTCTATTGAAACTGAAAAAGTGGGGATTAGCCGGATCTTCGCTGAGATTAGCAAGTTATTAAGTTCTAAAGTTGTGCTGTGCTGACGGTGCTTGGTAAGAATTTCTTTCGTTTTGATTCGTAAATATCTTACTCCGCATTTTCTGAATGCTGGGTGGCTGACCGATATAAATCAACTAAGGTTGGTAAAAATTACAAAATTAACACAGATTCCATGTTAATGAAAGTTAAAGAGGAGCTGGTATTCTTGTAAAAATAATGCTTCAATACTAACCTTTTAAATTTCGTAGTGATTGATTAAGGACTTGCAAGGCGTTTTTCCTCTTAATAAATAAATAAAATGATGAATTCGTTGTGAAGGAATAGTTAACAATCAGAATTATCTATTTCAAAACCCCTCGTTTCATACATGATTCTTCTTACTTAAGTATGTAATCCATTGAGAAAATCAACATCGATAATAACGAATAGAAAAACGGATGGATGGAATTTTTAAGATCCATTGTTCTAAAAAGTAGATTTTACAGTTGTATAATTTGTATTCCTAGAAAACGTATTTCGTCGCCACCGAATCAAAATTATTGTGGTACACGTTGATGAACGAAAGGAATCAGTTACCTCATAACAAAATTTATCTAGACCAAGATTTTCACAAAAAGGATTCCTTTCTGCTGACTGAGGAGCAAATATCAGATGTGGTCAACTTGGTAACCCACTCGTATATATTCATCTTGAAATACCCGTACTAGTAACGTAGAGGTGTGAGAAATATCCCAGCAAGCTAAACGAATGCTTGTCAGAATTCGTGATCCAAGACGCCAGCTGCCACATTATAAATATTTTTAGTAAAAAAAAGTTGGCTTTCTGGACGATCAGACTTTGCGGGCTTTCACAGCAGTAAATTATTCCTTTCACTATCCTTCCGCTTCGCATTCTATTTTGATGCCGGGAAAGCGGCTCTTACTTCCGTGGCGAGAACCGCTAAACCAATACGTCACAGCATTCACCTCAAATCCGCATAATTCGTTTCAATATATGGTCATGATGGAGAAATTCGTCACAATGCAATGCGCGGTGTAATTTAATAATCAAATGGTTTCAGCACATTTACTTTCAATTTACAAAGCTCAGAGAAGTCAAAAATTTTAACATTAGTGGCCAAGGAAATATAAACATCAATGTCCTTTGTAGTCAATGATTCTATTTGAATGGTAAAATACATAATTAGGGCCCAGAAATAAAAATTATCTTTGTCATTTGTTCAGAAACCTGTCAGATATTCAGGCTTTCAGCGATACTTATCTTCAAAAAGCTCTCAACAGATCTTAGATGTCTGACAGGATATAAGATTAAATTCAGAAAAAGATGTACAGAATTTTCTCATAGCTTTACGCCTCGTCGACGTCGTTATAGGCGGAAAAGGACTGGGGGCATGGAACTGGAAGAAAAATATTCGGCCATGGCCTTTTGAAGGAACCATCCCGGCATTTGCCTGGAGAGATTTGGGGAAACCATGGAAAATTCAAATCTGGATGGCAGATGGGGATTCGAACCAGCCCCCCTCTAATGCGAGGCCAAAGCGTTACCAAGCACACAACGCTCGGTTCAGAATTTTTAACTATCAATTCTTTTACTCCGCAGAAGAATTTCTTTCCATGGTATCTACAAATGATTAACCCCTATTATTTTATGATGTCTCATGAGAGACATGCATCAGTTAAAAAAGGTTAGCATTTAAGTTGTATGTAGAGGAATAGATAAAGGAAGCAAAAGAAACATTTGGATGTGGCATAAGTGTTCAATCAGAAAAAGTCAGTATGCTACGATTTACTGATGACTTTGACCTATTAGCAGAACAGTCTGAGGGTTTATTTATTTCGTATGGCAGAAGAAATACAAAAACAGTAGCTACATTGAATCACAATAAATAGAACTAAACATGGATTTTACTACATACTCATGTCCAACGATTGCAGCCATTTAATTGCTTCTGGGGTTGCTTCGTGAATCTGATGCATTGCTAGGAGGACATTCCATGGCGATGTGGTGAATGGTTTGCTGGTTGTTACCGCAGTCACAAGAAGGGTTCTCCATCATTCCCCACATGTATATCCAGTAGTTGCATCTACCGTGGCCTGTTCTCGCTCGGTTCAGTGCAGTCCAGGTTCTACTAAGAAAGTCTGAGGAAACTGAGAAGTTACTGAATGCCATGAACATAATACTGAAGGAAGATTTTGGACAAAGTATAAACCAAAGTAAGACAAAAGTTATGAAATGTAGCAGAAGTGATAGCAACAATAGTAGATTAAATATAAAAATAGGATCTAATGCGATAGCAGAAGTAAGTGAATTCTGCTACCAAGCAAGAAAAATTACAGCTGATGGCTGAAGCAGGAACGATGTTAAATATAGAACAACACTTGAAAAAAGAGCTCTCATGAAAAAGAGAAATCTTTTAGTTTCAAATATTGATCTGGGACCCAGGAAGAACTTTTTAAAACTTTATGTGTGGAACACAGTAGTTTATGATAGTGAAGCATAGATCATGGGAATAAGAAAGAAGGAAAACTGAAGCATTTGAGATGTGGTATTGTTGAAGGATGCTGAAAATTAGGTGAACATATACAGTAAAGTACGAAATGAACGTGTTTTGGGAATGATGGGTGAAAAAAGAAATTTACATAAAGAAGAGGCAGGATGGTGGGTCATATTTTCAAATATGCGGGACTGCTTATTTTGTTAGTCGAAGGTAAGAACTGTATAGGAAGACAGAGATTGGAGTATACAGGGTGTTACAAAAAGGTACGGCCAAACTTTCGGGAAACATTCCTCACACACAAACAAAGAAAATATGTTATGTGGACATGTGCCCGGAAACGCTTACTTCCCATGTTAGAGCTCATTTTAGTTTCGTTCCCATGGCCCCCACGCTCTCCTGACTTCAACCCTCTTGACTTCCATTTATGGGGGCATTTGAAAGCCCTTGTCTACGCAACCCCGGTACCAAATGTAGAGACTCTTCGTGCTCGTATTGTGGACGGCTGTGATACAATACGCCATTCTCCAGGGCTGCATCGGCGCATCAGGGATTCCATGCAACGGAGGGTGGATGCATGTATCCTCGCTAACGGAGGACATTTTGAACATTTCCTGTAACAAAGTGTTTGAAGTCACGCTGGTACGTTCTGTTGCTGTGTGTTTCCATTCCATGTTTAATGTGATTTGAAGAGAAGTAATAAAATGAGCTCTATCATGGAAAGTAAGCGTTTCCGGACACATGTCCACATAACATATTTTCTTTGTTTGTGTGTGAGGAATGTTTCCTGAAAGTTTGGCCGTACCTTTTTGTAACACCCTGTATAACGCAGATAATTGAGAACGTCGATTATAATCGGTATGTTGAGATAGGCTTGGGCAAAATATATCGATGTATCGAAATAATGATATATTTCATATAATATCTATCATCGATAATTTCTATTTCCGATATATCAAAAATCGACATTTTATTTGAAGTATTAATTTTCAGTACCAATTCGATATTATTTTACGAACGAAATTCAGCATCCAATTTAATATGTTACATATATATTTAATAAATATTTGTACATATCCGATCATCTGAAAGTGTCTTAAAAAGTGAATTCGTTGTAATTTAACAGTTTTTCATTAATGGTATGGGGGTTAGAAAAAGCTGTTAAATTTTAATAGGTTTACGTTAACGTCATTTTTTTGTCAACATATTTGAATGTTGCAATGAAATTTGAATGTTAACAGTTTGGTTATTTTTATAGTTTAAGAATATTGATTAAGCATTCGTGTTGCCACGTTGAGGGTTGAAACTTGTTGAAGTAAACTAACAGCGTTGAAGAAATACCTGATATGTCAAGGTTTTTCTGTGTAGTCCGAAAGGGTGGCTTCTGCAGTTAACTTATAGGCACCGGACAGCGGGAATATGAGGGAGGAACATATAAAACAGAGAGTTCTTTTGGAGTATACATCAGACGAACACTGGTTTGATAGATTGTAAAAATAGACAAATTAATAAAATTTTCCATAACTTTTGCATGTGTTTATAATTTTCTGAAATATATTTGGAAATATGTTTAGATAATCATTGGCTTTAGGCAAAATATCGATATTTTTTCTCTATAATCATCTATACTCTTTGTGAATAAAGATACAATATTTATCAACCCTATGTTGAGAAGTTAACGCAAGATTGTATCAAACTAGTATTAACATTCCGACAATATACCACACAGCAACGCCATTTACTGCCAGTTAATCACAGGCAGAGTATTTTGAAGTGTATTGTCTTTCGACGTTTACTTCAACCTTATCTAAAAGGAGCAACACTTTGCTTTCGGTATGGCTTACCGGTAGCGTTCTTAGTTTAGAATTGCGAGTGGTCTTTTATGACGGTCAATACCTGTAACGTATTGCCCGAGCGAGTTGACTTCCGGCCTCCGGGTTCCTGGTCCTCTGGGCGCGCTCGTAGAACGTTGCAGACAGCTGTCTGAAGCGATCCGTCAGCAGCGGGATGTTAGTAGTCTCGTGCAGAACTGAAGTCGGGAATCTGCTCGGTAAGTAGAGGGTGCGTTTTAGTGCCTTGTTCTGTATCACCTGAAGGCGACGCAGGTGCGAAGGAGCCGCATAGCCCCATACGGGACAAGCGTATTCCATAATGGGTCTTGCAACGGAGATATAGATAATTACCTCCGTGGAGGGCTTCAAAAGGCTGTACCTGTTTGACACTTGCCCTCCTGCTGATGTCTTGAATATGCGCTCGCCAAGTCAGACGCCGGTCAAGAATGACTTCGGGGTACTTAACTTCTTTTTACCGCAAGATAGTCTCATTGGTTTTCTTTATATCATTGACCGCATATTCTTCAACTGCGAGAAGCAACTCAAGTTTTATTGAGAGTGATTGTTTCTGCCGGACTGTTTAGACCAGTGTTTCCCAACGTGGGGCCCACGTCCCACAGGGGGGCAATTTGGTTTTTTTAGGGGGGCAATTTAGAAATTGACTTGATACGACTTTACCACTTTCTCTTCGGGTTATTTAAATGCAATGCTAGATATAGGTACAAAATATAGCAAAAAAGCAAATTCTTAAAACAGTGCTGTAAATAATTATTAGGTATAGTTTCGTTTGATGTTAGCAAAATATATCATCTGGATGATTTGAGTCGCCAACTTGAACTTTTTGGGATTCACCGCGTAATGTGCCGCCTGTCTCGGCCTGTTATCAGTAAATGATTTACTGATAAAAAAAAGAAATCGACTGGATATATCACAACGTGGAGACTTGAGATTAAAGCTTACTAAATTGGAGCCTAATATAAAATATCTATGTCAACCATCAAGCGCAAGGATCACACTAAATTGCTATAATAAATCTTTATTAAAAATCTTTTGAATTTGAATTTTAGTATTTCATTATATGTTTTTTTAATTTTACTTACTGTGTTTTATGACAATATTAAAGTGTTTTCTTTCAAAAATCATCCTATATGAGTTTCGTTAATAACAAATATCTTTTTATTTAAAATTATGTATGGTGGGGGGGAGGGCAAAAAAAATGTTAAAAGTGGGACATGACCCAAAAAAGGTTGGGAAACACTGGTTTAGACCATGTATGGGCAACCTTTGCTTAACTGAGGGCGTAATTTCGGGACTAAATCAGGTCGCGGGCCGTAGGTAAGAAAGAAGTAAATAAAAAGTCTATAAAAATTGACACATTTTTTATTTAATAGAATTACAATAGGACAATCAAACCTACAAAAAACAAATTAAGAAAAACAGATAGAAAAATCAGATGAAAATTAATGGGAGACTTGAGTTTGAAGCGTTATTTGAAATTCCTGAATCTCTCGCGGGCCGGACTGAAGTTGGTGGAGGGCCGGATCCGGCCCGGGGGCCGGGGGTTGCCCATATATGGTTTAAACGAATGGGATTCATGGAAAGGATTTAGATGAGGTTTCTACTTTCGAACAGTGTACAGCCCATGGACTGCGGAATATAACAGATTACGTTTCATTTTGATGTGAAATGTGAAAGCTGAAAAGTTCTCAAGTTAGTATCTCAGTTTCGCTGAACTCAATTCACTCAAAAACCTTTAGCATTTCGGTGCATTTTCGAATAACATACGACCCACAATCCCGGAATCAATAGTAAAATATGGTTCATTTGGATGTGAAGACAGAAAGCTGAGAAATTTAAGCTAAAAGTTTCCACAATTTTCGGATTAACGCAAAAACTACTTTAGTTACCACTGGTAGCCGCAATATTTATCGTGATTTCAGCGCACGAGCGCAGAGTATTACTTTTTCTTTTATCTCTGTAATGTGCTAACTCTGATATAATCGGTTTAAAAGATAGCTTCGTACATTAACATTCCACGCGAACGAAGTTGCAGGCAACAGATAGTCTTGCATAAATGTAGTTTTTTATGTAATTAATGTTTACAGTATTCTGTAACAGTACATATTGTGGCGTATACGTCTATTTATGTAATTATTTTGTTGCAAATCGATTTCATTCCACAATTCACAGAGTCAATCGTTTCAATTAGGATCTATGGGAAATAAATTTTGTATTGTATGGTCAACATCGAATAATTTGTAAATAAGCCAGAAGAGTTTTTAATACTTTTCGTTTCTAAAAATTGATTGATCAGATGAATTATGCATATTTCTGTATAATTTTTAGAGCTAATGAAATTTGTGTAAAACAGGCCTTGGCCAAAAATTTTCACTTTTTATGAACAATGTACTTTTCTATTCTGTGATTATCACCGAAGTCATAACTGAACTATGGTTAATTTTCCGCATACTGACACAAAAAGTTACTAACATTTACGGAGCCGTCTGAGTGAGTGATCAACTTACGGGAGGATGCGCCCGTTCCAGAGTTCTGTTTTTCATCGGTTTCCGAAAGCACTACAGTTCAAAACGTCATATCGAAATTTCTTCGAGTTCCTTGCCCCCGGTCCTTTTCGGATCTAATGAACTTGACGTCAGTGAACTACAAACTGTTACATTCACTCACATACCCTTGAGACATGAGAAAAATTTATGAATATAAAATTTGTCGCAAGCCTCGTCCCTTAAGAGAAATTTCATAGTATTTTCACTTGCGACAATACCAATAAGCAACTTCTATTTGGTTCATTTTTTATTGAACTTACCATTGTTATTTACGATTACCAGAGAATCATTCGCGACATTTCTTGTAAATTTGACTCGTTTAGACAGTTATTAAAGTAAAGATCCAAAAATAATTCTTTTCCTGTACTCACGTTCTAGAAAAAAAAAAAAAACAGTCGATGACTCCATTACAACTTTTTAGCTCAGTTATGGGATTGGGGGAAAGTTGGTGTGACTTGAGAGACCTGAAATGAAATCCTCAGGTTAGCGCTGGCCTCAATATAACATGCAGATAGTTCTCCCTCTCTCGTAATGCGGAGTTACAGTAACATGATACCACACTCGCAATCCCAGCAATCTTGTGATACGGAAGATATTAAAAAAAAAAAAAAATTACCAGACATTTATACATTTCCGAAATGTTTATGCTTTGTAAATCCGTTACTTCAATAGTTCCTTCACTAAAAACAGCACACAGAAAATATTGCACCATTAAGCATATATAAGTTTGTATTTTCACGTTTTTGGGCTTCTTATAGCTGATTCGAAAATCGTAGCACAATATCTGCATTTAACTTATTTTCCAAAATAGTTATTATCTCTCACTCATCCTCACTATTACTGTGCTCAGATTTCATTTTGTTGCTCCATTTGTGCAACTTCGTCCAAGACGTTTTGTTATATAATTCTTATAAAGTATACTCTACGCTTATCACACACAGGACATAGTTATACATTTCGTAGAAAGATGGTAACAATTCCCTTCCTCCATTAGTACGTAGTACGACCTAGCACTAGGTATAAAGCTTGGCATCAGCAAGGGCATACGGCAGTAAAATCAGAGTTGCAAATCTGACCAAGCTAATGACGTGGCAGCCGACCCTTAATATTGGGAAAAGAAGGTGAAGAAGAAGGAGTCGAAGAATTTTAAATTTTATTTATTTATTTATTTATTTATTTGAAGCCCAGTGACACCAATTAAATACTGAAATTAGAAACTGTGACTGTCTTAACAGAAAAATTATGCATTGTTAGAAATTAGCACTTATTGGTTTCGTTTTTATTCTTTTTTTAAATCTGCTTAACGTCTCTCTAACAGCGAGATCTTTAGAGGCGGGAAAGGATGTGGGGCAAGGAATGGGAAAGAATTCGGCCATGGTCTTTTGAAGGAAGCATCCCGGCATTTGCCTGGAGTGATTTGGGAAACCATGGAAAACCCAAATCTGGATTCCCGGAATGCGAGGCCAGAACGCTAACCGTTACACCACCACGCTCGGTTCTTATTTGTTAAGTACATAGCTGTCCAGTTGTTGGTTCATCCATTGTAAAAATGTTATTATATATCGTCGCTGCTGTGAAAGAGATATAGCTACAGTGCGATAATATTGTTACAGGCAATCCAGGCTATATATAGAACCTCAACGGTCATTTCATTTAATCTTCTTTAGAGGCGATTCCGTGCCTCGCAATCGGCTCGTTGTGATTGTGCTTGTCAGTATAAGAGATGCCGGCAAATGACATATCTGGAATTGATTTCTTTTCCAAGCTTGTTTTTACAATTCCCTGGTGTAAGAGAACGATCTAAGTTATATAAAGCTGATAAAAATATAGCACAAAAATGCTATTTTTTTAAAATTTATGGCTTTACGCCTCATCGACGTCATTAAAGACAGCGAGACAGGGCTGGCGTTGGGGGGGGGGGGGGGGTAAGCTGGTCAAATGTACGCCGGCTGATGGGGGCCCCAGTCACCGGCTGTGGGGGGACCCCAGGCAAAGAATCCGCCCATTGCGCTCGGCAAGTTGTAGAGCTAAAAAATAAAAAATGAGGGAGGACCCCAACCAAAGTATTCGCCATGGGCCCACAATTCCACAACTGGTTACGTGACTGTTAAGAACGCTTACCCCGGGCCCCGAAATCCTAGCGTCGGCTCTGATTAGAGACGGGATGGGACTGGGAACAAGGAACGGGAAGGAATTTAGCTATGGCAGAAACGGCATTTTCAAATGTGTAGCTTTTTTAAGTAACCTTTATTATGATTCGAAGTTTTATTTAAGACTTGTTTGTAATTATTCCGGTTAATTTGTGGTAACATTATTCTGAACACAATTTTATTGTTTGTTACAGGTAAGTAGCATCCGCCATTTTCACATCTCGTTTGCCATCTGATAGGTCGAAATGTCGTAAGTACTTCTGCCAATGAATACAAATTCGGAAAAGATTTTCTTGACTCAAGTTGATGTTATAATTTACACCTAATTTTTAAAATTATCTGTTAATGTTGATATTGTTAGTTAATTAATACACCTGCGATCAGTTTCAATTATTTTATAATGTTTTTACTCTTATATAATATATTCCATTATAAATTTTGTGTTCTCCATAAATTATCATTAAAATAAGTGTTTTGTATTTTATAACTAACCTAGATACTTTTAATCACGCTGTTGTCAAATTGCAAGTAATAATGTTATTTCTCAATTTAACATTATTTTACTTCTAGTTATCTCACTGGGAACAATGTACCGCGATCAGTGAAACCGATCGATGTAATGCAGGGACAATGTCGCTGACCTCGTTTTCCCGGTGCAGCAATAAAGATCTCTGTTTTCAGAAATCAAATCAAAATGGCGCTTTCATAAAAGCTACTACCGATTTCCGAAAATGCAGAAAACCTATTGTACCCCTTTCCCCTCATCCTTGTTTCCCTCTCTCAAAATAGAGCCAGAAAATTGTGTGTGAACGTCAGGCACACTAAAAGCTCACTTTTCAGTATTATGTACCGTATTTAAACTTATCGGTATAAATATTCTTTAACATACAGGTAAAAATTGACAAATGATTTTTGTTGCCCCGTTTAGTCGCCATCATTAGCCATCAGTTATGGGACAATTTCTCCCCTTAGAGTATTAAGTCTTCTTAGGAGAATTTTCTCTTGCTAGAACGTACTTTACCAGCCAAATCCCACGACCCGGCGTATCTCTTTGTTCCATTGGTCGCGTGGTGTGCACTTCATCATTTCTTTGAGCAACATGGGCAGTCTACTGCTATTCAAGGTGGCTGCTTCTTCAAAATGTTTGTTACTGCTCTTATTTCAGGTAGTCTCTTTTTTTATTAGGGTCTATTATTTTCTAGCGAAACATAAAATTGACATTTACAAAACTCTTAGGGTGGTTCTAATTTTCCATTTTATTAATTCACTGAATATCCAGGTCTCACAGTAGTAAGTCAGCAGGGGATGAATGCACTGATCGTAAACTGCCTTCTTCAGATTTCTGGACATTTTTCATTTGAGGAACATAGAATATTGCGCAGAATCTTGCCACCCTGATGCGACGGAAAATTTCTGGTATTACATTTCATCTCATATTTACATGCTGCTGGTAGTCACTAGCGTTTTATAACAATAAATTATTTATGTGCACATTACACATTGAGGACCATTTGTTAGACGTAACTTTTGTTTTTGCTCAGGACAACTTTTTTATTACCAGAGACGAGATCGGTAAATAAGATTTGGAGTTAATCAATGACGTGTACCAAAAGTGAAATGTCGTTGGGGAGTCTCAAGTTATTACGGCTTCTGACTTCGATTAAGAAAGCGGTAACCATCACGGCATGTTTATTAATCAAATTCCCTCTGATTAGAACTGTTTTTTCAGGTAACATTTCTTGCCTACCCTCGTTTCCCAGTCTCACAATACCAGTAACTTTCTCTATTCAAATCTGCAATAGCATGACGATTACGAATTAGTCATCAAGAGAGTAATTACAGTACATTTAAAAATCTGCAAAACACGTTAAGCACAGTTGTTTCAGTTGATGGGATAACATTTACAAAGTTGGCAACAAAGCTCCTGGAATGCGGATGCGAAGTCCTACTTCTCGGCGAGGACGAGTCGGAATCCGAGCTTCTTGTCGCCACTGCCTCAGACTTTCTCTGTCTTCAGTGACCGCGTGCTCTCCTCAGCTGCGCTTTGCTCGCCACCGCCTGGCGTGATGTGATACTTGAATACCTTGCACCATACTACGTGTAAATACGCACGTATTTTCCAACGTTTCCTACATATATTTTCTTATCATATTTGTCCATACGAACTTATTAACTAGCAGCTTAACAAAAAAAAAAAAAAAACAAAAAAAAAAAAACACACACACACAATGGTGTTTCTTTTTTGTAAATATAGGTGAAGGATATGTTACATTTTGTTAGAATCTGGCTTTTTACAACATAAGAATTCAGAATAATTCATGTTGCACGGTGTCAATGTATCTAAATCATCATTCGCAACTGATTGTCATCAAGCTGCAAAGAAACCATAACGTCACCTTGTGCCGATCAAGCCACTCAGGTGAATATCTGTTCTATGCTAGACATGTTTTTCTATCTCGTAAAATAAAGTTGTCAAAGAGAACAAACACGAAATAAACTATTAAACAATAACACGTGGTATTGGTAGGAAAATTTATTTAATCTAATTGCGATGGAGCACACACTCCTGTGTCAATTCCCTTACTCTTCTAATTATCTTTTTTATTTTATTTTTTAATAATATTACATAATTTTAGTGTTAAATTCCTCACCAATCTACTTTTTGAGATTTACAAATTTTAATTTTAAATTCCTTCCGTGTTTTCTATAAATTATTCACCATTTCACTTGGCAGTTTGTTCCCATCTCTTACGCCCTTACCCACAAAAGAAAAATTTCCCACTCCCTTATGCATGAAATCGAGTGCCAGATGTGATATTGGTCACCTTTCCATTTCCATGCACTATTCATAATTCCTTGACCAATATCCCTCCAAGCAACATCACCAACATATGCCCTGTACATTCCCAGCATTCTCTTCACCCTCCTCCTTTCCTCAAATGACTCCCAATCCAGCTCCTTTTTCGTATCAGTTACTGACTAAGTCCTGCGATAATTTGCACAAACATATCTGGCTGCTGTTCATTGCACGCCCTCCAACTTCTGTATTTGATACCCAAAATGTATTATCTGTATTTCCATATGTTCTCGTATTCACAAATGATTTGTAAATGCCATTTTAAATAATTTCCTGCGTTCCAATTGAGGTCCTACCTGTATTGTTCTTTCCCTTCGGAATTTACGCCTCGTCGACGTCGAGATCTATTCAGGCGACAGCTAATTGGGGCAGTGAACGGGAAGGAATTCTGCCATGTCCTCTTGAAGGATCCATTTTCCTGGAGTGATTTTGAGATACCATAGGAAACCGATATCTGGATGGCTGGAGGGGGATTTGAACACACGTTCTCCTGAATGCTAGGTCGGAGCGTTACTCGGTTCCTAGTTGTAACTAAAACAGACGAGAACGTAAATCATGGACTGAATCAATAGAATATGGCAGTATTCTAGGTCCTAATTATTTAGGCCAAAGTGCTAAAGTTGAACCTTTGTTAATATCAACTGATTATAATTTCAGAGATTATGTTCACAGGAAGGTGTCTGCTGCTAATATCAGTTATATAGTCCTACAGACTAATTACTGAGTTGAGATTAAGAGTTAGTTTCTATTACGGAAAAAGTTTATTTTACTAGTAGCCATTACTTGAACACTATTTACTAAAATCTGTACAGATGCATTGTAACCATTAAAAATGTGAACATATGCTCAGATCACATTTGTGGAGAAAGCAGAAATAAAAATTACTGCGTATTACCGTCTGTCCTATTAGGACAATACATTAGCTACTAATAAATGTTATTTTTGGTCATTTTCCAACATTAGTTCCCTCGAAACTGAATAGACAAAGCAAAATTTTCCAAACGACCAAATGTGGCCTCAAATAACGAACACATTTCATGGTAGAGCCAAATCTGTTACCCCAAATCACCACTCATTTGGATATAAAGCCATAAAGTTGTGTATCAAGACACTCGCAGAGAACAGATTGCAACTATTTTAGTTAATTATATATAAGAAATGTTGTCAAATGATCCGTGAAGAAAAGAGAATCAAAATGGAATATCAGAATTTAAGTAAAGATATAAGCACAGAACTTAGCGTTTAAAAGTGTTAGGGAACCTTTAATAGAAAAAAATATTATTTTAACAATTGGAAGTGTTTCTAGTATTTCAAACTGTTTTTACGTTGACTCATTCTTACTGGAAACAAATTTTTTTCGAAAATTATTTTCATGTTTCTGTAAAATAAATAGATTACTAGATTATTACTTTTAAAAATGGTGATTTATTATAAATTTTCTGTGGATTAGGGTACATACCATTTTTTATTCTTGTTTGATGGCAGCATTGCAGTATATCACCACATACATTTTCAAGTTCTCAAAGAGGAATTTTCTCCTGTTGTCATTTAAAACTGTCTTGTACTGTGAGAAGCTTCGTTAGACATCGCAAGATGTCACGGATCGTACATGTAAAATTTACAAATTGTTTTATATCCACTGTTCACTCTCAACACTTTATAAAGTTTGTTCTTTAGCGAACTAGCCACACTGCCCACTGCTTGACCTATCTCGGTTTCACACTTTCTACGACTGTTGTATTGTCGAGATTAAAAGGGGACGTAACATTAACTTTTAGAGAGTGACAATAATGTATAACTTTAATTCTTGACTGATGAATTCTGACCAATTTAGTGACAATCAGTTTTGTTTCTTCTCTAATGTATAATAGGAGTACATTTATGTGAATAATTATTTTAATTTCTTTTCTTCTGAACCTTCTTATGAATTGCCAGTACTGTTAAAATATGTCCAGATTTATCCTCAAAACATTACCATATGACCGTGAATACTATCGTAATATGACGAAAAGTAGGGTAATTACCTGAATACGTATTTATATGGTATATAAAATACATTTAAATGCAATTCGAAACGTTCGGCCAGTGTTTAATTCTGTACCACAGCTCGAAAATAAGTAAGCAAAAATTTGACTTGTTATAAAGATCAGAACCCTTCTGTTAGTAATAAATATGTCGACAGGTCGTAAAACCCCTGTGTTAAATAGTAAGAAAAAAATGGCAATATCAAAACGGTCTCTGGGAGTATCGAGTGGGCTGCGAAAGCTGATTGCTTTGCGACCGTTACTGTGCCAAGGACCGGCGCTTGTGTGGGAAGGGACTACTTCGCGGTACCAGAGACAACGTGTACTCCACGCGACTAAAACCAGACTAGTTTGCGTTTGATGCATATGTGCGTTTGCAGATTTTATGTATGTGAACACTCAGTCGTAAATATTTAGCTTTCTGGAAGAAAACCCTCGCCTTATAATGTGGTAGTTGCGTTTCCTCTTCCACATTCAGAAGTTACCGCTAATAGATTCAATGAAAAAGAAACAATTTACTCATGTTAGGCGATGATGTATGGTAAAACACTTCAACAAATGTCGTAAATTTCCGTTAAATCGGTAACCTACTCTCGTCTTTATTAATATACTATCCCGTACCCGCGACTTCGTACGCGTGGGTTAAGAATTTTTTTGCCAGAGTTAAATATAGAAAGTTTCTAACGAAGGATTGGTCCCAAACAATATCGAGTGGGAATAATATGACAGGAAAGCTATCACTATATCATTGTACCGTCGAACCTGTCTCTTGAAGAGAATCAATTTCCAACATATTTCTGTCACCATTCGATAAGATCTCAAAATTTCGTGACTAAAACTGTTAATCATACTGGAAAAAATATCCTGTGCCCTTCATACAGATTTCCTTATAAAATTGCACCACAACGATATAGCCATTTAGTCGTCAAAACGTAACAAAAAGATAGAGACTTACTTCCGTATTTATAATAATATTACTGTGGTTCACACTCACACACTGACTGCGAACTACACCTGAGGGATCATTATAACGTAAAAAAGTGTACACCTACAACATTGCAAGACGACCTACGATTTTCCTCGCATTACACCCTTAACTTTCTAATATCTACAGTTTAACATTCAATCCGAATAACCTACGGCCCAGGCCTGACTCTTACGATGAAAAACAATTTTTAAAAATCTTAGCCTCCAAGGAGATTTGAACCGGAGACCACGACGTTCGTAAGCAAGCGCTTTAACCACTAAGCTGCCAGTCCACTATACAGAAACACGGTACGGAGGCGACCATATCCAACGTGTCTGTCTATCTTCGTATTTCGAATTTATGGGACAACATGTGTTATTTATACAGATAATTTTTCAACCAAATGTAGACAGTATTTTTCTGCTTGTTTCAAAGGATAAGTGTGCAAAGTTTCATCGAGATCGGATGAAAACTGTGGATTTGTATGAAGAACAAACAAACTAACAAACAAACATACATTCATCTTTATATATAAAGATCAGTGCCCTGAAGCAAACAAATTATTTTGAGTTTATTATATTTGTCATTCAGAAGTTTGAACTGTTGCCACGAACGTTCTTGGCTAGGATCAGTGAAATAATGTTCATTACTGATGTCTCGTAGCGGGTGGTTGCTTCTCACTACTTTTCTTATTAAAATTGATGTTTGGAAGTTATTTTCCATTAACATGCATGAATGTAAATTTTTAAGGGCAAGAATCTCAAGTTGTGCGGGATTACAGGTAAACAAACATCAGAATTTATTGTGTCTTCTGGCGTATACACCTCTGGGCACATTTATCGCTATTATAAACATGTTAAAAATCAATATCAAGAAAGGCCGAGGTTTACAATAAGCCGTTAAAAAAAAAAAAAAAAAAAAAAAAAAAAAAAAAAAAAAAAAAAAAAAAATATAATTGTTGCCTTTAACTATACTCAATGGACAACCTTGAAATTGAACATATGATTAGTCAAACACGCATTATAAATCGTGTTCTTAAAGAATCAAAATGATATAGATCGGGCGCCATCGGAATGGGAACTTACCATCCGAAATTGTTAAACAAAATTTGCAAGGAACACGGGACCACGCCTACCGATGCTGCACGCAGGATTTTTCTATTTTTCGTATCACAGTTATGGCGCCATATTTAATTATATTTGATGGTTGATGCACTGTCCCTTCAGACCTGAGCAACCTTGCATATTAATTTAACAATTTGGCCCGCCCGACCTAAAGTACAAACCAATTTGATAAAATAATAATAATAATCTGAATAATACCTATAAATGTTTTTGGCGAGACGCGTCATATTACAGTCTGCATGAATTCTTTCTTTCCTTATACGCTTTAGTGATTATAATGGGCAGAACTCAGATTAGTTTTGGTGCAAAGCACCCTCTGCCAAAAACAATTTTAAGACGTCTGTGTCTTGTTGACATAATTTTAGAAACCACAAAGCATTTAGCTGTTGATGATATTACTATCTTTATTTTCAGTGTAAGTTAAACTTTTCTTGCACTCGATGAGCCTCTCATCATCATACTGGCATGAAACTAACCTATCCGAAATGTCATCAGCCTCGACAATAGCTGTGAATGCGAGTATCCTAAGCCATGATGACGCTTAAATTCACAAAATGTCTCAGGAAAACAGTATTTGTCTATAGAACGTGATAGTCGCAACATGTTCGTAGTAGTTTAAGGTTTTGCAGTATCGTATTTAGATTTTTATTTGTCTTATTTTGCTTTTATTGATTTTTAATAGTGAATAAAAAAAATTAATTTAAGAACTTGCATTTGAATTCGGTTCACATCTATGAGAGAAGTGTGTACAAGAAAAGTTACGGCTCTCGTGACTGTTGTAAAACTACAAAAAAAAAAAAAAAAAAATATATATTGCTCTACAGCGTTTCGCTAGTCTTTACGCAAGTTGTATTAGCAGCCATTTGTAATGCAGGAAAATTCCGGCAAAAACTCTTCTTTTGTAGAACGTTTATTTTTGATGTGAGAAACCAGGAACTCCTGTCAATCAGGATGAGTCAAAATGAGATAAAAACTGGAATTCATAACTACAAGCTTATGATTGTCGTTTTAAATTCATTCTTCTAAAAAAATATACGGATAGATAGCAGACCGAAAATATTAACAACGATTGAAGGGAAATGTAGGATATAAGGAACTGAGAATATACTGAAACTGAAATTTTTGAATACTAGTAATAATTCCATGTCACATTTAGTAAAAATAATGAATAATTTTTATTAAAATACTGTATAATAGCCGCATAACATTAACCAATTTTATCATGTAAAATATTACTAATATTATGCTTGAATGCTTATTGAGGAGAATAAAAAAAAAACTGCAATAAATTTTAGATGTACCAAGGGACGTGCCAAAAGACGAGTGTTCAAAAATACGAAATGAGTTATTTCTTTGAAGACCCAATGATCACTGAAATGTTCCTCAAACGAAGTAGTGTAGGAAGTACTAGGCTCCTGTGCAATAGTGAGTAACAGATTTACAGATTGTTATAGATATATATGTTCGCAGAATCATCAAATTTCGTGTTTGGTTGTCTGCAGAGCGCTTATTCAGCTGTGGCACTTCGTAACCTCATGATATCTATTGCGTATAAAACAATTTGAATTATTAATACATACTGATAGGAACCAATTAATTTCGTCTATACGAACATTTCTATTCTGGTGAAAGAAATGTCACTTAAGGGAAACGGCCGTTAGTGACATATCCGCTAGTAGACCGAACTTCCTGGGAGAAGACATTTCAGAATTCACTTACTCAGGGGTGCAGTGTCCTCTTTCCTGGACTGCAGTCAACTTGAGACCGTGCCAGGACTCAACCCACACCCAGACGAAAAAATGTTTAAAAAACGTGTATATTGCTGCAGCAAATGGATACGGTTCCAGTAAAAGAAGCTGCAATCGCATCGGTCTAGGGCATTTCAATTTGCGCCAAGAATACTCAACAACATAAACATCCATCTGTAAGACGGACGATCGTTCATTATTGCCTCAAAAACATTTTTCGTGATTACAGACTTCTTAAAACACCGAAATCTCTCTCCAGTATGAAATCAGATTCTTTTGTTAGTCAACAACGTTTCAACTCATAGAGCATCGATTTTATCAGTGACTTAAAAAACTAAATGACATATTATAACAAATTCTTCTCTGGTGTTCTGCCGGATAAGTTCTGCTGTATACGACATTTCGACGTTTACCTCCGCTGTCTTCATCAGGTGAAATGATAGGTCGACAACACGTCACCGACTGAAAATACATCGGTTTTTTTTTCCAGAACATCCGAGGAGAATTTTTATCAGCTGTACGCTGGGGAACACTCAGTTCTCACATTGAATGACATAAGTTAGAATGTCAACAGAAATAAAAAAAAATTAATGTAGTGTGTTTTAAAAAAGGTCAAGAAAAGAAAAACTTGAACATCAGAGTTTGAGAAAGCTGGAAAGGAGCTATACAAACACCTGTAGCGATGACTGAAAAATTCTTTTACGCTTGGAAGATAGAGCAAAAAAGCGTTAAAAAGTTTTAACCCTGACAGAAGGAGTCGACAAAACTTCGTCAGAATTGCTAAAATCTCATCTAAAAAGAGGGATGAATAGATTATTCAAAGTAAGATTTCTTGGTTTCAAGAAGGAGTTTCATAGGATCAATGTCTTCACACTCTATAAGAAAGTAAAAACTGGTAAATGTGAAAACGTTGACGAAAAAGTAAGATAAACATGGTATTAAAAACTAAAAAAAGGTTGAAGCAAATAAGACACCGAAAGAAAATACAAGCAAAATGAGCTTTCTTATAATCAATCACGACGTGGGCCTGAGCAAGGAACGCAGTATGTCATTAAGGTTAAGAACTGGAAATATCAGATGAAAAAAAAAAATGAAGCAGTTGGAATGTAGTACAGTAAAATAATGTTCCGCATTTCGTACTTCATCGATACATTAAATGCGCATGTTCAAGAAATAAGGAAAGGGGTTTGTTAAAGAACGTGTTAAGATATGACAAATTACTAAAAAGTTACCAAAAAGCCGTTTTATATCAATATCGATTAAATAAACAGTAAAAGTTATAAAGCAATGAATTGGTTAAGGAAATTAATGTAGGGTACATGTAATAAGGTAAATAATTTTTAACTACCAACTTCTGTAAGGGGTTTCATAAAAATGGGTCAGTACTTGTCGACCTTTTATTCTCAGTAAAGTCTCTCAAAAAACGGCTACGAGAAACCGAAATCATTGAGGGCTATTAAGATTTCAAAGCTAAATTTTAACACAATTACCGTACTTTCGATACTGAAGTAAAAGTAGCTCAAAAAACGCATAAGATGAATAATGTACTGAACTACATTTCAAAAGGTTATAATAGCTAAACAATATAATGTTTCTACAATAAAGATATTATTTGACTAGGTTGTGTAATTACTCAAACCTAAAATAAATTAGCCTGGTTCAATTTGTCTCAAAGATCCTTTATGTCCGTAAAAACAGATTAATTTACAATTCAGACTGACTCACGAAGTGGAAACTTCATTTAACTGCAGTTCCAACCAAATGGCGCGCCTGCTTTTACAGCGCATGGGATGAGCGTCAGCGGCAGAAGCACCATTAATAAGCTTAGTGCGTTACCCAGATTGAAGTTGAATCCGTTTCCAGCGGAGCTTTTAAACGAAATACCGGTGAATGCGATTGTATAAGTATTTCATTGCCCTCCCGCTTTTTTCTGAATTTAACAGGAAGCCGCTGCATGGGAATGTTTTCAATCGGCTCCTTCTGAAACTACCTAAATAACGTCACTGAATATAGTTAAAAAGTATTTCTAAATCACCTACCCTACTCTTAGTGTCATGACTTAGACAAATTTGCAGCTTTTAAAAAAATTATTTGATTCAATTCGTGAGACGTCTTTAATTTGCACCAGAGTGTTCAGCGAAATGAAAGCGCATGCTAATTAAGAGAGAAAATATTCCTAACTATGATAAGCCCGTGACCGTTTTTAGCGTATCATCACGGGCCTAGAATAGTTCCAGTTTTTTACGGTCAAAGATTGTGACAGGTTGACCTAATCTGACCAAATACGACCATGACCTCTGTTTTTGCCGTTAGAGTGAATAACATCTCTTGAGCTTGAAGAACGCAGATGTATTAATAGACGTAGGTATTAAACATGGACAGGTTCGATCGCGCTATAGTACAATTGTTTCAAAGGTCGTAGACTTGTATTTGACCCTTAAAGTTAATTCTTTCAAAGAATTCCTGTTTGCTTTGAAAGCATCACGTTGTTTTTTTTTTTTATTTTTTTTTATTTTTTATTTTTTTTTTTTATTGAGGCTGGGAATTCATACTGTAGTCTTTGGTCATAGTAACGGCCAAAGAACTTAATGCAGATTCCAGATTATTAAACAGTTGAGCAACTCCGAAGAAATCAATTGCCAGAATATTCGATTCGGTAACATATTTGGTTCTGTTTAAACAATGGTATTAACTAAGGTACAGCTAACATGAATATAGACCATGAACGAAAGTGGTCAGTAAAATATGTAAAAGGTAAATAAATCGTAATGGAAAAACTTTGGTCAAGCAACAACATTAGCGAAAGTTTTAATTAAATTGAAACATATCGTAGGCGGGAATGACAATTGGCATTCGTGGTTACAGCAGATACTATGAGTAATTTAAGTTTTTTTAAAAGTTTTTTATGTTGATTTCATTATCAACTTGTTACTAAAAAGCAGTTCCACGTTGTTAATTTGCGAGCGAAGGCTGACACGTGACACCGTCCTCCGGCCAATAGCTATCGTGGTGAGTGAGTGAGCTTAGGAAATTATAAAGTAGATATTTTCGATGAAATTTTTTATCTGTACATACAATAATAGCGTAACCGCACGAAAGTCTGTACATTTAAAATATTTTTGAAAAATTGGTTTGTAGCATTGTTAATAACCTAAATAAAACGAATCTATTGTTTCTGTATTTCGCTTTGTCTGTCTGTTTGAATGAACGTTATTTACGTAAAAACCACAGGTCTTGTTTTGGTGAACTTGTCAATAGCGCACAGCACCTGAGCCTGGAGATAAGGGTGCGTCCATAAATTACTTGATGTGAAATAAAGGGGTGCGGGGTCTGGCGAAATCTCACCAAGAGGGAGGAAGCGTCAACGGAAATCTCACGTGAGGTTTTGGAAAGTTTTTTGCACTGTAGAGCTAAAAAAATTGTCTACAAAACACGCGAAAGCCGATTTTAGGGGGATATTACGTCGAAAAGTGTGGGTGTAACCGGCTTTGGAAGGGTGAGAAAAGGGGGGGGGGGATCTCACGGACCAGATCTCACCAGAGGGGGGGGGGGGGGTCTGACCAGATCTCACGAAGTCTCACCAGAGCGGAAAGTGGGGGGGGGGGGTCCGGAAATCCGGAAAAACACCTCACGTAATTTATGGATGCCCCCAAAGATAGGGTATGTTTGATTTTGATATGTATTCAGAAAGTTGAGAAATTTAGGATAAACAAATGGGTATCAATTTAACGAGATTCATACAAAAAGATTGGTCGGACTTTGGAGTGGTTTTGAATAATGTTCAGCCTCTGGTCCTGCGTTTGAGGTGAAGTCGCAAAGCTGAGAAATTTAGAATAAAAGAATAAACAAGTGAGCATCAAATTTGCGTTGCTCGGGATTCATATAAAAACCACTTGTTGGATTTTGATGGCGTTTTAAATAATGTACAGCCCCTGGTCCTGGAGGTGAAGTAGGAAAGCTGAGAAATTTAGGATGAAAGGGTAATCAAGTAGGTATCTATTTTTCGATGAACGGGTTCATACGAAAACACAGCTCGGATTTTTATGGGGTTTCAAATAACATACTGCCTGTGGTCCCGAAGGTAAAATATGTTTCATGCGAAGCCGAAAAACTAATAAATTTGAGATGAGTGTCTGCAAATCAGGATTTTTTTTTAACGCTATTCACGCCTTCTCGATTTCGTTAAATATCGCAGTCGAAATGCGTATCATGATTTCAGCGTCCGAACAACATTGTATTATTCGGAAGAATTAATTACTTTTTTATCGCTGGCATGATCAGCTTAATCCCTACATTAACAGTCCACAGAAACGAACGTGCGGTTAATAGTTACTTCATAATAAAAGGGAATTCCGCTTGATTCAGAACGTAATTCTGTGGCCTGAGGCTACCGAAGCTAGTAATAGTTTGAAATGAGACTGTCCAAGCTCTTAACCACCGTCAAACTTAAATCACGCAAGAGTGATATCATGGGAGGCCAGCTCAGCTACACAGAAAACCGCAGCCTGCCGGTTGTTCCGTCACGAACATATTTCGGAGATATTACTCCAAAGCGAGAGAGCGCACACAAGAGATGGAACATCAAACAAGAAAAATAGAATCAGCTGGGAATATGAAGTTGTGATTAATGTCTACGAACCGTGCAATTGTTCGAAAGAAGTATTGAATATATTTATTTGATATACATATATTTGCGGTGTTAGAAATTCCAAGTTATAGTGCAAAGGAAGAAAATATGGCAAATATGCAAACGACTATAAATCAAAACCTTTTTACGCTGCATTTAAAGTATTATAACATCCGATGCATCCTTTATAAGGGCGTACTATTGCTTCTGCAGAAAACTTCGGAAGAAATTCCAAACTCTCTATAATTGATTGCTATAGCTCGTGTGAAAGAATTACGGTCTTCAATAAACTTTGTTATTGGACTCCTAGCAAACTAATAAGATTTATTTAGTAGATAGCTTACAGTATAGCAACCCAACTACTTCATTTCTCAATTACATGCAACTACTGTTCCATATATTGTATTTGTACTATCGCCAAAGTAATGATGACACAAGAGAACCGGATACTTTCCAACATGAAATGAATAAATATACCGTTTCTAAATGTATACTGACTCCGATAGAAATTTTGTAAAAGAATTAATCATATGTAATCCACTTCTGGCACAACTTACTGTGTAAAGTACGCCAGAAAGCTTCCGTGATTCGGAGTCTATGTTAAACTATAATTCTTTTCTAGGGCTAACAACCCTAGTTGTAACACATCTACATCAAATTCAAGCCAAACAAAGATTCAACGTGGCCCTAGTTGGCTCAAACGAACATACATACATACTTCATGTGCACTTATAACGCTACTTTCATGTTAGTAATTTTTCATCTCGAAAATTTTCTGAAGCTTTAGGGCTGATTTTAAAACGAAAGTCATCGCCCGAATTACCTTATACTGATGCACAGGTTGAAAGAACAGTTATCTTAACATCGTATCCAACGTCATTCCATTCCATTCCCCCCCCCCCCCCCCGACTGAAAGGATTTATCGACAGCTCCTGGGTGCTTGGGTCCACGCAAGAGGGCCACTCTTATGCAACTGGCCTACAGACCTATCACCGTCACTCAACAGGGAAGACGCCGGGACCGGTTTAGCAACGTTCGTCGAATCATCTGAATCGCACATGTTTCTGTTCCCTCTAATGAACATTCTACCCCTTAATGGACATTCTGCCCCGTAATTAGTATCTTGCCCAGTAACGAACTCGGGATAACGCATTATACGACTGTGCTAAGACAGTTACAGTTTGCTTATGACACATTTACTATTTGTTTATTGTTTTGCAATATGCTTCCATTAAGCGTCATATGGTCAATATAGGTTCTCGATGCCAATTCTAATTGCCAATAAACAGAAGTTGATGTCAACGTTTTACTAATATTTTGTTAACGTTTCATAAGCCCAGTGCCGTACGTTGGTACTATAGACAAATTTCATACTGGATCACAGTTAGGGACATTACAAACGGTAAACCGAGATCGGCTTCAGAAAGTTACTCCTTTAACTACGCTGTTGCTGAAAAAAATGTAAAAAATTATTATAATTTGTAATTTTCGAGATTACCGTTCAACTTACGTGCTGCAAGATAAACATTGGCGAAATCAGTATATAAACATATACATTCAATACAGTCCAAAACATTTGGACCTTGCCTGAGTATTTGAATTTAATGGAAACAGAATTAAATTACAGCTGACTATGACCTATTTTTTCCCTTCAGGAATCGAAAGATGTCGATTTTCTTCATGAAGAAAGAAACTCTATCAACAGGTTAATTACGTCTACCAGCTTCTTAAGTAAAGCTATCAACGTAGGTAATTGTAATTTTCAATATAAAGCAAGCTATGCTGATTAAATTATATCTGGATAGGTCAATACCTTTACGGTGATAGTTAAACATTGACGATAATCTTTCGTAGGGTTATAGCTCAACAGGTCTTTGAAGGCAAAAATATCAATGATCGCTTTTTCTCTCTCTCCTTTTACAAATTGTACTTGTGCTAAAAGAGAAGTTGGATTCTGCGGTTCAGCTGTATGGTCAACGAGTGTCTCTATCAACGGTAAACGAAACATGCTTTCGAAACGGACTGCTACACCTATGAAAGAAGAACAACAGGGTGTGCTGCCTTTTAAAACAAAACAAGACTGTTCGGCCGCGAGTTGCAGAATGGGATCACACCGGAAGGTCGGTACATGCCGGCCGAGAGTTGGAGCGGAGAGGTACTTCCGGCGTCCCCCATTAGTAGGTACTGGCTGCCTTGTTCCGCAATTAGGACTACCTGAGACCGGAAGCACCTCTGCGGTAATTATCGCTGGCTTAAGAACTGACAGACCGCCTCCCACTGGCCCTGAGTTGAGGTGTGCCTACTGCCTAGCGACTTAGCGCAGAGTTGCAGAACACTGTACGCAAGCCTGGAGTCCACAAGAAACTAATTACGAGGACTTCAGAATCTGTTACATTATATAAAACTCATTAGAGCCTCGTTAGTTGCCTAAAGCGTGAATTCGAATCCCATCTTCGTCTGAGATTTCCACGATTCGGTAGCACTGTCAAAGCTTACTGCATACATGCGAAAAAGCTAGGACGGTCTAGGGTTCGGATTATACGTTAAGCTAAGAGAATCTGTCATTATTCATTGGATACGGTAAGCAACGGCAAGGCACAATACGCGTAGACTCGGTCGTTGAGATTAGAAGAATTTTAGTTTTTTCTGTATCATCATCCGCTGGAAAAATGCTGGAGGGTATAAACTTAAGATCATCTGAGTATATTAACGTAAATTGCAACTTACTTAATGTTAATGTATTATGCAAAAAGATTATGTAGGACTATTCAGAGTAACTTTCTCCAGACGTTGTCACCGACAACAGTCTGTACCTTGCACCGCCATTCACTGTCTATGCATTTAATTTCAACTTTTATCCTGGGAACACCTTTGGTGACGGTATATTTAAAACAGTGTTTATACCAATTCCAATAGTCCATTCCAAACACAAAATTTTGATTTTATTAAAAACTGTTTTTTGACGTATCATATGTGCTTACATACCTTTTGAAGTTTATTTTAGGATTTGCGCTTTGTATAGTGTTATCCATTCGTGATCAAAAATAGACGTGTGTGCTTCACTTCTGCAAATTCTACGTTTATGACTAATAACATTTCAACTTATTTATTCTTGTCTCCAAATCGGAGTACGTTTGCATTAAATCATGTTTTTCTAAGTATTTCACATAGCGACAATGCTCTCTAAGTTATGAATCTATAGGCTAGTTGGCCTCATCGCTCAACTCTTCTTTCTTCTCATATTTCCTCCTTAGTTCATATAAAAATCGCAATGCAAGTCTCTCGTTATTTAAATCACATTTCTACAATTACTCTGTGATTTTTCAGTTCTGATGTCCTCAATAACTCATAAAGTCAAATTAACTATTGTGTTTGCTGGTCCTCTCATTAATAGATTTAAGAATCCTCTGGATGCTTAAACTATAAAAATTCTTCAATTGTTACTGCTCCCCTCCAAGTAAATGCTCATTATTTTCCATAAGCGTCAACTTTTTTCCCCTTACTTCGACTTCTAATGTCCATAATCCGTTTCCATACAGTGGAATGCTCCATGCATAGTTCTTTAACAAGTTGTTTGTTACCTTCAAACTAACATTTTTCGATTTAAACACAAATTCGACACTCTATGCAGATTTAATACATTTATCGGTTTCTTTATAAATTATTCATAAAAAATTACTTTTTCTTGTTTAGTTAATTTGTTAACTTTATTCTTCAAGACGTTTAATTTTTGTTTTCTCTTCTTCCTCTGCAGTAACCCTTGCGCACCATACTTTCATTTATCATATCAAAGATTTGTTTACCTATTCGTACCTTTCTGGTTTCTTGGATTTTTCCAAAATTTCCCCTGCAGCATTCACAATTTTCTTTTACACTAAAAATTTCTAAGGTGAATACGAAGTTGTAATTTGTTCCAAATATTGCATGGAACGTATAAAATACATGCTAAGAATGAAAAACGTGAGATAAAATATTCGAGATACATTTAATTTGTTTTATGAGAGGTTTTTAAACTGGCTTTAATTAATTTACTGACTACTGAAATAAAGTTAAAAAAGTTTCGCTTCTAATTAAAGTTTGCAGTGCAATAGTGTCTGGTACGTTAAGAGACTCTAAAGCATTGTACATCGTGACTACCTCAGATTTTAATAGACGAGAAATTTCCGAGAGTATTGAAAACTTAGCTCTGAATATCTGCTCTCATCAATCGGAAAGGCACTCCTCCTGAAATAAATTTCACAAAGACTGATTTCCATTGCGGAGCTATGCCTTAATGTCGAGTAGATTTTTAGAAAAAGACGAATGTAAATTAGATTTATCTTTCAACGCCTTTGGCAACACAACGATCAATATCAAGGAGCGCGAAATGTGATTTTTCTTTCTCAGTAGCAAGCCAATTTGCAGACTTGCACTCCACTCCCTTCACTCAAGTGTTTTTTTTTTTAACTTCACGATTGGTATAAAATACAGATAGCCACAAAAAAATTGAGTGGATAGTTATTTAATTAACTTACACTTAAATATTTTTTTAGTAAAATAAATCAATGTCTCAGTGTGTTTTTAGCGACGGGGTGACGGTTTTAAGTTGCCGCACATTCCGCCTCTGTCGCACATATTAAAGTGGAACGCATTCGACGTACAAAAAAGAAGGTAGGTGAAAGCTAAGTATATTAATTAAAAGCTCGTGGTAGGACTGGGTTTCTAACTGTGGCGCTTGAATTTGCCACTTTAACACAGCTAGAAAATTGTTCAATTATTGCAGTCGAACAAGCATGCTGTCGTTGGCGTTCTAGAAATGTTCTCTTTTCCCGGAAATGTGTCACAAGCCCTAAAAGTTAAACCATGTTTCATTTGAAAATGTTTTAGTCAATATTATAGTTTTTCACTGATTATAGTGCAAACTTTTTTTTCTGTTTAGAAATTAGGAATTTTGGTATTTGCGTGTATTTTGGTGCGATACTTTTTTTCTTGATGAAGGATCTCTCGCCATGGGTTTAAGTGATTTAACCTCATTCATAATGATACTGAATTGTAGTAAACGTATGAAATGCTAAAGAAAAAGATGCGAAATAAAATACTGTACTCACTTGCTCAGGTTAGGAGCTAATATTTTTATCCTGAATGAATGAACCCGAAATCTCCACAGCTTCATTCAGTGTTCGTTCCAATATGTTTGCTTTCATTGCTGCATTCAGAAATATAACACCCGTTTAACTACCGTCGGTGAAATATACAACAAAGATTAACTGAAATTTTTCTTGCGGTTTTATCGCAATGTGAAGAGCTAAAACGTATCTCGCTGAGAGATCTGGTTGATATGGGATCACCATAAAATCCTAATTTCCTAAAACAAACGTCATCATTTTGTGAGATAGCAAAGA
The DNA here is from genome assembly GCA_031002005.1 of Vandiemenella viatica. Classification (NCBI taxonomy): domain Eukaryota; kingdom Metazoa; phylum Arthropoda; class Insecta; order Orthoptera; family Morabidae; genus Vandiemenella; species Vandiemenella viatica. Next base: position 211,561,891 of record JARYHS010009186.1, on the reverse strand, counting down.
TCTCTCAAATACTCATTATGTTCAAATATTTATCCATATTCCGAAATTAAAAACTAAAAAGTGAAGATCCATTAAATTCTTGTGACATTAAATAAATAACTTAAACAGTAACGTTAACATTTGCTGTTAAATATATAGTATTGATACGTTGGTGGTAACAATACCAGCTTTGGGTTTGGGTAATGAAACATTCACAGGTAGGAAAGGATATCTTGAGAACGGAAATAGTCATAATCAACCAAGGGGAAATTTAGAATCAAGGTTTCAGTAAAGTTTAACGTTCCTTTTTAGAACTGAACGGACATAACAACTGCTGCGTCCTTTATTTTCATGGCGTTGAACTTACACATTCTTTCTCCTTTTGTGTAATTTTGATAAATTGATTCACTGAAATACGTCGAAAACGTAGTGTAGCAAGTTTTTATGTGGAATTATTTGTGTATTTATTTAGTGAATACTACGTTTAAAAATTGTTTGAAGAATCTAATTTTTCTTTTTTACATGTAACTGGTCTTGTCTTGTCTGAGTAGTTTCAGATAATACACACCAGTGCCAATTCCTTGTGGACGATATGTTTATTTGGACTGGATTTGCTCCTGGCGGAGAAAAGAGACGGGAAAATTTAGCCAGGATTATTCAATCTCTTTCACAGGTGAACCATTTGGCTGTATAGGTTCTTTTCTAATCATCATTAACAATTTAATGTTTCAAATCAAAAAAAATATGGTCCTAGTGGCTTTGAAGGGTTATTTGTCATAGATCGTCGCCAGCACTAGGCGGATGTTTTTTTTTTTTTTTTTTTTTTTTTTTTTTTTTTTTTTTGCAGTAAGTTAGGGGCGTTTATAAATTACATGAGGTGAATTTGGGGGAAAGGTTCCGGCGAAATCTCACCAAGGGGGAGGGGAGGGGAGCGGTCTACAGAAATGTCACATGAGATTTTGGAATTTTTTTTGGATTGTAGAGCTAAAAAAAAAGAAGGTCTATGACGTGAAGGTGGATATTAGGGGTTTATTTCCTCGAAAAGTGGGGGTGTAACCCAGCTTTGGAATGGTGGGACCTAAAAAAAAAAGGTCTCCAAAAGTTGCAAGGGCAATTTGTAGGGGGGTTTCTCACGGACCAAATTTCACCAGAAAGGGGGGGGGGGATTCGGACCAGATCTCACGAAGTCTCACCAAGGGGGGGGGGGTCCGGAAATCCGGAAAAACACCTCACGTAATTTATGGATGCCCCCTTAGTAATGCTGATTAAATAAATATAAAATAATAATAATTTTTTTCTTTTGTATTATTACGTGATCTGCTTTCAAGCGGAGGAAATACGAGATTTGCATCGTGTCGCAGGCGTCTAGTTTCCAGACCGGCCTGACTCACCGGCAGGAGGCGGTATATGGACCGCAGACACTCTCCCAGCCGGTTCCGGGGGCGTGCGGCCTACTCCGGGTTTCTCCTCCGATACTCGTCATAGGTAACAAATACAAAATGCTCACGGGCATAAAGTTCTAGTAAAATATTTACGATATTAACACCGAGCGAATTCGTAATGCTACAGAGACCCATATCCCTAAAACGTCATTAAAGCCAGTCGAGCATTGTAGGCAAGGAACGGAAAGCAAATCTACCGTGGCCCTTATAATAGAACCATCGTTGCATTCGACTGGAGATTTTTACGAAATCTTGGAAAACCGAAATCTTGATGACCGAACCGAGCATCGAGCCGCTTCATACCGAATGTCAGTCCGGAACGTTAACTACTCACCCATCAGGCTCTGTAACTGGTGATGTCCCGGCTGGGGTTAAACGATGTTTATAAACTAACCTCAAAGACAGTCAAACGGAATGTTCTGGCAATTATTTTCTTCGCAGTTGCTTAAAACGCTCAAAGCAATTCCTTATGTCTTACGCTGTAGCAAAAAGTGCCAGTTGTCATCGTGATCCAGGGTGCATTTCAACCTAACCATATTGCTGCTAGAAAATCAAAGCTTCAATCAAATGCGCCTTAATACATTCACTGTATCGCATGTAAGTAACATCATGCATCGCAATATAAACTTGTCAAAAAATCCTCACAGGTTCTTACATCTTCCTTTGCCGCCACACCTGATTCATATGTAACGAAAACATCTATATCGAACGAAAAATAAATAAATGAAAAGCAACTTATAATTACAATGAAGTCTTTACGGGTGTACCGCCGGATTATGTTGTACAAACACGATATTTCGACGGCTTGCTCCGCCGTCTTCATCAGGTGAGGAGACATCTGCACTGGTCGGTTGACCCACAGTCAACCCTCTGTGGGTCAGCCGACCTGTGCAGATGTCTCCACACTTGATGAAGACGGCAGAACTAGCCGTCGAAATATCGTGTTTTCACAACACAATCCGCCGGTACACCGGAGAAGACTTCATTGCAGTCGTACGCCTGGAAAGTGTTCGTTTTTACAACTTATAATTAATTAGCTGACCCGGTCACGCGTTGCTGTGACTTACTAATTATAGTACGTTGGATTAATGTTATTCTAAACTTCCTCAAGTAGTCAAATTAATATTCACTAATAAAGACAAAAACATAGTCGATTTGGAAATTCAAATGTAATTGGTAAAGAGTTACGGAAAGTTGAAATTAAGGACAAACGATCATAAAAAATTTAATTTACATTTCATTACAAATTACTTAATTGAAATTATATAAAAATTGAAATTATTAAAAAAAGTATTTTTTATTTATTTATATAAACTGAAATTTCA
>JARYHS010009186.1:211442501-211558145 GCA_031002005.1 Vandiemenella viatica | reverse complement strand
GCATATTCGTCTGAGTGTTTGAAAACGTAACGTGTTATGATCGTGTTAAGCTGAAAGAAGGAACAGGTTAGAGAGCGATGCCAACACGTAATGCCGACTCCTGGGAACACACACTCGTTGACCGCCAAGTTCAACGTCACTAGCCGAAGGTCGATTCAATTTTGACGTATCTCCTCATTCCATAATCACTGCGGGTCTCATACCTGTCTAACGTTTAACGGCAGAATGTTTTATTGTAGTGGTTATTTGACATAGTGGTACCTCGTATCGCGTAGTTCACCCTTCCCACGCGACGACACCTGTGACCGTCACAGTGAGCTGTTTGCGTGAGGCCTGAGCTGTCCTCGTGATAACTCCAGCTTACTCATCCACCTGTCAGGGCCGCTGATGTTACGACAAATCGTTAGCCGTCAAGCTAAATAGAATGTGGCGCAGGAAGAGTTTTTACTTAGTGGTAGCATAGGTGTCTCCCAATATTTCCGTCTCGAAATTTTTTCTGTTCTTTTTTTTTCTGGTTTCGACTGCATTCAGAATGCTTTATCTTTATGAGTGTATGTAATAGGTTTCTGTGAATGTCATAATTTAGGCACATCTACTAAATTCGTCAGTGATTTTGACTGAGTTTAGTAACTGCTGTTCTACTTTTGAAAAACCTTATTTAGTTGTTTCTTTTCTGAATCATTTATTCGATAGCCTACTTTGAAAAAAATAATTGGTATGATCTTTTGCACTAATGAATTCCATCCAGACGTAACTAGCAGTAATACGTTTAACACTTCTCTCTATTGCTAGCTACAGGTAACCCCCTTAATTCTTATGAGTTCTTCTCAAAAATTTAATGTGATTAGATTTTCCTTTTTCATGGTAACGAGTGTGGTGGGTGAGTGGTTAACGCTCTGTCCTCATATTCGGGTGGACGGCGGTTCGAATCCGCGTCCGGGCATCCAGATTTGGGTTTTCCCTGGTTTCCCCAAATCACTCCAGGCGAATGGCGGGATGCTTCCTTCAAAAAGGCCATGGCCGAATTCTTTCCCGTTCTATGTCACCAGTCCCATCCCGCCTCTAATGACCGCGACGTCAACAAGGCGTAAAGTCATAAGCAAAAAAAAAAAAAAAAAATTAATAATAATAAAATATATTCGTGGTGTATCTAAACCATTAGTTCTCTAATTGAACTAAAATCTTTGTTCGCAGTATAAAAATGTGTATCCAGTTTCGCAGTAGTATTTGTGATATAAGGTTATGTTTGAGTTAAACGTTAACTGAAAAGAGTAATTTACTTTATAATGGCGAACTTGAAATAAATGCTAATAATGGTCAAACTATTTTAGCTGTCACAAAAAAGAAACAATCTTTGGTGATACAACATTGCGAATGAGTGTCAAAATGGTATGGTTGTATGACGGTATGTTCCCAGATTCTACAAAAAAAAAAAAAAATTTACCTGTAGTGCTCCCAAGTGTTTTAGAATGAATGTTTATTAGTAACCTTTATCAACGCAAATTTCTCTCTGAAAGAAATAATGAAAAGAAGATCAAACCAGGGCTAAGACCAATTTCAAAATATCTTAAGTCGTTAATGGTTATATAAAAAACATAACATTATTTTTTATAATTTTTGGCCAGTAGAAGGTGGAATGAGTAATTCACTTTTTCAGTAACGAAATAAGAGTGTACGTATACTAGCGTAAGGCGCCGCAGTGATGAGGTTGTCTGCAGTTTACGAGGAGACCTGTAAGTCCGGCGGGCGTACAGCGTCCAGAGCGCTGCGGGGCAGCAACAAGTTGTTGATAATGTTTCTTTCCGTGAGACGTTTACAGCGGCTCAATCCGGAGGCTGGGGATTCCCTGAGGTCTAATCCGCGAATCCACTTTCAGGGAAACCTCTTCAGAAACACCTACTCAACAGCGCTGGCCCCAGGGGTACTTGCAACGTAATCCTTGCGCCACGTTTAGGAGTGAAGGATTTGCTTTTTATATTACTGCACTTGTAGTTCATAAGGAAGTTCAGTTTCTCTACATTTTTAGTTTGATAAAAAATGATTCCCTATCCGCTCTTGAACCGAAGCTGATATACCATATCAATTCATTTGTGATTGTTATACAACTGTATGATAATGTGTATTTCACTACAATAGCACTTCAAGATTGACGTGAGTTGCGAAATAACAAATTCCTTCAATATCAGCAGGGCTGAATCGAAGTATGTGAGGCTCCACTTATGATGTAATAATGACCACTCTGTGACCGTGTTACGAGGTGCGAATCGCCAATTTGAACAACGACAGCCATTCCCTAAACGTGTTTTTGTTTTCACTGCTTCTAAAAATGCTGAATATTCGTTTGGGGGCGTCCATAAATTGCGTCAGGTGAGATAGGTGGGGGCGGGGAGGGGAGTCTGGCGAAATCTCACCAAATCTCATCTAGGGGGATGGGGGGGTCAACGGAAATCTCACGTGGGTTTGGTTGGACTGTAGAGCTAAAAAAAGGTCTACAAATGACGCGAAAGACGATTTTAGGGGGGGTATTTCGTTGAAAAATAGAGGTGTAACCGGCTTTGGAAGTTTGAGACCTTAAAAAAAGTCTTAAAAAGTTGCGAGGGTGATTTATAGGGAGCGGGTGGGGGGTTCTCACGGACCGGTCTCACCAGAAAGGGGGGGGGGGGTCCGGAAAAACACCTCACGTAATATATGGATGTCCCTTTTAGACCGTAATGCAAGGTTCTAAAAGGTCAGATAGTCATGTTTTGATGCATGGAAAGGGAGCCAAGTGAGTGTTTCGTATTAGGCTATTGTAGTGATATGCTGCAAATTGAACTATGCAATCGGAATACAATGAAATCGCAACCTCCTTCTGGATGAGAACTAAACTTCTCCAACGGCAAACGATTATTATCTGTCACAGTGTATAATTGGATTAACGTGTGTTAAGAAGTATCACCAATTAAACAATTGAAGATCTGAAGCTATGAGACTCAATTAGGCAAGACAACGGTGGCGTCGTTGGCGAGAATTCCGGTGTTACCACAGTGTTCACAGAGACTCTCACAACCTGTACTGCAGTCGCTCTAGTTTTCTTTCTTCTGTCGCCGGTTACGTGTTATTCTTACCTTCTGCATAGGGACCAGCACCACTTTGTCACAGTGATTGGGTGGTTTAAATTAAGTGTTGTGTGTCTCCTATGTTGTATCTATTGTCACTTCTCCTATGCAACCTGTGATATAAAAGTGAGTTAAAATAAAAAAATAAAAACTTAAACAGAGAAGACATCGTTGGCCAGAAGACTCCGAAGGATTGTTCGACCGCAAGGTGACAGAGATTCGATTTTTCGCTCATTTTGCTCCTCTCGTGGTTAAACCTGGAATTAACACGAAGTCCTCTGTCCACGGAGCGTCCTGGCATATTTCATATGAAAATTTCTGACTGCACCTTCATTTCAATCCAGGAACAGTATTAAATGTCTTCCCTTTTTTTTTTAGTTTCTTTTAGTTTAGCACATTTTGTTGGTGAAAATTATAAAACCTAGCAGTCGTATCATTTCCATGATTCTCATTTAAACTGTATCGTTCAATTACGACGCTTCTTTGAATTTTCTCTGTAACATTAATTAACCCCTTTCAAACGTATCGTGTATATTATCACAAAGGTATATGCCAGATCATGACAGTTATTATAAGCTCTTTCTTTTATATTTTCGTTTCATTCTTTCAAAATTTGTTGCACGATGCTTTTCACTCGCACAACTAAACATTATGATGCATGTCCAGCCCATTAACAGATTTTTCTACCGGCCTATAGGTGACTTATAAATAGCCAATAATCTCAATGTACGGTTGAGATTATTTGGAAAAATATTGTAACTGTTTTAAAAATTCGTAACGAGTCCCGAAGTAACATTTAGTGTAGAGAAATCTGCTAATTGTATAGTGCCTTGTAGCAACGTTACACATATATTGTACAGATTCTCAGATCAGCCTACTCCAATATTTTTTTTAAGAGACGTACATTACTGTCTCAGATAATCTAAAAAAAAAACAAGAATATAGCGCCAACACGTGAGAGTTCTTTGATACTTGTAGTGGTGCTTCATGAAAAAGGTTATTTCCTACTCAACACTAGTCGGGAATAACTTGTTTCTGTATAAGATCTTTGTGCCTTTTGAACAACTAATCTACTTGAGATTTTTGAAGCTCATAAATGTCAAAGAATATTGGTAAATAGTTCATTTACCACTATAGTTAATTTAAGACTTTTATCTAACGAGTTGAATAACGTCTCCTGCATCGTCAGTATCTGGCTAAGCTAGTAGTTAATGAAGCGGGATAGAAAATGTGAAGTGGGAGGAAATACGACTAGTTGGAATTCACAAATCCCTCTTTTTAGACGAAAGGAACAATCTGATAGCTCCGTTCTTAATTCTGATTGCTGTTTTCAATTGGTTTTCGAAAATTCGATAAATGAATGTTGGTATGACCCTCAATATCTTCTTCAAAGATATACTTCTCACTTAGAAGATTCACAGATAGATGATACTCAGTTCGTTTCTTTATCATACATCGTCTTTTTGCGTTTATTTATTTTCATTTTCAACAAACAATTAGCCCCAGAAAAAAAAATACAACTTATAACATATAAATGACGACGAGTATTCCTATTATGTAGTAAAAAATTTGTTTATAATAATTTTCATTGTTAGACTTTAACGTAAAAAAAATTTAGGCTAGCTTTCATTTAGTTTTAGCCCTGCTGAATTTATACTCGTAGCAGAAGCACCATCACTAGAATTGTACTATCGCTTTTATTTTTATCTCTCGTGCTATCTCAGTGATGCGGCAGTATTTAGGCTACGAAACTTTCGTAATTTTCTAATAACTGTTTAAATAAGAATCACTCCTTCTATACTTGATACTTCAATTAGTCCTTGCACATTTTTAATTTCAGTATTGACGTAATGTATTGTAGCTGTTAATTTGCCCGTATTTAAATAAAAAGTAACATTTAAAGAGTGCTACTCTGCACCTATATAGAACTGTTTGTTCTCAAGAAGATCATTTCCAGATTGAATACCAAGACTTGTTTTGTCTGTAGCACTGTAATTCGAAACAAGTGCTTATTTTGCGTAGACAAGCAGCCTGCGGCGACAAGGCCAATCACTGTGTATTTCACTCCATCTTGCAGCCGCCGATGGCAAGCTGTACACGTGTTCAGGCAGCTGTTGTGCAGAGTAATTCAAAGTTGTTGCCGTACCCGGTCTCCCAGGCATCGGCGATTACCACACAGAGAAATACCTCTCGTTTGCAATTTCCCAGCAAAATTTAACTGCAATCGTTTCTCTGTGCCTTTCCCAGTCACTTTCTGCAAAACAGCCTCAGCTTGTAAACGACTTACGTATCTATTCAGCGACCCTGCACACAGCAACAAAGTCTGGGTTCAGCTACAAAGCCGGTCATGTCCATACATCCAGTGCCTGTTCAGCGCCCATCTCACCAGCCTGGTCCGGCATCCTAGGAAGATAAAAAAATCCTCATACAGCTTGACATCAGATTTTAAACTTTTAAATTGTAATGAAGACGTGTGTTTCTTCTCGATTTTTAAAATTCGCTGCTAGTCGAAAATACTTTATACAGCAATATTACCAACATTAAATTGTGTTACGGAGGAAAATTCCCGAGAAATATGAATAGTAAACTTCTTTAGAAGCTGCTTAGTATGTACGATTACAGCAGTTTTCTTGCAAACAGGAAGCTTATCTTAGTTTCTTCGAGAGTTCTTTTCACTCATCCTGTGAGGAAGTATGAATATGAAACAAATAAAACGATTCACTTTATGCGACCATGCACATTTGTACGAAACATAACTCGATACTGTCTTATAGGCGCGCGCTTCAAACAATTATTTGTTAGCCCCACGTAGGAATTTGTTATTGTCTCTGTATGTTTTTCACATATTCAGCAGTATTATTCGATAAATAACTCGTTATCTTAAGTAATCAACGCACTATGAAGTTTTGCTTGGCACAGTTCCACACACCCAAAAGATTTTTAAAATAAAGACTTATAGTATAAAACCGGAAGGAACTACTAAGTGACATTGCATGGGTACTCCGTATAGGATTTGTCATTGTGTCACAAACAGTTTGCACGACAGACTGAAACTTAGTTAACACAGTTATGTTGGCCATTATTCTTCCAGGTCGATAGTTATGGAATTTAGTACCTTTTATTAAATGATATTTTGTAACAAGGCCGTATATGGAGCTCCAGTCCTGAAATTATTCTATTACGGTATATGCAGTTTTTGCGATATTATTTCTATAATGAACCCATTTTTTCAAGACGGAAGCAACAATTGTAACTAGACTTACGATCCTTCACGCTTAGCCCCCAAATAATTTAGTTGATTCTCAGGACAGCTAGTTAGTAGTATAAAAAGTCATTGTGCGAATAAAGTAATAATTTTTGTGTCATTTACGTATTGATAGAAATATCTTCCATTGTCAGCTCCTAAAACTGAATTCTACTAGCTCAAGACCAAGAAATAACCTAACGGCAAATGCATCGTAGACAGTTCATTCTCGATCTTCAATAGATAATGGTAGCAGACCTATTTCTTCCATCGATTTGTTTTAAAGACAGTCTAAGAAAAAAAATTGATATGACAGAAATTCCACATTGATCTCCAACACCACGCTGTTAACTAACCATCTTTCATTTATCTGATTATCACGAAAATTATGAACATGTATTGAGACAGATGACCGCGTTATGATTGGTACAAATTTTTGAAGAAGCAACCAATTAATTGAATAAAATCAATTAAAATTGTGACTTCAAATAAGAATTCGAACTGAATCAGAAACTGGTTGAATTACGCTTAATATCAAGTTTCTGAGCTATTGTCCTTGTAAAAACTGCTTTGCTGCTTGTTATAAAACATGTAATTTATTAAATGCGTTACAGAAACACTAGTACCGGATATCAAAAATTTATGTAAAGTTTTAATTCCAATTACTAAAGAAAGAGACTGACTGAAAGGGAATGAACAAAACGTATCACTATTTCAGTTGCTAATTTAGTTTAAATACAGTCATCAACACCTTAGTATTGGTATTCATAATAATATGTGTTAGACCCAAGTATACACATAAGAAGGAAGGCACACTCACATGACCAAAAATAGTGAAATTTGCTGCTGGATATCGCTCAATCTGAAAAACTCCTCAAACGCTCAAAATAGGAATTGTCTGTGACTCTAGTACTTGTCCGCATTCCTGTTTATCCTTGACTGGAGCCCGGGTCAACATCATCTTCAACTAACGACTTGGTCAGGACCATGGTAGGAATCCAGCCAAAATAACAAAAACAGGTACTACAAAGAGGTCATCAGTAAACTTTTTTTGAGTTGATACAGAATTAAGAATGAAATTTGGTTTGATACTTTTGTTTGCTTGTGCCGGTAGTAACTGGTTCGCTATCTACGAAGAAAGCCTTTCTTAATTATGTCAGATGACATTGTGTATTACAAACATGCCATAAAATAAATATAATAGTTCATCAAGTCAGAAACGCTGATTTTAATTAATATTCATGTAGCAGTTGCGCATTCCGACAGAAGCCTAGTCTCACCGCCTTGATCCTTACTGTTTGGTACCTTTTTATAACCAAGGAAACTAAAGACAAACAACAGAAAGAATACGAGACTACTTTATTCTCCGAAATATTTAATAATTTTCGGCGAAATCTGTACACTATATTGACGAGGAATTGAGACCGAGCCACGGAACTAGGGAGAATATTACGAAATTCGGAATTCCTGCTAGCCTGCAGCAGCGGTAATACTACAGACAGTGTGACCAACATAACTGTGGCAACGAGCAGCCCGGCTCCGCGATGTCTCGACTCGTGGCCCTGACATTTCAATTCTTTTGTGACTAATGGCTCACGAAGAAACAACAGTCCGCCGGTGCGGTGAAAATATACATAAGCAGTTTTTGTTGTCATGCGGAGTGGGGTTTTGCCAATATGTGTAAGAATCCTTGCCGTTTTGTTGATTAGTTGGTACCAGACGACCCTTTGCTTTCTCTCAAATCTAAAACTCAGAGTGGCTGACCAGATAATCGCACTTCTGCTATAAATAGCTGCATTCAACAATACAATTTCACTTGAGTAAAAAAAAAAAAAAATGCTTGGTTGAAACAAAACTTTGGTCAGACCATTGCTTGAATGAGTTACGTGGTGTAGTGTGGGCCCCACATTTTGGATATCAAATACAGAAGTTGTACAATGAACGGCTGCAAGGTTTGTCTCTGGAAATTACCGCAGAACACAATCAGTAACCGATGTGAAAAAGGAGCTGAGATTTATTGGAAGACAGGAGAAGGGTGAAGAGAGTCATGCGAATGTATAAGGCGCATATTGGTGATGAAACATGGAAATATATTGGTATAAGAATTAGAAGAAGTGCATGGAAGGAAATAGATGACCATGACCACAAGCGGTATGGGAAGATTTTCTTTCGTAGGTAAGAGGGTCAGGGATTAGAATAAGTTACCAAGAGAAATGATGAATAATTTACCAAAAACGTTGGAAGAATTTAAAGTTGAAATTTGTAGAGAGCAAAAGTAGGTGGATACAGGAAAGAGGAAAAATGGGTGTTTAGGGAAATTGCCACCGGACCGTGCACTCCATAACAATTAAATTAAATTTATCTTGAACCTGGATTCGAATTTTGAATAGACATTAATATTTTTAACCTCGGTTTCGGTTGTACTCTTAAAAGGTAAATGAAAAATTTGTATTTCTGATCGAATGAACTTGACATGCGCATTGTGAGACCAAACATTCTACCATTCTTCGTTGGTGATGGAAACAACGATTTTGAGATATTTGGACGATCCGCTTTTGTTTGCAGTGTTAATTAGATTGGTTTCTGTTTTATTCATAGCGCAGTACTCCGCTATTTCTCTCCGACGGAAAGGGGGACAGAATTCATCTTGAATGTGAAATTGTTGCAAGCGTTATAGATTGAACATCTCAGCAGAGTTAACGAGAGTTGAATAGTCTGTTGAACATGACCTGTCTTCTGCAAATCAATTGGCAGAGATCGGTAGAACTTATTCCTCTTCCCATTTCAACAGTGATAAGTCTTTCCATAGCAACTGAAAGAAAGCTAGATCGCAGTAAGTTATCGTTAGCGGATTTATCTGTTGTTAGGGGCTAAGTATTTACTTATAACAATTGCAAAGTGGATGGCATCTTATAATTGATATAACACTACAGTAATAGATAAATATGGAAGACAAGTATGTTTAGCTAACATAATCTACACTTTCAAGTTAAATTTTGAAACATTTCACAAAACGACCTGCTGCCCTGTTTTAAAGTTATATCATTTGTCCATCTTATATGACAATTATTGAAAGTACTGCTTAAGTATCAGACACGCAGTACTGAAGCCTTTATCTGTCTTGTCGATTAATGGTATGAAGACAGGTAATATTACGCCGAAACGAATTGTTATCTTAATGGTTAAAGGAACTGGTACGCCTAAAACTTTTGAGTTCAATCTTGTTAAGTTTCTTAATTTTTCCGAAAAAGAATCCTTTAATCAATAACTTTCTTGCATTTTCTAATAACCACCACATTTAGAGAACTAATGTTGCTATCCTATTATAGAATAAGTACATAAGTGTCATATGCAAACTGGAGTCAACGAATTGTTCCAGATTTATCGTACCCAGAAACTCAATACACAATATTTGTATTGCTACTTGTGACTGGACACTCAGTTAATCAGCGTGTGTGAGGCAGCGTTTAAAAGAGAATTTTTTTCCGCTGTGAGTCAGACTTGACACTACGTTGATAAGGTGCAGATGATAGTGTGTGGAACAGCTCGTGACGTAAGGTAGCCCGCTTCTCAGGTCTGGCGACTTCCGCGAATTGTCTTTTAGAACGTATGAAGTCACGTAATGATAAGTAAGAGTCACAAAACAATGAGAACCCGAGTCTGATAGTTATTAAGTTAATAGTCCTTCAAAGTCGGTTGACTGTTTTTATATACATATTTGAATTAAAATAAACTTAGATATACAAATTATAAGTAAAAAAACTGTAATTAAGATAAGCCCTGATTGATCTCCATGGCGCTGATCGCTGAGGATTCTACTGAATTCCATGAACGTTTCACTTCAAAACTAATTGAATAACACGTTGCAATAAGATATAATTTGTCGTAACTCTAACGAGAGACAGATTTTAAAACATTAGTTTTTGGAGCTTTGTCTTTTAATATTATTCTGTCGTTCTTCGATCTTGTCATATACAGCTATCGGCAACACTATCATAACCGCTGCGCCACAATTTGATGATTGATTGTTATGTAACTTGACGTGAAAAATTGAAAGTGAAGAGTAAAATTTTTGTGATATCTTAGTTCTTGAGATATTGCCTATCAACAGTTGGTTATAATTGTAGTTCCTTGTCCTTATGACAACGTTTTTCTTCTGATCCAGACCGCATTTCAACCTCAACACAACCGGTAGTAAGAAAACAAAACACATTTGTGCGTGTCCAGTGGACTTTAGCTATTTTATTTGGTCCAGGCTACATCTCAACCTAACCAATTGAATTCTGGGACAACACACCTCCAGAATTAAGCAAGATATCAAAATTTATTCCTGTCTAGTTGACTTACATTAGAATCGATCATCAAATTGCGGCGTCACGGTTGTCGTAGAATTTCCCAGTTATCCATGGCAATCATGCTTCTATCCCCATTCAGTTAAAAAAAAAACTTGTTTATATACAGTTAAGTACGTGATTTCAGACAGCGATTGGTGATCGGAGCGTTGTGTATTGTACTAACTTTTTTGATGTTTCGGTTTGATTTCCGCCATAGAAGTATTATCAAATTGATGAAAGTGGAAACAGGGAGAACTGCAACAGCCTGATTCTTTGTTATAAGTGTTGGTTTGCACAGAATTACCGAGACGATAAGTTCATTAAACAGACAATAACCTTCTTCTATCACTTGTCGAAAGTAAATCAGTTGAGGTGTCCCGTGGATGTTCCTGAAGATCATTGACCTTGTTTTCCTGTCGCATACTGTGCTCTTGAGCCGGCTCTTCGGTTCAAGGCCATGCGGAGTTTCCAAGCGACTGATTGCCTTGTGTGCTGGATGATCGACACCATCTCTCACGGGCTTATCAAACCTCACCATTAAAACCCGCCAAATATACAAAACGCGTTTTCAGCTTCCTTTGACACACAAAATTGCAGTCCTCACTGTTATCACAAACTTTAATAATTATTCAGCACGTGAAACTAAGTGAAATCGTCATAAAGCTGGAAAACCAGATATAATTCAACTAGAGCAATGATGGGCAATTTTAATAGCTAATTATTTTTAGGGCTTGTATTATTTTTTACATTCTTAAATACCGAGAAAAATTTATATTTCGCGATTTCAACACATTTCACGTATAAAGCCACATTATGCCGTCCTAAATATTTTTGAGAATAATTAGGATGTGCATGATTTTCTGAAAATACAACTCCAGTTAGTCTTACAGGTAGACCCATCAAGAAAAATCAGAAGTCAAAGTTTCCAAACAAAAAGATAAAACTTTGATTGGTATTTTTCTTTTTCGCTTTAGTTTGAAACCATTTGTTTATACCTTTTTGAACTAGACCTAACAAAAGTGTCATGAGGCAATATGGGTAGAAATTTGCTGTAACATTGGTCTGAAAGACTATGAGAATCATCTAACTGAAGTTAGTTGTATTCTGTTTCCTCGGGAATAATTAAGAAGATATCTCTCACATGTAACAACGGTTGTCGTATTAATCTGATATTTATAATCAATGGGAAGGCTTAAGTTACTACACTGATGTCCCCATCAGCGTTAGCTTTAGCTCGCTGTTCCCGCAATATAAAAATCGCCAGTTTTAATCTGGCCAATGGCATGTCTGGTTTAAATTAATTGTGTGCGTCTTATGTTGTACTTACAATAGTGTGCATTAGTTACAACGTATGTCGTAAAATGCACTTTTCAGTGCAGAAATATGCTTTTAGAGTTGGCTGAATAGTTGGATATGCTGAACGCCTTTCGTTTTTAAGTTTCAACGTTCTCACGTCTTTAGTGTCAATTCAACTTTTGTTAAAACCAGGTACGTCTAGAAGTTGTTCACACCCTTCTTCTGATATTATTACGTAAGTTGAGCACTGGCATGTTCCATAAGCTGTAATTGCTTCCTGTACTTCCGTAAAGTTCCACAGGAGAAACGATTTACAGGACATTGAGAAAATCTATGCAGTTTATGCAAAAACTGCTGGTGTAAGAACAGCAGTTACGAGTCAACTTAGATATCATTTAGCTTTGAAAAATGCGGTTTACAAATCAATAATAAAAATTGCGGATGAGAAAAATATAATTATCCAAGGTTTAACTCTTTCTGATGACGCAATTGTTATGATTAATAGCTCTTTAAGTTACTTTGGACAATTTTTTAATAGTAAGTCATGCTACAGCTGGAAACTCAATCGTGAAATAGCTTAAAATGATACCTGATATAATGCGTTAGTGTACATTTTGTGCTATGTAGGATGTTATAAGCAACCTTTTAATGGATTTTGCTGTAGGATAGGTGACAACAGCTGACTAGAAGAACCACTGGGACTATGAATATCACTTACCGACAGTTATCTTCAGAAGTTTCCAGCTCAAGAAACTCACTGCGCTCTATTTGAATGGACATCTCTTTTTGATGTATTTCTATATGAGTAATGATCACCTTATTCACACTAATAACTTGTTAGTATAAGACCGGATAGACAAGAGGATGGCTGTAAGGTTATAAAGGTCAATTTCCAATAAAAGTAAATAGTAAAAAATCTTTCGTGTGTGAACATGTGCGAAAGTGATTGAACATCGCTCTCACTCTGACACAGCACGTGCACTTCCTGTGAATGAGTCAACATGTGTATAAGATGTGGAACGAAGTATGGCAGGAGCCAATGTCTCATTGCCTGGCATATACCTGAAAGAATAAAGGCGTTGATTTGGATTAAACAACGAAGTGTAGATACCATAACTAAGTGCTGTTAGCACACCCTGAACTTTCCAGGCAGTGCGCTTCTTATCTGTCTATGTGAATATTTTTATCTTTCGATTTAATCTTGAGATAAGCATCCTGAATGCAATTATTTTATTTTCTGCCAATGCAAGAGGCGGAAAAAGATAATTTCGATAAAAGGACTTCATACTACGGAAGTGGTATATTTATTATTTTCTCTAGAAAACTGAGTAAATTAAATAGGGTGGTTATGAAATCACTGATAATCACTCGATATATTTATTGCTACACACAAGATATGTTTATTCAAACATAAGAAATTCTCATTTCAGTTTACAGATAAATGTAATTAAGGTTAAAATCAAAGAGCGGCGAGCGATGATACCAGATTTTTTCTTTTTTGCCATGTGCTGTAACTTCTTTGTTTTATTCTTGAAGTTAAAACATCAACTCTGTTAAGGAAATTTGTGTGCCAATCTGATCTATTTGGAACAATATTTAACCAAAATTCGGTGCTTTAGATAGTAATTAAAAAGGAACTTTACTACTTTGAAACAACATAGCAATATGCAGATAGCTTACAGAATTGGTTCGAAAGTCATTTTGCAGCGAAACGCCTCAGGTTTTGACATTCTGGTTCGATGTGACTGCCATTTGTGATGTGGCAGACATCCAATCAGAAATCAATTTGCTGTCGAACTATATTCAGTATACTGCTCCTCACTTCTGTAACTGCGGCAAAGATTCAATTTCCAAGTTCCGTGCGAGATGCTGGTAAAATTGGAATTTAGACTTGATTTTTAAAGAAACCTCATAAAAAAATATATTAGATGTCAATTCTGGAAAGCAAGGTGGCCTTTCAATTGGCCATGAGGGGCCAGTACACCCACCTTGGAAACGTGCGTCAAGGAAATCCCTAAGTGCTGAAAGATAAACGTCTGTTTGAAAAGGAGTACATCCTGTTAATATGCAGATAACTGCTGAGTGAAGCAATTTTTAAACCTATCCTAATATACGATACCACAGTGAGCCCGTAGTCGTTTTACCTGTGCACTCCGTTGCTGTTTGAGCTAACTGAATTGGGTACACTGGCATTACATGAGTATTGAATATACAGCTCGAGCAAAATACACTTTCGCCAATTCCGCAAGTTAAGTGCATAAATTTCTATTTGCTTCCACAGTTATAAAGTCCTTTACCGAGCACCCTGTACTGTTGACCTTTCCTGTGAAGGCCCATGTATTTTCACTTTCTACTTTCGACGACTTTGAAGATAGTAGACTTGATCTGCTGTTATCTCACACGCTCTGAGCTGTTTATATCCATCATTAATGTCTTCTGCTGGAGTTTATCTTAAGAATTTCTTCACAAATCAGACCGTCTTTCCTGCTCTGGCCCCTCTATCTTTCTACCTCTAGGACACTGGTTCCCAATTAGAGGTAGGCGTACGTGAGGTTGCTTCAAAGGATACGCGAGGTAATCTCTTGGCTAAAGCAATCGCTAAGAAACATTACTATCACCTAAATACATTTTAAGGCAGTCAAACTGTGTGTCTCTGTGTGAATTTTATTATTGTAATAAACCTCAGAAAACTGGTTCCATGTTTTATTTATCACTGTACCTGTAAAGGGTACGCGAGGTTGATCTTTCTCTTGAAGTGGTAATCAGGAAAGGCTAATTGAGAACCTCTGCTCTAGGCTCATACTACCTAGCCATCTTTGGTAGGATTTCGTCACCCTTTCTTAATATGCGTTTGTGACATTTATACCGAACGTGGTGGGTGAGCGGTAACGCTCTGGCCTCGCATTCGGGAGGAGGCGGGTTTGAAACCCTATCCGGGCATGGTTTTCCATGGTGTCCCCACATCACTCCAGGCGAAAGCCGGGATGTTTTCTTCTAAAGTAAATGTCCGAATTCCTTCCCGTTCCTTGTCCCCAATCCTATCCCACCTTTAATGACCTCGACATCGACAAGGCGTAAAGCCATAAATAAAAAAAGTGTTTTGTGTTATTCTGTTGTACCGTTGACTGTAAAAAATCTCTAATTTCTGTCTTACATCATAGTGTATGTGGTCTGCTTTGCTACAGTCTCAGGAACTTCATTTCTGTGGCCTGTATTAGGTTTATATCTTAAGAGCCCATGTTTTACTTCCGTTGTTTTATAAAGCTTTATCTGGGTTTCTTTTCGGCATATTTTACCCAGTGAATTTTTTATCGTTACATTATGTAACTTATGCTGAATGTCCCTGCTTTTTTTATGTATAACATTGCATCCCAGATGTTTATATTATGATATCAGTTCCAGGCAAAACCTTCCAAAAATTATTTTTGATGTTATTATGTGTTTACGTCTAAATGACGAGCCTTTGGTTTTACTTTTACAGACATCACAGTCACATGTTTTATCTATTGAATTAACCAGATATATAACAAGCCATAGATTGTTTCCTGAGGAGGTGAGAACGTCCTAATCACCAGCGAAGAGTAACATCTCAAATGATTTATTACTTTGGATTTAATTTTCTTTGTCGGTTATCCTAAGTAAATTTCAATTACACTTTCTTAATACTTCGTTTTGAAATATCTGTATTTAAACAGTAGGAAAATCTGAGGCAGAAAAAAGATTGGATAGTTTTTTGGCCTTAGTGTCACAATAAGAGCAATTAGTAAATAATTGACCAACTGTAATAAGCTTCTGTTCGATGACTCTAACGCCCAGAATCATCACGATTGATAGTTCCACCTTATGTTATATAGCTGATAAGAAAATGGTACTCAAGGTATGTATTTAAAAAAAAACTACTTTTTTATATTCGTGAAATTGAGCCAGGGATGAAGAAACCGGTATTTTGACTCGAATACTTCAGTATTAAAATTGCTGTTGGACCATTAACATTGTCTGGAGGATAAATGGCAATTCTTTGCCGTAACTACACATTATCTTAAGCTTTCCACTCCGATGCCCAATTACGATGATCTCTACTTTTTCTTAAAGAACAGGAATAAAATTACGTGAACTTTAACTGGTCATGCCACTTGAATAAACAATACGATATTGGTTTTTAAAATGTAGGCAGCAATGGGCAAAATCAATAAAAAAAAGTAGGTTATCAAGCTAGACATGGAATTGACGGTTACAAAACTTAATTAAAATCAAATATTCGTCAAGGGAATTACAGTGTCCACAGTGTGATCAACCTGGCATCGCTTGTCGGATCAGTGCTCCAGTATACTTATATCGTCAGGAGATTTATTGTACGTTTCTCTCAAATTACATGTTGATCTAGTACTTACTGCAATATTTCTTTTTACTAAGGGCCTGGAATTACAGGGAAAGACGGAGGTTTGCACACCATTCGCAGACACGAGCAGTTAAGACATAACAAATTATTTTATTTTTGTTATTAGTACTCGAATTATTTTGAACACAATAACATATTATGGAAACTGGAATCATACATTCACATAAAATTCGCGCCAAAATAATGAAAACAGCTTCAGTGCTCTTCAAGCGGAAATTGATGAAAACAGGAATGAATTAAGTAACGTTAGTAGAGAGATAAAAGTAATCCCCACTAGATGCTTCCAACAATTAAGAGAGTTATTTAAAAATTTAATTTAATTGCAATGAAGCACAGTCTCCGGTGGCAATTTCCCTACACACCCATCTTCCCCCAATCCTGTACCCACCTACATATGCCCTCTACAAATTTTATCTTTGAATTCTTTCAAAGATTTCAGTAAATTTCTGGCGGAGATAGAGCTCTGTGGTTTGTTTCTAGATCTGAGCACCAAATTTGGGGTGACGTTGTCATTGAAATGTTGTAGTCACTTTACCACTGATTAGTTTCCTACCCATTACCTGTCTACCACAAGCAGGAAGCCTCGCCGAACGTAAAGTAATTCTTCTGCTTCTTCGGCACTGGAGACCAGTTCCTAGTCGGAAGCTGCAAGGATTGAGTTACACGACCACTCCCTGATTTATGTCACACGAAGAATCTGTCGCTGCTTTTTTCTAATAGTAGTATGTCAATATTTGTGAAGTCTTTGGCGCTGGTGCTGTGGGGGTCGTCCCTTCGAGAGGTCGATGCGCCCGCTTACTTATCGATTGCTGCTGGTGATGACAGCATCAGCGCCTGGGGCCTGGACCCTCTACCGACTACCTTGTTTCTGTTTAATAGCGGCGGCAAACAGACTATAAATAGAGAGCAGCGACCTATCGATCACCCTTACTACTGGCCGGGGTCGTTGCCGCTGACGGCAGCCGGCTGGCGGGGGTGAGGCGTCACAAATAAATAATCTCTCAACCACACAGCCCGAGAGCCAAGCACATAAATACTCCACGTTACCCAGAAACGCTTTCAGCCCACCTGTCTGGTATGGTTACAATTTTTTAAAAGAAGAGACAAATAATTTTATTAGTATTTTAATAATGTATCATCTCATATTTTAAAAAGTATTAGTTTTTTGCTAGCGAAAGTTTTTGCATCTTTTTAAAAGAATCTTCCAATGATTACGGGGAACATATCTCGTCGCATTATATTTTATGAGGTAGTAACGGTGTTTCATGAATAATTCGTGCATTTATCTTTCTCTTTCCAAAACTTATAACTGAATATCTTTGAGGTCACTGATTATTTAGTTTTAGACAGATCATGAGCTGACGTATCATTTTCATGTTTTCATGGCTGCAAATTTTAAAACACTATTTCAAAAACCATCGAAATTAGCGTGAAGAAACGTAAACGGTATTCTGAAGTTGTTTAGCTTTCGTAAAACTTCAGAAATCATTCGGTACAAATTCCTACATATTTTACCCTCGTCTCATTACAATAAATTAATGTTCAGGTTGGCAGATAATAGCTAAAATTGTATCATAATCCATCATTATAGTCTCATTTTTATGAATGGTGCCTTCACTTATCTTCACTTTGAAATAACGTTTACAATGAGATTTTATGTGAAAGAAGTAAACCGACTCCCTAAACATTCGACTTTATTTTGCAATCCAAGAAAGTTCTTTCAGTAATTCATAGCGATCCATATACTTGCGTGTTGTTGTAACGCACTATACAGTTGTGCAATTTCATTGAAGTTCTGCATGTAGTACGGTTACAAATTTTTTATCTTACTGATGCAGTAATTTTACTTGACGCTCTATGGATTAAGAACTTTAAAAAAAATGTCGCATCAGTTTTCAATGAAGCAATTTGAAAGGAAGTCTACTTTGATAAAACCTAGGTGGAACTTTCCCCAGTTGTAAAGTCGACTCCATCGACTAAATCGAAGTAATTTTTTATTAAAGAGCTGCTGACTCAGCATGTCACCTTTGAGCCCAGAAACGCATCGTAGACCCTTCAAAAACTCCACAGAAGCCTCTTCAACGTGGAAGACAGGGACGTTAATCAGTGGTAGTAGAAATCGTATGTTATTACGTTCATATTATTAACTGTTACATTAGTCAAGCGAACAATGAATGAGAAAGATTCAAAAACGTCCTAAGGCAGCATATTTCCCTGATTTTTCATTTTCCCGTTTTCGCATTCAAAATGTGCAGTCTGCTTGTTTACTTATTTTTCATACTGCACTTACTTGCTTTGCCCTACTTGGAAGTAATAGTCATAGATATTAGTAGCAAGTGGGTTTGCCAGATCACGAAAGAATTAACATATTCTTATTAGTCTTAGTAGTCTTAGAAGTTTTCATGAAAGAATAAAAAATGCATGATTAGTATTTTAGAGAAACTTTGTTCACATTTAATAGACATAACACTATTTGGTATATACGATCTATGGTTGTTACTCCTGACGGATTTAAGTCTACTGTACCCTTTGTTTTCTCCAAATTATTTCAGCTATGTTCGATAGCTGATATATCAGACAGGGTCTTTCATATAATTTTTCAGGTAAAACTTAACGCACACAATTATTATTAGCCCTGCTTATCAAATTCTCTTTTAGAATTTCTATTTACTGTTGTCCTGAAATCTCGCATTACAACTATTCCATATGTTGGCATACATATCGCATATCATAGTAGAATATCATTTATGTCTACAGCAGGAGGAAGCAACAGGCTATAACTTTCATTCACTTTACTCCCCGAATTTCAACGGTAAATTTATTTTCATTTGAAATAAAATTACTTCTTTCCGGTAGTCAGCGCCAAGGAATAAATCAACTTTAATGAAGTTAATTAATCTCTTGATATGATATATTTACTGTAAGCAACACACAAATTCTGAAAATATTTCGCTGTTGCATTGCAACAGCGCATCTAATAGTTCGAAACTTTTGTTTGGTTATGTATATTTATTTTTTACCGGATCACATGTCACTTTTGACGAAAGTGTTCCATTACATTTTACGGTCTGTGATGAGAATGAAATGAGTGTCTACTGCCTCTTCGTCGTTTTGGAATAGTTCCTGGCTACAACAGATGATCAACATTAACGCATTGTTTATCTTCCCAACCATAGAATTTTAAGAAATGATTTCTTTTACGTTCTTCATGTCATGGGTCACAAATCTGTTGTGATTATCTAGCCAGACGAGTCAGTGATTAAAATTGCGAATGATACTGAAGTTATTTGAATGTTCACAGACGTTTTTGTTCCATCATGGAACTAATTTATTTGTATGAGAAATTATCGGAACTATTTACGAAATAACAGTCCTTGGTTTAGGTCACGGATGCGCAGTATCCTTGGTTTCTTATTTTTGTGCAGGTATGTGAACCGTAAACGTCAGTCAAAGAGCTTGTGTTCTACAGAAACATGAGCAACAGTCTACGTAAAGTGTGTTTGAGAGCCTCCGACAGGAACTTTTAGTCGCTGCTAATATCCTCTTTTTCTTTTCCTCGTGACTTAATGCCTCGTCTACATCTAAATCATTAGAGGTGGGAAAGGACTGGGGGCAAGAACCAGGAAGAAATTCGGCCAAGGCATTTTGAAGGAACTGTCCCCGCATTCGCTTGAAGTTTTGGGAAATCATGTACAACCGAAATTTGGATGGTCGGACGGGGATTTGAACCAGTGTCCTCCAGAGTGCCAGACCCTAGCGTTACCACCTAGTATCCCCTTCCAGAACATTTCGTCCACAGTGGTGGGAGATAGGATTTTATTGGTTTCCTACTTCTTGGAATGAGTAAGATGATAATGGTTATTAATATCGTGCCTGACGCATTACAGTTTACGGAGAGAGTGGGAAGGAAGTTTGACTGCTTAAAAAAAATCAAGGAAGTTTACTGTCGAAGCCTTAAAGCAAAACGGAATGTATGTGAGCTCCATGTTTCATGAATAAATATTAGCAAAGAATCAAGGAGAATAAAACCGGGTTATAAGAAGAGATTTTTATCCTCTGTTTTAAATCTGAATCTTGATCTTCTAAGGACAATTTTAAATATTTTTCACAGGAGCAGTGTGTTCTTTAAGCATTATTTACATCTTTTGCAAATATTAGCTGCTTTTGTATTTCTTTTTTACGTGATTATATTTCAAATGTTTATGAAAGTCACTAATTAAAGCATCATTAATAGAGTTAGAGGAGCCAATAAAATCGCTGATAGTGGATGTTCATTTTGCTGAAGAGTGAAACAGCTGAGACACACACAGTTGCAAGAAGCAGAATAACACAGTGTCGAGATTAATCGAAAAACTTTTTTTGTCTCTGCGAGTTAGAAATATCTGTACTGTTACACAATTCGAGTAAACATAATTTACAACACTGTTCATTCATCGTATTCAGGTTGTAAATTTATCTCTTGATGCTGAAGATATCGCAAACTGCTACTGAAATAGTTGAAATAAAACAATGCGCTTGACGAAACCAAAACAAGATAAAGCGTTATTCAATATGTCAGTTTAGAAGTTAGTCATTTTATCGCTCATTGAAAAGTGATGATAAGAGTTTTAGATTCTGATAAACTAAACAGCAATATACAGCACAATAAGTCAGAGGAATATTTTTTTTCCTAATTGCTTTACGTCTCTTCAACGGCTAAGGTCATTAGAGGCGGGATGGAACTGGGGACAAGGAACGGGAAGGAATTCGGCTCTGGACTTTTTGAAGGAAGCATCCCGGCATTCGCCTGGAGTGATTTGGGGAAACCATGAAAAACCCAAATCTGGATGCCCGGACGGGGATTCGAACCCGCGTGCTCCTTAATGCGAGGGCAGAGCGTTAACCGTTCACCCACCATGCTCGGTTTCAGCGGAAATTTTAAATAACCTTGACAAATACTGGAAAGGTAAGGTAATTTTTTTTTTTTTAAGGCCGAAGTCACCTGTTTGGGCAAGCACAGCAATTACATTCTCATCTTGGTATTATTAATGACCAGTAAAATCGCTATTAGTGGATTACATTTGATTCTTTTTACTGGTTCACGGTATTTTGGGATGGATGTCTTTCGATATGTTATCATCATTACAGCGTCATTAGAACTCAATCTCAAGCCGTCTGCGGAATTGGCTTATCGAATACTGATTACGTAATTAGACTACAGGGAGCAACGTTCGAACTGGAATGACTTTCTCTCCGCAGTATATCGTCCAGGTTTACTGTGCTTTTTCTGGTAGTGATATAACTGCTCCTAGACAGCCGTGCTATTAGAAAGGAGCGTGAAAAAATGGCTCGACATGCTGCCTGAGTGATTTCGGGAAATCGTGGTACCCGACATGGGTTTGACTCTCATTTTTCAGTGTTATTTTTTCGCTGGATTCACAAAGTTCAGTTCTTCACTGATTTAAATACAATTAGCTGGTATAGGACGTAATATGATCCGATATTTGCCTCTTCTTCTTCACCACCTTTTCCCAATGTTATGGGTCAGATGCTTTTAATGAATTTTTACTCTTCATTGGCACGGTCAAATTTGGAGTTTTGATTTTACGGCCGCATGCCCTTGCTGACGCCAAGCATTTTATGCTTATTACCAGGACTTACTACGTACTAATGGAGGAAGTGAAGTGTTGACATCTATCTGCGAAAGGTGCAGCTATGTTCTGTGTGCAGGAACGTAGCTACCATAGGGCTAGGTGGTGCAGTACACCGGGACCCCCATGCTCAAGGTGCCCCTTAGTGCAGCCGAGGGGGCCCCACGCGCAGCTGAGAGGGCCCCAAACGCGGCTCAGAGGCCCGTGGGCCTTCAGGGCAAATCAAATGGACGACCTTTTTGGGGCACCCAACCACAGCTCAGGGGCCCCATGCTCAGTTCAGGGGGGCCCCTACAGCAACTTGCCAGAGCAAAAAAAAAAAAAAAAAATCTGGCCTGAGGACCCAAATTTTTTTGCACCGGGGCCCTTTTCGACCTAGCTACGCCACTGTAGATGATAAATGTATTACGTTTGGTTTGTGAAATGTATAATTTATGAGGCGGAGATTAGGGTCCGTCAGCATTCGTCTTGTTGGCTGCGGAAAATCGCCAAAAACAGCAGTCAGGACATCCGGTATGTCGGAATTTGGGGTCGTACCCGGGCACGTTGTATCTCCCCGATGCAGTATGTGACGCCTCAGCACTTGTGCTACACTGGCTGGTAAGATCTGTTATTCATTGTGTGACGGTAATGGTGTCTTTTTTTTTCTTTAACTTCTTTACGTCTCTCAACATCGAGGTCTTTAGAGACGGGAAAGGATGGGGGGCAAGGAATGGGAAGGAATTCGGCCATGGCCTTTTGAAGGAAGCATCCCGGCATTTGCCTGGAGTGATTTGGGAAACCATGGAAAACCCAAATCTGGATGCCCGGACGGGGATTCGAACCGCCGTCCTCCCGAATGCGAGGCCAGAACGATAGCCGTTACACCGCCACGCTCGGTGGTAATGGTGTCGACTCTGATAACTCTCATATTTGTTAATTCACTGACTATGGAGCGATAAAGAGCGGAAAGTTTTCAAACTTAATAGCTGGGCACTTCATTTTTATTTTGGATACTCGATTATATTATTAATATAAAATATAAATATTATTAATATAAAATAATATCGCATATCTCGTTGGAGTACCCGGAGTGCCTCTTATCATGCTTACAGTCCAGTCAAGGCTGGTGATAGGTTCCTCCTCAGATGTAGGTAGGGAGTGTCCATTAATTTCGTGAGGTGCTTTTCCCGAATTCCGGACCCCCTCCCCCCCACCCTGTTATGACGAGAATTTTGAGGGGACTTCTCCCCCCGCCTCCCCATGCTGACAGACCTCGTAGTTTTTTTTAGACCTTTTTTCAGCTCTACTGTCCATCGAGAATTTAAATAGATGACGTGAGATTTCCGTCAACCCCGTCCCCTTTGGTGAGATTTAGCCGGACCCCCCCCCCCCTATATTTCACCTCACGTAATTAATGGACGCCTCCTTATTTCACTAAGAAATTAATTCTACGAAAACTTTATTAAATTATACAATATCCATGCACGGACTCGGAAAAATAAAATTTGTTTGCTTTAGATTTGTAACGTCTGAAGTTTTCTCTCAGCTAGGGCAGGGAGGAACAAAAATTATGAATTTACCCCACTATCGTCCTTGCACTTTAAGTAATAATTTTAGATGGTGAAAAAAATATTATATAAACGCACTATTGTTAGGTGGTCTTAAGACTTAGTTTATGAAGTACCCCATTTGTTGCGATACGTTTTCTTCCCACTCCCTGACAGTCACGGTCGACGGGTAACTCTTCTGTCATTGCCGGTTCCCGTAATACATGGTCACCCAGTGTCGCGAGGAAACGACCTCGTTTGTAGTTGCGCCTTCCTAATGAGCAGCGAGTTACGTATGGAGCTTACCTGTAATTGTAACATATACACAACTTCTCTGAAGGCAAAACCAGTCATAAATATCACTGCCTATACCCCAAGCTCTGTATCAATGTAGACTTGTGGCTTTGACCTATGTTTTTCTAATATCATAATTTTTACTGTAACGATTTTCTTTTTCAATTTCGCGTTCTCCAGAGTAACAAAGGTCAAAGACATTCGCAACACTTAATTAAAAATGCCAACACGAGATCAGACCACTAGGCAATATGCTTCCAGGGCCGTCTTATTTCTAGGTAGCAACTGTTTAGGTCACATTTAGCGAAAATTGATTCTAGATTTCAAGAGTGAGTAATACCCAACATTTGTATATTTTTCAAGGCGGGCTGATTGGCACTTGATTATGAACTGAAACGTAAATTTTCTAACATAACAAAAACTGTACTCAACAAGATCTCCGGTATCTGCTTAAATTAGCGCGATAAGTTTTGTGTTCTATACCAAGCTTTACGATTAGTTAACATTTCGTATACTGTTTCTCTGTGTCAGTTGCTGATTCACGTTATTTCTTTTTCTGGGGAGTATTTACAAAGCAATTTAAAGTAAGTGCATTATGACTGTGCTAATACTGGAGCTGCTTAATACTTTGTAGTAATGTTGAACGGCAATTTATAAAGTATTTGAAATTTTATTATTGTGGCGATAGATATCCATCTCTAGTGTACTGTTAAGCAAAGTGATCCAATTGCTGAAGAACATTAATCAAAATAGTAAGCGATGGACTTGTGTTATTTACGTATGCAGGCATCTGTTAGCAGAGAGCCCACTGGACGCTATACAATCACTTACGATCCCGAGCCAGAGATAAGGGAACAAACAAACTATTCCCGGAAACGAACTACCTGAGCTGAAAGCACCTGCTAACCTAGGGACACGAAATATCTCCTCAGAAGAGGAAAGTATGTATTTCATGATATGTGGACTCCGGCTCCGCATATCTTTCAGGAGCAGCTATGTGGTACCAACAGTACGTCGCTCCATCTCGGCGGTCAGTGTCCATCTGGATACACACGATGTTCCAACATTGCTCCTCATCTAATCCTCGTCCTCATCTTGTTCTGGTATGTGATTATTGTAGGTCATTTCTTCCACAGTTGCTTGTTAAACTATTAAAATTGCGTTGTAAGTTTACCAAGTCTGGAGTAGAATATGTGTGTGTTAGTTGTGTTTGTTCTGGTATCATCAGGAGTTAATATGACGCAGTATGATATATCAAAGTCAGAAACATCTATTCTTCCTATAATTTTTGCTATAGTATTAAGAAAGCCTGTTTTCTAGTAGCTAAATAAATACTTACACTTTTTGTGTGGATAGTGACCTACAAATGTTGTCGACCATAAAACCTTCAGGAGCACCACTCTTCCACCATCTTCGAAACCAGGGTGCGCCAGCTGTAAGGTCATTAAATCCTTTTAAATAGTCCATAAAAATTAACAGACAAGTGTTTATTGAATCTTAATCTTTATGGTGCTTATTTAAAAAGAAGGTGCTTTTATGACTTATCGTGAAAGAATACAGCATTGTTCAATGATAACACTAAAAGCAACGCGGTCAATAAACAAAAACCATTTAATTACTTAGACCAATCTCAAATTAGATATCAGCAATAATTTACCACATCTGCCAAAAGCCTTCGCTTAAACTTGTAGGCTACTGGTGGACTGATCATGTTGTTAACCTCAGTGTCAATAGAAATGGTGTTTCAAACTGAGATGGAAAACAGTGTTTAGTAACGAATAAAAATAAGTCAGTATGACAAATCATGAACAAATTTTCGTGACTGATATCTTTCTGACTTCTTATAGAACTTTATCTCGTCACTGTTTAGTTTAAATATGACGTGATTGGTGTATGCAATGAAGTTATTAAAACTATGAAAATATTGGAAGAAAAGTTATATGCGTTGGTGATACGAGTGGCAAATACGCAGATTATAAAGAGCACGATCTTTGAACTGCAACGAATTTCCCGGCGACTGCATCAACTGTGATTATTCCTAAGAAATTAGAAATCTGAAAAGTTGAGTAGTATACTTACAGACAAATTTGTCTTTTGTATTTTTTACCCCGAAATCAGTTATTCATGAACAGTAAATGTTATATGAAAACAGTCACAGAAACATTTAGCTGCTACCACACTCAAGATTCCGATTTTCTTCTAGGAAAAGTATTGTCTGTCGAATATTCTCAATAAATATTTTTTCCAATAAAAACTTCTTGTACTGTTTGCCTTTAATACAAGTCTAAATGTTCTTCACTTATTTCTTTTTTGTGACGATAAAGTTACTAATAATTAATCCTTTACATGTAAAAAGTCAGTTTATGGGTTATTCATATTTCGAAACCGCAGAAAAACACGTTAATCCAATTACGAGAAAGTAAATGCTACGTTTCTAAAGTTGGAGGGTGAAAGTGGAGGCTACGTATGCGCAATATTGATCCAGAGGGGAGACGAGCCACTAATGAAAATTAGTGTTTGTTCCTGCAGGTGGGAGATTACGATGATTATTTTGCCCAGGGAGGGATGAAGGCAACGGCACACGGTTATCATGTTTACGCCCTTAACTAATTTCGTGGATCGATACTGTTAAAACTTGTCAATAATCCACGGCTTAACTTTGAAAGAAGTTTCTTCCTATATTTTATGGGCAGACGCACATAAAGTTTACGCCCTTAATTTATTCCGTAGACCAATACTGACAAAACTGTCAATAATCCGCGGTTAAACTTTGAACGAAGTTTCTTCCCGTTTTTTATACGCACAAAAAAAATGCTGGATACGCGTACTTTTAGGAGTAGTTACGTATTCTGACGTAGCTTTTATTTATTTTTACTTTGGTGTTTGTGACAGTCTTTTCATATTAAGAACTCGTAAAAAATGTTTTAAGTCATGGTTCTGGGAGGTATTAATAAAAAAGCTGGAAGTTGAATAAACTATCCTACTACATTTGTTTATGTTGATTGTCTCCTCATTGTACAGTCATCATTCTACCTGTATAAGTAGGCACTGGATTTTCAGTCTTTTTTGTCGCCTCACATCTCCACATCATCGTTATCTTTGTTTATACCCAGCGCAACTCATATCATTATCAAATAATTTCTGCTGCCCTCAATTTATGCCTGATATCTTTCACAAATCGGTGTATGCTTTTCCTATATGGTATTTCTATGTTACATTTCGACAGTAGAGTGCTACGAAACGATTTTTTACTCTAGTAATGTTTTTACTGTACTCCAGTTCTGAATTTCTAGTTTCATTTTAAATATCTTTCACAGCCTATTAGGCTATGTATCATTCTTGACCTCATTATGGGTTGTGGTGTATGTATCAACAGTAAAAAAATTGTACGTCTTTGCCAACAACTTTCAGATTATTCATGAAATTGTAGTACAGTTCACCTATTCCAGTTGCCTAGTAGCTAAGCGTTTACATCTTATTTTCGCGGCTTTTTTTTGTATCTCCTCCCCAGACACAATTACGTGTACTGTGTACTCGATATAACATAAGGATGTTAACCGCTTATCGTAAACCTACAGTTTCCTTACTGTGTAAACTAGTTCTTTAAGAAACGACCTGCAGAACTAAGTTTAGTTTCGAAATAATTTTATCCGCTGATAATATTGTTCTACGTGATTAAAGTCTCTGACATTCTGATCGTAACCCCGGAGTCAATTGTTTATTAGATTGTATTATTATGTAGTTTTTAAATTCTAAACTGGGAACCACGTATTGCGCGTGGGATCCGACTTTTTCGTTTCCAAGCTGTGGTGATAAATGTCGCACTGGAACATTTTTCGCCGTCCCCTCAGTGACGATCACTTCATCTTCACGAGATCATCTATCATATCGGAAATTTCGGCAGCGTAGCTCACTCCCAGATGTAATGAGCTGGTGTTCCTCCTCTGGGAAATCTCGTTGTTGTGAAGATGGGCGCGCCCCTGCCTGCTCCAAAGTAGGCCACTCCAGAGGAGACGGAGTGGAGAGCGCGCTGGAAGGAATGCGTGCCTGACATAACACAGGCCGACGCAGCACAAGTGCCATCACACAGGCTTTCCTTACTTTCCTTTATTGTTACCTTACAACTAAACATGAATTATATTAGGTACCAGGTCACAAGCAATACATTTCTTCGTAGATTGTGGTACCTTCAGTATTTCGTAACGAATGACATTACTTTCCCCTGTTTTATCTGATGTTATTTAAATGTTTGTCATTCGATAAAGTAATTCAGTCATGGAACTGGATTGCTATTCATTGTTCTAAAGCGCACTTGACAAGAGGCCTTTGCTAAATTTTAGCCGTTTTTTAAAAGTAAAAATCTGACTTTAGATGGTATTCAGACACACGACCAGCCGCAAAAGTATTATTATTTTTTCTTTCAACGACTGATTGATCTAGGAATTAGAAAAAAACTTTTTAAAACTCTCTGTATGGAGCACAGCACTTTACGGTAGCGAAACATGGACTTTAGGAATACCGGAAAGAAGGAAAATTGAAGCATTTGAAATGTGGTGGTACAGAAGAATGCTGAAAATTAAGTGGATAGACAAAGTAAGAAATGAGCGAGTTTTGGAAATGATGGGTGAGGAAAGAAGTTTGTTGAAGAAGCTTACATAAAGGAGAGACAGGCTGGTAGGTCATATTTTGAGACATGCTGGATTGTTTAATTTGCGGTGGAGGGAACAGTCGAAGGTAAGAACTGTAGAGGAAGACAGAGATTAGAATATATGAAGCAGATAATTGAGGACGTGGGTTGTAAAGGATATTTAGAGATGAAGAGGTTAGCACATGATATGAAAGGATGGAGGATTGCATCAAGCCAGTCGAAAGACTGATGACAGCAAAAAAAAAAAAAAAAAAATACCGTATAACTTTTGTCACCAATATTATTGTGCTCTACAGTCTGAACAATATACGGCAAACATAGCGCTTAATTAAAACTACGCATAACCTAGGCTGGACTCGAACCAGCAAACTATACAACTCAAGACCAGTGTGTCGGTTCCTACGCTGCGTGGGCTGCTAAAGACGGATCTTCCCTCTTTTGCCAAATGCAATAAATTCGTTAACTCTTCTGTTACGTGGCTTCATCATTTTTATTAAGTTGTATACTTTCTACGTTCTTTTGATAGCTGAAAAACTGTGAGAATATCTAGTTTTCAGTTTAAATATACTATTAAGTGCTGTATTAACTTATCTAAATCAATGGATGAGGAAGAAGTTCAGTTTTGGCGACGTAGTGAAAACTAGAAGGACGCAAAGAAACTGGTAGACCCTTAGGAAGATACTGTGTAAAAGTACAAAGTGAAGACGGAACAGGAATTAATAACTAATTCTAGAAGTGAATAAGAAGATTAGCTTATCTGCTTTAAGAGGTTTAACTTTACACCTGTACTCCCATCGTGACTGGAGGACGTACGCACTTATTTCCGAAGTAAATGGTGAAGTATACGGTGAAGTATTATAATAATACTAAAGCACTCTGTAGATTGCGGGATTATATTTTCTATTTAGTTCACATTAATTCACGTAAGAATTTCTATTCAGTATGTACCATGTTGGAGTAGGGTAATGAATTTACGTGTTACTTAAATCGGGTAAACGCGATATGCGGCCCGCCTTGAATGTTTTTCTGGCCCGCGAGATTCATCACACTTTTACAAAATATATTTATTTTATAATGGACAAAGTAGTGAAACCCAATGTATTAAAAAATACATTATTTGTGCATCCATATTTTCAAAAATTATTTAATTTAAATTTATATATTTTTTATATATCATTTTAGTGTTATATGTTTCTATAAAGTATGCGTTTAGTATCATTAATATAATATTATCTATGTTTACTTGTAAGAATAATAGTAAACACAATAATAATAACTCTTATGTTTTAACTTTTCACTCCAAAAGAACTCTATAGTGGGTCTAAATCTAATGTAGAGATATATAATTTTATATGCGGCCCGCGGAATTATGATGTATTTACAAAGTGGCCCTCAAGATCATTTGGGTTGGCCACCCGTGCTATAGGCAAACATTTTTCAGCCATGTTCAATTCTTTCTTCCCACCAGCCTCAATACAAAACAGTGTATAAGATTGAAACAGTGTGCTGCGATACCATCTGTACATTTGTTCGCTGCTACGGCTCGTGACTCAGATCTTTTTTCTAAGAATAGATAAGATGCAGCTGTTCCGAATGTGTAGAGAGTGGCATCTGGAATGCGTTAGTAGCGAGCAGTATCCCGGGATTATTGAAAATTCCAGCGCCTGCAGTTTACAGTACCAGACACCCCACGTGCTAGAGGTGTCTCCCTCGCACTACACTCGGAACACTCGACGGCTCAGCCCGGGCGAGGGGAGACCACAGGCAGGCCGCAAAGAAAACCCACCAGTCGCCCAGTCATCCTTGATCATCCATATCTCTCTAAACGGTAAAAAAAAAAGAAGACTAATTGTCTGACAAAAATGCATATCGTGATGGCAGTTTTTCTCAATCTATGGTCAGCAGAGCTCTAATTTTCCGCAGAGATGTTTCAGATGGTCCGCAGGTAGAATATTATAAATTTAGATAGCCTACAACGGTATAAGCGAATATAAACTCTAAACCCAACTTTTTAACAGTCACGAATATATCAATAACTAGACAAAAATCTGGCATTTCTAGGATTAGGATATGACAGCATTGTTCCTACAAGTCTATTCATTTCCGTTTGGCATCAAAAAAGCTCCGTTAATGTAAGGATTAAGTAAATAACGGTTTTCTGTGGGTTTTGTAGTTGGTGTGAGCATTGGTAACACGGTGAAGTAAATAAAAATAAAAAAGTGTAAGGTTTTGCGTGTTATTCGGTGATATAGTTTGGCATCGAGCCTGTAGAAACATTATTATTCATTTGGTTATTAAATATTAAGAGTCTGGTCAATATACAATTAACTTTTAATAGTTCAATTCCAGTTTCATAACTGTGTTACCGTAGGGATATAATACATGCTTTTGGATTTTATTGTGTTATAATTGTACAGTAAAAATGTCCCAGATGTTAATAATATAGGTAAAAAAGTTAGTGGTCCACATCATTATTTTTTACAATTACTGCTCCTTGGGATGAAAAGGGTTGAGAAAAGTTGCCATAGGATAACGAATTTTTCCTTTGTGATTATGTTGATGTCCTTCTCAAATTTTATTACAAACACAAAGCATTGCATTTGAATTCCTCAGTACCGATAATTACATACGAAAGCGCCAGAGAATTAATTCACAGAGTGTGCTGATATTATCTGGTAGATAGACGTCGTTGGTTTCGTCTGAATCTTTGTCGAACGTGCGAACATCCACTTTCACTTGCGAGTCGATGAAATACTTCGACCACCAGCCTATCTGGGACGAAATGACCCTACAGATAAAGTGAGAGAAAGTAGATGAGGTTGTTATACTTATATGTTCCCTCGTGCTATTTAGGATTGTAATGTACATCCTCTGCCACCCACGATTTTGTGAACTGCAGAGTTTGGTGTAGAAATTGAACAACATTCCAAAAAATAGATGTAGGATTGGGAAAAAAACAAAAGGTTGGGAGCTAAAGAAGCACTTGCAATGACATCATAAACGAACCAAGGTTAACATTCGGTATGTATTGGAGACGAAGTTTTTAATAACAAACGATTTTCAGTTTCATGAGTACATATTTTCTCATTTATTCTCAAGTACTTTTTTTTTATTTGTATTACAAATACTGCGAATATGAACCGAGAAATCAATTTAGTTGAGAACAGAGTAATGTAAAAATCTATAAGAAAAATCAACATATCTTTTCCAAAATAATTTTCGTTCAAAATGCTTACTGAATCCTATCTTAAAGTTGAGCAGATTTTTTTTTTTTTTCAGTCATCTAGCTGGAAAATTTGGATTGCATTTTTAAATACCTGTTCAACAATGCAACTCTCAATGTGGTACCTAAAAAAAATAACCCTTCTCTCTGTTACTAGTGTGGGGAGGTACCGTAATTTTATATTTATTTATCTGCTGATCTGTTTAGTGGTCAGTAAAACACTTATTGTGAAGTTTCATCGCAAACAATGCAAAGTTGGCGGAATTATGTGAATGTGACATACGTTTTAAAGGTTCAATTTTTTACGTCTTGACTACGGAAGAACTTTAGACTGTTTTATACAGGGTGTTACAAAAAGGTATGGCCAAACTTTCAGGAAACATTCCTCACACACAAACAAAGAAAATATGTTATGTGGACATGTGTCCGGAAACGCTTACTTTCCATGTTAGAGCTCATTTTATTACTTCTCTTCAAATCACATTAAACATGGAATGGAAACAGACAGCAACAGAACTTACCAGCGTGACTTCAAACACTTTGTTACAGGAAATGTTCAAAATGTCTTCCGTTAGCGAGGATACAAGCATCCACCCTCTGTCGCATGGAATCCATGATGCTCTGATGCAGCCCTGGAGAATGGCGTATTGTATCACAGCCGTCCACAATATGAGCTCTAACATGGAAAGTAAGCGTTTCCGGACACATGTCCACATAAGATATTTTCTTTGTTTGTGTGTGAAAAATGTTTTCTGAAAGTTTGGCCGTACCTTTTTGTAACACCCTGTATATATAGGCGATATTAAGAAAAGTAGTAAGTTCTTAAAAAGCACGTGCACTGGAGGCAACGCGCTGTTTCCTTTAACCGACCTTGTGCACAAAGACAGATATCCACTTCTCAGAAACATACAAAAATTTACAGTGGTAAACACGTAATTCGAACAAATTGCCATTGTAACGCATACTCGAATATTCTTGATGCTGAATAAGCCTGCAATGTATTGAGCTTAACATACCATTATTATTGTCCAAAAACACATTCGACGATTTGACTGGGTGACGTCAAAGTTCAATGTATATTTCATTTTTAATGTTTACCGTTATACTAAAGGCTTTTTTCGCCGTTTCTTCCAAGAACTTGGTTTCGAAGTTGGCTTCTGGTAATCTAATAATCTTACAGCTCCTAATTTTTGACAGCTATATGCTACAGTTCTATAAATGAGAATGCCTTCCCGGGCTTTCACACTTTTCAGAAATTTTGTGAAATTTTACTGCTTTCTACAACCGCTGTTTCATCACAAAAACCTGTAGCATTTTGTGAAATGACTTGCACCATTTCTAAGATAAAGATACACCAACAATTGTTTAGTGATTCTTTGTTTCTTTTTTACGGAATTGTGACAATGAGTGACAAATTAAATGCAAGGGCATTAAAAACGATACTGTCGAATTCAGTAAATTTAACTTTCAGTCTGTGAATGGTTTATGGTCACTATACTATAGATTCAGCGAGGATCATTGCCCAAATACTCTGACAGTGTTTCATATTACAAGGTTCTCTGTATCGTTTTTGAGGTTGCAGCGTGTATTGGCTAATAGCATTTTGGATAGAGAGACGAAAGTGCGAATGCTATCCGTCATGAATTAACGTCTGTTTATGTAGAAAAGAGCTTGCTGAAGTAACTAAGGAATTGTTGCTTGGTGGTCGCAAGGCAGTTGAAAAGAATCTCCTGCACCAGCGTCCTGTAACGGAAATAGTGAACGTCTCCGGGTTTTAGCTTCCAGAATTTATCGCTGGCTCACAGGGATCGCGCCAAGAACTTGCTCCGCAAATAAAGATGTGCCCAGACAGTTAGATGTCTTGCTGCAACTCGAATCGCATCTTCGACGAAAGTTGTTTAAAAATTATGATGAACTAAGGTTCGATATAAATAGCTGATTACAGACACTGCACGTGACTTGGGGCAAACTAGGACTGGAGTAGCAGAGAAATATTTGGAGAGTGAAGACAACTGTGTGAAAGAGTAAACATGAAAGTTGTAATGCGAAAAAATAAGATAAGTAAAGGATCTGGTATATTTTCTGAATTACGAAATCTTAATTCATAATCCTCGCAGCCTGAAGAACTCGAATGGTGATAAAATAAACAGACAGCTGGTTCTCGCTGAACTTTACGTGGACGGCCTTGCCCCTGGCTCGTCTGAGTTCCAGCATTCCAGCACGGCTTGCAGGAGGTAACGGACTGGAGAAAGTGGACCAGCTGACTGTCGTGGCCTGCGTCCAGCACACCTTCCAGGGGCCAGCCGCTATCGAGCGGCAGACGGGGTCGTTCAGATGTGTCAATACGACAAGAACTGGTAATATGATCACGTGTTAATGTTTGTAGATGAGATACAGGTTTAACAAGGGAACGGTTTTTTTAACTACATATACAGACTAGACTTGAAAATGACAGCGTATGAACGGAAAATGTTAAGTATTGCTTTCAGAACAAAATTCCTTTTCAAGGCGATTAGCAGAAGAAAGTATGCAAAAGCATAAATTCAGTATTATTAATAAATAATCGACATACAGTAATGACAATAATCTTGAACTGTGGCTACACTGAAAAGCGACTGACTGCATTGAGCTTCGATGTTGTGGGAATGGAACTTAATTTTAGTCTCCTTTAAGCACTCAACATTATGAGATGAATAAGGAGATTAGTCTGCAATGCTAAAAATGCAGATATTTTTTCTATAAATCACTTCGTCAACTAAATTCAAACACGCTTGCTTATTTTTCTTTTTTCCATAAAATGAACCGAAAAACTATTGTGAATAATCTAAAGCTTGATGTCTACAGCCCTTGCTTTTGAATACTCTTGTGATAATGTATGTAATAATTGTGAAAGTTGTTTTGTGACTACAGTAACGAGTGCTCTGATTGTATTTGACATTTGCATTTAAAAGTGTCCTGGCTCTGTGTTTCTAAGATCCTTTATTCACCCCACATTCCATACCACATCTCGAGTAACTCTGCTAAAATCTAGTTAATTTACCTGGAATTTAATGGTTTCAAATTTGAATATCTTAGGAATACGTGGAAAATTTAATAGAATTTGTGCCTCACATGTACAACATTTTTTTTTTTTTAGTTTTATGCATTAACATAGTATTAAGAAAGAACTTTCTAAAACTGTATGTGTAGAGCAAAACAATCCATTAATACCAGAAAGAGAGAAAAGTTAAAGTATCTGAAATGTACGATAATATCACAGAAGACTAAGTTTAGTGAGATTGCTGAGGAAACGTGTTTGTGGAAGTCTCTGATAGAAAGAAGAACCATGAAAATGGATCACACTTTAAGCCTTTTTTTCCCTATAGGAAGAAACAATCGAAGAAAATCTAGACAAATATTAAAATATATGTAGCAGTTAATCGAGAACGTGTGATTGTAGTTTGTAATGTGTATGTTAAAATTAGCTCAGGTAGGAAGAGACGAAAGATTGATTAAATCTAGTTTAGAGAATAAGGACAGGAAAAAGCATCAGGAAATATAATAACCCACAAAGCAACGTACTCTATTGACTTCAGGTTTTTCCAAACCTAGTTACGTGCTGACATTTCAATTTCTATCAAGAGAAAATTTGTTAACTTTATTCTGGAATATCTAAGTTATAGATGAACTTGCGCTAAGCCGATTCATCCAATATGTTGCGAGAAAGGATTATGAAAATTTCGTGGCTACACAATTTAATGCAGTCAGAAACAAGTAATATTTTAAAAATGTGATATGCAACTGTACGGTAAGTGAGGGAAATGCTAAATTAAGTTTTATTCCTTATTATCGACTAGTGTCAATATCTGTTGCCACGTGACTGTTTAGTAAATCCAAAAATAACTGACTCTTGAAAGATCAATCAACTGGTGATCCTTGTTCTGAGTGAAACCTTCATTTTGCGAAAAAAATTTAGACCTTCATTTGCATACATCGTAAAATTAAATAACGTTGAGTGGTAAAAAAAATTTTAGTTTGCTGGACGACTTTCTCTGGCTGTCACGTTATGAAGCTATACGCCACGGTGTGTGGGCTAGGTGAGTAGCGTGACGCCGAGTCCACAATGGCGAATTTGTGTCGTCACGGGTCGAAGGAACTGTCGAGATAGCGCTGACAAGAACAAAAGCAAAACCTCAGAAAAGAGAAAGCTATCGGTTATTTCAATAGACTTCTGCACATTTAATATCCTGACCCACCAGGTTATACAAATGTTGCAGGTTTAACGACAGAAAAGTCATTGCAACAAGTGGAGTCACGAAAAGTAGCGTGACTCAGTCTCTTTACATAACAAAGATTCCCCTGAACATCGCAACACTTGGGTCCAAGGTAGATACTTTTATTTCGTTTTTATTTGGCCTGAAGCACCAAATGGCTCAATACGACCATCAACTATTTATATAGATAATCAATACATTCTAAAAATAAGTAAAGCATTGTGCTGGTAAACAAATCAATGTACAGGATAATTATACATAAATCAAGAATTAAGATGACAAATAAATGAGTACTATTTACCGAGTAAAGATACTTTTATGAAATACTAACTCGTACCCGCGACTTCGTACGCGTGGATTAAGAATTTTTTGACAGAATTGAATATAGAAAGTTGTTGGAAACGAAGGATTGGTCCCAAACAACACCGAGTCGGCATAATATGACAGGAGAGCTATCACTATATCATTCTGCCGTGGAACCAGTCTCTTGAAGAGAATCAATTTCCAACATATTTCTGTCACCATTCGATAAGGTGTCAAAATTTCGTGACTACAACTATTAAACATACTGGAGAAAATGTCCTGTGCACTTCATACAGATTTTCTTGTGAAATTCCTTCTATATCGATATAGCCATTTTGTCGTCAAAACGTAACAAAAAGACAGAGACTTACTTCCGTATTTATAGTATTACTACTGCGGTTCCCACACACACACACACACACACACACACACACACACACACACACACACACACACACACACACACACACGCACACACACACTGACTGCGAACAACCCCTGAGGAATCATTATAACGTAAAAAAGTGTACACCTACAGCATTACAAGACTACCTACGATTTGCCTCGCATTGCACCCCTAACTTTGTCATATCTACAGTTTAACACTCAATCCGAATAACCTACGGCCCAATCGTGACTCTTACGACCAAAAAAAAATTAAAAATCTTAGCCTCCACCGAGATTTGAACCGGAGACCACGACCCAAACATTTGTAAGCAAGCGCTTTAACAACTGAGCTGTCTGACCGATACACGGAAAAAAGCAGTATAGGGACGTTCATATCCAACGCGTCTGTCTATCGCCATTCAGTAGTATTTCGAAATTATGAGACAACATGTATTAATTATACAGATAATTTTTCAACCAAATGTAGACAGTATTTTTCTCCTTGTTTCAAAGGATAAGTTTTTATCGAGATCGGATGAAAACTGTGGATTTGTATGAAGAACAAACAAACAAACATGCATACATTCATCTTTATATATACAGATATTTCTTTCCGATTGGTTTGAAAATTTTCAGGGCTTTTCGTGACGTTCAGTTTTTTTCTTCATAGAACGTTTTTACTCATGGTTATTTTCTTTTTAAAAATTGCTATATCTTAGGCAGTATATAACATATCTGTTTCTGGCATTGTAATTGAGTATGTCGGCTGAACCGTCAGAGATTTTAAGCTACAAAACAGAAGAATGAGTATTCAGCGAAGCCATCCAACACGCTGATACGGATACTGGAATCACTGAAATGGGTTAGATTATAAACTTCACAAAAGAAACCGATGTTACTTATTCATCTTTATTTAATCTCTGTTTGTGAGAAATTTTAAATGGATTGTTCGTGGCTTGTATGATTCACAGGTGACCAAGATAGATGATGAGGGCGGAGGGTGGCCTAATACAATAATAGTAATGCTTTAAAAGACGCCGTGACGTTCATAGACCACTGTTCACCTGGCCAGACAATCCCAATGATTAATTTTAATTCAAAATGTCACTGTTTTTTTCTCAGATCCAGCATACAATCTCAACCTTGTTCCACATGATTTACTCAGTAGATTTATTCGGTAGACATTGATTTGAAAACAACTGTTATATCAAATGCGATGTCAACTTTTGTATACGAAACTAGACGCTGAAAAACAATTGTTACGACTATGCAGAGAAGTTCTGTAATGGAAATAAGTACTGTTGAAATTATAAAATGTGTGTGTAGTATTTTTCGTATAGTAATACTAATTGAAATATGTAATATTTTTAAAATTTTGAGGAAACGTGGAACATTTGGCAATTACTATATTTAGAACTAGATTTTCCACACTTTTAGCTGTTTATGCAGTATCAGGCTGCATAATTATATATTTTAAGTGTCGAAGACGTTTTAACTAATAAGAAACTTTGAAAAATGGAGCGTCATGCAGTTTCCTTCTATAATTCCTGGATATCGTAACTTCATATGAACATGTGCACAGTGTCATTTAATGTAATGATTTCCACTTAAAACCATTACTTTCCTTAGTCTGACGGCACTGATAGCACTGTGGCTTATGTCTGATATTATAACTGATAAATAAATTATATTGAATTTCGTGTGTCCTAAATCACCTAGCTTCAAGTTGCCACACACTGAACCGGGTGGAGGAAACTCCTTTCAATCTCAAATTTGGAGCAGGTAGCATCCTAGGTGGTAGACAAATTAAAACTTCTCCGTAAGTGAAGCTCAGGTTAAGATCTCATAAAAATTCCAACCAGAACGTTGAATTCCCCCATTTATCCCATTTAAGGCTTAATAAGTAACCAAGTTAATGCATTTCTGCCGAGCGGATGTGCAGAAGAAACTTCAGTACGTCTGTACCTGCTTCCTGTGCTGTGGGAAGAGAATGGATATGACTCATGGAGAGGCGTCAGTGGCCGTAAGGGCGTTGCCAGCTGCGGGCACCCTCAGCCGGAGTGAATCATGCAACCCTTCAGGGGGCCATTGTGTAAACAGCAACACACATGCGCTCAGTACCGCTGCTACACTGTCAGGAAAACGATATGTCCAAGAGCGTAAACTTGAATCCGACTGAATGTTATAAGCATAGTCTGGAACCGTATGTGCGTGGGTCTCACGAGGGAAGCTTTGGGTGAAACACGAAATAATAGGAACATTTGGTTGCCAGAATTCGCTAGAAACAAATTTCTTACGACTTCCTATAAATTTAGTTTTATGACTTTTCATAAACAATAACCGACATAGCCGTCTGTAGTAAAGGCCGGGAAAAGATTAGACATTTCAAACAGAAATTGTGGTAGTATAGGAAGTGGGATTGGAGTATGTTCTCTGCTGCAGGTTGCTCAATTGCAGGCTGTTCCGTGAAGTGGGAATTTTTAAATAATGTAGAGAGGAAACAAACAGATGTCTAACAATACGTGTGGACGTTGCCATATAAGTTCCTCTGTATCTTAATCAGATCCGTACAGCCCTGCGATTCTCAGCCTGTATTAGGTGGACTCCATGTGTGTCAACGATGGTAGGGAAGGTGGTCCTCACACATTATTTTATTATTGATTTAGTTGATGTTAAGAGTCTTCAGTCACAACTCACGAGCCATTTGCTGTTGAAGTGCTATGAGTGAAGTTTTAAAGTACTTTCTCAATTTTAGTGCACTGAACTTAGTTTTAATCGAAAACACGGAATGTGACTGGAAATGACTGTAAAGTAGAATTTCTAGCACTTTATATAATTGTCTTCCAAGACTGTACATTATGGTTGTGATACAATTTCTTTTTTTTTCAATTTAGGACCAAATCTCTCCTTTTACCAGTACTTTTTACAGCTAAGTGGCACATAACTATAGATAATTGGGGAACGTTTGAACGATCTTTCTTCTGGTGTTTAACGGTGTTAGTCTGATGTTCTTTACGAGTATGGATACCGCCCTAATACTATACTCAGGACGGCCATTTATTTTTGCTAGTTTACAATATGAAAATCTAAAATTCCCAGATCATGGCCGT
This sequence comes from Vandiemenella viatica, assembly GCA_031002005.1. NCBI lineage: Eukaryota > Metazoa > Arthropoda > Insecta > Orthoptera > Morabidae > Vandiemenella > Vandiemenella viatica. Next base: position 211,518,397 of record JARYHS010009186.1, on the reverse strand, counting down.
GAATCGAATATTAAATGTTAGGAATTGACTGAAACGATATGAACGGTCCATATTTGTCATTTTAGAAAAACTACTTAGAATAGACCTGAGAGGATGTGGAGACTATTTTATTTCCATATATACAAACGATACGCTATGAAACTAGTGACAGTGGAAAATTCATTTCAGCTTTTTGGAAATACTGTTGCTGGAGTTCCTTTCATTTAAAATACTTGTTCTAATACCGCCACGAAAATAAAACCCACGCTTCTTCACCTTTTTATAGATAAAAGGCAGTTTGGTAAGATAGTCGTGAAGGATGTTATGTGAAGACAAACCATTTTCCTAATAGATTTTTTTAACATTGGCCTCTTTGCTTGTTATTAGGTCTCTCACATTTTATATAAACACTGATATTCTGTCTTATCCCAAAGAATTTAACTAAAAGAGTATATACTGTATCACATATTACACAGACGGACTGTACGAGATGTTTGCAGTCATCTTAAAGATCTATAGAGTCACCTCTGCCGTAAATTAACATTTGAATCCGTCGGATCAAATGAATGCACTTGTGTACTTGTTATGCGTAGCTTAGTGTATTGGCGAAACAGAAGGAATTATATTCAAATTTTAAGTACCTAAGCGATGGTTTGTGAACAGAGACGGCTTAAACGGTTGAAAATAAAATGGTTTTGCAACCACCTGTTACGCCTCGTGCAAGTTTCCGCCAAAGGTTTAAGCTGATCGCGGTGACCCATTCAGCCGCTAATACGAGGCAAGGTTACTTAAGTTATGACTCAGACACCATGTCCGCTAAGATAATACGGGAATATCTAAAACAGTGGCAAAATAAATACGAACTAATAAATAACTGAGCAAATTTAATGAATGATTCAGAATTAAAACTGTTGTGCGATGAACATGTGGACTGTAAAAAGTTGGAGCCTTGAATCTATGTAAGGTTTTTCGCTTAGCAACATCTGTTTCAGTGAGGAAATCTTTTGTTTAGAAAGTATTATGTTACGAAGGCAAACTTCCTTGAAGTCTTCTTTTTTTCTGTGTATCTAGGTTTCAAATATTTTTAATAAATAATTTAACTTGCAATAAGCTTCTCTCCTTCGACGTTTTTTTTTAAATTTTATTTTCTTATTTTTAACACTAGGCAAATGGTCCATAGCATACACAGTACGATGACTGCGTATAACTCGCCAGAGGGTTGAATGGGAAAATGTAAACAACCTGTGTTGTAATGTAACCTTCGCAGATGTCTATTCAGATAGAGTTGTGAAAACACGTTTCGACATCTCGGTTTACAAGAAATAGGCGTTTCTCAATTAATATTTTCACAGTTGTTTACATCATTCATTGAAAGTGTTTTATTTGTTTCGGAGTTAAGGACAACTCAAGAGGAACACAGTACTAATTTAATAACACCCGCGGCCTTCACCGGACTCGAATCGGGACTTTCAGAACGCGAAACTAGAACAGAAGTCCTTTACCGTGGTCGGGCATTGACATGGCTCGTATACCTACTAGTGGTAAAGTAACGGTTATATACACATTGTTTTCGCTGAATGTAAAGTAGATGGAGTGTGGAATAACTTTCCCCAGATCATTGAACACACTCAAATACCCTAGTAACTATCAGGATTGATCTCATCAAATACAAAACGTTCATATCACCAACGAAAGCAATCTCATGTACGGTAGCAAGTACAAATTTTACTCCTTTCGATAGCGGTTATACCTATTTTTATTTCTTACACTACATAACGAACTAGAATAAACATTTTTTGTCCTTAGGTGAAATTTATCTAATAGAAACAATGAAATACAATTGGTATCTACTTATCACACATACTACTCACATACTCACAACTAAAACAATATTCTAATGTATAGTTATCTGTATTGAAGAGGTAAAAAATCCTCAAACATTGATTACTATTGAATATCGATAAATGAATTATAAAAATTTCATTACAAAGCAAATAATAGAAACTTCGGCTGCTGGAATCGTGCTTGTGAAATTAATACCTAAAACGGTTTACGTAAGCCTCTCCGAACAGAGTTTAAAAATATCGGAACTCGTAAACGCATTTTCCCACTTATTGCAGCTTTTATTGTCAGTATTACATTTCAATCATTTAGAATTATTTATGTGCATGGCAGCGATAATTGATTACATTCTGAATCTACGCTTTGCAAATATGCCAGCTCGGGATGTGATTGGAGTTCGGAAATTCAATAGCGCTGCAGCAGGAAATGTTGTTAACCTTCGTAATATACGTGAAATGAGACTCTTAGCTTCCATCCTGTAGGAAATGAAGTGTATTTGGTCGTCGCCAATAAGGTTATCAGTCTACGAACATGTACGGTGAAAAGCATTTTAGGCAGCTACGATTGAGTTTTAACTACTCGTAAATACTGTGTTCAGTAGAAATTAACACTCTTCACTAACTGCTTACGTATTCCACATATTTTAAGTGATTTAATTTTGCTGTTATCACTATGTGTAATTTTTAAAGTTCATACATAAGTGCCGTTGAATGTCATCAGTACGTTCCATTCACTGTTCACAAAAAAAAACACTGTTTACAAACACGAAAGTTGACCAAAAACAAACGCTTTGGGAGTGTGCTGTTACTGCTTTCATTTTCGCAGTATTCATTTTATTTAGATTTTTTTAATGCATCACATACAATTAAATTAAGAAGTTTTTCTGAGTCTGAAATTTCCCAGTGCGACGGTGTTAAAAAGCTCAGAGATGGCTAAAATCACATGCGGCACGAATTGTTGAGAGGGCAAGGAAAGAAGAATATTAGTTACCCGGTTACCAGAAGAAGGAAAATCGCTCACAATAAGCAGTGTTAAGAAAAAGATCCATTTAATAAACATTTTGTGTATCGTGTTGTGCCCCACCGGTATTCCTAGAACATACATATATTACATAATTAATATAGGTAATTTCCTCTGCAGTTGCTTGTTGAAACACTAAATTATTATTAAATGAAAAGTTCCGATGAAACTGACACTGGAATTGTTTGTTTCTTACACGTTTCGCCTCTGGTCGAAATATCTTCTGTGACTAATATTTTTAGTAGTCTGCTTGCAGGTTTCAACTTTATTTATGTATAGGTGCACTTACATTTCTTTTGTGAAGTGTGGTTGCCTTCTCCCTACGTGTTACTTCCAATGTTGTACATGATTAGAGTAATTGGAGGCAGTTAATCGCAAATTAAGTCACTGTTTTATGCTGCCCTGTTTTATTTTACTTTCAGACTGATGTGAAGCAAATGTTTTGTCGATTGTGTGCTGTATTCGGAAATTTGAATTCATAAAATGCGTTTATTTTCATTTTTTGTTGTTGTTAAATATATGTATTGTGTACGTGTGGGAAAAGAAAAAAAATGATATTACTTTATATGCAGTTTATCCTTACTGGTTCAGTGCAGCTGTTTTGTTAAATGTATTCTGTTTCTGTCGAATAATCTGAAGGATAAAATCACTTCAAGAAATCAGAAACTGAACATAGTGGGTGAGTCGTAAAGCTCTGGTCTCACATTCGGGAGGACGCGAGCTTGAATCCCCGACCTGCCATCCAGATTTGAGTTTTCCACGATTCTGCAAATTATTCCAGACGAATTACGGGATAGTTCCTTCAAATGGCCATGGCCGAATTCCTTCACGTTTTGCCCCCATTCCTCTCCCCCTCTAATGACCTCGATGTCGGCGTGGCGTAAAACCATAAGCAAAGAAAAAAGCAAGCAGAAAATGTACTTTCTCTTTTAAATTAATTTACATTTTTGTACGGGAACGGACAGAGGAGTTTTGTAAGAGTGTCAAAATGTTACTGTTTATCTCGAAAAGTCTGCGTCCATATGTTGTAGATCTACGGAACACTTATTACTTTATGACTAGCAATACAAATTCCAGCGTGTGGTACAATATAGACATTCAATGCAGTGTATTGAAAATTCTATAAGCAATTTTCGTTCACTAAGGACGTCGACAACTATCGTATATTAAAAATAACAGCAAATTATGGTGTAATGCAACTCAAATATTAAATATTTTCACTTTAAATGCTGTAAGTATCTTGTCTTCTCCTCAAGGCAAAACTCTTTGGATGCTTACTGCCTAATTTACAACTACCTTGATTTCGTATATATCATTCACCAGCAAACTATTCGTTATGTGATTGCGCTATATTACAGATTAGTTCGAGAAGAAATTGGGGGGAGGATATGCAGAAATCTTATCTGGTAATACTGTGACTAATGGCTCATTTAAAATTCGGTTGTGCGATGAAATTTGGGCCAGTGTCAAAGACTCGTCTAACGTTACGCTAGGTGCTGTTGAATGTTACGACGACAAGCTAGGTAGACTCCATTAAAACACGCTCGCATTCTGGTAATATTCTCACTTAGAGTACAGAATAGGCAACTGTGATTATACGTTTCAGTTAGGTGCTGTCATTTAATACAAGTAATCCTAAATACCCATTTTCTGTAAACTACCATAAACACATGAAACTACATAGTATGTTAATAAATTTCTCTCGGGCTTCCAGCCGTGTTAAGATGTTACATCTTAACACGGCTGGAAGCCCGAGAGAAATTTATTAATATTCAACGCCGTGAAAGATTACGATCTTAAATAGCATGTTGTTTCTTTCAGATGACAGACGGAACGGCAGAATTCTGAGGAATGAATGCCTGAAGGTATTCTTTCTACCTTAAGTGGCTACAATTGCGTCATGTCTTCACACTAATGAATCTCCCGGTGTTTAATTTGTAAACAAACTGAGAAATAACGATGTTTGCTTTTCGAAATATATTTGGGAAAGTACTAGCCTTACACGAAATGCTCTGCGAATATCGCAATTTCTTCAGTGAACGAACGAGCAAAACAGTGCAAATGGCTGAGAGAATATTTATTTTAGGTACAGTAAAAAAAAAAAGAATTAGGTCGCGTGTTATTGTTGTGGTCAGCTTATTGCAGAGACTACCTGTCCGACGCGTGGCTCTTGTTACGGTAGATACTCTTCTTCTTCTTCACCTGGTTTCCCAATATTTTGGGGTCAGCTGTCAAAGATGAGTTTTACTCATCGTTGGCTTGGTCAACTTTGGGGGCGTCCATTAATTACGTGAGGTGTTTTTCTGGAATTCCGCCCCCCCCCCTCCTCTGGTGAGACTTCTTGAGATTTGGTCGGACCCCCCACCTGTAAAATGGCGTGAGATTTTGGCGGAGACCCTCCCACCCCCGTGCGAATGGACCAAATCAACTTTTTGAGACCCTTTTTTTAGGTCTCATGCTCCCAAGGGCGGTTATACCCTCCTAAAGTCGGTTTTTACCTCACTAAAATCGACTTTCGCGTCATTTGTAGACCTTTTTTTTTCAAAACCTCACGTGAGATTTCACTTGAGCCCCCTCCCCCTTGGTGAGGTTTCGTGAGATTTCGCCGGACCTCCCCCCTCCCATTTCACCTCACGTAATTAATGGACGCCCCCTTTGGAACTTTAAGTGTTGTTGTTATTAGGGCTTTAGTGCGACTCAACGTCGGGGTTATTAGCGTCCTATTGGAACTTTAACTTTGCGACTGAATCCCCTTACTGTGGGCAAGCATTTTATAACCACCACCAGGTCTTACTACGTACTAATGGAGGGAGTGATGTGTTGACATCAGACTGCAAAATGTGTGACTATACTTTGTGTACAAGAAACGTAATCTTTGGTTTGTGAAATGTGCGGTTCATGAGACGGATATCGGGGACCGTCCACGCATTCACTTTGATGGCTACGGTAAACCGCAGTCAGGACAGCCGGTACGCGGGAACCAGGACTCGTGCCCGGTCCCGTTGGACCTCCCCGATCCACTGTGCGCCACCTAAGCGCACTGAGCCACACTGGCGGGTACGTGTTACGCAAGTTACTACTGTACTCAACGCCAATCAGAACCTACTGGCTTCCACTTAAATAATAAATCAATATAAGACCCTCTCATTACACGCTCATTGCGAATTACTTACAAGTATTGTGTCAATGCTTCGTTCTCCAGTACAGGAGAGGTACGATCCCCGTGTTCAGATCTCGGGCAGACTCAATACCCTGCCTGTTATCTTTTCTCGAGGCTTTCTACTATCGCCTATAATATCGCTGGGCGCTGTTTCCAAAATAAATATACACACTTCGTAGACAGAATAGCGCAGCAAATATTTTCACCGACTGACACGATTAGCGGATGGCAGATAACAATGACTTCCCTCTAAGAGTATTACAGTCTAAAGTAGGGTTACCAGATTTTTTTTCCATATCTGGGGACGCTTTTTGTCCTAATTACGCGTTATACTTTTATAAGTTATATGATTAAAGGTTGTGTTAACTTAAAAGCCACATGTTGTTTATATTTTGTATTTTAAATGAGGATCACAGACAACGATGTTGCACACATCAAGGACTTAATTTTTCAAAGCTGTTGTGTCGAAGACGCAGTATCCTTGTAATTTTCTTTTATTCCTAGGCACGTACAAGGAAAGAAGTGCGCTTCATATCTCTTGCTTTTAAACGAATGCATTAGCAAATCAGTGTTTTTAAAGAACTCTCGCTTGATTAAAAAATGTTTTTGAGGACAACAGTAAAAAAGTAAAAATCCGGGGACATTGTGGGGACGAAATCTGTCCGGGGACAGAGAGCTAAATACGCGGACTGTCCCCGGCAAACGGGGACGTCTGGTGACCCAACTCTAAAGTAATGAATTTGTCAATAAGTTAATAACATGTTAATTTTCTCCAATCCTTCCTCACTTTGGTTTCGTGTGAAGTGTCTCTTAAGGATCGACGTTGATTTTGCTACAGGTCTACAAATGACAGTTGCCCGGAGAATTAAAGGAAGCAAGTATTGGTCTTGAAGGGATTGTAAAGGAATACTGGAGATATCAGTCACACTAGAGTTGAGTGGTAGTAGTGACAGGGAAGTGAAACTTTAGGTGTATGTGGAGAGTTTTATTGAAAGCGTAGCGGTTTCTGGTTGCTCTGCTAGCAGTGTGGACTTCGCCTTTCCTCCCTCTGTCATCATCAGTTATCCTGCACCAGCCTGACGTCACGGCTGAGGTAACTCGTTCTCCTCTTACTGGACAAAGTCCGACTGCAGCTGTTCTCAGGTACAAATTCACATGACAAAACCTCACTTTTCGCACATTTAGTAGTGTTGAAGTTACAATTATTTTTTTTAAAGTATCTATATATTAATACGCTAAGCGAAAACTTCGGTTCTCTTTTTAAGAATATTGCGTGTACGGAGAAGTGTGAGATTTATATGGAGAAGAAGTGCAGAAAGCTAAAATCTATATATAATATGTTTTACTAATACATCAAATTAAATAAAACATTCGTTGTTTTTTTTCTAGTGTCTGCGATCTTGGTCAGCAGTAAAGATGAAAATATAATAAGCATAGTTAATACATGTTACAAATAGATTATTAAAATAAAAAATTAATTCGTGAACGTGTGTGTGCGTGAAATAGGATCGGAGCCAACTATTTGACGTGTATTCCCAGCGTTGAGATACTCTGTGGTCTTTGGTGAAACAAAAGAGTCGCATAAAGTAGAGATTAATCTCTGAAGTTATAAAAGAAACACTTCGAAAGGCTATGCAGCGATTCTGCCAGATACTATATGGTGTTTTTATTGTTTAAAAGGTTAAACTTTGGTTAAGGGTCTTTTGCCTTTTGAATTTCAGTAATTTCATTACTGATTTTTTGTTCCATTCATATATTTGCATCTATTTCCTTTATGCCTCGATACAGAACATTGACAGAGACAAGAAATTCAAAATGATAATAGACCAAATTTAAATAGCGAACACGCAAAATGACGAAATTATTTTGATGGATACATTTAAATGCGCTCTGAATGTCATTCCACGAAATTTTTACAGCTTAGAATTTACAATGCAAAACATTTCGAATCAGAAGTCACTTCAGGTGAAAGGACTGCATTTACTTCATGTTTCATAAAGCTAAAGCACTTTTCCGGCCTTAAGTCAAAATGAATATTTTAAATTCAAATGAACCATCGATAAATACATTTAATCATTTCCTGTGGTTAATTCAGAAGCTCAAATTTGGGACATTCACGTGTGGAGTATCGTTTTAATTCTATAGGTATTGCAGGGAATTAACGCAAACAACACAAGCTAATGATGTATTGGTACACGCTCGCAGCCAACGATGTCTACAGTATACAATATATCTATGCTCGCAGCAAACGCAACAGAGCAAATTCAAATAATGATTATTACTCATTCATGAAAGAAACTAAATAACTTAATGAATTACGGTCGAATTTCGACCCCTGGGCGATCACTAGTATAGATAAAATTCACGTTTTCTAAATATATCACAAATTATGAAAAGATCTAAAATGGTTCCAGAGGTTAGTGGTAGGAGATTAATTTGTATGGAAGTTGTTCCATCTTGTTGTAGCACTGAAAAGCGGCATAAAATTAAACAAAGATTATTGAAAAATGTCGTCCTTCAAGGTTTGCATAGAACAGCGATATGAATAAGAAACTGGGATAAGCAATGTGTATGAGTATGTGGAACACGAAATACCATTTTTCCTTGCCTCGTTGTTTCGAACTTTTTGATGAACAAGCCCGCAGTAAGTTTTGTTTCCACAAAAACAATCTTTTGATTTCTGAACATTTTCTAAAACAAAACCTACCAGGCTGGTGGTTGTTCTGGAGGACGTGAGCTCAAATCCCCGTCCGTCCATCCAGATTTTGGTTTTCTATGGTTTACCGAAATCACTCCAGGCGAATGTCGGGATGGTTCCTGCAAATGGCCGTGGCCAAGTTCCTTCCTATCTCTTGTCCCAATTCTCTCCCTCCTCTAATGACCTCGACGTCGACGAGGTGTAAAGCCCGAAGAGACAAAAATTTAAAAACAAAGATGTACAAATATTAAGTCTAGGTGAGACAGTGTGCCTTTGTAATGACGGAATCAAAAATATAGCATCTTGCGAGGATTCGATTTTTTAGTAAAAAAAAGTATATTTTCATTTAAACTTGAGACAAAATAATACAATCTTGATCTGAACATCTCTTTATTTCACATTAATTCGACAATTTCTGAATATTTTCTAATACCATCATGCACAAATAATAAATAATACAGTCATGCACAAATAGTAAGTTCAGATGAAAACCAGCGCATTTCTAATGGTGGGAACAAAAGTATTGACGTCTGTGATAAACAGAGATTTCTCTTTTACGGTCATTAGTTTTTTTTTGGTCAATAAACGTCTCATCGGGTTTAAAGTCAACAAAACTAGAATATTGATCTGTTGTGAAGAATATGTCTCCGTGTGTACAATACAGACCCTTCACAAGAAACTGCGTGCCACTATATCATTTAATAATATATAAATATCTCATCTACTGCAGTTTACAGTGCCGTGTTTTCTGAATTGCTTGAGAGGTTGTCGTTCCTTTGACTTTGTGAACGAGGCAGTGGACTGGAGCCATTACTTCATAGAAGTCGAGGGACTGACGCACTGGCTGAATGCCCAAGCCAAGAAAAGAATAAGATAATTTAACTTTTAATACAAAATTACGCTCCCTTAAAGTTGTTTACTTTTTCTTACGCATTTGGCACTTGAAAAGCCTGCATAAGACATCCAACATATTACTACAGGTGCTTGAGCACTGTGCTTTCATATCTGCCAACTCCTATTATCTGTAATTTTAGTTCTACGTATTGTTTCCTTTAAAAATACATTTTTTTTTTATTGAAACATGTAATTTGGTACCGAAAGTAAAATGAAGTTTATATAGCCCTTCTTTCCGTTAACATTACTGTGCAGTCTGGTTTTCAGTATCTTCCATTTACAAAATATTTCTTCTTCTTCTTCTTCTTCTTCCATCGTTGTGCCCAACTCAGGAGCGCGAGTGAACTTATTTAGCAGATGTGTTTTTCTTTTGTTCCCAAAACCTCTTCATCCTTTCGCTGTGTTCTTTCCTTCGTTCTTCCGTCCACGTGTTTCTTCTTCTGATATATTGGCTGTTGGCAAACTGGTGATTGTTGACCATGCTACTAAATTGGCATCTGTCCTGTATGATGTCGTCTGTTATTCCTATTTCCCGGAGATCCTTTTCAATTTCAATTAGCCAGTTGTTTTTAATTTTCATTGAAAGGGCTAGATTTAGAATTCTTTTTGTTAGTCTGTTATTACTCATTCTGATAATATGTCCGTAGAATTTAATTCGTTTTTCCTGAATGTGTCTGAAATTTTTTCCGAATGCTGATACAGTTCGTTTGATTTCCTTTTCATCCAAATTCCTCCGGTACAAACAGGGCCAAAGATTTTTCTTAAAATTTTCTTTTCTTGCTTTTCAATATCTTTAATCAATGATCTTCCTCCAATAATCAAGGTTTCTGATGCGTATAATGCCTCCGGTTTGGTTACAGTGTTATAGTGTCTTAACTTGGCATTTCGGGATATTGACTTTTTGTTGTATCTGTTCCAGGTGATTCTGTAGGCTTTTTGTAATTTAGTTATTCTCTCCTTGTTTGCTTCACGATTTAATCCTGCAGGTTGAATAATTTCTCCTAGATATCTGAATTTAGCTACTTGAGAGATATTGCCAAATCGCGTTTTTAAGGGTTGTCCATCTTGGTACCGTGAAGATCCTTCCATATATTGGGTTTTAACATATGATATTTCGAGACCACATTTAGCTGCAATTTCATGCAGTTTTTCAAGTGCGTAGATTGCCTCTTGCTTGTTGTTGGAGAGAATTGCCAGATCATCTGCAAAGGCCAAACACCGCAAGTGAAGTTTATTTCTGAATAGCCTGCCAATGGTTATTCCTTTTACTTCATTCTCCCAGGTTTTTATTACTTTGTCCAGAACAAGATTGAATAAAAGAGGTGATAGTCCATCTCCTTGTCGAACTCCTGTGCCAATTTTAAAAGGTTCCGACACCTCACCTAAGAACCTTACTTTTGAAATGGTATCCGTTAAGGTCTGTTTGATTAATTCTCTGGTTTTTCTGTCTACTTTGTATTCTTCTAGAGTCTTAAAAAGTGTTTGTCTGTCAACAGAGTCATAAGCTTTTTTAAAGTCTACAAAGGTGATTACTGTTTGTCGGTTTTTACGGATTTGTAAAATGGTTTTGAGATTTAAAATTTGTTCTGCACATGACCTGCCTTTTCTAAATCCTGCCTGATACTCGCCAATAAGATGATCAATTTGTGTTTCAAGTCTCGTGAGAAGTGCCTTGGATAGTATTTTGTAAGTAATTGGTAACAAGGAAATTCCTCTGTAGTTATTAATGTCAGTTTTATCCCCTTTTTTGTGAAGTGGATGAATTAGTGCACATTTCCAGTCTTCAGGGATTTTTTCTTTGACCCAGATGTCTTTAACAATCATATGAATGTTTTGAGCAAGACTCATACCACCTATTTTCCACATTTCAGCAATTATGCCATCTTCCCCTGGGGCCTTGTTATTTTTAAGTCCTCGGATTATTTGTTGGATTTCTTCTAAAGTGGGAGGTTCTGAATCTGGATTTGGAGTGGATTTTTCAAAGGTAAGCTGTCCTTTAGGGTTTTCACAATTTAGAAGGTCTTTGAAGTAATTTGCTAGGAGCTTACAATTTTCCATATTATTTGTTTCTAGAGTTCCATCTGGACGTTTGAAACAGAGGCTAGGTGCCTGGTATTTTGACAATTCTTCCTTGAACGTTCTGTAGAAGTTTCTAGCGTTGTTTTTCTTAAACTCTTCATCAATTTCTGCTAGTTTCTGTCTATCATACATACGTTTTTTTTACAAACACAACGATTATAAATCCGACTCCTTCGTTATGGCATTCCTTTGTGTTGTATCTCTTTTATAAATCGTGTCTAAACAGAAGGCCGAAGAAGATTTATTGACTGAATTGTGGGTCACGCGCCTCGTTGCAGTGAATTGGTTTTATATATAAGGCCAATCCAATTGACTTTTGTTCTTTTTTTTACTATCTAAAGCGTTTCGTATCTTTCATTGGAGTGTCATAAGGGTTTATTTCATTCGCTTACATCCGTTTTATGTCCTCTGCTTTCAGAGGAGATTCCTTACGCTGAGAACAGAGGACATAAAACAGATATAAACCCCCCGGATGATGCTTCAGTGAAGGAAGTAAAACGCATTGTGTAATTAAATCTAATAAAAACTAATTTCTTTGGCGTTGTTTTATGCGTTTCTGTTGCGCGCGTGTGTGTAAGCAAGGGAAGCCGATTATATAGCTTCCTATGGAGAAAGATAGCTGAAAACCATATTTTGCAGGTAATGAGTGTCAAGTTTAGGGCTCGGTGAATGAGAGAAAATTAGAGCTGTAAAACACGTTTCAGGGGTTTAACGTCCACTTAGCCAACTTATAGTTATAATGTAGCTAAGTGCTAGATCAGTGGAAACCAGAGAATTAATAATACACGATGTTATAATGAGATCTTTATTGTATCCTTCACCATCACCGGTACTTTACATCAACTGATTTAAGGTATACTCTTACATCTTCAAACTTTTGGTTCTGCGGTTTTTTTGCTTCCTTATACGCATTTTTACCCTGTAAAACCAACGATTCGAAAACGTATTACTGTATAACACAAACATGACGTTTGGTTTACCGACTTGGAAAAAGAATAAACTTATCTCTCTTTTGACGAGTAACAAGGATTTGGCAGTTCTTTTACGTCTCTACAAAAATAGCAAAAATGTCAATTCAGTGTAATTCTTTTATTTTCATTCTTTCTTTATTATATTAGGTTGATATTCGTGGAGGAATTAATAGAATCTTAGAATAATTCAATTAATGTCTTAGAGTTATTTCTTCATTCAAAGCGATTTTTTTTTTTTTTTTTTGACATTTGAAAAGGACTTTTAGACAATTTTTTTTCTGTATCCCAGTTTTATTGTTTATACTAACCCTTCAGTAATAGTAAGTTAGGTTATACTAGAGTTATTGAAACATAAATAAAAATTGTTACTAATAATTATTACATTTATTTTCGGAGGCAAGCATCAGTCATATAGGTGGGAAGTTTTGTATTCATAACAATTTTTTATTCCTTAGGGTTGAATCTCTTGTATTGAAGTATATGGAAGACCATATTTTTACGAAGTACTCATATCATTGTTGACGTTATTGAATAATACGGTCCTTCAGTATGAATTACGCTTCTAAATTTGTGTCGTTATTTACAAGATTATAGCTTTGAGCTGTTGTAATAACTGGAATTTTTGGAACCCACTACTTAAGTTTATTTTGGGCACTAATCTATAACAGCCTGATCTCCTTCTACAGTGTAGAAGATGAAAGAGTAAAGCTGTTTGTGCAGACCTCGGTTGTCTTGACCCCACTCTGCGCCTCTTGCCTCTATCGTCACTAAACTCGTTCAACTTTTCCAATCTCGGCAGCGCCTCTCCAACTTGTATACGACCGTTCCCGCCTGCTGTCACTGGGTAATCTGTGTATTAGGCCAGGAAGTGATCTGGACTCGATTTACGCATGTATTTCTATTCAGTGCCACGACTATGATCTTAATTTCGAAATCGGTACCAAGCGCAGCAATCTTGTAGCAAAATTTATGTTTACCCGCTGGGTGTATTATTCACAGTTCGAATACCTGCTGACAACACCGATTTTTTCGTACATCCTTAAATCTGTTTCCGGCAACTTCCATTGTACGAATATATTTTACACGTAACTTATTAACAAGAACTAAGCTTGTATGTATCACCACCTGGATAGTATAGATTTTTATGATTCTTTCTCTGCTTGTGAAATTTCTTTTCTTGCCATTAAAACTGTGTGTTATCGCAGTGTTAATATAGAAGGTTACCAAAAACATTATTAGCACTATTTTTATACCTAAGATGCGATCTGTGCGAATCCATCCGAATGAATGAATAGTTGTTAGTCTAAGGATTTCGGGTAAGCAAGTTGGAATGAGCGACAAACACTGAAACAATGCCATGATGACCACCTGAAATTTACTATTTTACCGAGTTGGGAGGAGGGAAATTTTATCCTCCTACCTAACATTCGGGAGGACTTGGTCAAATCCCGTCCGGCCATCCTGGCTGCGGCTTTCCGTGGTCACAACAGGCGGATGCCGGGATGGTTCGCTACGAAGCCACGGCCGACTTCCATCCCCCTTCCCTCCCTGTAGGATAGTTAGGCTGAAAAGGGTTTCGTGACTCTCCAGCAGCCCACCTCCCGGCCTTCAGATGGGAGGAGTGAAATAAAAAATTTACGAGTACATAGAACTAGGGCAACAAAAGCGATTATCAGGATGGTTTACCAGCGGTGCATACATATTGAGATGGTACACGTGTATTTAAATAGCATGTAACGTATCTGTGAGCGCATATATGGATATCTGAAACAACTGCGGAAAACCGTGCAAAAATAAATGCAAGTGGTTCCTTCAAACAGGCCATGGTTGCGACAGGGGGGGAGAGACCTGTATTTGATACCACACAAGTACCGTCTACCGTCTAGCATTCTCCGTGTGTGTTATTGCTTCAGTCTTCAGTGACTTCGCCTCCATGTTTGTCAACACATGCAGAGCTACAGGCAAACAAAGACGATAATGTTCAGAATTTTGAAATAACAAAAAAAAAAAGTTTTAATATATGCAAAAGAATGAAAATTTAGTCAATCGACGGAACGAGACATATTTTAAGTTGTGTTTTTACAGGAATTGAAATGTATACTTTCAAGAACTCCTTTCAATTGTTTCTCTGAAGAATGATTAAAGTAATTGGTATCGTGTTCTTGTGTTAATGCTAATTGGTCGATAAATGCTGAGTAAATGGCGTTAGTGGAACTCCCAGGAATATGATAACTGCCGTGTCTACGTTGCAGCAATGCCCCGAGGCAAGACGCAATCTCTTTGATCTTCTGTGAGTGTCGGCGTCTTCGTTACACTACGGTATCCGACGTCTTCTGAGTCGGTCGTCTAATTCAGAACTCCTAGAGTTATGATACAGCCTTTGAAGCTGCAGAGTTCTCGACTTTATGACCAATCAAGTCGGATCGATTCGTTTCGTGCACAAAGCTGCGCGGAGATGCCAGATGCTGCCTTCAGCTGTCTTAAGGTCACGTTTTAGATACGGGATGTAAATAATGTAATGTTTGCCATGAAAGTTATTCGTCAACAGCTCTTTCTGTCACCACAGATTTAAAAATCTGGATTCATATGTAACAGGTGTAGAAATATTTTTTGAACGAAAAAAAAAAAAATGTATGGAGCGCCAACAAAAATGGTATGTTTCATTTAGTTGTTTTCGTATTGCAGTTGCAGTCGTTTAAATATTGTAATCTCGAAATGGACTCGATGAGATCTAATACAAGTAGTCATGGAGTGTCCTGTTCTATTACGTTTATCTCGCATTCTTAGGTTCACTTTTTTTTATTTTTTTAACTGCTTAACGTCTCCTGTAACAACTAGGTCTTTAGAGACGGGAAAGGATGGGGAGCAAGGAATGGGAAGGAATTCGGCCATGGCCTTTTGAAGGAAGCATCCCGGCATTTACCTGGAGTGATTTGGGGAAACCATGGAAAACCCAACTCTGGATGCCCGGACGGGGATTCGAACCGCCGTCCTCCCGAATGCGAGGCCAGAACGCAAGCCGTTCACGCTGCGGAAGTCAACTGATTTCAGTGAATGTTAAAATCAACCAAGGTCAACTAACACTGTTTATAAAAATATGTAGACACCACACGACTTTCTTCACACCATAGACCTCAAGCTCATAACTATTTTTATTTTTTGACCCAACTTATTAAATCAAGATGGACGTATTCAAAAGCTTACAAAAAAATAACACATGTTGGGAATAAAGATGCTATCGTCTTTATTGCTAATAAAACCTTTATTTTTGGGCATGCCACGTTTTTTATTTGCTTATCTCGGCATTACCCGAAAATAAAAATATTATTCAATAGTGATTGTTTCCGTAATGTCAATGACTAAAACTATATAAACAGTTCATTAAGAATAATAATATCAAATGTGTAATATCTCTTTTTCAAAACACAAACACAACAATGTATTCTTTGTCATGCAGAATAAATGCGTTCAAAATAAGCTGTTCTTCCTTTGCTACGGTCGATTCGCTGAAGTATTTGGGCGTACAGTACAAAGCAACATGAAATTGCACCAGCGTATAACAGTCATTAAGCTACTTCTAGATTGCAATTCATATATTGAATTTTGAAAAATTATGACATACATAAATCGGATATAGCGTATAAAACTCTTGTGCGTCCTTATCTGGGGTACTGTTGTGTTTTATTGTATCCGTATTACAAAAGCTACTTGAACCGGGAAAGAATAGAGTAGAGCCGTTAGCTTTGGTTGCCAGGATATATAGTGTCCAAGCATCATAGCATTAATTAGACTCTGCAATTAGTACCAGGAAGCTTGGACACTATCACAGATTCGATACATAGTTTGGACTGAATTTATGTGTCAACTCATTTTATGCAGGGGAAATTACACCTCCATTTACGAGTGCGGACAAACTCTTCTCCCACTATCGTATTTGGTCGCAATGACGAGAGACATAAGAATAGGAAAACATAGTGCCTCATGCGCTTATACATTTTCTTTCCTTCTACCGTCTAGAGGGGAAACTTCAGTTTTTGCTTAAAGTAAATTCTGCTAACAATTTTGTGAATGGCATAGTATAGATGCAGCTGTGGCATTAAAAAAAAATCCTTACGCCTTTACGCCGTAACCGCTTCACAATAACTATTTTTTTGCTTTTAATCGAAATAATAACAAGGAGTTGAAAGGACACTTGCTATTCACTCAAAAATAATGTATTCTGGCGATTCACCAATTCATCCCAAGTGGGATTAATCGAAAATCAGAGCGGCACTTGTAAGCAAGCAGCTTTTGTCAAAGAACATTTGTGTCAAACTCATTGAGGCGGCGGCTAAAACAACAATAAGTTGATTTTTTTTTTTGCTGTAGTCAGTCTTTCGACTGGTTTGATGCAATCCTCCATCCCTTCCTATCCTGTGCTAACCTCTTCATTTCTACATACCCCTTACAGCCCACGTCCTCAATTATCTGCTTCATATATTCTAATCTCTGTCTTCCTCTACAGTTCTTACCTTCAACTGTTCCCTCCACTAACAAATTAACCAATCCTGCATGTCTCAAAATAAGTTGATACATGCTAAATAATACTATTGTTTAAATCGCATCAACGAGTAATCAAGTTTTCAGCCGAAAATACAGGAAGTTATCACAATTACTTTATATGCAAATACAGAAAATTGGAATAATGAAAACGTGAGTAAAAAGCTTTAACTGTGTAATTCAGATAACGTTTGCGACACATAAAAAAAATCATATTTATTATATAGTTAGAAAATCGTACTAAATACGCAACATAACTGAAATTGTAGAAATGTGTACTCAAAACAAACGTAAGTTTTGATGAATACGTAAAAGTGGATCTATTTACTTACGAATGATGAAGGTTGACAAAACAAACGTTTGTTCACACGAGTCAAATGTCAACTGCAAGAGTACAGGCAAACAGTGCAATACTTGCGATAGAGACGGAGTGGGGCAGCGAGTCACGCAGACTGACACACGCTTTCGTCCCATTTTGCGGATGGCGGATCCGCTTAATTTTGTGCGGGATCCGCCAGACGTCTAATGTTGCGGGATCCCGCTTTCCTGGATTGCAATCCCTACTAGTGACAGCTTAATGTAATACTCGTATTCGAACCGCGGTAAGGATACGGCGTACTTTACAAACACGAAACAAGTTTCACCAGAGGGGAAATTCAGGTTAAGAGCTATAAAAACTCCGGCCTAGACCGGGATTCTGACCTCAGATCTCTCGATCATTACTCAGACGCGTTATCAGTGTGCACCAGAACACTCTTGCTTTTAAAAACTGACTGGCTAAGCTTTGCTAATGTGCAGCGACGTGTTTTCTGGTGATCATTCATGTTCCAAAAGATAACTTATCTATTTAGTTATCTCAACTATCAAATTAATAACAGTAAGATCCAGTCCTTTTGCAATCCGTACTGGAGTTTTAAACGAAATGTGTTTAAAAAAATAAACATGTGGACCGGAAATACGAACAAAATGGATAATAAGCAAAACAGAAATATGAATGAGCGACTTCACCTTCTAAGATTTTTCATTGGCTTTCAGATCCATTCTTTTTCATTAATACAGTGTACCGTACCAATATTAATTAGAAGAAAGTGATCAGAACGCCGATGAACAATTGTAGTAGGTAAAATAGCTAAACCAAATTTCTGTTCTGCTTATTGTCCTTTTTGTTCGTATTTTCAGTGCACCTGTTTGTTTTTTGATCATACCTGCTTTAAAACTTAAGTGCAGATTTTAAGACGACTTATATTGGACGTCCTGGGTCTTACTGTTATCAATTTGGTGGTTGAGATAGATAAATGGGTTAGTTAACCTTTGAAACATTAATGACCTCCAGAAAACACTACAAGGTTCTGACCTGATTGCCACCATCTTTCCGTTGGAAATATAGGTCTGAAAACGCTCAGATTTTCTTAAATAAAGTCTAAAACTGTTGTGGATTAATAATACTTTTAAATGTTCTAATTGTTCGCACGTTGCTAACAACCTTTTAAAACGTTAACTTCAACTAAAATCGATTTCGTTTTTCCGAGATACAGGCTCCTATATTTTTTAAACTCACCATAATAAGTTCGTGTAAGGGTTTGGGAGAGACTATACTAGTCTTTTCCAACCAAATGTCAACCTCTCCTTCACGTGGTGCACCCTGTTTGCACGGACGAGGCTCTGGCAACTGAAAGATTCCCGGTATAAGGAGTCACCCACTACTTGCGGAAGAGCGGGGAGCGGTTCAGGGCACCCTCTTGCCCGTGGGGTTGGAAACGGCCCCTAAAGGCGGATGAATCAGAAATGATCAACGGCATGGGGATGCAGAAAGCAACGGGAAACCACTGCATTAAAGACCCAAAGGGTATCCCGAGGACATGTAATCCTCTCAAATTACATATATCATGATGGCTTCTTCCTGGGTAAAATATTCCGGAGGTAAAATAGTCCCCCAATCGGATCTCCGGGTGGGGACTGCTCAGGGAGGAGTCATCAGAATGATAGAAACATTCTACGAGTCGGAGCGTGGAATGTTAGAAGTCTGAATAGGGCAGGCAGGTTAGAAAACTTAAAAAGGGAGAGCGATGAAGAGGTTAGCACAGGATCGGAAGGGATGGAGGATTGCATCAAACCAGTCTAAAGACTGACGACAGCAAAAAAAAAAAGTTCTACATAAATTTCATCAGCAAAGCGATCATCCACAACCTTTTTTAGCTTTAACGAGTTTTCTTTTTATCACTGTTATCTTTAAATAATTCTCGTTTTTTAATGGCATTGATCTTGTCCAGAACGATATACTTACACTTTGAACCATAGTCTGAGTACTTTCCCTACATGTTGCAAAAGTTAATTAGCATTTCTTCCCTCTTTATTACATGAAGTGATGCCACCCGGCCTCCTCGGTCTCTCACACTCGACTCCCTCGCTCGCATCCCTACTGTGCCTTCATTGGTCGGATATACTCTCAAGTCATCACTATACTGACAAAAATATAGCCAATGTTTTCTACTGTACTGTCACAATATCAAATCCACTACGCAAAAGAAATAATACTGGTAGAAACTGATGTCTTATTATTTAGGCAATCGATGACACTGAAACGCGTCGACATACACCACCGGAAACAACGCAACCTGAGCGATCTCCTCGGAAGAGCATCCGTGTCAAGGTTGGTTGCCCTACCTGTTGCGGCAGCCGCAACCGACTTCCGATGCTTCCGTTGGACACTGTAATGGATACGTACTGCCTTAAGCCTGCGATCACATATTACAACACATCCTGCGTCCGTACATTTAGACACAGAACGTTGGATTTTCATAAAGTTGTAAAATCCATCACTGCGTTCACGTGCCAGTATTGAAATCGTGCTTGCGCAGAAATTACGTGCCGCTTGCTTGGACGGCAGAATATCACTTTTCTGCTTTACATGCTGGTCGAGGACAGAAGGCGAATCATAAGGGAAGAATGTGCCACGAACCTTCTGCCGTCCTTACTCGACGATGCTGATTATGCCTCTTAGACATTTGCCATCCAGGCAAACGGTTCTTGACGTGTTATTCACACATATCTTAAACTTTAATTCCTTATTTTTTTATTTGGGCTTTATGGCTGATCGACGTCGAAGTCGTTATAGAATAGAACAGAAAAACCGAGCGTAGTGGGAAAATGGTTAACGTTTGGGTTTGTCCTTCGGGAAGAGCCCTGGTTGATTCCCGATGTCGTCACCCTTATTTTCCGTATTGCATGGTTTCCAGGCGAATTACATGACGGTCAAAGACAAATTCCTTCCCGCTCCTCGACAGGATTGTTCTAGACAACATAGATATCGACAAACTGTATGGATCTAAAATAATAATAAATATAAAGATATACCTTACTCTAATTATTTTTTGAAATGTAGGCAATTGATTTAACGGTACCTCGATAACTAGTATTTTCACTAAAACACAACTGTGCCCAATTTTAAACCCACAGTTTCACAAAAAGAAGTAGGAAGCGTTTAAACAGATATGTTATTCATTTATTTACTCATACATTTCTTCCTATTTTTGTTAGCTGTTACATTTAGTAAAAACTACAAATACGAAGAAATGGCTGCAATGAAAAGAAACTGCGAAGTGCTTGTCGGACTTTCATACCATACGGTTACACAGCTAATGTCAATTTTGGTTATCTTTAATTAAATGAATAATTATAGGAAATTAGAGTGTTCTTACAATCTGTTGTCACAGATTAAAGTTTTTCGTGGCTACACAATCAGTTTAACGCGGAATCTAAGTCAGGGTATTTCTAACGCGCTACACATGGACAATGTTAAGAGTTCAGACTCAGTACTCACAAAAATTCATGGGTGTACCAAGAATCCTTAGTTTTCATTGTCTGGCGCATTAACTACTAAGATACCTTACGGGTGGTTTAAAATAAATAAATCCTATTACTTAAATAAAAAGTGAAGTAAGTTAGTGTTCTTGTTACCTACTGACAGAATTTCGATTTGCTGCGCATTTCGACTCTGTTGAGGCTTTAATATCGAATCCGAACCACGGAACGTCCTAGAGCAGCTCATATGATCAAACAATTCTTTTAAGTTGCCTAGAACCACCGGATTTTGAACTCGAGACCGCACTTGCAACATTTGAAACCAAGCGACTCTAAGCCACCAGGCCACTTATTACTTATTTTTTGTACCGCAAAATTAAATTCATTGCTAACAGAAAAAAATGAAAAATACATTTCGATGTATTCTGTCTAAAAATATCGTAGTTGAAATTCCGTATTAAATGCCATCCTGAATTATTTCAGATTTTTCAGACGTATGTTTAAAAAACCGGAGGGCAGGATACATTTTAACAATTTTGGAGTTTATATCTTGGGAAATACACAGTTAAATAAAAATTTAAAAAATAACACCGAAGATCTGCCTGCATTTTTAAATACCTGTCCAACGATACCAATCTTGATGGCGTACGCGAAAAACTTTCTAGTCTGTTTTTGGAATGGGAAATACCTTGAACGCTTTAGACTGTTTGTCTGTGGATCTGCTTTGTGGTCAGTAGAATACACCTTCCTATGAAATTTCATCACTATCAGTGAAAAGACAGCGGAATATCGATGCTGTGATTTACGAATAGAAGGACGAATATGACAAAATTCTAAGGGTTCTGTTTTTTATAATTTTGGCTGAGGAATTTAAAAAAGAAAAAAACGTACAAAATTGTTTTTCTTTTTGTAAGAGCATACGGATGTATATATACATACAAAACATATAAATTGTAACAGATTCTATTAATGAATGTACGTACGTATGGAAGTTGTAACATCCAAATTGTAAAACCTCAATATATCAAAAAAGGAGAAAAATAATCTGTGGCTCGCTACCTCATTGCACGAAGTTCGCAGAAAACCTTAAGAGCTTTAAGGAAGTCTCTATTGAAACTGAAAAAGTGGGGATTCGCCGGATCTTCGCTGAGATTAGCAAGTTATTAAGTTCTAAAGTTGTGCTGTGCTGACGGTGCTTGGTAAGAATTTCTTTCGTTTTGATTCGTAAATATCTTACTCCGCATTTTCTGAATGCTGGGTGGCTGACCGATATAAATCAACTAAGGTTGGTAAAAATTACAAAATTAACACAGATTCCATGTTAATGAAAGTTAAAGAGGAGCTGGTATTCTTGTAAAAATAATGCTTCAATACTAACCTTTTAAATTTCGTAGTGATTGATTAAGGACTTGCAAGGCGTTTTTCCTCTTAATAAATAAATAAAATGATGAATTCGTTGTGAAGGAATAGTTAACAATCAGAATTATCTATTTCAAAACCCCTCGTTTCATACATGATTCTTCTTACTTAAGTATGTAATCCATTGAGAAAATCAACATCGATAATAACGAATAGAAAAACGGATGGATGGAATTTTTAAGATCCATTGTTCTAAAAAGTAGATTTTACAGTTGTATAATTTGTATTCCTAGAAAACGTATTTCGTCGCCACCGAATCAAAATTATTGTGGTACACGTTGATGAACGAAAGGAATCAGTTACCTCATAACAAAATTTATCTAGACCAAGATTTTCACAAAAAGGATTCCTTTCTGCTGACTGAGGAGCAAATATCAGATGTGGTCAACTTGGTAACCTACTCGTATATATTCATCTTGAAATACCCGTACTAGTAACGTAGAGGTGTGAGAAATATCCCAGCAAGCTAAACGAATGCTTGTCAGAATTCGTGATCCAAGACGCCAGCTGCCACATTATAAATATTTTTAGTAAAAAAAGTTGGCTTTCTGGACGATCAGACTTTGCGGGCTTTCACAGCAGTAAATTATTCCTTTCACTATCCTTCCGCTTCGCATTCTATTTTGATGCCGGGAAAGCGGCTCTTATTTCCGTGGCGAGAACCGCTAAACCAATACGTCACAGCATTCACCTCAAATCCGCATAATTCGTTTCAATATATGGTCATGATGGAGAAATTCGTCACAATGCAATGCGCGGTGTAATTTAATAATCAAATGGTTTCAATTTACAAAGCTCAGAGAAGTCAAAAATTTTAACATTAGTGGCCAAGGAAATATAAACATCAATGTCCTTTGTAGTCAATGATTCTATTTGAATGGTAAAATACATAATTAGGGCCCAGAAATAAAAATTATCTTTGTCATTTGTTCAGAAACCTGTCAGATATTCAGGCTTTCAGCGATACTTATCTTCAAAAAGCTCTCAACAGATCTTAGATGTCCGACAGGATATAAGATTAAATTCAGAAAAAGATGTACAGAATTTTCTCATAGCTTTACGCCTCGTCGACGTCGTTATAGGCGGAAAAGGACTGGGGGCAAGAAACTGGAAGAAAAATATTCGGCCATGGCCTTTTGAAGGAACCATCCCGGCATTTGCCTGGAGAGATTTGGGGAAACCATGGAAAATTCAAATCTGGATGGCAGATGGGGATTCGAACCAGTCCCCCTCTAATGCGATGCCAAAGCGTTACCAAGCACACAATGCTCGGTTCAGAATTTTTAACTATCAATTCTTTTACTCCGCAGAAGAATTTCTTTCCATGGTATCTACAAATGATTAACCCCTATTATTTTATGATGTCTCATGAGAGACATGCATCAGTTAAAAAAGGTCTATACCCATTAACATTTAAGTTGTATGTAGAGGAATAGATAAAGGAAGCAAAAGAAACATTTGGATGTGGCATAAGTGTTCAATCAGAAAAAGTCAGTATGCTACGATTTACTGATGACATTGACCTATTAGCAGAACAGTCTGAGGATTATTTATTTCGTATGGCAGAAGAAATACAAAAACAGTAGCTACATTGAATCACAATAAATAGAACTAAACATGGATTTTACTACAGACTCATGTCCAACGATTGCAGCCATTTAATTGCTTCTGGGGTTGCTTCGTGAATCTGATGCATTTCTAGGAGGACATGCCATGGCGATGTGGTGAATGGTTTGCTGGTTGTTACCGCAGTCACAAGAAGGGTTCTCCATCATTCCCCACATGTATATCCAGTAGTTGCATCTACCGTGGCCTGTTCTCGCTCGGTTCAGTGCAGTCCAGGTTCTACTAAGAAAGTCTGAGGAAACTGAGAAGTTACTGAATGCCATGAACATAATACTGAAGGAAGATTTTGGACAAAGTATAAACCAAAGTAAGACAAAAGTTATGAAATGTAGCAGAAGTGATAGCAACAATAGTAGATTAAATATAAAAATAGGATCTAATGCGATAGCAGAAGTAAGTGAATTCTGCTACCAAGCAAGAAAAATTACAGCTGATGGCTGAAGCAGGAACGATGTTTAATATAGAACAACAGTTGAAAAAAGAGCTCTCATGAAAAAGAGAAATCTTTTAGTTTCAAATATTGATCTGGGACCCAGGAAGAACTTTATAAAACTTTATCTGTGGAACACAGTACTTTATTATAGTGAAGCATAGATCATGGGAATAAGAAAGAAGGAAAACTGAAGCATTTGAGATTGGTGTTGTAGAAGGATGCGGAAAATTAGGTGAACATATACAGTAAAGTACGAAATGAACGTGTTTTGGGAATGATGGGTGAAAAAAGAAATTTACATAAAGAAGAGGCAGGATGGTGGGTCATATTTTCAAATATGCGGGACTGCTTAATTTGTTAGTCGAAGGTAAGAACTGTATAGGAAGACAGAGATTGGAATGTACAGGGTGTTACAAAAAGGTACGGCCAAACTTTCGGGAAACATTCCTCACACACAAACAAAGAAAATATGTTATGTGGACATGTGCCCGGAAACGCTTACTTTCCATGTTAGAGCTCATTTTAGTTTCGTTCCCATGGCCCCCACGCTCTCCTGACTTCAACCCTCTTGACTTCCATTTATGGGGGCATTTGAAAGCCCTTGTCTACGCAACCCCGGTACCAAATGTAGAGACTCTTCGTGCTCGTATTGTGGACGGCTGTGATACAATACGCCATTCTCCAGGGCTGCATCAACGCATCAGGGATTCCATGCAACGGAGGGTGGATGCATGTATCCTCGCTAACGGAGGACATTTTGAACATTTCCTGTAACAAAGTGTTTGAAGTCATGCTGGTACGTTCTGTTGCTGTGTGTTTCCATTCCATGTTTAATGTGATTTGAAGAGAAGTAATAAAATGAGCTCTAACATGGAAAGTTTGTGTGTGAGGAATGTTTCCTGAAAGTTTGGCCGTACCTTTTTGTAACACCCTGTATAACGCAGATAATTGAGAACGTCGATTATAATCGGTATGTTGAGATAGGCTTGGGCAAAATATATCGATGTATCGAAATAATGATATATTTCATATAATATCTATCATCGATAATTTCTATTTCCGATATATCAAAAATCGACATTTTATTTGGAGTATTAATTTTCAGTACCAATTCGATATTATTTTACGAACGAAATTCAGCATCCAATTTAATATGTTACAAATATATTTAATAAATATACGTACATATCCGATCATCTGAAAGGGTCTTAAAAAGTGAATTCGTTGTAATTTAACAGTTTTTCATCAATGGTTTGGGGGTTAGAAAAAGCTGTTAAATTTTAACAGGTTTACGTTAACGTCATTTTTTTTTTTTGTCAACATATTTGAATGTTGCAATGAAATTTGAATGTTAACAGTTTGGTTATTTTTATAGTTTAAGAATATCGATTAAGCATTCGTGTTGCCACGTTGAGGGTTGAAACTTGTTGAAGTAAACTAACAGCGTTGAAGAAATACCTGATATGTCAAGGTTTTTCTGTGTAGTCCGAAAGGGTGGCTTCTGCAGTTAACTTATAGGCACCGGACAGCAGGAATATGAGGGAGGAACATATAAAACAGAGAGTTCTTGAAGTTTACATCAGACGAACACTGGTTTGATAGATTGTAAAAATTGACAAATTAATAAAATTTTCCATAACCTTTGCATGTGTCTATAATTTTCTGAAATATATTTGGAAATATGTTTAGATAATCATTGGCTTTAGGCAAAATATCGATATTTTTTCTCTATAATCATCTATACTCTTTGTGAATAAAGATACGATATTTATCAACCCTATGTTGAGAAGTTAACACAAGATTGTATCAAACTAGTATTAACATTCCGACAATATACCACACAGCAACGCCATTTACTGCCAGTTATCACAGGCATTTTGAAGTGTATTGTCTTTCGACATTTACTTCAACCTTATCTAAAAGGAGCAACACTGTGCTTTCGGTATGGCTTACCGGTAGCGTTCTTAGTTTAGAATTGCGAGTGGTCTTTTATGACGGTCAATACCTGTAACGTATTGCCCGAGCGAGTTGACTTCCGGCCTCCGGGTTCCTGGTCCTCTGGGCGCGCTCGTAGAACGTCGCAGACAGCTGTCTGAAGCGATCCGTCAGCAGCGGGATGTTAGTAGTCTCGTGCAGAACTGAAGTCGGGAATCTGCTCGGTAAGTAGAGGGTACGTTTTAGTGCCTTGTTCTGTATCACCTGAAGGCGACGCAGGTGCGAAGGAGCCGCATAGCCCCATATGGGACAAGCGTATTCCATAATGGGTCTTGCAACGGAGATATAGATATTTACTCCCGTGGAAGGCTTCATAAGGCTGTACCTGTTTGACACTTGCCCTCCTGCTGATGTCTTGAATATGCGCTCGCCAAGTCAGACGCCGGTCAAGAATGACTTCGGGGTACTCAACTTCTTTTTACCGCAAGATAGTCTCATTGGTTTTCTTTATATCATTGACCGCATATTTTTCAACTGCGAGAAGCAACTCAAGTTTTATTGAGAGTGATTGTTTCTGCCGGACTGTTTAGACCAGTGTTTCCCAACGTGGGGCCCACGTCCCACAGGGGGCAATTTGGTTTTTTTAGGGGGGCAATTTAGAAATTGACTTGATACGACTTTACCACTTTCTCTTCGGGTTATTTAAATGCAATATAGGTACAAAATATAACAAAAAAGCAAATTCTTAAAACAGTGCTGTAAATAATTATTAGGTATAGTTTCGTTTGATGTTAGCAAAATATATCATCTGGATGATTTGAGTCGCCAACTTGACCTTTTTGGGATTCACCGCGTAATGTGCCGCCTGTCTCGGCCTGTTATCAGTAAATGATTTACTGATAAAAAAAAAGAAATCGGCTGGATATATCACAATGTGGAGACTTGAGATTAAAGCTTACTAAATTGGAGCCTAATATAAAATCTCTATGTCAACCATCAAGCGCAAGGATCACACTAAATTGCTATAATAAATCTTTATTAAAAATCTTTTGAATTTGAATTTTAGTATTTCATTATATGTTTTTTAATTTTACTTACTGTGTTTTATGACAATATTAAAGTGTTTTCTTTCAAAAATCATCCTATATGAGTTTCGTTAATAACAAATATTTTTTTATTTAAAATTATGTATGGGGGGGGGGGGGCAAATAAATGTTAAAAGTGGGACATGACCAAAAAAAGGTTGGGAAACACTGGTTTAGACCATGTATGGGCAACCTTTGCTTAACTGAGGGCGTAATTTCGGGACTAAATCAGGTCGCGGGCCGTAGGTAAGAAAGAAGTAGATAAAAAGTCTATAAAAATTGACACATTTTTTATTTACTAGAATTACAATAGGACAATCAAACCTACAAAAAACAAATTAAGAAAAACAGATAGAAAAATCAGATGAAAATTAATGGGAGACTTGAGTTTGAAGCGTTATTTGAAATTCCTGAATCTCTTGCGGGCCGGACTGAAGTTGGTGGAGGGCCGGATCCGGCCGGCGGGCCGGGGTTTGCCCATATATGGTTTAGACGAATGGGATTCACGGAAAGGATTTAGATGAGGTTTCTACTTTCAAACAGTGTACAGCTCATGGACCGCGGAATATAACAGATTACGTTTCATTTTGATGTGAAATGTGAAAGCTGAAAAGTTCTCAAGTTAGTATCTCAGTTTCGTTGAACTCAATTCACTCAAAAACCTTTAGCATTTCGGTGCATTTTCGAATAACATACGACCCACAATCCCGGAATCAATAATAAAATATGGTTCATTTGGATGTGAAGACAGAAAGCTGAGAAATTTAAGCTAAAAGTTTCCACAATTTTCGGATTAACGCAAAAACTACTTTAGTTACCACTGGTAGCCGCAATATTTATCGTGATTTCAGCGCACGAGCGCAGAGTATTACTTTTTCATTTATCTCTGGTAATGTGCTAACTCTGATATAATCGGTTTAAAAGATAGCTTCGAACATTAACATTCCACGCGAACGAAGTTGCAGGCAACAGATAGTCTTGCATAAATGTAGTTTTTTATGTAATTAATGTTTACAGTATTCTGTAACAGTACATATTGTGGTGTATACGTCTATTTATGTAATTATTTTGTTGCAAATCGATTTCATTCCACATTTCACAGAGTCAATCGTTTCAAGTAGGATCTATGGGAAATAAATTTTGTATCGTATGGTCAATATCGAATAATTTTAAATAAGCCAGAAGAGTTTTTAATACTTTTCTAAAAATTGATTGATCAGATGAATTATGCATATTTCTGTATAATTTTTAGAGCTAATGAAATTTGTGTAAAACAGGCCTTGGCCAAAAATTTTCACCTTTATGAACAATATACTTTTCTATTCTGTGATTATCACCGAAGTCATAACTGAACTATGGTTAATTTTCCGTATACTGACACAAAAAGTTACTAACATTTACGGAGCCTTCTGAGTGAGTGATCAACTTACGGGAGGATGCGCCCGTTCCAGAGTTCTGTTTTTCATCGGTTTCCGAAAGTACTACAGTTCAAAACGTCATATCGAAATTTCTTCGAGTTCCTTGCCCCCGGTCCTTTTCGGATCTAATGAACTTGACGTCAGTGAACTACAAACTGTTACATTAAATTCACTCACATACGCTTGAGACATGAGAAAAATTTATGAATATAAAATTTGTCGCAAGCCTCGTCCCTTAAGAGAAATTTCATAGTATTTTCACTTGCGACAATACCAATAAGCAACTTCTATTTGGTTAATTTTTTATTGTACTTACCATTGTTATTTACGATTACCAGAGAATCATTCGCGACATTTCTTGTAAATTTGACTCGTTTAGACAGTTATTAAAGTAAAGATCCAAAAATAATTCTTTTCCTGTACTCACGTTCTAGAAAAAAAAAAAAAAAGTCGATGACTCCATTACAACTTTTTAGCTCAGTTATGGGATTGGGGGAAAGTTGGTGTGACTTGAGAGACCTGAAATGAAATCCTCAGGTTAGCGCTGGCCTCAATATAACATGCAGATAGTTCTCCCTCTCTCGTAATGCGGAGTTACAGTAACATGATACCACGCTCGCAATCCCAGCAATCTTGTGATACGGAAGATATTGAAAAAAAAAAAATTACCAGACATTTATACATATCCGAAATGTTTATGCTTTGTAAATCCGTTACTTCAATAGTTCCTTCACTAAAAACAGCACACAGAAAATATTGCACCATTAAGCATATATAAGTTTGTATTTTCACGTTTTTGGGCTTCTTATA
Organism: Vandiemenella viatica; assembly: GCA_031002005.1. Lineage (NCBI taxonomy): Eukaryota > Metazoa > Arthropoda > Insecta > Orthoptera > Morabidae > Vandiemenella > Vandiemenella viatica. Next base: position 211,488,688 of record JARYHS010009186.1, on the reverse strand, counting down.
GCTGATTCGAAAATCATAGCACAATATCTGCATTTAACTTATTTTCCAAAATAGTTATGATCTCTCACTCATCCTCAGATTTCATTTTGTTGCTCCATTTGTGCAACTTCGTCCAAGACGTTTTGTTATATAATTCTTATAAAGCATACTCTACGCTTATCACACACAGGACATAGTTATACATTTCGTAGAAAGATAGTAACAATTCACTTCCTCCATTAGTACGTAGTACGACCTAGCACTAGGTATAAAGCTTGGCATCAGCAAGGGTATACGGACGTAAAATCAGAGCTGCAAATCTGACCAAGCTAATGACGTGGCAGCCGACCCTTAATATTGGGAAAAGAAGGTGAAGAAGAAGGAGTCGAAGAATTTTTTATTTGAAGCCCAGTGACACCAATTAAATACTGAAATTAGAAACTGTGACTGTCTTAACAGAGAAATTATGCATTGTTAGAAATTAGCTCTTATTGGTTTCGTTATTATTCTTATTTTTTTTTTTAATCTGCTTAACGTCTCTCTAACAGCGAGATCTTTAGAGGCGGGAAAGGATGTGGGGCAAGGAATGGGAAAGAATTCGGCCATGGCCTTTTGAAGGAAGCATCCCGGCATTTGCCTGGAGTGATTTGGGAAACCATGGAAAACCCAAATCTGGATGCCCGGAATGCGAGGCCAGAACGCTAACCGTTACACCACCACGCTCGGTTCTTATTTGTTAAGTACATAGCTGTCCAGTTGTTGGTTCATCCATTGTAGAAAATGTTATTATATATCGTCGCTGCTGTGAAAGAGATATAGCTCCAGTGCGCTAATATTGTTACAGGCAATCCAGGCTATATATAGAGCCTCAACGGGCATTTCATTTAATCTTCTTTAGAGGCGATTCCGTGCCTCGCAATAGGCTCGTTGTGATTGTCCTTGTCAGTATAAGAGATGCCGGCAAATGACATATCTGGAATTGATTTCTTTTCCAAGCTTGTTTTTGCAATTCCCTGGTGTAAGAGAACAATCTAAGTTATACTCTTACAAAGCTGATAAAAATCTAGCACAAAAAATGCTATTTTTAAAAAAATTTATGGCTTTACGCCTCATCGACGTCATTAGAGACAGCGAGACAGGGCTGGGGTAGGGTGGGGGGGGGGGGGTAAGCTGGTCAAATTTACGCCGGCTGATGGGGGCCCCAATCACCGGCTGTGGGGGGCCCCAGGCAAAGAGTCCGCCCATTGCGCTCGGCAAGTTGTAGAGCTAAAAAATAAAAAAGGAGGGAGGACCCCAACCAAAGTATTCGCCATGGGCCCACAATTCCACAACTGGTTACGTGGCTGTTAAGAACGCTTACCCCGGGCCCCGAAATCCTAGCGCCGGCCCTGATTAGAGACGGGATGGGACTGGGAACAAGGAACGGGAAGTAATTTAACTATGGCAAAAACTGCATTTTCAAATGTGTAGCGTTTTTTAAGTAACCTTTTATTATGGTTCGAAGTTTTATTTAAGACTTGTTTGTAATTATTCCGGTTAATTTGTGGTAACATTATTCTGAACACATTTTTATTGTTTGTTACAGGTAAGTAGCATCCGCCATTTTCACATCTCGTTTGCCAGCTGATGGGGCGAGATTTCGTAAGTACTTCTGCCAATGAATACTTTAGAAATTAGGAAAAGATTTCCTTGACTCAAGTTGATGTTATAATTTACACCTAATTTTTAAAATTATCTGTTAATGTTCATAATGTTAGTTAATTAATACACCTGCGATCAGTTTTAATTATTTTATAATGTTTTTACTCTTACATAATATATTCCATTATAAATTTTGTGTTCTAGATAAATTATCATTAAAATAAGTGTTTTGTATTTTATAACTAACCTAGATACTTTTAATCACGCTGTTGTCAAAGTGCAAGTAATAATGTTATTTCTCAATTTAACATTATTTTACTTCTAGTTATCTTACTGGGAACAATGTACCGCGATCAGTGAAACCGATCGATGTAATGCAGGGACTATGTCGCTGACCTCGCTTTCCCGGTGCAGAAATAATGATATCTGTTTTCAGAAATCAGATCAAAATGGCGCTTTCATACAAGCTACACCGATTTCCGAAAATGCAGAAAACCTATTGTACCCCTTTACCCTCATCCTCTTTTCCATCTCTCAAAATAAAGCCAGAAAACTCTGTGTGAACATCAGGCACACGAAAAGCTCACTTTTCAGTATTATGTACCGTATTTAAACTTATCTGTATAAATACTCTTTAACATACAGGTAAAAACTGAAAAATGATTTTTGTTGCCCCGTTTAGTCGCCATCATTAGCCATCAGTTACGGGACAATTTCGCCCCTTAGAGTATTGAGTCTTCTTAGGACAATTTTTTCTTGCTAGAACGTACTTTACCAGCCAACTCCCACGACCCTGCGTATCTCTTTGTTCAATTGGTCACGTGGTCTTCTTACGGGTCTCGAATGATCTCTTGGATATATTCCATTTTAAATTCTGTGTTCTCGATAAATTATCATTTGAATAAGTGTTTTATAACTAACCTCGATACTTTTGATCACGCTGTTGTGGTTATCAGAGTGCAAGAAATAATGTTATTTCTCAATTTCACATTATTTTACTTCTGGTTATCTCACTGGGAACAATGTACTGCTATCAGTATTGAGTCCTAGGACTTCAACAATTTTTTCCTGCTAGAACGTATTTTGCCAGCTAACTCCCACGACCCTGCGTATCTCTTTGTTCCATTGGTCGCGTGGTCTTCACTTCATCATTTCTTTGAGCAGCATGGGCAGCCTACTGCTATTCAAGGTGGCTGCTTCTTCAAAATGTTTGTTACCGCTCTTATTTCAGGTAATGTCTTTTTATTATTATTATTTTCTAGCGAAACATAAAATTGACATTTACAAAACTCTTAAGGGTGGTTCTAAGTTTCCATTTTATTAATTCACTGAATATCCTGGTCTCACAGTCGCAAGTCAGCAGGGGATGAATGCACTAATCGTAAACTACCTTCTTCTGATTTCTGGGCATTTTTCATTTGAGGAACATAGAATATTGCGCAGAATCTTGTCACCTTGACGAGACGTAAAATTTCTAGTCTTACATTTCATCTCATATTTATATGCTGCTGGCCAAGGTTTATTTACTCACTAGCGTTTTATAGCAATAAATTATTTATGTGATTGTGGACCATCTGTTGTTTTTGCTCAGGGCAACTTTTTTACTATCAGAGACGTGATCGGTAAATAAGATTTGGAGTGAAATGTCGTTGGGGAGTCTCAAGTTATTACGGCTTCTGACGTCGATTACGAAAGCGGTAACCATCACGGCATGTTTATTAATCAAATTACCTCTGATTAAAACTGTATTTTCAGCTAACGTTTCTTGCCGACCCTCGTTTCCTAGTCTCACAATACCAGTAACTTTCTCTATTCAAAACTGGCGATAGCATGACGGTTACGAATTCTTAGTCATCAAGAGAGAAGTTACAGTACACTTAAAGAACTGCAAAACACGTTAAGCACAGTTGTTTCAGTTAACGGAATAACATTTACAAAGTTGGCAACAAAGCTCCTGGAATGCGGATGCGAAGTCCTACTTCTCGGCGAGGACGAGTCGGAATCCGAGCTTCTTGTCGCCAGTGCCTCAGACTTTCTCTGTCTACAGTGACCGCGCGCTCTCCTCAGCTGCGCTTTGCTCGCCACCGCCTGGCGTGATGTGATACTTGAATACCTTGCACCATACTACGTGTAAATACGCACGTATTTTCCAACGTTTCCTACATATATTTTCTTATCATATTTGTCCATACGAACTTATTAACTAGCAGCTTACCAAAAAAAAAAAAAAAAACCACACACACAATGGTGTTTCTTTTTTGTAAATATAGGTGAGGGATATGTTAAATTTTGTTAGAATCTGGCTTTTTACAACATAAGAATTCAGAATAATTCATGTTGCACGGTGTCAATGTATCTAAATCATCATTCGCAACTGATTGTCATCAAGCTGCAAAGAAACCATAACGTCTCCTTGTGCCGACCAAGCCACTCAGGTGAATATCTGTTCTATGCTAGACATGTTTTTCTATCTCGTAAAATAAAGTTGTCAAAGAGAACAAACACGAAATAAACTATTAAACAATAACACGTGGTAAATGTCGCTACTTCGGTATTGGTAGGAAAATTTATTTTAATCTAATTGCGATGGAGCACGCACTCCTGTGTCAATTCCCTTACTCTTCTAATTATCTGTTTATTTTATTTTTTAATAATATTATATAATTTTAGTGTTAAATTCCTCACCAATCTACTTTTTGAGATTTACAAATTTTAATTTTAAATACCTTCCGTGTTTTCGATAAATTATTCATCATTTCACTTGGCAGTTTGTTCCCATCTCTTACGCCCTTACCCACAAAAGAAAAATTTCCCACTCCCTTATGCATGAAATCGAGTGCCAGATGTGATATTGGTCACCTTTCCACTTCCATGCACTATTCATAATTCCTTGACCAATATCCCTCCAAGCACCATCACCAACATATGCCCTGTACATTCCCAGCATTCTCTTCACCCTCCTCCTTTCCTCAAATGACTCCCAATCCAGCTCCTTTTTCGTATCAGTTACTGACTAAGTCCTGCGATAATTTGCATAAACATATCTGGCTGCTGTTCATTGCACGCCCTCCAACTCCTGTATTTGATACCCAAAATGTATTCTCTGTATTTCCATATGTTCTCGTATTCACAAATGATTTGTAAATGCCATTTTAAATAATTTCCTGCGTTCCAATTGAGGTCCTACCTGTATTGTTCTTTCCCTTCGGAATTTACGCCTCGTCGACGTCGAGATCTATTCAGGCGACAGCTAATTGGGGCAGTGAACAGGAAGGAATACTGCCATGTCCTCTTGAAGGATCCATTTTCCTGGAGTGATTTTGAGATACCATAGGAAACCGATATCTGGATGGCTGGAGGGGGATTTGAACACACGTTCTCCTGAATGCTAGGTCGGAGCGTTACTCGGTTCCTAGTTGTAACTAAAACAGACGAGAACGTGAATCATGGACTGAATCAATAGAATATGGCAGTATTCTAGGTCCTAATTATTTAGGCCAAAGTGCTAAAGTTGAACCTTTGTTAATATCAACTGATTATAATTTCAGAGATTATGTTCACAGGAAGGTGTCTGCTGCTAATATCAGTTATATAGTCCTACAGACTAATTACTGAGTTGAGATTAAGAGTTAGTTTCTATTACGGAAAAAGTTTATTTTACTAGTAGCCATTACTTGAACACTATTTACTAAAATCTGTACAGATGCATTGTAACCATTAAAAATGTGAACATATGCTCAGATCTCATTTGTGGAGAAAGCAGAAATAAAAATTACTGCGTATTACTGTCTGTCCTATTAGGACAATACATTAGCTACTAATAAATGTTATTTTTGGTCATTTTCCAACATTAGTTCCCTCGAAACTGAATAGACAAAGCAAAATTTTCCAAACGACCAAATGTGGCCTCAAATAACGAACACATTTCATGGTAGAGCCAAATCTGTTACCCCAAATCACCACTCATTTGGATATAAAGCCATAAAGTTGTGTATCAAGACACTCGCAGAGAACAGATTGCAACTATTTTAGTTAATTATATATAAGAAATGTTGTCAAATGATCCGTGAAGAAAAGAGAATCAAAATGGAATATCAGAATTTAAGTAAAAGATATAAGCACAGAACTTAGCGTTTAAAAGTGTTAGGGAACCTTTAATAGAAAAAAATATTATTTTAACAATTGGAAGTGTTTCTAGTATTTCAAACTGTTTTTACGTTGAATCATTCTTACTGGAAACAAATTTTTTTCGAAAATTATTTTAATGTTTCTGTAAAACAAATAGATTACTAGATTATTACTTTTAAAAATGGTGATTTATTATAAATTTTCTGTGGATTAGGGTACATACCATTTTTTATTCTTGTTTGATGGCAGCATTGCAGTATATCACCACATACATTTTCAAGTTCTCAAAGAGGAATTTTCTCCTGTTGTCATTTAAAACTGTCTTGTACTGTGAGAAGCTTCGTTAGACCTCGCAAGATGTCACGGATCGTACATATAAAATTAATAAATTGTTTTATATACACTGTTCACTCTCAACACTTTATAAAGTTTGTTCTTTAGCGAACTAGCCACACTGCCCACTGCTTGACCTATCTCGGTTTCACACTTTCTACGACTGTTGTATTGTCGAGATTAAAAGGGGACGTAACATTAACTTTTAGAGAGTGACAATAATGTATAACTTTAATTCTTGACTGATGAATTCTGACCAATTTAGTGACAAACAGTTTTGTTTCTTCTCTAATGTCTAATAGGAGTACATTTATGTGAATAATTATTTTAATTTCTTTTCTTCTGTAACTTCTTATGAATTGCCAGTACTGTTAAAATGTGTCCAGATTTATCCTCAAAACATGTCCATATGACCGTGAATACTATCGTAATATGACGAAAAGTAGGGTAATTACCTGAATACGTATTTATATGGTATATAAAATACATTTAAATGCAATTCGAAACGTTCGGCTAGTGTTTAATTCAGTACAACAGCTCGAAAATAAGTAAGCAAAAATATGACTTGTTATAAAGATCAGAACCCTTCTGATAGTAATAAATATGTCGACAGGTCGGAAAACCCCTGTGTTAACTAGTAAGAAAAAAAAATTGGCAATATCAAAACGGTCTCTGGGAGTATCGAGTGGGCTGCGAAAGCTGATTGCTTTGCGACCGTTACTGTGCCAAGGACCGGCGCTTGTGTGGGAAGGGACTACTTCGCGGTACCAGAGACAACGTGTACTCCACGCGACTAAAACCAGACTAGTTTGCGTTTGATGCATATGTGCGTTTGCAGATTTTATGTATGTGAACACTCAGTCGTAAATATTTAGCTTTCTGGAAGAAAACCCTCGCCTTATAATGTGGTAGTTGCGTTTCCTCTTCCACATTCAGAAATGACCGCTAATAGATTCAATGAAAAAGAAACAATTTACTCATGTTAGGCGATGATGTATGGTAAAACACTTCAACAAATGTCGTAAATTTCCCTGAAATCGGTAACCTACTCTCGTCTTTATTAATATACTATCCCGTACCCGCGACTTCGTACGCGTGGGTTACGAATTTTTTTTGCCAGAGTTAAATATAGAAAGTTTCTAACGAAGGATTGGTCCCAAACAATATCGAGTGGGAATAATATGACAGGAAAGCTATCACTATATCATTGTACCGTCGAACCTGTCTCTTGAAGAGAATCAATTTCCAACATATTTCTGTCACCATTCGATAAGATCTCAAAATTTCGTGACTACAACTGTTAATCATACTGGAAAAAATATCCTGTGCCATTCATACAGATTTCCTTATAAAATTGCACCACAACGATATAGCCATTTAGTCGTCAAAACGTAACAAAAAGATAGAGACTTACTTCCGTATTTATAATAATATTACTGTGGTTCACACTCACACACTGACTGCGAACAACACCTGAGGGATCATTATAACGTAAAAAAGTGTACACCTACAACATTGCAAGACGACCTACGATTTTCCTCGCATTACACCCCTAACTTTCTAATATCTACAGTTTAACATTCAATCCGAATAACCTACGGCCCAGGCCTGACTCTTACGATGAAAAACAATTTTTAAAAATCTTAGCCTCCAAGGAGATTTGAACCGGAGACCACGACGTTCGTAAGCAAGCGCTTTAACCACTTTTTTTTTTTTTTTCGAGAAAAAAAGCTATGTATTTAAAATTCATGGCAAATACACACTATTTTTGAAAACAATATAACAAACGATACCAAATATATACACATGCATTAAAACCAAAACCCGTTCTTGGAAAAATTGTAGAACTAATACCATCACAATACTCAATTAACAAAACACACTTGTGCACAAAACGTCACATTTTCCATCATAGTCAGAAACAAATCAGCAAACCACTAAGCTGCCAGTCCACTATACGGAAACACGGTACGGAGGCGACCATATCCAACGTGTCTGTCTATCTTCGTATTTCGAAGTTATGAGACAACATGTGTTATTTATACAGATAATTTTTCAACCAAATGTAGACAGTATTTTTCTCCTTGTTTCAAAGGATAAGTGTGCAAAGTTTCATCGAGATCGGATGAAAACTGTGGATTTGTATGCAGAACAAACAAACTAACAAACAAACACATTCATCTTTAGGGTCTATTGGAGATCGCGATTCCGCTACAACAAACATTAAATAATATCGCTGTAACACTGCTGTAGTCAGTCCCAAGACGTATTATTTTCAAGCAGTAATTCCCTTGTAATACAGCCTGGACCATTATTTTCAGCTAGAAATTAGGTTTTGATGCAGCCTGGACCAGCATGAAACCTTTAAATGTACTTCGGAAACATTTCTAGTGGAGTCTTGCATTCGACCACTTCAGTATTATGATGCCAACTCCCGGCGGAATCGCGATCTCCAGTAATCCCCATCTTTATATATAAAGATCAGTGCCCTGAAGCAAACAAATTATTTTGAGTTTATTATATTTGTCATTCAGAAGTTTGAACTGTTGCCACGAACGTTCTTGGCTAGGATCAGTGAAATAATGTTCATTACTGATGTCTCGTAGCGGGTGGTTGCTTCTCACTACTTTTCTTATTAAAATTGATGTTTGGAAGTTATTTTCCATTAACATGCATGAATGTAAATTTTTAAGGGCAAGAATCTCAAGTTGTGCGGGATTACAGGTAAACAAACATCAGAATTTATTGTGTCTTCTGGCGTATACACCTCTGGGCACATTTATCGCTATTATAAACATGTTAAAAATCAATATCAAGAAAGGCCCAGGTTTACATAAGCCGTTAAAAAAAACACATATAATTGTTGCCTTTAACTATACTCAATGGACAACTTTGAAATTGAACATATGATTATTCAAACACGCATTATAAATCGTGTTCTTAAAGAATCAAAATGATATAGATCGGGCGCCATCGGAATGGGAACTTACCATCCGAAATTGTTAAACAAAATTTGCAAGGAACACGGGACCACGCCTACCGATGCTGCACGCAGGATTTTTCTATTTTTCGTATCACAGTTATGGCGCCATATTTAATTATATTTGATGGTTGATGCACTGTCCCTTCAGACCTGAGCAACCTTGCATATTAATTTAACAATTTGGCCCGCCCGACCTAAAGTACAAACCAATTTGATAAAATAATAATAATAATCTGAATAATACCTATAAATGTTTTTGGCGAGACGCGTCATATTACAGTCTGCATGAATTCTTTCTTTCCTTATACGCTTTAGTGATTATAATGGGCAGAACTCAGATTAGTTTTGGTGCAAAGCACCCTCTGCCAAAAACAATTTTAAGACGTCTGTGTCTTGTTGACATAATTTTAGAAACCACAAAGCATTTAGCTGTTGATGATATTACTATCTTTATTTTCAGTGTAAGTTAAACTTTTCTTGCACTCGATGAGCCTCTCATCATCATACTGGCATGAAACTAACCTATCCGAAATGTCATCAGCCTCGACATTAGCTGTGAATGCGAGTATCCTAAGCCATGATGACGCTTAAATTCACAAAATGTCTCAGGAAAATAGTATTTGTCTATAGAACGTGATAGTCGCAACATGTTCGTAGTAGTTTAAGGTTTTGCAGTATCGTATTTAGATTTTTATTTGTCTTATTTTGCTTTTATTGATTTTTAATAGTGAATAAAAAAATTTAATTTAAGAACTTGCATTTGAATTCGGTTCACATCTATGAGAGAAGTGTGTACAAGAAAAGTTACGGCTCTCGTGACTGTTGTAAAACTACAAAAAAAAAAAAAAAAAATATATTGCTCTACAGCGTTTCGCTAGTCTTTACGCAAGTTGTATTAGCAGCCATTTGTAATGCAGGAAAATTCCGGCAAAAACTCTTCTTTTGTAGAACGTTTATTTTTGATGTGAGAAACCAGGAACTCCTGTCAATCAGGATGAGTCAAAATGAGATAAAAACTGGAATTCATAACTACAAGCTTATGATTGTCGTTTTAAATTCATTCTTCTAAAAAATATACGGATAGATAGCAGACCGAAAATATTAACAACGATTGAAGGGAAATGTAGGATATAAGGAACTGAGAATAAACTGAAACTGAAATTTTTGAATACTAGTAATAATTCCATGTCACATTTAGTAAAAATAATGAATAATTTTTATTAAAATACTGTATAATAGCCGCATAACATTAACCAATTTTATCATGTAAAATATTACTTATATTATGCTTGAATGCTTATTGAGGAGAGTAAAAAAAAAGTCAATAAATTTTAGATGTACCAAGGGACGTGCCAAAAGACGAGTGTTCAAAAATACGAAATGAGTTATTTCTTTGAAGACCCAATGATCACTGAAATGTTCCTCAGACGAAGTAGTGTAGGAAGTACTAGGCTCCTGTGCAATAGTGAGTAACAGATTTACAGATTGTTATAGATATATATGTTCGCAGAATCATCAAATTTCGTGTTTGGTTGTCTGCAGAGCGCTTATTCAGCTGTGGCACTTCGTAACCTCATGATATCTATTGCGTATAAAACAATTTGAATTATTAATACATACAGATAGGAACCAATTAATTTCGTCTATACGAACATTTCTATTCTGGTGAAAGAAATGACACTTAAGGGAAACGGCCGTTAGTGATATATCCGCTAGTAGACCGAACTTCCTGGGAGAAGACATTTCAGAATTCACTTACTCAGGGGTGCAGTGTCCTCTTTCCTGGACTGCAGTCAACTTGAGACCATGCCAGGACTCAACACACACCCAGACGAAAAAATGTTTAAAAAACGTGTATATTGCTGCAGCAAATGGATACGGTTCCAGTAAAAGAAGCTGCAATCGCATCGGTCTAGGGCATTTCAATTTGCGCCAAGAATACTCAACAACATAAACATCCATCTGTAAGACGGACGATCGTTCATTATTGCCTCAAAAACATTTTTCGTGATTACAGACTTCTTAAAACACCGAAATCTCTCTCCAGTATGAAATCAGATTCTTTTGTTAGTCAACAACGTTTCAACTCATAGAGCATCGATTTTATCAGTGACTTAAAAAACTAAATGACATATTATAACAAATTCTTCTCTGGTGTTCTGCCGGATAAGTTCTGCTGTATACGACATTTCGACGTTTACCTCCGCTGTCTTCATCAGCTGAAATGATAGGTCGACAACACGTCACCGACTGAAAATACCTCGTTTTTTTCCAGAACATCCGAGGAGAATTTTTATCAGCTGTACGCTGGGGAACACTCAGTTCTCACATTGAATGACATAAGTTAGAATGTCAACAGAAATAAAAAAAAATTAATGTAGTGTGTTTTAAAAAAGGTAAAGAAAAGAAAAACTTGAACATCAGAGTTTGAGAAAGCTGGAAAGGAGCTATACAAACACCTGTGGCGATGACTGAAAAATTCTTTTACGCTTGGAAGATAGAGCAAAAAAGCGTTAAAAAGTTTTAACCCTGACAGAAGGAGTCGACAAAACTTCGTCAGAATTGCTAAAATCTCATCTAAAAAGAGGGATGAATAGATTATTCAAAGTAAGATTTCTTGGTTTCAAGAAGGAGTTTGATAGGATCATTGTCTTCACACTCTATAAGAAAGTACAAACTGGTAAATGTGAAAACGTTGACGAAAAAGTAAGATAAACATGGTATTAAAAACTAAAAAAAAGGTTGAAGCAAATAAGACACCGAAAGAAAATACAAGCAAAATGAGCTTTCTTATAATCAATCACTGACGTGGGCCTGAGCAAGGAACGCAGTATGTCATTAAGGTTAAGAACTGGAAATATCAGATGAAAAAAAAAAAAATGAAGCAGTTGAAATGTAGTACAATAAATAATGTTCCGCATTTCGTACTTCATCGATACATTAAATGCGTATGTTCTAGAAATAAGGAAAGGGGTTTGTTAAAGAACGTGTTAAGATATGACAAATTACTAAAAAGTTACCAAAAAGCCGTTTTATATCAATATCGATTAAATAAACAGTAAAAGTTATAAAGCAATGAATTGGTTAAGGAAATTAATGTAGGGTACATGTAATAAGGTAAATAATTTTTAACTACCAACTTCTGTAAGGGGTTTCATAAAAATGGGTCAGTACTTTTCGACCTTTTATTCTCAGTAAAGTCTGTCAAAAAACGGCTACGAGAAACCGAAATCATTGAGGGCTATTAAGATTTCAAAGCTAAATTTTAACACAATTACCGTACTTTCGATACTGAAGTAAAAGTAGCTCAAAAAACGCATAAGATGAATAATGTACTGAACTACATTTCAAAAGGTTATAATAGCTAAACAATATAATGTTTCTACAATAAAGATATTATTTGACTAGGTTGTGTAATTACTCAAACCTAAAATAAATTAGCCTGGTTCAATTTGTCTCAAAGATCCTTTATGTCCGTAAAAACAGATTAATTTACAATTCAGACTGACTCACGAAGTGGAAACTTCATTTAACTGCAGTTCCAACCAAATGGCGCGCCTGCTTTTACAGCGCATGGGATGAGCTTCAGCGGCAGAAGCACCATTAATAAGCTTAGTGCGTTGCCCAGATTGAAGTTGAATCCGTTTCCAGCGGAGCTTTTAAACGAAATACCGGTGAATGTGATTGTATAAGTATTTCATTGCCCTCCCGCTTTTTTCTGAATTTAACAGGAAGCCGCTGCATAGGAATGTTTTCAATCGGCTCCTTCTGAAACTACCTGAATAACGTCACTGAATATAGTTAAAAAGTATTTCTAAATCACCTACCCTACTCGTAGTGTCACGACTTAGATAAATTTGCAGCTTTTTAAAAAAATATTTGATTCAATTCGTGAGACGTCTTTAATTTGCACCAGAATATTCAGCGAAATGAAAGCGCATGATAATTAAGAGAGAAAATATTCCTAACTATAGTAAGCCCGTGACCGTTTTTAGCGTATCATAGAATAGTTCCAGTTTTTACGGTCAAAGATTGTGACAGGTTGACCTAATCTGACCAAATACGACCATGACCTCTGTTTTGCCGTTAGGGTGAATAAAATCTCTTGAGCTTGAAGAACTCAGGTGTATTAATAGACGTAGGTATTAAACATGGACAGGCTCGATCGCGCTATAGTACAATTGTTTCAAAGGTCGTAGACTTGTATTTGACCCTTAAAGTTCATTCTTTCGAAGAATTCCTGTTTGCTTTGAAAGCATCACGTTGCTTTTTTTTTTTAATTATTATTGAGGCTGGGCATTTATACTGTAGTCTTTGGTCATACTAACGGCCAAAGAACTTAACGCAGATTCCAGATTATTAAACAGTTGAGCAACTCCGAAGAAATCAATTGCCAGAATACTCCTTACGGTGACATATTTGGTTTTGTTTAAACAACCTAATAATTAAGGTACAGCGAACATGAACAAAGACCATGAACGAAAGTGGTCAGTAAAATACGTAAAAGGTAAATAAATCGTAATGGAAAAACTTCGGTCAAGCAACAACATTAGTGAAAGTCTTAATTAAATTGAAACATATCGTAGGAGGGAATGACAATTGGCATTCGTAGTTACAGCAGATACCATGAGTAATTTAATTTTTATAAATTTTTTATGTTGATTTCACTATCAACTTGTTACTAAAAAGCAGTTCCACGTTGTTAATTTGCGAGCGAAGGCTGACACGTGACACCGTCCTCCGGCCAATAGCTGTCGAGGTGAGTGAGTGAGTGAGATTAGGAAATTTCGATGAATTTTTTATCTGTACGTACAATAATAGCGTAACCGCACGAAAGTCTATACATTTAAAATATTTTTGAAAAATTGGGTTTGTAGCTTTGTTAATAACCTAAATAAAACGAATCTATTGTTTCTGTATTTCCCTTTGTCTGTCTGTTTGAATGGACGTTATTTACGTAAAAACCACAGGTCTTGTTTTGGTGAACTTGTCAATAGCGCACAGCACCTGAGCCTGGAGATAAGGGTGCGTCCATAAATTACGTGATGTGAAATGGGGTGCGGGGTCTGGCGAAATCTCACCAAGGGGGAGAGGGAGGGGGTCAACGGAAATTTCACGTGAGGTTTTGGAAATTTTTTGCACTGTAGAGCTAAAAAAATTGTCTACAAAACACGCGAAAGCCGATTTTAGGGGGATATTACGTCGAAAAGTGTGGGTGTAACCGGCTTTGGAAGGGTGAGAAAGGGGGAGGGGGTTCTCACGGACCAGATCTCACCAGAGGAGGGGGAGGGGGTCTGACCAGATCTCAAGATGTCTCACCAGAGCGGAAGGGGGGGGGGGGGGTCCGTAAATCCGGAAAAACACCTCACGTAATTTATGGATGCCCCCAAAGATAAGGCTATGTTTGATTTTGATATGTATTCAGAAAGTTGAGAAATTTAGGATAAGAGGATAAACAAATGGGTATCAATTTAACGAGATTCATGCAAAAAGATTGGTCGGACTTTGGAGTGGTTTTGAATAATGTTCAGCCTCTGGTCCTGCGTGTAAAGTAGGGTATCTTCCATTTTGAGGTGAAGTCGGAAAGCTGAGAAATTTAGAATAAAAGGATAAACAAGTGAGCATCAAATTTGCGTTGCTCGGGATTCACATAAAAACCACTTGTTGGATTTTGATGGCGTTTTAAATAATGTACAGCCCCTGGTCCTGGAGGTGAAGTAGGAAAGCTGAGAAATTTAGGATGAAAGGGTAAACAAGTAGGTATCAATTTTTCGATGAACGGGGTTCATACGAAAACACAACTCGGATTTTTATGGGGTTTCAAATAACATACTACCTATGGTCCCGAAGGTTAAATATGTTTCATGTGAAGCCGAAAAACTGATAAATTTGAGATGAGTGTCTGCAAATCAGGATTTTTTTTTGGTTAAATATCGCAGTCGAAATGCGTATCATGATTTCAGCGTCCGAACAACATTGTATTATTCGGAAGAATTAGATTACTTTTTTATCGCTGGCATGATCAGCTTAATCCCTACATTAACAGTCCACAGAAACGAACGTGCGGTTAATAGTTACTTCATAATAAAAGGGAAGTCCGCTTGATTCAGAACGTAATTCTGTGGCCTGAGGCTACCGAAGCTAGTAATAGTTTGAAATGAGACTGTCCAAGCTCTTAACTACCGTCAAACTTAAATCACGCAAGAGTGATATCATGGGAGGCCAGCTCAGTTACACAGAAAACCGCAGCCTGCCGGTTGTTCCGTCACGAACATATTTCGGAGATATTACTCCAAAGCGAGAGAGCGCACACAAGAGATGGAACATCAAACAAGAAAAATAGAATCAGCTGGGAATATGAAGTTGTGATTAATGTCTACGAATCGTGCAATTGTTCGAAAGAAGTATTGAATAATATAGAAAAACATTTATTTGATATACATATATTTGCGGTGTTAGAAATTCCAAGTTATAATGCAAAGGAAGAAAATATGGCAAATATGCAAACGACTATAAATCAAAACCTTTTTACGCTACATTTAAAGTATTATAACATCCGATGCATCCTTTATAAGGGCGTACTATTGCTTCTGCAGAAAACTTCGGAAGGAATTCCAAACTTTCTATGAAAGATTCCTATAGCTCGTGTGAAAGAATTACAGTCTTCAATAAACTTTGTTATTGGACTCCTAGCAAACTAATCAGATTTATTTAGTAGATAGCTTACAGTATAGCAACCCAACTACTTCATTTCTCAATTACATGCAACTACCGTTCCATATATTGTATTTGTACTATCGCCAAAGTAATGATGACACAAGAGAACCGGATACTTTCCAACATGAAATGAATAAACATACCGTTTCTAAATGTATACTGACTCCGATAGAAATTTTGTAAAAGAATTAATCATATGTAATCCACTTCTGGCACAACTTACTGTGTAAAGTACGCCAGAAAGCTTCCGTGATTCGGAGTCTATGTTAAACTATAATTCTTTTCTAGGGCTAACAACCCTAGTTGTAACACATCTACATCAAATTCAAGCCAAACAAAGATTCAACGTGGCCCTAGTTGGCTCAAATGAACATACATATATACTTTATGTGCACTTATAACGCTACTTTCATGTTAGTAATTTTTCATCTCGAAAATTTTCTGTAGCTTTGGGGCTGATTTTAAAACGAAAGTCATCGCCCGAATTACCTTATACTGATGCACAGGTTGAAAGAACAGTTATCTTAACATCGTATCCAACGTCATTCCATTCCATTCCCCCCCCCCCCAACTGAAAGGATTTCTCGACAGCTCCTGGGTGCTTGGGTCCACGCAAGAGGGCCACTCTTATGCAACTGGCATACAGACCTATCCAACCATCACCGTCACTCAACAAGGAAGACGCCGGGACCGGTTTAGCAACGTTCGTCGAATCATCTGAATCGCTCATGTTTCTGTTCCCTCTAATGAACATTCTACCCCTTAATGGACATTCTGCCCCGTAATTAGCATCTTGCCCAGTAACGATCTCGGGATAACGCATTATACGACTGTGCTAAGACAGTTACAGTTTGCTTATGACACATTTACTATTTGTTTATTGTTTTGCAATATGCTTCCATTAAGCGTCAAATGGTCAATATAGGTTCTCGATGCCAATTCTAATTTCCAATAAACAGAAGTTGATGTCAACGTTTTACTAATATTTTGTTAACATTTCATAAGCCCAGTGCCGTACGTTGGTACTATAGAGAAATTTCATACTGGATCACAGTTAGGGACATTACAAACGGTAAACCGAGTTCGGCTTCAGAAAGTTACTCCTTTAACTACGCTGTTGCTGAAAAAGATGTAAACAATTATTATAATTTGTAATTTTCGCGATTACCGTTCAGCTTACGTGCTGAAAGATAAACATATACAGATATCAGTATATAAACATATACATTCAATACAGTCCAAAACGTTTGGACCTTGCCTGAGTATTTGAATTTAATGGAAACAGAATTAAATTACAGCTGACTATGACCTATTTTTCCCCTTCAGGAATCGAAAGATGTCGATTTTCTTCATGAAGAAAGAAACTCTATCAAAAGGTTAATTACGTCTACCAGCTTCTTAAGTAAAGCTATCAACGTAGGTAATTGTAATTTTCAATATAAAGCAAGCTATGCTGATTAAATTATATCTGGATAGGTCAATACCTTTACGGTGATAGTTAAACATTGACGATAATCTTTCGTAGGGTTATAGCTCAACAGGTCTTTGAAGGCAAAAATATCAATGATCGCTTTTTCTCTCTCTCCTTTTACAAATTGTACTTGTGCTAAAAGAAAAGTTGGATTCTGCGGTTCAGCTGTATGGTCAACGAGTGTCTCTATCAACGGTAAACGAAACATGCTTTCGAAACGGACTGCTACACCTATGAAAGAAGAACAACAGGGTGTGCTGTCTTTTAAAACAAAACAAGACTGTTCGGCCGCGAGTTGCAGAATGGGATCACACCGGAAGGTCGGTACATGCCGGCCGAGAGTTGGAGCGGAGAGGTACTTCCGGCGTCCCCCATTAGTAGGTACTGGCTGCCGTGTTCCGCAATTAGGACTCCCTGAGACCGGAAGCACCTCTGCGGTAATTATCGCTGGCTTAAGAACTGACAGACCGCCTCCCACTGGCCCTGAGTTGAGGTGTGCCTAGCGACTTAGCGCAGAGTTGCAGAACACTGTACGCAAGCCTGGAGTCCACAAGAAACTAATTACGAGGACTTCAGGATCTGTTACATTATATAAAACTCATTAGAGCCTCGTTAGTTGCCTAAAGCGTGAGTTCGAATCCCATCTTCGTCTGAGATTTCCACGATTCCGTAGCACTGTCAAAGTTTACTTCATACATGCGAAAAAGCTAGGACGGTCTAGGGTTCGGATTATACGTTAAGCTATGAGAATCTGTCATTATTCATTGGATACGGTAAGCAACGGCAAGGCACAATACGCGTAGACTCGGTCGTTGAGATTACAAGAATTTTAGTTTTTTCTGTATCATCATCCGCTGGAAAAAATGCTGGAGGGTATAAACTTAAGATCATCTGAGTATATTAACGTAAATTGCAACTGTACTACAGTATTATACTGAATGTTAATGTATTATGCAACAAGATTATGTAGGACTATTCAGAGTAACTTTCTCCAGACGTTGTCACCGACTACAGTCTGTACCTTCCACCGCCAATCACTGTCTATGCATTTAATTTCAACTTTTATCCTGGGAACACCTTTGGTGACGGTATATTTAAAACAGTGTTTATACCAATTCCAATAGTCCATTCCAAACACAAAATTTTGATTTTATTAAAAACTGTTTTTTGACGTATCATATGTGCTTACATACCTTTTGAAGTTTATTTTAGGATTTGCGCTTTGTATAGTGTTATCCATTCGTGATCAAAAATAGACGTGTGTGCTTCACTTCTGCAAATTCTACGTTTATGACTAATAACATTTCAACTTATTTATTCTTGTCTCCAAAATCGGAGTACGTTTGCTAGTTGAGTTCCAGCAACCGTCAAGTCAAGTGACGCATTTTCTGTGTATTTTATTTTAAAGTGTTGTAGGTAGATTTTATCTTTGAATATCTTCTGTCGTCGCAGAGGAGGGGATAGTTGAGTTCCAGCAACCGTCGAGTCAAGTGCCGCCTTTTCTGTGTATTTTGTTTTAAAGTGTTGTAGGTAGATTTTATCTTTGAATATCTTCTGTCGTCGCAGAGGAGGGGATAGTTGAGTTCCAGCAACCGTCGAGTCAAGTGCCGCCTTTTCTGAGTACTTTGTTTTAAAGTGTTGTAGGTAGATTTTATCTTTGAATATCTTCTGTCGTCGCAGAGGAGGGGCTAGTTGAGTTCCAGCAACCGTCAAGTGCCGCATTTTCTGTGTATTTTATTTTAAAGTGTTGTAGGTAGATTTTATCTTTGAATATCTTCTGTCGTCGAGTTCAGCAACCGTCGAGTCAAGTGCCGCCTTTTCTGAGTATTTTATTTTAAAGTGTTGTAGGTAGATTTATCTTTGAATATCCTCCGTCGTCGCTGAGCAGTAGCTAGTTGGTCCCCAGCAACCGTCGTGACGAGTGTTGCCATCTGTTTACATGATTTAAAGTGTTGTGGTAGCGTTTGATTTATTTGCGTTAATTGAATTATAACAGCGTGCTCCAATCGTGATCGCATTTATTTGCTTTTTCTATAGGGAAGTATCTAGAGCTTATTTGTTTTTTATTTAGTACATTGGTTGGCTAACACCGTTCATCAGTACGTCCTATTAACTACTAATTGCAGTCGTCTGGTCTAAATTCAATTCCTCAGGAGGTTATCTTTAGGTCGTGTAGCGGTTGGTAGTAAAGTGTGAACAGTTAATTTGGATTACTCAGTTAGTTCAACTTTTATCCTCTCCGTAGTTTTTACTTTATAAGTAATATGTGTAGGGACTGTGACTGCTGTGTGCAGACGCGGGTTGAGGTGGCTGATCTTCGCGCTCAGCTTGAAGTCTTGCTAACTAAAGTTACGAGGCTGGAAGCTGCCGTAGGTGACTGCAGCAGATGTGGAAGGGGTGACCCTGACGAAGCAGGTGTTGTCACAGGTTCTCCCCTGCCAAATATCGTACCTGCAGTCCAGGCTGAGACTGCGGGGCCTGTGCGGCAGTCACCTGATGGTGTCTGGCGCGTGGTTTCCGGGACGTCGACGCCGCATGCGGGGCAGGAGTACAGGTCTGAATCCCAGGAGGGGCAAGCCTGTACCACTGTCCAATAGGTTTGATGTGTTGTCTGGATCTGATTCAGATCCACAATCGTCAATCAGCGAGTTGCCAGCCCCCCCGCCCGCTAGGTCTGGGCGATCACAGAAGGGGATTCTGGTGATAGGTAGCTCCAACGTTAGGCGTTTCATTGAGCCCCTTAGGGACATGGCGAACAGGTCTGGGATGGAGTCCAATGTCCATTCTTTGAGCATTCCGGGCGGTCTGATCCATGATGTGGAACAGGCCATCCCGGATGCCATTGAGCGGACGAGGTGTAGCCAGCTGCGGATTGTAGCTCATGTCGGCACCAATGATGCTTGCCGCCTTGGGTCGGAGGGTATCCTCTCTTCCTTCCGTCGGCTTGCTCATACGGTGAGCTCTGTGGTTGATGACCGCAAGATTTCGGCTGAGCTAACCATCTGCAGTATTGTCGATAGAACTGACTGTGGACCTCTGGTTCAGAGCCGAGTCGAGGGGTCTAAACCAGAGACTGCGTCGTTTCTTCTGCGATAATCATGGCTGCAGATTCCTTGATCTTCGCCCTGGGGTCAAATCGTGTAGGGTTCCCTTGGATAGATCAGGTGTGCACTACACACGTGAATCGGCTACACGGGTGGCGGGGGCCGTGTGGAGTGCATTGGGGGATTTTTTAGGCTGAGGGAGGAAGACCCGAAACTGGGATTACAGTCACGGGCAGCCCAATTAAATTCGGCACCAGATGTTAGGAGTAGCGAAAATCAATCTCGACCGTTAAAAGTACTCGTTATAAACTGTAGAAGTGTTTGTAATAAGCAGCCTGAGCTTGAAAGCGTTATTAGTAGCAACAGAAGCTGATATAGTATTAGATACTGAAAGCTGGTTAAAACCGGATATAAGTTCAGCAGAAATTTTTAACCATAGCATGAATGTTTTCCGTAAGGATAGGTTACATTCTAATGGAGGTGGTGTATTTATAGCTGTTCGTAAACACCTGTCGTGTAACGAAATAAATATTGATACGGTCTGTGAAATCCTATGGATTAGACTAACAGTAGCTAGGACAAAACTTGTAATAGGGTCTTTCTATCGTCCACCAGATGCAGATGTAGTTGTTGCTGAGGGCCTTAAGAAATAACGTAAGTAGTATAGCTCGTCAATTTCCGGATCATGGAATAATACTAGGAGGTGACTTCAACTTGCCGTATATTGACTGGAGTAATTACGCCCACGTTACTGGTGGCAGGGATAAAATATCCTGTGAGATTATTCTCGACCTTTTCTCAGATCTTAATCTTGAGCAGCTCGTCACTGAACCAACGCGGTGCGACAACGAAAACATTTTAGATATTCTCGTTACAAATAGGCCTGAATTATTTACGGACATTTCTACCACCACGGGAATAAGTGATCATAAAGCTGTAATTGCTACAGTAAAATTAACAGTCGTGCGCAAAAAGAAAAAAGAAAGGGTCGTTTACAGGTTCGAAAAGGCCCCAAAGGAGAGTTTAAGAACGTTTTTGAGGGATAAATACATTACCTTTGTAGAAGGAAGAGGCTCGGTTGAAGAGATGTGGCTTCGATTCATAAATATAGTCAGGGAAGGTATGGACTTACATATACCGAAAAGGACAGTCAGGGACGGGAACGATCCCCCGTGGTATACGCGTGAAGTCAAAAGGTTACTTAAAAAGCAAAGGAAGATTCATGCACGCTCAAGAAGGACGATGTATAGGAGTGATTTAGAAAAACTAGCTGAGGCAAGAGGACAGGTCAAGAATGCGATGCGCGAAGCCTTCAATGACTTTCGATGCAACTCACTTTCCAAGAGCCTCATTGAAAATCCAAAGAAATTTTGGTCGTATGTAAAAAAAAAATAGATGGTTGTGACAACAATATGCCAGTTCTACTAAAAGACGGTCGGGAAGTTGATGACAGCCGCGACAAGGCTACCGTATTTAACGCCGAATTTAAAAATTCCTTCACTGACGAAAACATGGAAAACATTCCCGTTTTTCCACGGCGTGTTGAATTTGAAATGGATCCAGTACAAATTGATAGTGTAGGTATCATAAAGCAATTAAAGCTCCTGAAGTGGGGGAAAGCGCCGGGTCCCGATAGTGTACCAGTAAGAGTATTTTCGGAATACGCGGAAGAAATAGAACCATTTCTGTCAGATATATTTCGTAAATCTTTAGAGGAAAGAAAAGTACCTTCTGACTGGAAAATTGCGCAGGTGATTCCCGTTTTCAAGAAATGAGATCGGAGAGATCCTAGGAATTATCGTCCGATATCGCTAACATCTGTTTGCAGTAGAATTCTGGAGCATGTCATATGCTCTAACGTTATGAAGTTTCTAGATGAAAACGAGCTACTTACAGCATACCAACACGGATTTGGGAAGAACCAATCATGTGAAACACAACTGGCTCTATTTTCGCATGATGTAATGAAAGTTATTGATGCGGGATCACAAGTTGATGCTATTTTCTTGGATTTTCAGAAAGCTTTTGACTCTGTACCACACAACCGACTCTTAGCGAAGATCCGAGCGTACGGTATATCTGATCAGATTTGCGAATGGATACGCGATTTTCTAACTGGTCGGTCACAGTATGTCGTTGTAGACGGGGAAGCCTCTTCTAAACTAGATGTTACTTCGGGCGTTCCTCAAGGAAGTGTAATAGGACCACTGCTTTTCTTAATTTTTATAAACGATCTCGGTGACAACGTTAATTGCAGGATGCGATTTTTTGCTGATGATGCACTTATTTATAGGGAAGTGACGTGCTCCGACGATTGCTTAGAAATTCAGCGCGATCTGGATGTTATTTCGGAATGGTGCCGTGAATGGCAGCTTACACTTAACTGTAAAAAGTGCAAGGCAATGCACATAAGTAATAAAAAGACCCCGCTTGCTCTGGACTACAAAGTTAATAACTCAGTTGTTGACACTGTAGATTCCCTGAAGTTTATTTGTTATTTATTTGTCGTATGGCAAGCAACTAATACAATACAATAATAAATAAATACAATGACAAGAACGTTGGTAGCGTTCACAAGCTGATGTCTAATTCTTTCAGCCATTCTAAGAAGGAACTTGTAGCTCCAAAACATCTTCATATGGTCCATCATACTTCCGTAGAGGGCATTCCCTGATAATATGCTCCACACTCTGGGAAGGAGTAGGCGTAACAGTACAAAGCAACATGAAATGGGACTTGCACATAACTTCCGTTGTAGGAAAAGCTAATTCCAAACTACGATTCATAGGACGTATTTTGAGAAGTTGTAATGCTCATACAAAGGAAATAGCGTACAAAACACTAGTGCGTCCGCATTTGGAATACTGTTGTGAAATTTGGGATCCGTATCGCAAGGGATTGATTGACACATTAGAGAAAGTACAGAGAAGAGCCGCTCGATTCATGACTGCTAGTTACAGTCCTTACGTAAGTGTCACAGAGATAATTCGTGGGTTGGGCTGGGATTGTTTGGCGGACAGACGACGTCGTTTTCGTTTGAATTTGCTGGAGAATATGCGAAAATCTTTAAGTTACGAGTGCAACGAAATACTACTTCCGCCAACCTATTTAGGTCGCAATGACAGGAGGGATAAGATTAGAGAAATAAGATGCCGTACTGATTCATTTATGTATTCCTTCTTTCCTCGATCTGTTCGGGATTGGAATGCGCAGAATTAGGATTGGTGCTTAGCACCCTCTGCCACCCACAGTATTTGTGATTTGCAGAGTATAGATGTAGATGTAGATGTAGAAATCATGTTTTTCTAAGTATTTCACATAGCGACAATGCTCTCTAAGTTATGAATCTATAGGCTAGTTGGCATCATCGCTCAACTCTTCTTTCTTCTCATATTTCCTCCTTAGTTCATATAAAAATCGCAATGCAAGTCTCTCGTTATTTAAATCACATTTCTACAATTACTCTGTGATTTTTCAGTTCTGATGTCCTCAATAACTCATAAAGTCAAATTAACTATTGTGTTTGCTGGTCCTCTCATTAATAGATTTAAGAATCCTCTGGATGCTTAAACTATAAAAATTCTTCAATTGTTGCTGCTCCCCTCCAAGTAAATGCTCATTATTTTCCATAAGCGTCAACTTTTTTCCCCTTACTTCGACTTCTAATGTCCATAATCCGTTTCCATACAGTAGAATGCTCCATGAATAGTTCTTTAACAAGTTGTTTGTTACCTTCAAACTAACATTTTTCGATTTAAACACAAATTCGACACTCTATGCAGATTTAATACATTTATCGGTTTCTTTATAAATTATTCATAAAAAAAATCTTTTTCTTGTTTAGTTAATTTGTTAACTTTATTCTTCAAGACGTTTAATTTTTGTTTTCTCTTCTTCCTCTGCAGTAACCCTTGCGCACCATACTTTCATTTATCATATCAAAGATTTGTTTACCTATTCGTACCTTTCTGGTTTCTTGGATTTTTCCAAAATTTCCCCTGCAGCATTCACAATTTTCTTTTTCACTAAAAATTTCTTAGTTGTAATTTGTTCCAAATATTGCATGGAACGTATAAAATACATGATAAGAATGAAAAACGTGAGATAAAATATTCGAGATACATTTAATTTGTTTTATGAGAGGTTTTTAAACTGCCTTTAATTAATTTACTGACTACTGAAATAAAGTTAAAAAAGTTTAGCTGCTAATTAAAGTTTGCAGTGCAATAGTGTCTGGCACGTTAAGAGACTCTAAAGCATTGTACATCGTGACTACCTCAGATTTTAATAGACGAGAAATTTCCGAGAGTATTGAAAACTTAGCTCTGAATATCTGCTCTCATCAATCGGAAAGGCACTCCTCCTGAAATAAATTTCACAAAGACTGATTTCCATTGCGGAGCTATGCCTTAATGTCGAGTAGATTTTTAGAAAAAGACGAATGTAAATTAGATTTATCTTTCAACGCTTTTGGCAACACAACGATCAATATCAAGGAGCGCGAAATGTGATTTTTCTTTCTCAGTCAAAGAATTTATACAAGAGCAAGCCAATCTGCAGACTTGCACTCCTCTCCCTTCACTCTTTTTTTTTTAACTTCACGATTGGTATAAAATATAGACAGTCACAAATAAATTGAGTGGATAGTTATTTAATTAACTTATACTTAAATATTTTTTAATAAAATAAATCAATGTCTCACTGTGTTTTTAGCGACGGGGTTACGGTTTTAAGTTGCCACATATTCCGCTTCTGTCGCACATATTAAAGTGGAACGCATTCCACGTGGAAAAAAGAAGGTAGGTGAAAGCTAAGTATCTTTAAAAGCTCGTGGTAGAACTGGGTTTCTAACTGAGGCGCTTGAATTTGCCGCCTTTAACACAGCTAGCAGACTGTTCAATTATTGCAGTTGAACAAGCATGCTGTTGTTGGCGTTCTAGAAATGTTCTCTTTTCCTGTCACAAGTTCTAAAAGTTAAACCATGTTTCATTTGAAAATGTTTTAGTTAATATTATAGTTTTTCACTGATTATAGTGCAAACTTTTTTTTCTGTTTAGAAATTACGAGTTTTGGTATTTGCGTGTATTTTGGTGCGATCCTTTTTTTCTTGATGTAGGATCTCTCGCCATGGGTTTAAGTGATTTAACCTCATTCATAATGATACTGAATTGTAGTAAACATATGAAGAGCTAAAAAAAGATGCGAAATAAAATACTGTACTTACTTGGTCAGATTGGGAGCTAATATTTTTATCCTGAATGAATGAACCTAAAATCTCCACAGCTTCATTCAGTGTTCGTTCCAATATGTTTGTTTTCATTGCTGCATTCAGAAATATAACACCCGTTTAACTACCGTCGGTGAAATATACAATAAAGATTAACTGACATTTTTCTTGCGGTTTTACCGCAATGTGAAGAGCTAAAACGTATCTCGCTGAGGGATCTGGTTGATATGGAATCACCATAAGATCCTAATTTCATAAAACAAGCGTATTATCATTTTGCGAGAAAGCAAAGATCTCTCAAATACTCATTATGTTCAAATATTTATCCATATTCCGAAATTAAAAACTAAAAAGTGAAGATCCATTAAATTCTTATGTGACATTAAATAAATAACTTAAACAGTAACGTTAACATTTGCTGTTAAATATATAGTATTGATACATTGGTGGTAACAATACCAGCTTTGGGTTTGGGTAATGAAACATTCACAGGTAGGAAAGGATATCCTGAGAACGGAAACAGTCATAATCATCCAAGGGGAAATTTAGAATCAAGGTTTCAGTAAAGTTTAACGTTACTTTTTTGAACTGAACGGCTGCGTCCTTTATTTTCATGGCGTTGAACGTACCCACACATTCTTTCTCCTTTTGTGTTATTTTGATAAATTGATTCACTGAAATAAATCGGAAACGTAGTGTAGCAAGTTTTTATGTGGAATTATTTGTGTATTTATTTAGAGAATACTACGTTTAAAATTTTTTCTTTTTTACATGTAACTGGTCTTGTCTTGTCTGAGTAGTTTCAGATAATACACACCAGCGCCAATTCCATGTGGACGATATGTTTATTGGGACTGGATTTGCTCCTGGCGGAGAAAAGAGACGGGAAAATTTAGCCAGCATTATTCAATTTCTTCCACAGGTGAACCATTTGGCTGTATAGGTTCTTTTCTAATCATCATTGACAATTTAATGTTTCAAATAAAAAAAAATTATTATGGTCCCCGTGGCTTTGAAGGGTTTTTTGTTATAGAACGTCGCCAGCACTAGGCGTTTTTTTTTTTTTTTTTTTTTTTTTTTTTTTTTTTGCTGGAAGTTAGAGGACGTTCATAAATTACGTGAGGTGAATTTGGGGGAAAGGTTCCTGCGAAATCTCACCAAATCTCACCATGGGGGAGGGGAGGGGTCTACAGAAATGTCACGTGAGATTTTGGAAATTTTTTTTTGGACTGTAGAACTAAAAAAAAGAAGGTCTATGACGCAAAAGTGGATATTACGGGTGTATTTCCTCGAAAAGTGGGGGTGTAACCAGGATTTGGAAGGGTGGGACCTAAAGAAAAAAGGTCTCCAAAAGTTGCAAGGGCAATTTGTAGGGGGGGTTCTCACGGACCAAATCTAACCAGAGGGGGGGGGGATTCGGACCAGATCTCACGAAGTCTCACCAGAAGGGGGAGGGGGGGTCCGGATATCCGGAAAAACACCTCACGTAATTTATGGATGCCCCCTTAGTAATGCTGATTAAATAAATATAAAATAATAATAATTTTTTTCTTTTGGAGGAAAGACGAGATGTGGATCGTGTCGCAGGCGTCTAGTTTTCAGGCTGGGCAGGACAGACCAGACCAGCCTGACTCACCGGCAGGAGGCGGTATATGGACCGCAGACACTCTCCCAGCCGGTTCCGGGGGCGTGGGGCCAACTTCGGGTTTCTCCTCCGATACTCGTCATATGTAACAAATACAAAATGCTCACGGGCATAAAGTTCTAGTAAAATATTTGCGATATTTACACCGAGTGAGCGAATTCGTAATGCTACAGATACCCATATCCCTAAAACGTCATTAAAGCCAGTCGAGCATTGTAGGCAAGGAACGGAAAGCAAATCGGCCGTGGCCCTTATAATAGAACCATCGTTGCATTCGACTGGAGATTTTTACGAAATCTTGGAAAACCGAAATCTTGATGACCGAACCGAGCATCGAGCCCCTTCATACCGAATGTCAGGTCGGAACGTTAACCACTCACCCATCAGGCTCTGTAACTGGGGTTAAACGATATTTATGAACTAACCTCAAAGACCGTCAAAAATGACGGGTTGAACGGAGAGTTCTGGCAATTATTTTCTTCTCAGTTGCTTAAAACGCTCAAAGCAATTCCTCATGTCTGACGCTGTAGCAAAAAGTGCCAGTTGTCATCGTGATCCAGGGTGCATTTCAACCTAACCACAAACTCCGCTGATATTGCTGCTAGAAAATCAAAGCTTCAATCAAATTCGCCTTAATACATTCACTGTATCGCATGTAAGTGACATCATACATACTTGACACAAAATCCTCACAGGTTCTTATATCTTACACCTGATTCAGATTTAACGAAAACATCTATATCGAACGAAAATAAATAAATGAAAAGCAACTTATAATTACAATGAAGTGTTCACGGGTGTACCGCCGAATTGTGTTATGAAAACACGATATTTCGACGGCTAGCTCCGCCGTCTTCATCAGGTGAGGAGACATCTGCACTGGTCGGCTGGGGTCGAAATATCGTGTTTTCACAACACAATCCAGCGGTACACCCGTGAAGACTTCATTGTAGTCGTACGCCGGGAAAGTCTTCGTTCTTACAATTTATAATTAATCTGTTGATTTAGGCGTCATACGTCTTTTTCTTTCAGTGTTTCCTCGTGGATGTTTAACTAAATAGAATTATTTTTTTATAACTTCGAGCTGATAGTAGCATCTCTGGCCGTTGTTAGTTCATCGACGGATGTTTCAGTGTTCAGACACAATGACCTTTTACTAGTACTGGTTGTTAAAAATGGTAGAACTTGGGGTGATGACATTAATAAAATGTTAATTTGACCTTACTTTATTGGGCAACAAGAATTGGCATCTAGGATATTTATTGACTGTTCGACTCTTCATAAATATACATTGTAAGCCAATAATCGAGTTGTAACTGTCCCTGCTAAAGAACTGTCACATAAGACAGGTTCGTAATGGAAAATTTGCTGACTTCTCGGGCAGGATCTCCATTACGGAACAAAGAATGATGTATGTTTCATAAGATTCGCTTTTGATGAACGCCGCGTCTTTACTGTTGCGTGACGACTGCTTTGGGAGTTGTAGACGGCGGAAAGGCAGTCAGCCGTTGCGTGCCAAACGCCCCAACGAGCGGCCATTCTTGGAAGGACATCTTCTGATGCTGTCTGCCTTGGCTGCGGACGGATCATACGGTAGGCGCTCATCGCTTAACTCAGCAGATTGGACCGTTGTTTCGACATCGGCAAAGTCGGTGGAGGATTTACTTCTGATTGTCTGTGAACAGACTCAAACACATTTGTCGAAGTCTCGACATGGAATAACTTGAAGTCCGCCGCTCAAACAGAATCTAACTGCCTCATAATCCACTTGAATCTCTTGTTCGTAGTTTTGTGATTTATTTCCCAGTCCTCCCCCACTTCTTAATTCATGTAGAGCTTGTCCATGATTCTTGCTTATGTTCTCATCTATCATTGGCCGGGTCAATCCGAGCATCTCAGAGGTACCTCGTTTTCACCCAAGCGGAATGATTCTTGACGAGTAATGAACATGGGAAAAAAGTGGCACCGTTATCCATGGTTCCCAGGAGTGTCGACTTAGTCAGCCGTGGCTAACTTGTTTGCTATCCGCTGAATCCGTTGCATACCGTAGATCTGCTTCATTGTGTTCTTCCTGCGCTGCATAATACAAAAAGTGCTATTATGTCCGCAGCACATTCCACGTAAATATAATTTAATTGCGAAAATTTTATGTATGATCAACACTTGAGACACCGCAAGCTCATTCTGATTAATTCATGAGTGCCTGGGGACTTTTGTATAGACAAAGGCCAATATGACGAAATTTCCGTATTTTAGAACGTTCCGAGATCTACCACTTCCATCTGCAATTTGAATTATTGATAATTTTAGGTAATTCAGTTCCTTTAATGTGAAATATTCTATTATTTCTCGGACGTAATCGTGGACCAATTGAGTCGCCAGTGAACGAATAATAATATGTCTTAAATGGAAAGCGGGCGTATATCAGATACAGCAAGGCATCATAAAGTAGCAAGCGGAATTGTTCTCACAGAAAAACTGCAATAACTTTGGACTGCCAAGAATTTAGGTAAACTTACTATCCCCGCAACATTATTGTAACAACACTGTAATCTTTGAACTTCTGACAGACCAATGGAGGGTACGGCATGCAGGACAGTGCTTTTCTAAACGAATATATCACTGTCGATCCACATGGATATCCTCAGTCACATAAAGTAGGTATCCGAGCGTGGTGGGTGAGCGGTAAAGTCCTGGCCTCGCATTCGGGAGGACGTAGGCTCGAATCCCCGTTTGGCCGTCCAGATTTCCTTTTCCATGGTCTCCCGAAATCACTCCTCACATATATTTGGATGGTTCCTTCAAAAGCCCATGGCAGGATTCCTTCCCGTTGCTTGTACTCAGTCCTTTCCAGCCTGTAATGACCAGGCGTAAAACCAAAAAAAGTAGATGTATCAACAAGTACTATCAATTTTCGTTTAGGGACTGGGAACGTTTTCCTTGATTTTTTCATTGTCTTCTTGTTTGGAGATATATGTCACTCCTGTTAGTTGCCATAAAAACAGCTTAAACTGATCATAGTCATTTAAGTACTTAACGAAGCTTGAACCATAACCTTGATCAATTGAAAAACTGAAGCGTTTCTCAATAGTAAAGTCTCAGAACCGTAAATCGACTGTATGAACAGCTTATATTGATGTACTTTTATTGGGTCCCTTCGACGAATACAGTCTTAGCACTTATTCAGTATTCTTTAAAGCATATATGCAAATCAGAGGATTATGAACATGATGAGTGTGATACAAGTGATAGGAGCTACTCCAGTTTCGAATTATCCATCTCGCTGTTATATATCGGTCTATTTAAATTTCAATGCTTGATTTTCATTTGAGATAGTTCACTCAGAAAAAAAAAATGTAAGGAATTTGAAATTTCCGAGTGTGTAATACAAATTGTTGTTGCTACATCAACTCCAAAAAGCTCTTGACCTAAACCATACATGTCCATTTTGGGGCAAAGTGCGAAACATGGAAATTAATGTCTACAAACAGATCTAAGTTTCTCATTGCGCTATCTCCAGCAATGGCCGAGACCAAACATACTTTTCTTATATAGTAGATAAATTCCAGTTACAAATTCCAATGGCCGAGACCAAACATACTTTTCTTATATAGTAGATAAATTCCAGTTACAAATTCCATAGCAATCGCCCAACCTGATTGCGCATTGCTGGGTGTCGGCAAGAAACCTGAAGTTTTTATTACTTGACTTGTTTTTTTAGCTAAGACATCGGTATTGGGAGATGGAAATACTTATGTCTATCAATAACTTGGAGAAAGTCTCTTGATATTCTTCCTGTTTTGTGTATGTGTCTGCTGTGTATACTTGCGCATTGAATGTAATGTTTACCTCCTTGTTTCCCTACATACATGAAAAAAGTCGTATAAATGAAACTCATGCAGGTATACAAGCTGCATGTATAAATAAGTGGTGCGCATTCCGTCGCTGGAACGTTAGACATTCAGGAAACAATATAAAGTTGGCGACCACTGGTTCTGAGCGGGGAGCTGTCTGACGAGAGACGCGAGGCATGGGGAAAGCCAGGTCGCAACATTTAACGAGTCTGGAGCACTTAGTTTCTGGTCGGATGCAATATTCATGAGCGCGCTGGGTGTTGCCAGCTCTCGGTAATGCCTTCCGACGCAGGGCGAAGAGAGAATTCTGACAGTGGCCTCAAGGAAGTCTGGCACTCAGAAGGGAGCAAAAGTTGTGGCTATTAAGGAGGTTCCCAGCGTCCTCACGTTGAGGCCAGCTACTTGTTACGTAATAAAATTACTACCCGACATGGCCGGGTGATTATTATCCAGCCGTTTACCTTTGAAAACGACATTTCACTAACGTCTTGAGGAGCAGCTATTGATATTTTTGTACAATTAATTTAAATGTAACTTTAAATTAAGTCATAGGAATAGGATATGATAATTAAATGGGATTTAAATTAATTGAGCATTTGAGGGGAAATTATGCTTTTTTGTTTGCTGTATAAATCTGTTGTATCCTTTTTTACTAACATTTTCTCGCCTCTTCCACTTTCGAGAGTCAGTTTCTCAAATCGTCCAACGCAATCTTCCATCACTATCAATTCTGTGTTAATCTCTTCGTCTTATCCTCATCCTAACCTACATACTTCATGCACTATAAACTTCTTCTCCCCATAAAGTTCTTCCCTCGAGTCTTTCTTCCCATTTACCAGTTAACCAATTCCACATATTTTCAAGTACGAACTCATCCGACTTTTCATTCTAAAAGATTCGCCAGCTAATTCCTTTCCTTACCCACAATTTCCATTACATGTCTACTTCGTTCTTTATCGGTCCACTTAAACTTTCCTCTATAGTCCACATTTCGAATTTTCTTCTCTGTGACATCCTTGAAGTCGGAGCTTCTTTTAGTAACTCATTGTGCTACATTCATTCAGTTTTATGAAGTTCCTTCCAAGCCATAGGACAATGTTTGATGCTAAGAAGCTACGAGTATCTTCTCTCTCTAGAGGCGACTGGATTTGATATCTTTCTTCTTTTTTTTCGCCACCATTTATAACTTTACTTCGTAAATTATTGTGATTTCTTCCTTCCTCTTATCCATTTTTAAATTTCCTTAACTCAAGAAAAACGGTATTGTTTGTTCTTCTGTTTGTCTTAGGCCTATAGTTCACAAACAGAATAAGTTGAAAACTTTAAATGTTCACTTTTTATGTGTTGTGTTCAACCAAATTTAGTATCGTATTTAAAATTTTTGCTACCTAAGAATGTGAAAATTTTCTCCAACATCGACCACATCCTTTATTTAAATAGAGAATGCTAAAAATATTTATAACTAGCATAATTGCGAAGTAGCGAGCAACCAAACACAAATTTTTATTTTGTGGTTAATTTACTAATAGTAATACTATTTTATAAAAATGGTTTGTTTAAGATTCCATTACTGCTAAATAGATGCGATACGCATTACTAAAATTTTGATGCGTCTGGTGATATTAATTATGGGTCTGGTAAATCTGCATTCCATTCGGATCGTAACTGTTACTTGTCTTCTATAGTGGTATTTATTATCGTGAATTCATATTGTGTCTCAATGAAATTAATCTATTTTCCTTACTACCTATAACAATTTTTTTCGTCAAGGGAATGGGTATTATTCAGGATTAAAATTTTGCGTAGTATTATAAAATAGACTATGAATTGAGTCGTATCATGCCATATCAATGTCGTTGATAGGTTTTCTTCAGATCCTTTTCAGAGGTTCCTTCAGTGGACTTGGACCATTTGTTTCTTCAGATAATTTACTGCGCATAATTTTTTTGTGTTATCCGGCACTGGATTTTTATGTTATATACTTGTGATGCTCTGCCTTTGCAACAGGTTTTCGTAAACACATTCTTCTCTCATAAACTACCTATTTCTTTTGTTGAAGTGCAACTTTAAATGTGAATCATTAAATATTGCACCTTACCTATTAATTCTATATCTACTAAGGTCATGAAATTATGAAAAATTAATCGGGCTGACTCGCATTTGTCTGGGTTTTATTTACTTTATAGTGTTACCGTTTCTGCTGACTTTAATGATCCCGTCTTGCATTTGTTTGCGTTTGGTCTATATACTGCAAATATTTTTCTTTATAGTACAGTAATATTTTGGCAGCTACACACTTAGACTGTCATCCAGAAATTGTCTTTCGCTGATCTCCGTCTCGTTGAGCCCTTATGCCGCACTATTTTTTTTTCTTTCACTTTCTTCAATGTTTCTTTTACGATCATGTTGTCTATCCATAGCGATAATCTACAGACGTGTATTGTGCTTTTTTTAGTTGCTACGTTTGATTCTCTACCTATTTAGACGCCATTGTTGTCAAATATTATTTAATAAATACCTTCATTGTAACAAATGAAATAATTTTCATCATTCCTTCTCCAAACTTTCTTCGCCTGCGCTTGATTCAAAAATGCCACGACAAATCATCAAAACATAACAAAACAAAAAACATTACTTTTCTATTTCTCTTTTAGTTATCTCGTGTTTTCATTAAATTTAAAAGAATAAGTCAAAATGGAATTTTAATTTCATTTATATTTGAAATACAAAATTTAAGTTATCCATGACGTATGAATGTCACTCATTGAATGAGAAATATGCTTTCAATAAGCCGTACCTCCGCTACAGTGCAACTGAACACGGGTCCTGTAACTTTGTTAATGCGCTCGGTTTTACGCCAACCTTGTCTGTCTGCTGAGCCACGTGGCTAAAATAAGGTTAAGTCGATTTCGCTCGCCTCCACGGTTAGCGCAATCTACCATTTGTCGTAATGTCTCCTCTCCAGCTCGTCCAGTAATTTCGTACCGTCTCCCGCTCTCTAAGTGCGGCGCTTTATACGTGCTATTTCGTTCCATTCGGCTCATTACATCTCAGCCAGCTCTATTCAATGTGCTGGTACTTCTCAAGTGCAAATGCTGACGTTACAGAACATAGAGCACGGTTCTTGCGGGTCTTCTACCCGCGACACTTCTTGTGTTACAATAGCGCTACAACAACATGGCGGAATGAACTGATCAACACTTAGTAAGTACTTCTGTGCTACTTGCATCTGTCGAACACACCAAATTTCATATGTGTTAATCACTTTTTTTATATTTCTTAGACAGAAGGGTTAGAATAAAAGAGTCAAAATAAATATTTAAAAACACGAAGAAATGTATCTGACGTAAGCAATTCCTGATATTACACAGTTACAGCTCTTATATTTTGTAACGGTAGGCTTGGTGAGCAGGCACTGAATTTCACCCTCTCCTTTCTTTCATCTACCCGCACAACACTTAACAAACATACTGAAACACGACTGATGAAACCAGCCCAGACAAAATTTCTCTGGAGTGTTGCTAAGGAAGATATCGTCTGGAAGACTAGGCAAAAGAGTTTTGATAAGAGGCACAATTTTAATTTTTTTTAAAAATCTGCTTTTAAATTATGTATGGTACAAAAATGAGTCCTACCTTGACCGTCTTTCTAATTATTACTTCTCTCTAGAGATTCTACATTTTTATTATATTGTGAATTGTTCTTATATATCGGTACTTTAGATCCCACTCTTTTATACACAACATTGTCTCAGGTTAACACTATCATGAGGTTACTTCAATCATTCCATAAATGCATGTTTCTCTTCTACCAATCGTTATGATACTATGGTAATTGTTTCTCTTGTCACCGAAGTTTCCTATAGCAAAACTTTTCTGCTTCATATTCATTTTTATTCTTCTGTATACGACCATGATAGTAACTGCTTGGCAGGTGATACCAGATTTATGGAAAAATTAGATCCTTTCACTCGCATCGCAATATTATTGTATCAGTCTATAGGGCGTTATATGACTTTCTCCCCTGCCAGTTTAGCGATTTGTAGACATCTCATCGTCGTCTGCTGCATTATTGAATTTAAATTTCTGATAGCATTATTAAATTATGAATTATCTACTGTATTAGTGACGTCATTAACAAGCTCTTTATGCAATATGCTACACTCCAGTCTGCCTCTCAATACTGCTTCTGTAAGTACCTTTTCCATCTGAGCTTAGAAGAGGATCCCCGTTTGCCTCCCTTACGAGAAATTTCCAAATGATCTTACCAATTTCAGTTAAACTCTACCGACAGCAATTTACTTCTATTCTTGGTCATGCTTCATTTGCAGTGATTGATCTTTCACTTTATTACACGTCTTGTTTATTTTATTTCTGAAATATCGATACTGTTGTCTACAGAGTGTATATCGTGTATTTCTGGAATTTCTCCTCTAATATGTCAGTTTCATTGTTTCCTCTGTGAATAATTGTTCTCTCCAGATTTGGGTTTTCCACGATTTCTCTAAATCACTCTAGGTGATTCAGAAGGCCGTGGTCGAATTCCTTCAGTTCCTTACTCCCAGTCGTTTCTCGCTTTTAGTAACTTGACGTCGGCAAGGCGTAAATCCATAAGAAGAAAAGTTCTCTGACGTCTTGTTTCCTCAATATGTGTGCATCTGCTTTGATTATATCTTTCTTAATATATTACATTCATCTTCAAATAAATTTTGTTCATTTCTTTCCTTTGTCCCTCTTTAAACGTCTAAAAAATCCTATTTGATACAAGTTTATTTAAATTTCTCCACCTAAATAACAAAAATAGGAAGAATGTATGACAAAACATATTTGCGATGTTAAATAAAAACGAATGCGAATGATTTCAAGATATGATCAATAACTAAAAATTCTAACTGCAAAAATCCTGCGTTGTATACAATGTAAACTCGTTTTAAAATAGCATGTAACTTACTGCCCTTCATCATGCTATGTATTATGTAATAAATATGAAATGTTTTGACCATAAAAAACATCCATTGCCGATTTGAAAAACGGGTAACAAGTACATTTTCTTTCTAAAAGCAACACTGATATGATCTCTCAGACAAGGTTCCGAAGAATTTTTTTTAAGTGAGGGAGTAATATTACTAACTTTTATCTTGGTGTTCTGAGCAAAATAAAACTTCTATCCGAGGGTACGTTTGGTATCTTAAAAAGTATTACGTATGTTATTGGGGGACAGGAATCATTACTTGTTGATGAAAGTCCAACGGTGC
Organism: Vandiemenella viatica; assembly: GCA_031002005.1. Lineage (NCBI taxonomy): Eukaryota > Metazoa > Arthropoda > Insecta > Orthoptera > Morabidae > Vandiemenella > Vandiemenella viatica. The sequence continues at coordinate 211,452,412 of JARYHS010009186.1, read as the reverse complement.
GACGTACTAGGGAAGTGGTGAGTGCTTCGGGTGATTACTTGTCACGGAGACCACCACAATGGAGACATGCTGCCGAGGGCGATGACTTCTCGCGTGCGACCAGCCTGGTCACGCTAACAGCTTCATCCCCTGTCAAGAGTAACAAGACCTGCGAGCCCTCTGTGTATGACAAGGAGGTCACAGGCCATCAGAGATTGAGTCACATCCACCAACGACTCGTGATTCTTTTCCTTTGTTTTTTGATCGCGTTCTTCTTTACTCTTGTACTCACTTGGCAGTAATGAATAGTAATTATCTTAACTCTCTTTAATGACTCCAAATTCCTCATTTGTTAAGATACTCACCTCTTCTATTTGCGTATCTTCGTGTTTCCAGTCTTGCGTCCAGCATAAATTAGACTGCCTGGTAATCTTTGTTTTTGCTACCATTTAACATGACTGACAGTTTAAATTTTGTCTCTTAAATTCAATTTTTGTTGCAAATGATACAAAACAAAAGTTGAAAATTTAAAAATTCAAATTCAAACTTTATGTTTCGTCTACGTTGACGTTATTAGATGCAGGAGAGGATGGGGGATAAGGAACGGAAATACATTGGGCCATGGTCTTTTGTAGGAACCATCCTGGCATTTGCCTGGAGTGATTTGGGGAAATCATCAAAATCGGATGGGGGTTTAAACACGCGTCCTCCCGAAGCCAGGCCAGAGCTTTATCTCACACCCACCGGACTCGGTCAGGTTAAAAAGGTAAACCAAGAAAAAGTGAACTAATTGTCTTACCTATGACACATTGGCTTAGCATGATTTTTTCCTTCATTTTTTAGCAGCTGAATAGAAGAAGATTGAAAAGCAATGTTTTGGTGCCGAACTGTTTAGAACCAGTGTTATGAATCTGAGGCGAGATTAATTGTAATGTTCTATTCAGCCTAGTAAGCTGAGAACAGGTCACTCGTAGACTGAAGGAATATAGGAAGCACATCGACAGCAAAGGTTAAAATACTAGGCAAAATCAAAGAATGAAGAAAGGATTTGAATTAGTGTTTTACCTAACGAAAGTAAAAATTGATCCTTTTTGATATTTTTTTATTATTCTCATTTTTTGATTAAGTAGTAACATTCCTGGTAACTTTTCAAATTGGAATTAAGAATTTCTTTAAATGAATTGATTTTCTGTATACAGTGAGATTTAAGAAAAAAATCTATAGCGGTCAAAATACCCTAAAACCCATTGGAACGGCAATCACTTCAGTTTTTCAGCCAGACTTTATATGCAGCCAACTGTATGTTCTGTAGGTGTTTCTTCTAAGTACTCTTTGCTATTTCCGTTATTAAATCTACAGGTGTAACAATATTTTCTGTTTCTTATGGAAAATAAAGCAGGTAGAGTGCAAATGTTCGATTTGCCGACTAATAGTTGGTGTGTTTGACGTCAACACTATCGGATAAATTGACGCTATAAGCAGGGACCATTACGATTAAATCGCATCCAGTATGTATTGTAAGGATCGCTTTGCCGATGTCGGAGCCATGTTGTATAAGTTCTGTTCAAATGGACCACAATGCCACCCGAGACGACCGACTCTGGAACGACACAACGGTCGCTCTGAAAGCGAAATCAACAGGACGCCCGCAGCATCGCGCTTGAGGCGTCCTTTAAATGTTCTCTCCTTTGTAATCGATACCGACATTTATTCAGATAATACTCAAAATAATCTAAGTACGCGAATAATTTCTTTCTTAGGAGAAAGATTCATTTGGCACAATTTACGACATAAGGTTATCTAATATATGGCGTAAAATGAAAAACTAAACGCACAGTTTGTGTTGTGTGCATACATGGCGATATGATCTGGAAGTAATGAATTTAATAACATTCCGGAAACTCGTTTCTGCCAAATTTTCATTCTAATGATGTTGGTGAGAGCTAAATGGAAAATAAAGAAGATAATCTTGTAACCTTGCATACTTTATCAATAATTTTGTAAAAGAGTGCCTTTCTGAGAAAATTTTCAGAAAGTTTTTAAATGAGTGAAATGAACTTTAGTGATTGCGTGGAGTAAATGCAAATCCAATGTGCTTAAACTTTTTTAAAAACGTTTCAAGTATACTGATGATTCTTATACGTTATAACTTCCAAGGGTGGTCAGAAACAAGATTAACAGTTTTGTTTAAATGTCTATACAATACTAAAAATAAATTAAATACCCGCAAAGAGTAGAAGCCCTTATGGACAGTATACAAACAGACAATATAAAATTTATTGCAACTTTGTTTTTTACCGTTCTCACACAAACTACATCAAGTATATTTTTAATATCAACAAATAGGTTTTGTTTCACTCTTTCTTCTAATAAATAAAATAATTTTAATTTTTCTCTTTGAATACTGAAGAGTATCAAACAAATAAAACATTTAGTAAAATAGTCGGAAACGTAACTTAACTCTAAAGAACTGTCGCTGCATTGTATTGTTTTCTTTCTGTGTAGACATATTTTTTATGTAATTTAGCTAATTCAAATTTCATTAACTCCTTTATGTCTGTATACTCAAACAGCATATTCACCGGTCTTAACTTAAAATAGTAGTTGCTTACAGCTCCACATCGCAGAAATGTCACTTAATTGATAATAACCAAAAACTTTTGTGTGTGTGACACACGCAAGATACAGGTTCCCCAAGGATGAACGAGCAGAGACATAGTGAATGAGAAATGGTAACTGTAAATGAAGTTGTTCATAAGTTTGAGAATTTTACGCTTTGTCATATCTCTCAGAACAAGAGGATGTCAGATTTTTCATCTGTACTCAAATTTTGTAAACTTGCGCTATTCCGTTCTTTCCGCAAAACATATATCCTTTACTTAATAATGGGGAATGGTCCTTTTTTATAGCCTGAATGATTACTGAAAGCCGCCCAGGAATAAAATGGCCTGTACACTCTTGGTAAACTGCAATCGTTTTCATAAGACACACAAAAATATGAGATACGAATGTACAGAGTGCGTTGATTGGGAAATCAGTGTGTTGAATTCCACCAAAGTGAGATGATTATCGTCGTCAGTTGTGAACGTCGAACAATTATACCAAAGTTACGTCGTTATTGTTTGTGGGGAAATGAATTTTAACCTATTACCATTTCAGATGAATAGAAGAGAAAGACTGTGGCTCAAGTTCTTATTACATGCCACATATTAGCTTAAACGTGTCACTTATACCTCACACTATTTTTGCACGTTCACTTTTCGTAAAACCTGTGTGATTACGTAAAAAATAGCCTGTAACAAAACGGCTGTTCTCGTTCATCTTGGCAGCCCTCCTCCCCTGTCGTTTCTCCCCTGCCCCTCGTTGATTACACAAGTGAGCTGAGCTGCGTATTGTCTGCACGAAGGGGAAGGATGTTTCAGAGCTCTGGGTGATTCATTGTAAGGGCGCTCTCAACGAAAAGCACCTCCGAAGCCGACCAGAGTATGTTTCCTAAGGGAAAAACTATTTAGTGAAAACAAAATGAGTCCTTGCCACCAGTAATTGTCGTGTCGGTACCGTGTTACTGGAATAGTTGGTATCTTCCTACACAAAAGGTAAATTATGATTGGCTAGAAGCTAATGATTATTCGTATCAATGGTTATTGTTTTTTGACTGATGATGAAGTACCGTCTGGCAAATGTTGTTGATTTATTCTTTCTATTTAGGTATGATTTCCTAATCACTCTTTCGAGACCTCTAGGTAGTTACGAATAATAAAAGTCTATTAATAACATTTAAACAAGCCAATTAATAAGTTAAAAACCATTTTCACGTAGGATATCAAAGAAACTCTTCGGTCAAAGAATTCGTTAAAAATATTTCATACTAGTCAGTTTTTTGTAGTAGTGACCAATATACTTCATAGCAGATTTTCTTGTATCATTTCTATTTTATCATTGCGGAAAGTAGCTAAATCGCCAAATTCTGTTAAGTGTAACAGATTGGGCCACAGCATCGATTGATTTTAGGCTGTTAGCTATGGGAATTAGAAGCTGCTCGGTATAACATCCACCGAAAACTGTGACTTCAGACGTGACACAATATTAGCTTGAGGAATTGTCAACAGCCAAATGTGCGCTCTGAAAATTCAGAATCTCGAGAAATAACATACACAGACGGAAAAAAAATCCCAACACCAAGAAAGACTTGTGTTAGATAAACGAAATTTGGTAGGCGTGTTTATACATCTGAAAGATGACATCGATTCAAATTTCGCGCTTCGCGCATAAGTGTGGCGCTAGTAGCGCTACTCAGAGCTTGCAAATCAGGTTTGCTTTAAATACGCGCTGTAAAGTTTGTGAACGTTATTTACCGCTGAGATTTGACATAGTGAGTTGATGTTAGCCAAGAATGCCTTTAAGAAGACGAAGAAGCCATTATCAACAGCTCACCGAGTTTGAACGAGGTCGTGTAATAGGGCTACGAGAAGGTGGATTTTCTTTTCGCGATATTGCAGAAAGACTTGGCCGGAATGTATCCACTGTGCATGATTGTTGGGTGCAGTGGTCAAGGGATGGTACTGCCTCAAGAAGACCGGGTTCCGGGAGGCCACGTGGCACTACTGAGAGGGAAGACCGCCGTATTCGGCGTACAGCTGTGGCGCATCGTACTGCGTCTGCGGCAGAAATTCGAGCTGCAGTTGGTACCACATTGACACAACGAACTGTTAGAAATCGGTTACTTCAAGGACAGCTCCGAGCCAGGCGCCCTGTAGCGTGCATTCCACTGACTACAAGCCATCGCCGTTTGCGACTCCAGTGGTGTCAAGCCAGAGCTCATTGGAGGACGGAGTGGAGATCTGTTGTGTTTTCTGATGAAAGCAGGTTCTGCCTTGGTGCCAGTGATGGCCGAGTGTTGGTCAGAAGGAGGCCAGGGGAACGCCTGCAACCAAACTGTCTGCGGCCTAGACACACTGGACCTACACCTGGAGTCATGGTCTGGGGAGCAATTTCCTATGACAGCAGGAGCACTCTTGTGGTTATACCAAACACACTGACTGCAAATTTGTACGTCAGTCTGGTAATTCAACCTGTAGTGCTGCCATTCATGAACAGCATTCAAGGGGGAGTTTTTCAACAGGATAACGCTCGCCCTCATACCGCTGTTGTCTCGCAACGTGCTCTACAGAGTGTCGACATGTTACCTTGGCCTGCGAGATCACCAGATCTGTCTCCAATTGAACACGTATGGGATATCATTGGACGACAACTCCAGCATCATCCACAACCAGCACTGACCGTCCCAGTATTGACAGCACAAGTACAACAAGCATGGAACTCCATACCACAAAGTGACATTCGAAACCTGTATGACACAATGCATTCCACGTTTGCAGGCTTGCATTCAAAATTCTGGAGGTTACACCGGCTATTAATTTAACAGTATTTCACATTTGAAATGCATTTTCTTGAGCTTAAATTAACCTGTGATCTTGAAAATTTAATCAATTAAACATGTTAACTTGACAAATGCATTGTCCAAATTTCATTACTCTACAATAATTTTTTCTTGGTGTTGGGATTTTTTTTTTCCGTCTGTGTAGAAACATCATTCGTAAAGAGATGCAACAAATTACAGTTGACTCATTGTTTGACGAACTATTTTGCAAAACAGCATACATAGGGAGACTTAAGGACTATATTTGACCGATATGGAGGTATGGGTCTACCTTCACAGAAGTGTTCACACTATTTTAGATTAATGATTAACAGGAAGGTAAATGGGAAAATCCATTTAAGCCTATTCTTAAGCATAGTGCTTAATTTTCACCTTAAATCCTCTGCTAGATTCTTGCTGCTGAATCTGGAAGCTATGACCGAGCATGGTAGGCTCGTAATTCGGAGTACGAGGGTTCGAATACCCGTCCGCTCGTCCAGATTTCAGTTTTCCATGGTTTCCCGAAATAACTCCAGTTGAATGACGGGAAAATTCCTTCAAGAGGTAATTGATAATTAACTTCCCCTTCCTTGCCCCAATCCTTTTCCACTTCTAATGACGTCGACGAGACCACAAGAAAAATAAAATAAAAACGTGGCATCTAATTCCAGGCTCCAATCATCTTGAATGGATCATTTGTAAAAACGAACAATCTATTAGTTTGTAAAATATATGTTTTTTTTAAATTGATTCACGGTGACAGCTACATTATTTCGTACTCGAGATCGCCCTCGTAATTCTGAAGAAATTTTTTTGTTAAGCTCTACTAGTCTTGCCTCTTGCCAAGGTTTCGTCCGAAACCCCCCCCCCCCCATTTATGCCCACGTAATTAATGGACGCCTCTAAGTGAGCTCACTGTTCCTCGAGCATGTGGCCTCCTATGGTGGCAACGGTAAGAACTTCGTGGTCCTAATGAGGCCGCCACATGTCGTATTGAGATAGTTCGATTATCCTCGTGAATAGGCAACTAATTTAGGCAGAGACAATTTGGCTTCTTCCTTCCGTTTTGACGTCTCCTGATGCCAGTATGACGTAGGAAATGACGCAAAGATCCCTTATTATGATTTGCTGCCTTACGAAAGGAATACTGACACGCAAGCGCTCCCCATCTCTCATCTCCATCTGCTCCTGCTTACAGTACCGTATTATTTTGGCAATTGAGATGTATCATGGTCATTACATGTTAAGAGTGCTTCTCGTTTCCCCAGCAGGTGCACTTAGCTTTTTCACGGTTACTGCACTATGATTCATGACTCATGTACTTTATAAAGAGCATTTATCACTGAACTTTAACTTCATTAGAAACAGGAATGGTTAATAATAGCATTTAAATTTTCTGAATCATCTAATCTCCTTTCATCATCTGCACACATACATATAACTAGCTATTATCCGAGACTTTTTCCGTCTCTAGTTCTTGTTTCCTTCGAGATGAAATAAATTAATTTATGAACATTTGGCATTACTAATGTAGTAAATGAATATCGGGGATTAAATAAGTAAAAGTGGATTTGATAATCGAGTATAGGGAATCTACTTACCTAAATGCGTTGTAAATATTTATCATTAGTTTATTATCATTGAAATATGTTAGATTTAAGTCAATACTACTCGAATTTTGGGAGGAGGGGTGGAAGGTGGGCGAGTGTAGGGTTACAAGAACCCTCTTCAGCCGATAGGATGGGGATTGGGATAAGGAACGGGAGGAGTTTAGCCTGACCTTTCAGAGGAGCCATCCCAGCATTCGCCTAAAGGGATTTCGGGAAACCATGGAAAACCGAAATCAAGTTGGCATACTACAGGCATCAGATCTCCCGAAAAAGATGTTACCCAAAAAAAAAAAAATTACAGGAAATAATTATTGTTCTGATCACCGAGCGTGGTGGGTGAACGGTTAACGTTCAGCCTCGCATTCGAGGAGGGCGGGTTCGAATCCCCGTCCAGGCATCCAGATTTGGGTTTCCCCAAATCAGGTGAATGCTTCCTTCAAAAAGTCCATGGCCTGTTCCTTATCCTCAGTCCCATCCCGCCTCTAATGACCTTAGCCGTCGACGAGGCCTAAAGTAATAAGTTAAAAAAAATTGTTCTGATCGGTTAGGGACGTATTGTCGTAGGAGTCAAATCTCCGAATAAGATCCCCCCCCAAAAGTGTAGTGGTTAATTCATCCCCAATGGATGTTTCACCCCTATTATGAGGAACAGACCCAAACGGACTAGACTCGGCTTGTGTGTTTTTTTTTTTTTGTTTTTTTTTTTTTTTTTGTTTTTTTAATCGCTGCCTCTACGGCTGTTGTTGAAGTACCACTACCTTTGGTAGTATAACTTCTGGGTGTCAGTTGGGTGTGTTTTGGGGACACATTTTTATTTCACTTTTGGGGTGGAAATGGCTATGGACGCCGTAGGCGTCCGTCCTTATATTAAAACCCCCTACTGGGTTCGTGTTGTCAGTTGGGGATCATCACCGTAATAAGCTGCGTTAGCAACTGGACGATTTTCCCCAACTGATTTTCACGTTTTGGTTCATGGATGCAGCATTGATGCACGCGCTGGTCACTTATGTCGTCGGCGGATGGTTTTTGCCGCGGCTTGACGCCCTTTTCTGTGGGACGCCCGGTCCTTCGACTGTTCGGGCATGGCTGGGTTGATGATGACGTCTTCCGATGGCGGCTTGGAGCCTTCTCTTCACAGGACATCCCCCGTAGCTGGCGGCGTGGTCAGAACCGCAGTTAGCACATCTCGGCGTTGCTTCTCTCGGACGTGAGCATACCAGGTTGCTGTGGTTCCCGCCGCAGCGGACGCAACACACTTGCTTGTTGCAGTTCGAGGCCTTGTGCCCGAATCCTTGGCAGCGGAAGCATTGTTGTATTGCTGCCATCGGTTCCCTCCTCTTTGGTTGATTTTTGAAGTTTGGATTGAACTTCATCATATTCAATCGTTGTAAACATTTAGACCGCGAGAAATCTAGAGCAGGAAATATTAAATTAATAGCTGCTACTATGGAATAATTAAATTGCAGGCTTTTTCATTTATTTCTCAAATAACCATGGTAACTGAAAACGTATAAGAAGTTATCACTAAGTTGATGTAATGTATCATTATGAGTAGTTTCTTTGAAATGCGTTCGTTGTTTTTTACCTGATTTGTGTACAGACATTCAAAAATTTCAAAATTTACGTTTTCGACTCTGCATCGTCAGGAATATGGTGCTCCTCGTTGTAAAAAATAATGTATAAATTAAACCCTGACATAATCCACCATTATGTGCAGTTTTGCCGAAATCCATACATTAGTTTTGTGTGATGCGCGCACAGTTGAAGATTCCATAATTTGCAGTTTTGGTCTCTGTATCAACAAGAACTATGCTCCTAAAATGGAAAAAAATGTAGCCTGCATGACAGCCTGTGACACGTTGTTACTGTGTGCAGCTCTTTAAAGTACGTTCACTGGTTTTTGTATAGTGCACGGACAAACAAATATTAAAAATTTCGCTGTTTTGACTTCTCTATCATCGGTGTGTACAATGTAATTACTATTTCTGAAATAAGTATAACACACAGTTTTCTCTTCTTCGATTTTGGCTTCCTTTGGACCACGGGAAAGAAACTTGTTTACTGGTTTGCCTTTTCTTCTCCTCCAAATTTTTTTCATTTCTGTGGTTTTATTCTATATTCTATTGTTGATACTTCTTGATCCAGATACACATTAACTCTTACTCTACAGTTTCTCCTACATAAATACATTACGCGCCCAGCTAATCTATACTATGCTAAGGTCATCTAGTCATTTCACTTACACTGAGCGCTACTTTTCTCCTCCGTCTGGCCATATCTTTTCTGGATTCCTTGTAGGACTGCAAGTTTAAGAAAGCATAATGTCTTTTTTTGTCGCATCGGCGACTGACCCAGTGTGGGGCGCATATTTGAACGAATGCCAGACTGCGGCCACTTTGCCGCTATGTTTATGAACTCGAATTACCACGAAACAAGCGGCGAGCTCAATTCTTGCCACTGGAGAGCAATTCAGCCACAATCGACCCGTGCTGAGGCAGCTTCTCATGTCAGTGAGAATACAACCGGATCTTTCACTGAAGGGCTCGTTTGCTATGACGTCACTGGTACGGCGAAAGCAGAAAACTCAAATAGAAGGAACCTGCCTAACAGCAGTTACTGGTACTTGCAGACTACTGTTAAGTGTTGAAATACGCTTTGAAAATAACAGTCCAAGAGCTGCAACAAGACAAAATTCCATACCATGATAATGGTTGCTCTTGAATCTGTGTTAAAGCTGAATTATCACTAAGCCTCAGTAATAGTGCCTGGCACTCGAAGTTCAGGTGTTGCAGGAAATAATGAGAAAGAATGTAATATACTATTTCTATTATCTTCTAAGTCAATAATCAATTAACTGGTTTGATGCAGTAACCTATATTTTTTGTGATCCAGTTCCTTCATTA
>JARYHS010009186.1:211382347-211441501 GCA_031002005.1 Vandiemenella viatica | reverse complement strand
CTTTTTGCGTGATCGCAGAGTGCTGCAATGAATTATTTTCACTTTAACACTACATCAACGATTTTCTCATCAGGGCTTGACCAGTAAGTTGCAATTTTTAATCACCAAACCTCTCTGCATTGCGTATGGTGCAAGGGCATACGATGTTGTTGATGGTGATTCATCCGTTCGATGGGAATGTTAAGCTTGGCGCCCCCTTTAGAATGCTTCGCAAAAGTAGGCCTGGACATGCCGACACCGGCTTCCACCCTCTCCCTTCTTTCATCTCTCATCCACAACACTCTATACTGAACCACACAGTGTCACTGTCATACACACTTAGGACCACTGTCACACTGAGGAAGTAAACGGGGAATTTTTTTAACTGCTTAACGTCTCTTAAGATTGAGGTCTTTAGAGAGGGGAAAGGATGGGTGGAAGGAATTCGGCCATGACCTTTTGAAGGAAGCATCCCAGCATTTGCCTGGAGTGATTTGGGGAAACCATGGAAAACCCAAATCTGGATGCCGGACGGGGATTCGACCCACCCTTCTCCCGAATGCGAGGCCAGAAACGCTAACCATTACACCACCATGTTCAGTGAAACGGGAAACCACCCCAGTTCATCTTCCTAGGAGTTTCCTTGGAGGGATATACATCACCCATGGTAATCGCCTACAACCTGACACGGGAGAGGCGTTCGAAGAGGACCTTACTATCAGTAAAAACCATTGGTGTCTCAGTGAATAAAAAATTAAAAACCGCTCTCACTACATCAATCGAAGACAGCAATCACAAGAAAGTATTCTTTAGTGGGGCTATAATTCACGAGAAAGCAATATGCATATTTTAAAGAGCATTAAAATGAACTTTAGGATAGAGGATTTAAAGCAATCCAGAATTGCTCTATTAAGTTCAAAGTGCGATAATCACTCCATTACATCAAAATTTTTCTGTATACTTGGAACGTATTCCCTATAATCCTATATAAACTAACATTCTGTATTCAAGGTTTCCGTATTCAAGATTTTCGTATTTGCGGCTAATTTACGGAACGTATTCCTTGCGATTAAGGAGTTTTGACTGTAGACTAGATTGTAGAAATTTAAATGAATTAGCAGTCATTCATAATGACTTGTGGTTTATCAACCCATTAATTGTTATTAGTAAATAAAAAAAAACAGTTGAAAAGATAATATTTCTACTACAAAGATAAAACAACCGCTTACATGCTAACATAAAAATGACGTTAACGTAAAATTGTTTAAATTTAACAGCTTTTTTTAACCTATCAACCACTGATGAAGCTGTTATATTTCGACGAATTCACTTTTTAAGACACTTTCAGAAGATTGGATATATACGTATATTTACCCTATATACATGTAACGATTAAATTGGATACTGAATTGCGTTCGTAGGAAAAATATCGAATTGGTGCTTAAAATCGATACACTAAATACAATATCGATGTATCGATATATCGAAAATAAAAATATCGGCGGTAAATATCGATACTTTTTAGAAAAAATATCGATATATCGATACATCGATATATTTTGCCCATCCCTAATATACACTTCATTTTAACATGATCGAAAAAAATGTTGTTAGTTTTTCATTGAAAGCAGTTCTTGCAAAATATTGGTCGGATTTTGATGGATTTAAGTATAATATACAGCATGTGATCACGCGGGTAAATTAAACGTTTATTTTATTTTGAAGTGGCGTAGAGAAAATATGAAATTACATGCGAGCCCATAAGTCTCCCAGCTGACCGCGATTCGCGCTAATTTTACTAGTCGTATATCCTCTTCAGTCCCGAGCTCATAATAAAAGTGCAAGAGAACTACTATTGTGTTATTTACTTTGTGTTAATACTCGTTAACAATGAATGACCATAATTTTTTTTAAACAATAATTAATTTTTTATAGATGGTATGTATGTGATACCTCGGGAGTCAAGCAGGAAAATTATACTCACAACTTTACTGCTTCATGTTACTTTATTTCATGGAAAAAATATATGTCTTTACCTTTATTTCGAGGAGCCATGTTGTAGAGCTGCAGGATCCCAAGTGTCCAATCAGGGCTGCCAGAAGCAGAAGATCGAACATATGAGCTGTGAGAAGCGCGATGTATATTGTAGATGATACGATAGGCCAGAAAATGTTCAGCTGTCCAGTGGCCCAAGAAAAAAATAATTTCTGGAGATATCATATATGATACCTCGGGACTGAAGAGGATATAATGGAGTTTCGATTAGCCTTTAGTGACACAGGGAAAATAGTGTATGCTTCAATCTGAAGTGACATTGAAAGGTGATAAATTTGAGCTCAGCGCAATCCACGCTATAATTGATGGTTGAATTTTAATTTAATTTCGATTAATGTATAGGAATTTGTCCCACAGGCAAAGTAGGATATGTTTCAATTTGATGTTTGTAAAATGATAAATTTAAAATGATTCTTCGTTGAACGCAATTAACGAGAATACGACTTGTCAGATTTTGATGTAATTTCGATTAATGTACAGCCCCTACTCCCGTAGGTAAAACTGAATGCCACTGGGTTTGAGGTCGAAAAATGAGAAATTTAGATTAATTTTTCACTGAATTTGATTCTTGCAAAAGTTACTGGTCAGATTTTGATTAACGTATATTCCGTGAATTCCGCTATATGTTTCATGTGATGTCGTAAGGCTAATAAATTTAAGCTATTTTTTCCATGAATGCGATCAAAAATAAAAATAAAAAAAGTGGTTTCCAATATTTGTTGGTGATTTTAGAACGCACCCAGAGAAGAAATATTGACAGTTTTTCAATGAGCAGGTAATAATGTTTGTGCCTACGAAATTGTGTTAGATTTACAGGTTGGAATTAGGGTACTTTAAATGGAATCTTCATACTGTTTCCGCTTTTTTGCGAATACTCTGCACTTTATATTCAGTTAAAAGATATCTCCATAGTTTTGAAGAATTCACTTCATAAAATAACTAACATTAATTCAATTAATTCTCTTCTTGATCTGTATACGTTAATCCAGCTGACAGATAACAGACACAGAGTGACCACCGAGTTTCAGTCTATCAGAATTTAGTTCATAATGTTGCGAATGTCTACCACGTTAAATTCTGTATACAACAATCAATGTAAGTCAGAATTAGTCAGAATAAAGTATAGAGAACATACTCTGAAAGATGGAAGAAAAATAACAGTTCTCTCAAAGTTCATTCGACAATTTGGTGGTACAATAACAGCAGCCACAAGGAAATATATAAGCTTATTCAAGAAAAATCGAGCAGTTCTTGGAACCGTCAAAGAGGAAGGAATACGGCGAACGGGTAAAAGAGAATGTTCCATAGAAGCGCGGTTTCTAGAACCTTCTCTTTTTCTTTATTTTGCGAAGTAACTCTTTCGAATTTACTTTTCGGGCTAGCCTTCAGATACGTTGAAGTGTTTCAGACAATTTCCACACGTTTCTATTTTTATATTTCTAACGATTATATTACTTTTCGTTTGTAAAGTTCGTACGTGCTTAAATGTATACTTCACCAACAGGCAATACTTCTCACCATTGGCTCGAAGACTGTTGAATGTCTGGACAAGGATATTGCTGAACTATCATCAACGGTTAGGAATTTAACGGAACTGTTCTTAAGTTTTGCCGTAAGGTTTCCTCATTGAATATGAGACTGCTCTTCATAAATAGTAAATATACTTCAACGGATGGCATAGCTTCTTGTTAATTACACTTTTTGGTTTTAAGAATTTTCATGTTACTTTAATGGTGAGCAAAGGAGACCATAATTATTAAAGAAATTAGAGAATGGAATTTTCTTATATAATTAATATTTTCTTCAAAGAAAACGGTGTGATATTAGTAAATTTGTTAATACAAAAGAATGCACTGAAGTTTTACGACATTTAGGCAAAATGGTGAAGTTTCAAGTACTGATTTACTTAAAAATTTCTGTTTAGAAACTGAATGCATAAAATTTTCAGGAAGGGTGACTTAGGACAATTATAACGTAGCTTTTGTGTTTTTCGCTAATAAAGAAATTCAGAAACACTTGTGCGATCACCTGTAATGTCAATACGAATTGTATGTGTCATTTCTACAAAAAACCGGTGAAACGATATTTGATACGTACTGCCTATCAGATACCACTGCATTCTAAACAATATCTACCGATTTAATGGCAGCGGGTACCTTGCACACTGCTCCACAAACAAACTTATTTCATCATCTCGGATGCTTCCTAGTTCTTATTCTCGTAGTAAACGACTTAATTTTACTGGAAAAATATTTGTGCTGATTATTACAGGAATACATATATTAATCTTAAATTTGGATTCATGTTTTTTTTCACTTCTTTTACCTAGGTTAATACACCAACAAACTTTATGCATAGATTCAAATTTATTTGGTTACTTACATCATTTTTTTGGTTTTTAGGCTAAGAAACCAGTGAATTTGTGTCTCAGTTTTAATCAAATGCTGAGATTAAATAATTATGACTTTTAGGGATAGTGAGGACAAAGTGATAGGTAATTGGTTGTATGAAATAATTATTGGAAGAATCAATTTCCATTTATGTTTATTCTCCCGTGTGTCTATAACGACATTACAGAACAAGATATCGTCTCGATCCAAAGGTATACAAATGTTCCAGAGATTAAGCTCACACACTTCCCGGAACTACTGACAACTCTCTCTGCGCGCTTGAATAGACACTTTAGAAACATACAGAATTGTTCAAAAAGTTCCGACCGACTTTTATGGAATTCAAATAATACTTAAGTCCTTACAAAAACAATCGGAATTAATTTAAAATCATACACCATCACCATGAAACAGACGGAATTAAAAATTAAAGATATTTACAAGTATTTACACACAAAATTACCTACGTAAACCTCTCCAAACTGTCGCAAATTGTCCTCCATACATCATAGTTCACATCAACACTTAGAATTACAAACTTTTAATCAATATTTCATGCATAATACTGTCCTTCAAAAAAATTAAATAGTATTTACATTTTCTCTCTATAAAACAATGTTCATTAGCCCAAATTCACAATTAATTACACGGGAAATATAAAAAACCATAATTAATCAACTACCAGCTTGCTATACACAATACTTAAAATAAAATTTCATAAAATCGATTTGGTGGATTAGGTGTGAGGGCTGTTATGAAGGAATTTCCACACAGTCCTCATTTACGTTGGTCCCTGTATTATGTTATTACCGAAGTGTAAATTTGCTGCCACAGCCTAATTACTTGCTATCAGGAACCTTCTAGGCAGTCTATCAGTAGTTCATTATCTACTTGAGCTCGCCGTCGGGTCAGGCTCCAGCAAGCATGCGCGACATCTTCGGCAGCCGTCACGACGCCTGCCTGCCCGCAAACCAGTGCAACGTCAGCTCTGCTGGAAGAGGCTTCCCAGGGGAGGAAGTGAGAATTGAGAGCTGCAGGAGAGGAAACCAGCGGCAGTGACAGCGCACAGTCGGAGAAGGCGATATCAGCCACACAGACGCTCTGTGTGCTGGAGAAATAATGTCGGACCTGCAGAAAAAATCAAAGTACATTGACATACGTCATCCATTTCTTGAACACGTCTAGGACAGCAACACAGATTACAGAAATGTAATGAGCTCGCGAACTTCTAATTTGAGCGTTTAAGATCATTTTTCATGCAATTCTGAAATTAAAAAATTGTTAGCTCAAAAGTATAATTTCAAAAACAGTTTAAATGACTACAGTGAACCTGACAGCAAAAATATGGGTTCAAGTTCGTGTAATATATTCTTTACGCCGAATGTCGTACGCTAGGAAAATTAGCATTTACATGATCTTGACAAATGTTCGTGACAGTGTTGCAAGTAGAGACTGGAATTTATTGTGAGCACTAAAGAATAGACTCTGACTCTTAGTTTGAAGGAATTACGTAACGGTATGACGTGTCGTATTAGGATACGCATTAATGTACTTTATCGCCGCAGTAGTAGTTCGTAAGATTGTCTATCTGAATGATAACTGTTAAATGTGTAATCGAATATACACATGTGGCCAAAGTATCATATTTCCTACTGTAATAACATCTTCATAAAATAAAATTAATTTTAAAGGGCGAAATATAATTCTTTGTATCTCCTCAAATGACGAAAAGTAGGAGACAACAGTTTGGTAATTTTATCTTCAAACTGAAGTTACGTCAAACATCAAATAAACATGTATAACAGATGACCTATTGTGTTACAATAATAAAAATAAAATCAACACGCCATAATGTATATTAATTGAAAATACGTCGTTAATGTATTAACACAATAAATATTTCATTTATTCAGAAATAATTAAATATTTCTTATGTATGGATAAGAATATTTACGATTGCTTCATATTTCAACCGAGTTCAATATTTTTATCAAAGTATTTCCCTTAAGCAGAAGATTCTGATAGTTATTATTTAATCTATTGCTGATTGTTGTGCACTGCTGTTTCTGTAGGGGTATTTGTATTACACTGACAAATCAAAAAAGGCAGTGTTAATTCTTCAAGTATTTTCTGCCCAAAAGGTTATAAGGTCTCAGTTTTATGGTTTTTTTTTGTGTAATTAGATCTTTGTGTGATTTCTGGATTTTTTTTTCGTATGGCTTTACGCCTCGTCGACGTCGAGGTTATTAGAGGCAAGAAAGGACTGGGGACTAGGAACGGGAAGAAAGTCAGCCATCGCCTTTTGAAGGAGACATCCCAGTATTAGCCTGGGGTGACTTGGGGAAACCATGGAAAACCTAAATCGGGATACCCGGATTCTGGATTACAACTGTTATCTGACTAACATTAAAATCACATTGCAGCATGTATCTTTTTCTTTAAATACGATTATTTTTAGCGATTCTTGCAATTCTCAGTAGAAATTTTTTTCTCCCAAATATGGAAGAACAGAATGGAACAACAATGCGGAATAAAAGAGATAAGCCAAGAAGGTAACGTTTAAATTACACAAGGTAGAAATAAGAAAACAAAAAATCTGAAAAACTGCTGCTACTAAAAGCATAAAAAATTAGATAAAGTAAGGAGAGAGGGAACATCTGCATTGAAACAAATGTTTCATGGAAGACTAGATTATGGGAAATACCAAACAGTTAGAAAATTAGATCCATAAATTTAATTTTCAGGAAAGGAGAAACAACAAAACCTGAATACTACTGTAGCATATATCTGATAAACAGTGAGATCAAAATCTTCACAACAATAGTTGTAATTAAATAACAACAACAATGTTTTAGAAACGGCAGTTTAACTATGGATGCAGATAAGTAATTGAAAAAAAGGTGGAATACTTTAAAAAATTTGATTAAAAAGATTTCGAGATTTTTGCAAGTATTAAAAGAAGAAGCAGTAAAGCATGTAGCGAAATAGTAACTTTAACTGAAGATCTAAATACAAATTGCGCAACTCAAATCAAGGTTAATCATGGATTATGTAAGCAATAACCAATAACAACTGGCTTAAGACAGGGAAATATTCTACATCCCTTTATATACAGTTTAATTACAAAACAATCTAGCAAAAATCTTATCAGCGAACGAAAGTACAAAATGGGAAATAGCTACTTCCAAATCGTATGTTTCGCTGATGAGATTGCCTTCAGGACAGATGATGAAGATAACTTTCATAAACATAGATCTGCAGTAGTGGCTAAAAATACAATATGATCATAAACATCGAAAAAATAAAATTTAAAACCATATCAAAAGAACTTGTAACACGTACATACATAGGAAGTAACTAGAGAAATCGAGTAACAAGTTTTAATTTTTTTTTAATTTAATTTAATTGCAATGGAGCACAGGCTCCGGTGGCAATTTCCCTACACACCCATCTTCCCCCTATCCTGCACCCACCTACATTTGCCCTCTACAAATTTTATCTTTAAATTCCTTCAAAGTTTTCGGTAAATTATTTATCATTTCTCTTGGTAACTCATTCCAATCCCTGACACCCTTACCTAAAAATGAGAATCTTCCCACACCCTTGTGCCTGAAATCGAGTGCCAGCTTGTGGTCATGGTCATCTTTTCCCTTCCATGCACTACTTTTCATACCTATTGCAATATCTTTCCATGCCTCATCACCAGTATATGCCCTGTACACTCCCACGACCCTCCTCATCCTCCTCCTGTCTTGCAATGAATCCCATTCCAGCTCCTTTATCATATCCGTCACTGATTGCATTCTGCGATAATTTCCAGAAACAAATCTAGCAGCCCTTCTTTGCACCCTCTCCAACTCCTGTATTTGATACGTAAAATAAGGGTCCCATACTACACTACCATATTCGAGCAATGGTCTGACCAAAGTTTTGTAACCCAATTCCTTGACTTCTCTTGTACATCCCCTCATAACTCTCTCCAACAAGTGCAGAACTTTGAAATCTTTTCCTACCACCTGTCCTATGTGTCCTGCCCAGTTAAGTTTGTTATCAAAAGTAATTCCAAGATATTTGCATTTCAAGTCTTCAGCAAGCAATTCTTTCCCCACCTTATATTCATAATTAACCTTTTGTTTTTTATTTGTGTATCTAATAAGCTGACTCTTCTTTGCATTTATCTTCATTCCATGTTTACCAACCCAACTAGATATCCTGTCCAGATCACCCTGCAACTGTTTACAATCCTCTATCGTTTTGATTCTTTTATACAGCATTATGTGATCTGCAAACAATCTAATTTCAGATAGTAAACAATCAACACAATTACGATTCATTAGAATAATGAATAGCAATGGTCCCAATACGCTACCCTGTGGCACACCCATTTTTACTTCCACTTCTTTTGATACTACATTTCCTACCCTAACTTTCTGTTTTCTACCTTTTAAAAATTCTTCTACCCAGCAAATGACTTTCTTATCCACTCCAATGGCTTTTACCTTATTTACCACCATTTTATGGCTTACTCTGTTAAACGCCTTAGACAGATCTAGTGCTACACTATCAATTTGGCCTCCCTTGTCCATTTCATCTGAAATATCTTGCATACATCCCACCAACTGAGATTCGCATGAATATCGTTGCCTGAAACCATGTTGCCTGCTTGAAAAGTTAAGTAATACGACTAGAGAAATCGAGTAACAAGTTAAGCAATACAATTACTTTTGAATCCAAATAGCTGACAATAGGAATTAGTACCAAGAAGTAAAAAACCACAGTATTAAGGCCGCAAGGATATCGAGTTTTTTTTTTAATTTTTTTAAAAAAACCTCATACGGCGCATTAATAATACGTCTGTTGAAAGAAAAGTTGGAATATATAAAGTCACCATAAGAGTATTGATCTATGCTACAAAAGCCAGATCTGGCACAATCAAAGCAAAAGAAATGTAAGAAAAGTGTAAAATGAAATATTAAGAGCACAAACCGGAAAAACACTGAAGGGTAGGATGCGGAATAAGGATATACTATCTCCGCGTGATGCCCAAAAATTAACAGACTAGTAAAAGAATGTTTGGATTATTGGAATGATTACATCGAATAGGTGAAGAAATGATGGTTATAAAAACAAGAAACAATATACCGGTGAGTGGAAAGAGAAGACCGAGCGTGGTGGGTGAGTGGTAACGCTCTAGTCTCGCAATCGGTAGGACGCGGGTGCGGGTTCGAATCCCCGGCCGGCCATCCAGATTTGAGTTTTTCCATGGTTTTCAAAAATCACGCCAGGCGACTGCTGGGATGGTCAAGCCCAAATTCCTTCCCGTTCCTTGCCTTCTGTCCCTTTTCGCTTCTAATGACCTAAGCTAAAAGCAAGGGAGAAAGGGGAAGACCGTTAAAACGCTGGGAGGCATTTTTTGAATCATGTTCAGAAGACGAATAAAAGACAGGCAAAAGGAAAAAAAAAAGATTTCTTTCATATATTTCCACTGATACGCTCACGTGGCATTAAAAAGGTAATAATATAGATATATGATAGTCATCTATGGCACTTGCCTATCATCACTTTTCTAGTCTCTCTCTGCTAATATCACTGTCGTGTGACTTTTAATGGTTCGTTTGCTGGAAATGAAATTCATTAGGGAAAATAACAGATTTAATTTAAGTAATTAATAATAAAATGCCGTTTCCGCCCATTGGAATCCCCGTTCGCTAAAATTTCTTTGACAACAGTAATACTCAACTTTTACTGCAGCTTCTGATGCACGTAATTCAGAAGTGAACTTGAAAGCTATGCATCATGTATTTTGGGGAGTTGAATATAAAATGTCAGGAAGAAGTTTAACGAGCACGTATTTCATATAGAGAGCGTAGAAAGTGTATGAGAGTTCAATTACAATCAGTCTCCATTCATAGCCTCTCTTTTTCAACCGAGAGAATCCATTAGGGCTCCCTGAATTGGATGAAATGATACACCTGGGGGTGACAACTGCTTTAACGAACGTATGAATCCGGCCTTCCGCATGATCACATATGTTTTAGAAGTTAAATTTTTCCATGCGAGGTTTATGGTAGTTTTGTCCTTTTTTTTAGGAAATTTTCTATGGTGTTACACTATTGCAAACGAACTATGTGAATGTGGTTAGCTGCAGGGTCCACAACATCTTCTGGTATGCAGAAATCTACCTGAAACCAGCACTATCGACGACCTTTTTAGGGTAAATGAGAAGGCCATCAGGATTGCGGAATTCTGGTCACATTCCATTTAATTGTGTTCTATAGTCCATAAGCTTAATATTAATTAATTAATTTTATTTGTATTGTTTCATCTTGTAATTATATATCCTGGAAATAAATAAATAAATCTGTAAAGAGGTGCATGCAATGGTTTTTGGGCCTATCACTTTACGGATGGAGTGGTTCCTTATGAAAAGTTTTCACAAGAGAATATGTATACGTGTTTTATCGATACTCTTGAACAAAGTGATGTATTCCACCTCGTGAGTCAAATTAGAGGCAATTTATGAACTTCCTGTGATAATATTAGTTTTACTATGAGGCACAACACTCCTTAGTCTACGTCTCCGATAGTATTTGGTTAAAAGGGATAAAATGTCTCTATGGTGGAATTCTTTAATTATTCTTTGAAGTTTAGGTACATAATTTAAATCCATGCCGGACGGTATTAGAAAATAATAGTAAGTACTTTTCTTGAGTTCACTGGCGATTTGTTCCTGAAGAAATCACTACAGACTAGCATATTTTTTTAATTTAGTTTGGACGCTATGCATGCCTCAGTTAGTCTAGTATCGCTGGAGTTTTGGGTAGAATTTCGTTAGTCAGTTTTTTACATATTGATATTTGTCTTGAGTGGAATCATTCGTGATTGGTTGCTTCGATTTATGTTCAAAAGATTATGATGTGCAAGCCAACGTGCGATTTCGGTCAGTGCAGAGGACCGTAAATTAGTCGGTTTAGTGATAAATTGAGTTATTTCGGTTGATGACGGTTCCGTGAAGTCAGAAGAACTATTTTATTTCGGCTGAGTTCGTCTGTCTATAACTTCTTGTTTGTTTTTAATGTGAAAGCATCGCCATAGCTACTGAAAATGGTAGTTAAAATTCCCAACTAGAACTTTAATGTCTTTGGTAAATCGAAGTTTGATATGTACCTGTTGTTTAGGGTTCAAGTTTACGTCGCGATACACGACGTTGCTAACTTAAGATAAAATGATTGTATCAATGCGCGTGTGATTGAGGCTTTGAATTTGTAGCGCCAATATTAGCAGAGATTGTGGTTAGGTTGAAATTCAGCCTGGACCATAATAAAAACTGAACTTTTTTGTCACTGCCAATGGCACGAGGAATTTAGTTATCAGTTATTTAAGCAACTTTCATAAGCACTATGTTACGTTGAAACGTCATGTATCGCGACGTAAACTACTCCCTTGTTCAGTACTGCGAGAAACAAAACTGACTAATTGATCAAACTTGTTGTGTATAATGTGTCATAAAACTGTCATTTTGTGAATAACTTTTCATTTTACTAAGAAGATTTGACTTAAAGAGAAATTCACTGCCTAGTAAGCTTCAAACTTTACAGTGAGTATTAAAAGATTTAAAACTTTCTTAGTAATCAATATTTTAAAAGTATAAAAAGTAAATTCATCATGGGGCTTGGTGAAAGAGTTTTTTGATTTGTTACGCACTCCGCCACTCTCGTGCCTGCACCTAAACTGTAACGTGGAATAGAAACCACGGTCCCAGCGGGATCTGAACCCTGGACCCTGAGTTTTTAATACAAGCTCCGTAACCACTTTTTTGGGGGTGGGGGAAGGGGGGCTATGTGAGTTGTATAGACGGACGCAAGTTAAATTTCAACAACCATAGCATAGGGTATAATAAACGTTAAAATACAAGACAGATACGCCTGTAGTAGGTTAATGTTTTCTTGTTCGACGTAAGTTAAGCCTAAATGGTC
Organism: Vandiemenella viatica; assembly: GCA_031002005.1. Taxonomy (NCBI): domain Eukaryota; kingdom Metazoa; phylum Arthropoda; class Insecta; order Orthoptera; family Morabidae; genus Vandiemenella; species Vandiemenella viatica. Next base: position 211,429,101 of record JARYHS010009186.1, on the reverse strand, counting down.
ACTAATTTGTTAACCTGTTAAACATATTTTTTTTTTTTTTTTTTTTGTAACTACAGGTAGAAAAATGACTATACTGGTACTTCACATAATATGTAACGTCTCAGAAACTTGAAATACGTACATAAAAAAAAAATATCATAAGATTTGTTTAAAAACTATCATTCATTTTACACTAAACTGGACACAAAAAACTGATTTTCATAATCGATTTCAGTTTAAATCTGTGATTCACTAAGAAATCTATTACAAAATATTATCAGATGTTCAAGAAATTAATTTTTTTAAGTGGATGAATTTGAATTAGTTACTACTAAAATATTGAGTTTGGTAGATTGGCAGTAACGATCAGTCTTCGCGTCCAGGAAGGACGCGGGTTCGAATCCCTTCCCGGCCATTCAGATTTGGGTGTTCCACAGTTCCCCGAATTCACTATAGGAGAATGCCGGAATAGTTCTTTCAAAAGACCATGGCCGAATTTATACCCGTTCACTGGCCCTGTGAATTCAAAAATCCTGGACGTCGCGAGGCGTAAATCCATAATGCAAAACAAAAAGAGGTACTCTTTAATTGAGCGCGGGCCTCAAGTAATTTTTCGCACTTTATAAAGGAAGTACCCAATTTCAAAGAAAGAATTAAAACAAACTCTGTTGAACGGGGGAAAAAGCCGAGTGCAGGCGTTTAATTTGCTAAATAACTATAGTAAAATAAACGAGAAATATTAAACATAACGACTGTGATGTAAAAATAGTGAGAAACACAAGATGTTCATACACTTAGTGCAGATGGCAGATAAAAAACGTTCCTTCCAAGGAACAGGACTTGCAAAATTCACGAATGAACACTGTAAAAGATCTGGAACTGACATTTACCATGTTGGCTCTTCAGGACATGTGGATCGTGTCAAATTTAAGGTTCTCTTGAATCACTTTAATAGGCAGATGCATAGAAGGGTTTGCTAGATTCAAGTTTCGGAGAAACATTACGTTATTAGTCACGTAATTGGGAAAATTGATTTCTTACGACGCGCATGTAGATTCCCTCGACAACGACCTTCCAGATATGGTTAACAAGTGCATATGAACAAAGCGGTACCTTGTGCCATCACGTGGGTCCGGATCTTTATGACCAAAGAAATAGAAAAATATACAGGAAAATATGACCTTAAAAGTGGATAAATACGACCTAAAAAAAGACAAAATATGACCAAACATTTAAATTTACTATACATCAAAACATGCTCGATTACACATCATTTATTTTATCTATTAGTGTCGCTTTCATCTAGACAGCATAATTTACTTCCGTGCACTTACTGCACCATTTGGAAATTAAATTTTAAATCGTTTTGTGGAGGTCACTTTTATTTCAGTTAATTTACGGAATAGAACTCATTCATCTGCACTTAAATACTCCTCTAAATTCACTTAGTATGTAAGTTCGCACTTTCAGAAAATTTTATTTTCGGCATGGCGGTAGGTCTACTCACTGATCCACTGCACATTTAACATCGACTGAGGATATTTCATTGAGATTTTGAATGACGCCGATCGACTCAGGCATGCTTCTGCTGCATTGTCGAGATTAAAAGGCGGAACATTACTTTTAGAGAGTGACAATAATGTATAATTTTAATATAATAATAATTTTTCACCACCTGTATATCAGAAGTACATTTGTATGAATAATTATCTTAATTTCTTCTCATCTATTTAAATGAATTCCCTGTACTATTAAAAAACTGCCAGACTTTTTCTCAAAATATGACCATATATATTATCGAAATATGACCAAAACTAGGAAAATGGTCTTAATATGCATTTATTTGTTAAATAAAATACATATAACTATAATCAGAAACGTTGAATCAGTGTTTAATTCAGCATTTCAGCTAAAAAAGAAGGCAGGTAAAAAATATGACTTGTCCTTAAGATCCGAACACTAGTCATCACAACCCATCATGATTCTTCCTCGGTTTCAGCTATATGGACTGAGTAATGGGTGGAGCCACCCACGGAAGATCAATAAATTATGAGATCAGGATGCCCACGGATAGTAGAGTCAGTACAGTACAGAGAAACTGGCATTGGCACAGGAGAAGTGTTTTGAATCCCGCTGAACGGCAAGTACCAGGAGCAGCACTGCGAGACTACAGCTTCCGTAGTGAGTGTGTGGTAAACTCTGAATGCTGACCGGCACCGCACCAGACATCGGAATGCAACCAACGGTTTTTTTTTTTTTTTTTTTTTTTTTTTGTAACTACAGGTAGAAAAATGACTATACTGGTACTTCACATAATATGTAACGTCTCAGAAACTTGAAATACGTACATAAAAAAAAAATATCATAAGATTTGTTTAAAAACTATCATTCATTTTACACTAAACTGGACACAAAAAACTGATTTTCATAATCGATTTCAGTTTAAATCTGTGATTCACTAAGAAATCTATTACAAAATATTATCAGATGTTCAAGAAATTAATTTTTTTAAGTGGATGAATTTGAATTAGTTACTACTAAAATATTGAGTTTGGTAGATTGGCAGTAACGATCAGTCTTCGCGTCCAGGAAGGACGCGGGTTCGAATCCCTTCCCGGCCATTCAGATTTGGGTGTTCCACAGTTCCCCGAATTCACTATAGGAGAATGCCGGAATAGTTCTTTCAAAAGACCATGGCCGAATTTATACCCGTTCACTGGCCCTGTGAATTCAAAAATCCTGGACGTCGCGAGGCGTAAATCCATAATGCAAAACAAAAAAGAGGTACTCTTTAATTGAGCGCGGGCCTCAAGTAATTTTTCGCACTTTATAAAGGAAGTACCCAATTTCAAAGAAAGAATTAAAACAAACTCTGTTGAACGGGGGAAAAAGCCGAGTGCAGGCGTTTAATTTGCTAAATAACTATAGTAAAATAAACGAGAAATATTAAACATAACGACTGTGATGTAAAAATAGTGAGAAACACAAGATGTTCATACACTTAGTGCAGATGGCAGATAAAAAACGTTCCTTCCAAGGAACAGGACTTGCAAAATTCACGAATGAACACTGTAAAAGATCTGGAACTGACATTTACCATGTTGGCTCTTCAGGACATGTGGATCGTGTCAAATTTAAGGTTCTCTTGAATCACTTTAATAGGCAGATGCATAGAAGGGTTTGCTAGATTCAAGTTTCGGAGAAACATTACGTTATTAGTCACGTAATTGGGAAAATTGATTTCTTACGACGCGCATGTAGATTCCCTCGACAACGACCTTCCAGATATGGTTAACAAGTGCATATGAACAAAGCGGTACCTTGTGCCATCACGTGGGTCCGGATCTTTATGACCAAAGAAATAGAAAAATATACAGGAAAATATGACCTTAAAAGTGGATAAATACGACCTAAAAAAAGACAAAATATGACCAAACATTTAAATTTACTATACATCAAAACATGCTCGATTACACATCATTTATTTTATCTATTAGTGTCGCTTTCATCTAGACAGCATAATTTACTTCCGTGCACTTACTGCACCATTTGGAAATTAAATTTTAAATCGTTTTGTGGAGGTCACTTTTATTTCAGTTAATTTACGGAATAGAACTCATTCATCTGCACTTAAATACTCCTCTAAATTCACTTAGTATGTAAGTTCGCACTTTCAGAAAATTTTATTTTCGGCATGGCGGTAGGTCTACTCACTGATCCACTGCACATTTAACATCGACTGAGGATATTTCATTGAGATTTTGAATGACGCCGATCGACTCAGGCATGCTTCTGCTGCATTGTCGAGATTAAAAGGCGGAACATTACTTTTAGAGAGTGACAATAATGTATAATTTTAATATAATAATAATTTTTCACCACCTGTATATCAGAAGTACATTTGTATGAATAATTATCTTAATTTCTTCTCATCTATTTAAATGAATTCCCTGTACTATTAAAAAACTGCCAGACTTTTTCTCAAAATATGACCATATATATTATCGAAATATGACCAAAACTAGGAAAATGGTCTTAATATGCATTTATTTGTTAAATAAAATACATATAACTATAATCAGAAACGTTGAATCAGTGTTTAATTCAGCATTTCAGCTAAAAAAGAAGGCAGGTAAAAAATATGACTTGTCCTTAAGATCCGAACACTAGTCATCACAACCCATCATGATTCTTCCTCGGTTTCAGCTATATGGACTGAGTAATGGGTGGAGCCACCCACGGAAGATCAATAAATTATGAGATCAGGATGCCCACGGATAGTAGAGTCAGTACAGTACAGAGAAACTGGCATTGGCACAGGAGAAGTGTTTTGAATCCCGCTGAACGGCAAGTACCAGGAGCAGCACTGCGAGACTACAGCTTCCGTAGTGAGTGTGTGGTAAACTCTGAATGCTGACCGGCACCGCACCAGACATCGGAATGCAACCAACGGTTCCTCACCCAACAAGATGACAGAGAGCAATTGCGACAGATCTGCAGTCTTCACAGGACGCACAGACTTTATAGCAGCGCTCCGTGAATTTGTTAAGGATCGACAGACTCTAATCAGTCACATAAGATTCCGAAATCAACTAAGATTAAAGATTATCTTTGTTTGGACTAAATGCTATTGTGATTGATTGATTTTTATTTGTGGCTTTAGCTAAAGGCTAAAACAGCCAGTAAGTATAATACATAGCGATAACAGATTGTTTTTTTTTTTTTACTTATGACTTTACGCCTCGTCGACGTCGAGGTCATTAGAGGCGGTATGGGACTGGGGACAAGGAACGGGAAGGAATTCGGCAATGTCCTTCTAGAAGCATGCATTCCGGAATTCTCCTGGAATGACTTGGGTTGCAGCAGTAATTTTCTTGCTGATTGATGTTGCCTGCAGCTCAGCGTGAACTGAGAAATCCTCCACAGTATCTTCAGTTCATTATTTACAATTCAATAGTGGTGGCTCCTTATTTAATCGGCCCACTATTACAACTAAATCCAGTCCTACATGCCACAGACAATTGTTTAAATTTACAGCTTAAAAAATAATGTAATTAATAATTGATGAATTTATCACGATGAATGGTGAAAGAAATATGATATCACATAATTGTATCGGGCTCTACGAGTGAGGGGGGGTGGGGGGATGAGACCACCATCACGTCCTATGCTTTTATTATTGTGAATATTAATATTAATTTACTGATTTGTTAATTGGTGAACTAAAACCTTGATTGCTGCAAGAATTTAAGTTACACAAAATAAATTCAATATTATTTTGGTCTTCTGGCTTATATAAGGCCGGGCATATTTAACGTTACGTTAAACACAATATCCAAACAAAATAAGCAAGCAATACCCGGCGTTTACAATTTGCCGGATAAATGCAAACATAAACTGATTTAAAATATCTCAAAAATTCAACATACAATAATGTGTCATCGCAGGCCAACAAATTAAAGTTAACATTTACAAAACAATCCCAGGGGCGCCATTTAAAGTGAAAAGCATCATTTGAATTAAATATAATGAGCGAGATGCTTAAAATTTGAAATTATGAACATGGAAAATTGGTTAGCTCAGTAATTGTTGTGATGAGAGCAGCGTCTTATCTCAGAAGCAGTTTACGGGTCAGCAAGCCTCGTTAAAACCTATGGAACCGTGGACCTTTGCGTTGGTACTTTACCGTTGTCGCATCTGCTCGACGATGTGTGACACGCTCTGTGTCACTGTTGAAGACCAGTTTGCGGACCCATCCGCGCTAGCACATCTACTGATTGCCACTAGCAGGTGAAACGCTCAGTTTCCGGCCACATCTGCCAGGAAGCGTCTAGATGCAGTCATCGACCAACAGCTAGGAGAGTGTCGGGCGATACGTCTGTACTTCAGCTCGTCGGAACAGCAAGTCCTCTCTCATGGCGTCATCTTCTCTCGCCTCGAAAAAGCCAGTTTCCCTCTCTGCGGACATGGAACAGAAGCCTTGGATTAACAAATGTGAACCCTGTAGCCGTACACGATTAATGAATCGATGTATCCCACAATCACGTGTTTCGCGCCGTAGCTAGGTTTCGCGCACATTTTGCCTGACCTTGCTCCTCCTCAAAGGGGAGACGGGGACAACGGCCTCGCCAGGTAACTGTTTTCTGCCCACCCTTCGCTGCCGTCCCATTGTGAGCGAGGGCGCCAGATTGTCTCCGGCCTTTAGCATTGTCCAGCTATCCTTACGCTCAAAACTACAGTCCCAACCATTTTCCATATATAATATTTTCTTAACAGCGCAGAATTAAATTATATAATAATAAATTTGGCCGCCCAGGCTTAATACATAATTATTTACGTATACCTACTCTTTACAATTTAAATAAACAAATATAACAAAATCTGAATATTAATTATAATTACTTATTAATATTCATTGGGGATGACTCTGTCATACCACAAAGTGAATGAGGCTTCTTCTTTCATTGTTTACGTTTCTGTAAACACTATGATCTCAGCTGTTAATCGATATCTGAAAACTTAAAAATTTCCTACTTTTTTTCTTCTTCCTTGCACTTATGCTGCTGCTGCAGGGTTTGCTTTTCAGGATGCGTCGTGTTTGTGATTTGGCTGACTTGTCGCTGAGACTGACGCCTCCTGGAGAGAAAAGTTGTGTTGTAATCTGTTTGCGAGACTTGTAACTATGTTTTGTGTGAGCTAAGTGTATTTTTGTTTGTGTAATGTGTAGATTATGAAGCGGAGATTAGGGATTGTCCCGGCATTCACCTTGCTCATTGCGGAAAACCGCCTAAGATCGGCAATCAGGACGGCCAATATACGGGGACGAGAACCTCAGACTGTCAGGTAAAAATGGATCCACTAATATGATCTAAAACGTTTTCTACTGCTACGACGGCAACCTGTTAATTGTTTGTATTAACTTCTAGAGTAAGTCGAAATTTTTGGTGCCTGCACACTCAACCAAAGCTGACATCAATCAGTTTACTCTTAGCGGAATAAGGATCGGATCGAGAAATTAGAAGCATTATAGACATATCGGATTATTTCAACTGGAGATTAAATAGTACTAAAATAAAATCTGATATAAATAATAACACCACTAGACCAAACAGAAAGTTTTAAAAACTGAAATGTATAATTGGATGTGCATCTGATTTCATATACGATGAACATTTCGTGTGCATAACCATTCGTATGTAATTTGATGCACGTAATCCAATGATTAAATAAATTATCATGTACATGAGGGATTTGGTTATAATCATTTAAAGTGGAGTTGAGAGAGTTTAAATAGGAAAATAGAGATTTTGTTTTACAATTATTATCCTTAACTTAGATCTGCTATCAGGAATTGCGCATCTCCATAGAAGTGGTGCGAATAAGAAGAGAACACGAGTAGGACGGGGAATCGCTCATCGACTACACGGCCATGCGCCCCCAGCCCAGAGACTCAAGTCCAGAAAAATCTTCCTGTAAACGTCGCGGGATGCGATTGTGTCACGTGTTGGGCAAGTGCAGTCGTGAAAAACCAAGGTCGGCACCATCTCAGTACTACTGACAGTTGCAGTGTCCTTGCAACTTGGTCTTACAAAGAATTGAAATGTCTGGAGGTCCTTGGGTCAGTTATAAGCAGGAGTGGGCGAAACAGGTGATTTGCGGTAATATTGACGCTACCCACATTAAGTGAGAATCTGTTGATGATCAGACCATGAAACATATCTTTCGATGCCCTATTTACCCATCATCCTATAAGGAAGTTCATCTGTTTCGAGCAACATGAATGCACTTGATGTTGTAAAATACTGAGTGAAATGGGTTTAAAGTGGTTAATTTGCACCATTTGATGTTTGTGATTCCAGAAGGGTAATAATAACAAAGCTACAGTAAAAGCATCGGCAACTGGAAGGAAAAACACAAGTTTGTGTTGTTGTTGATGTTTTACAATATATGCTTTATAACACTTAGAACAATCACTTGTTAAGTGTTTAAACGTAGTATATCGTACTACTCATTACGTGCTTCCGCTCATTCAGATCATGTCGCGTCCAACAGCAGCGCCGTACGCGGTTCGCCGGATAGCCCTTTATGGTGCACGGTGGCCCTTACGGCCCTTTAGCACGCGTAGTGCGAAATTTCAGTGTGGCGGGAACCGTGAGTATGGCGGTTAGCACGAACGATTACGTTTTATGACTGGAATAAACTGGCACGAGGTTGGCTTACTGATCACAGAGATCTCTGATGCGCCGGGTACAAGTGGCTTTAAATGACAGGCATCCTCCTTGAAACGTTAACTCAACCCACTCATAAAAAGCCTCGCCGTTGTTACATTTTAACGTAGGAGAGGGCCCGCGATTTACAGAGTTCCTTTATCATCAACGTTACTCCCGAATTCATTAAGCTAAACACGACAGTTGTGTAAAATTACAGCCTGTTCCTGAGATACGTTATGTGATATATTGGCTAAGGGGAAGTGGCCGACATTTAAATTAACCCCCTTACGAGTTGATTATTACCATTACAGTTCCTTTCTCTCTCGTCTTGAGCCTCCTCCATCGCCTGTCGACCCTGTGGTGTTGTGGCGTTTACTACTGGCTCGGATAGTAAGTATTTATTGGCCTATAAATAAGTGAGCGAGGCCGCTGCCCGATAATGCCGGGGCTCGTTACATATTTCACCCGCTAAGTACAGCGTACTGGTGAGACCACGCAGTGCCGAGTAGTTATACTGCCGGACCCGGTATAGCTCCGCGGGGAACCCCGACTGGGAGCTCCGACAGTGATCTGTAAAAACCAAGGAAGCGCGACACTAACTTAACAGCAATTACTTGTATCAGAAACTAACATTACAATCAAATAAGTACATCATTATCAAAGTATGAAAATGAAGGACTGAGAAAATTCTTATCAGCAATACAAACCTTACAACTGAGTGTGATTTCCAGAGTCGTTTAGTTGCGCCTGGTAGGAAACAACATAACAATTGAAAATGTCTGTATATAAGCTCATTTTCCCACCAATGAAACGTCAAGCTTGAATAATTCAGTTACTCAGTTTTCATTAAATTTTATGTTTATTTATTGTCTCAGTCTAGACTCCGGTGAATATGCCTTTCTCTATCTACAGCTGTAGGGTAATCATTTCTAATGTAAAAAAAAAAATTAAGTATTATTTTTATATACTTAGCCAGTTGCCATAAAAATAATTCCCCACTGAAAACGATTTGTTTTTCGTATGGCACAAGGATACAAAAGTAGTAATTGTATTCAATTACAACAGATTAGAAGAGACATAGCTGTTTCTGCAGATTGATATTGAGAGATTGCAGCAATTCCATTGCCTGTGTGGTTGCTTTATACAGCAGCTGGAGTCCTCAGTGGACATTCCATGGTGATGAGGTGGATAGTTTTGGTAGTGGTTTCCACAATATCAAGAAGGATTCTCTTTTGTTCCCAATTTGTTTACTCAGTAGTTGCCTGTTCTCACACGATTCGATGTCGTTCAAGTTTTCCTAGCTAGGTTTATTCCACGGGTCTGTCTTGTAGGATCTTGCATTAGTGATAGTTTGTCAGGACCGGAATTGGTCAATTCAGTGCGCTTTGCTCCGTTTATGCTGCAATGATTTTCGACTAACATCTCACCAAGCTTCCATGTTTAATACCTTGGCTTTCGTCTAATTTGAGTCTGACATAGGCAATCTTGATGATTTTGGAAATTGTGGGTTTCTTAAACATCTCTGCCAATCGTTTTTTTAAAACCACCAGTTATCGGAGATTTAGTGGTGTTAGGAAGTGCAGGAAGCCATTATGTAGGTGTAGATTTTACAATTCCAGGTATTCATGATGAGAAAAATGTTTTTAGATTAACATGAAAAATAATCCAACAGTGAAGAGTCTTGAGTTTAACTTGTTAGTAAGGATTAATAACAGGATTCGTCATTCTACAGGAAGTTTCGGTTTAAGATTTTTTTTATTTTTTTTTTTGAATTCATCTGAGCTATTCCTTAAGGTATTCTGCTATTGGTATGCTCAATGGAAAAGAAACTGATGTGCTAGAAGTGACAGGATGAGTTGGTAGTTGATGTTAGCGGTTGTAGCTCCGGCCATCTGGTCGCGTGGACGTTGAATTGAATTGTTCCCCTGGCAGCATGTTTCTCCTCATAGTAGCGCCCTCCACTGAGGGGCCCATGTACACGCCGAGCGTGTCTAAGTGGATCAAGGCCTTGGAGCTGCCCCGACTCCGTGATCCTGCGTTCATTTGTGTGATTAGTGAAGTGACAAATTGCTGAGCCTTGCGTTAAGGGTGGCTTTTAATTTCGGGACCAAAATGAATGTAAAGCAAGGCAAGTCCTGACTCCATTGTGACCTTGATTTATGTCCATTGTGTACTATGTCGGTAGATCAAACCCCTACTACACACATTGCAGTTAAGAGAATTCTGTGTTGGTTTATTATATACTAATGGTTCCCGCAACTTCGTTCACATGAACTATTAATGTACTAACCGTTCTCTTAAATCAGTGACTTGGGTAATGACTCATTATTCAAAGACCTATGTGCGAAATCTCAGTAACATCAGTACAGTGTACTTTTTTGAGGTCGGAGTAGAAACTAAAAAACACCAAACACTCTTCACCATGTTTCTTTAAATGTAATGTTTGTGGGATGAAGTTCTTTAGGCAGTAAGCAATGTACAAAGTTTCCGATACCTTTGCTTGATGCACTAAGGGGAAGGCTGTACTCAGAAAAGTTAGACATTTTAGCGAAATTTTGATTTTTAACTGTATTTTTCGAAATATTTCCGACTTCGTTTCTATCGATTTCGGGGGGGGGGGGATACTGTTGTTGGTGGTAGCTGCATACTCCATTCTGGCATTAAAATAAATCCATGCATCATTTGCTAAATCTCTCCTTGGAAAGACACTTTATAAATAAGTCGTTTCCACGAAATTAAATTAACACTAAAAATAAAGCTAAAGTTACAAAAAAAAATAAATAAAAATGAAATGATAAAACGTAGTTATTACAAAACTAGTAGTGCAGACAGAGAAATTACAATTAAAAGTGAATTTTTTTGTGGATAACATTTGAATTGATTGGGATTAACAGCAAATATGACCACTTAATTATGTATTGCAGGAGGAAATAATAAATACTAAACAAAATAAATTTGTGGTGGTTGTAAAAACCAGTAATTATAAAATATATACGTAATACTCCTCAGTTAATTTACAAAGTACATCGGAAATCACCAAAAAGAAAGAAGGATAATCCTCAAACGCGGGATATTGGACTGGCACTATTTCAAAAGCATTTATGTATGATTATTAAGGTCTTATGTCCCAACCACTGTTCCCGTTGGAATCGGAGGTCTCATTTTTTATCTGCCCCTACGTTTGTTAAGTCTATAATTAAAATTTTCTGAAGATAACAGGGGAATGAAATATTCGAAATAGAAATGCCTGTTTAATTTATCGCAATTAGTACATCTTGGACGAACAGGCTAAAGTTTATTGTATATGTAAAAGAGCATTTAAACCGAAAAAAAGACCTTAGAAATATATTAATTCGTTTAAAAAATATATAAATGAGTTAAGTCAAAAGCTGAGTTTACTAATCAATTCTGACGATATCTACGTGAACAACTACGTAGAAGTGAAATCGCCATGCAAGTCTCAACGGTTGCTATTCTGATTTATACAGGACGAAAATGTAATCACTTAGTTATTTGCTTCGAATAAGCGAGTCAGTCAACCATAAAATTTTCGATTCTGATTCTTGATACGATTTTCAGTTGAACCGCTCCCCCCGCCTTCTCCCGACCTCATTCTATCAGCATGCAAACGAGATTCGGAAGATACGAGGTTGCTTACTCCAGTTATATTCAATATTACTTTGTCTAAATCGCGTAGATAGATTTTTAACTGCTAAATTGAATTATGATGAGAACATGAGGTTCAATTTAATGTTATTTTCATTACATTAGAAAAAAAAAGCATGTTGGTCGCATGGTTATAACCTTAAAACTTAACATACGTGTATCTTAGAAGAATGCAGTGTGAACCTTAATCGTATATCCCGACAACTTAATAATAAAGATGTGAGGCAGTCATATTCTGGTTTAATGTTTTCATGCAGTTGTAATTAACACACTGTATAACCGTAAAAAAGTAATAAATTATTATTTAAAAAGTTACATCTAACAAAAATAGTACAAAGTACTTTTATTTCTTACAATCATAACAGGAAATTTATGTACCGTTGGACTGAGAAGATATCTGAATGTCAAATGATATTATAAATAAAAGTAAGAAACATTCTATGTACTGGATTCGAAATGTACCATTAGGTTAACTAAATAATGTCAAAAATAGAACAAATCATATAGAAATTATGTTCACTAACTCAGTGGAAGGTATGAAGAAACATTAGTATCAATAAGTAAAGTTCTCGCGGACAGAGAAAATTTAGCATCAAAAATTTAGATAATGTCAGTAAGTAGTATGAAAACTTGTAATGTAACATTGTGTGAACGAGAAGACTGTCTCATGCGTCGTGTAGATGGTCAGAAATTAATTGTAATATTTATCTTCGTCAGGGAATTCACCAACATTGTAAGTGCATGTTTTGAGAGGTCTATTCAAGAAAACTGCCCCCGTGTCAAATTGAAAGGTCGTGAGAAAGAGGGGACAGCGTTGCAGACGGCCACGAATAATCTGTCCTCGTCAATGAACAGGAAATTCGTCAAAATCTAAAATTTATTAAGGGCTTGTGCTGGACATTAGTCACTTTTTCATTCAAGAAATCGGGGCGGTGATAAATTGGAGTCCTTCGTTCACGTCAATAGGTGGACGTCTCTCAAAAGGGGCTGAGCTTAGCAGATGAAACAGTCCGGGAACACACACGTAATTGACAAGACTTTCACAAACTTATAAAAAGGAAGTACTAATTTAAGTACTGTATTATTAAATTAAAATTGCGTAAATGCATATTATTGAGATCATTTTTCAGTCGTTTATTTCAGGTGATGTTATAAGATTCATACCAGTACTAATTTATGCCACCACGCCGTTCGGAACATAAATATCAATAAGTCGAACCGTGATCTTAAACATCATGAAAGGGACAAAGGGAACAAGTACCCGTGAGAGCAGCATCAACAGATCTCGTACATTCCGAGGAAGAAGTTATCGGAAGTCTAACAGCTGCGGAGAGTCATGGTTTACTGGACGAGCGCTGACAACAGACGGCCGACTTCGAGCCAACAAACCTTTTTAAGGCGCATTCCCACGGCGCGTCCCTCGGCGCGTGCTAGGGAACGCCTTTCATCCTTGCCGCATATGTTAGCAGGGACGACGCGCCTCGACCCACCGCCAGGCGGTAAAAGATGAAAGGCGTGTATTGCCCACCACGCGCCTTTACAGTAGTCGAGGGTTACCACTTTTTTAGCTGTCCAGTTCACACATCAACAGATGCGAGGATACCAGACTGCGCTGCGCATTGCAAGTCATCACCTAATGATGACAACCGACATCTGAATTTGAGATTTGATGATTAGCACCAGAATTAATAGTAATTTCTCATGAAGCAATCATAACCCGTAGGCGAATGATGTTGCGGCCATCCATGCACGTATCTGTACACTAAATTGTATTTAACCATTACAAATACAGTACTTACCAACGTTGAGAATATATGAAATGCTCTCGGGTAACTAGCGAGTAAAAGAAGTGTTATTATTACACGATATTTCGGCGATTACACCCACTGTCGCCATATTCCGGCACTTCACCAGACGATGGCGACAGTGGTTGTGATCGCCGAAATATCGTGTAATAATAACATTTCTTTTACTCGCTAGTTACTCGAGAGCATTTCGTATATTACAAGTACTGATTTATATTTGAATATTATTGTAATTGCGTTAAATAATTTGTGGAACTCTCTTTGTCATCAATAAATCTAAATCGTACGTGCTACGATCTATGGTGTTGTATATGAGTTAAAAATTAATCTATCTACATAAAACACCATTCTTGGTCACGATGTAGCGATGTCTATCATACTCTGACGTCACGCTTCCCGCATCTGCTGTCCAACCAACAGCGACCTGAGATGTTGGAGGTTATGTGCATTATAATAACAGTTCTGTTTAGCTTGGCATCCATAAGTAAATGGGCTGCCAGAAAACTAAAACAAAAGTATTTATTTAGCAAAAAAATCATCATATTAATTATTAGTTTGTTTTTCTTAATTAAAATTCGTTCCATGTAGATTTTTCTTGTACTCTCTACAGCAATACCGTTGTTACATGAAACTGAGAAATATCTATGTTACATCATTTTCAAGATTATGAACTTTATCTGATGAAAATTGAACTTAGTTAGCGAAGAAACGAATTGTTAAAATACTGCGATCAACACGTAATTTTTCACTGGCTTACAACTTACAAGATATTTATATAAGAGGTAGATATTTAAGTCGCTTATAATATACTGGCAGAAAAAATTTGCCGAAATACTTAAATAAAAGTATGTACTACGTTTAAATGAATATATTAATTATTAGTTTCTTATATTACTGAAGTAACGATATCAGAAATAAATAAATATTTCCAGAGGGTCAAATTTAGATATCAATACAGTGAATGTATTCCTGAATTTTGAACAGCAATATTAGTTACGTCGAAATGCAGCAGGACCAGAATGACAACTGAATAATTCACAATGAAATAAGTTATTTTAAAATCATTTAAGATGATTTCTGAGTTACTGAAGTTATTATTGTATGGATGGAAGTAGTTTCGTATTTATCGTGACGAATGAGACCTGGACCAGGAATAAAACCAATATCGCGAGGTATAGCAAAAAGTTTTGGGATTACTAATTTAATTTTAAATTCGTTGGTTCCATAATACTGACATAATTCATTCAGTAAAAGTTCCATCTGTATTGCTGTGTAAACTGCAACAGAAATATGTGCAGGTTACAAAATTAGGTTATGAGCATTGCATAACAGCAATTCTATTTATCTAAGAAACTGCAAAGAAATGAATTGCGAGAACATTCCTTTCATCCGTCATTTTTGACAGGCTACAAGGCTAGTTAATAATAAACCATTAGGAAATATGTCATCATTAGGAAGCATATGTAAAGAGTAAATAACCTTACGATACTGAATCTCGGACATTACGGAGTCACGCCAGAAGTTTCAATAAGTCACCTACCTTCACACCAACCAAATGAATGGAACATACCGTCTAAGCATGCAGTCAATAGCACCGAACATACGAAGTTCACGTACACAAAGAAACTGTTAGAGTTTCGATTTACACCAAATTCGATAATGGGACCGCTAGCTCCCATGTAGACATGTTGCTAATGAATTACGACATTACTCATAGGAGTTGTTGGTGATTAATTAAGTTAATTCGAAACGTAAACTTTGAAATGGTTAAAGAAAAAAATAGTTACTCAAAATTATTATTGAAAGAAGGAAAGGAAGGAAGTACACGGAAAGAACACGAATGTACTTCAGGACAAAGATTAAAAATTTTGAACTTGTTTTGAGGACGTAACGTTGCAGTAGATAAACAAAGTCTGTACAGTATACGAAGAGGTACACAATTGCGTCATACTGCAATGAAGGAGGCTAAAAATATTCTTTATTAATATAAAATTAACAATTTTGATTGCTTGCCTTGTTTGGTATAATTTACTTACAAACAGTGGGTGCGATAGTAAATAATTCTTTTTTGCATAAATCGATGGACATAATGGCATACAGTGGATAGGAGGAATGATGTTAAGTTTACATAAATTAAAATACCAAATGAAGTTGATAAATTTACAGAGAATTAATAATCTTGAATTTAAATTTGAATTTGGATTTTTTTTTTATTTTGCCATTAATACTACTGATAACAATGAACTGACACATTTAGAAGACACGAAACAAAATTACACCAAATTAAGGTTACACTAAAACAACAGATCCTAAACAAAAATGAATGTCTTTTCTAAGGAAATCAATTGGTGGAATGAGGGACTCTATCATTTAATATGTATCAGCAAGGCGTCAACAGTTTAGTGCAGCGGGTGGCTTACTAATCCGAAGGTATCACCACATTGAAGTCTTGCTTGGTCAGTCAGGAGCTGATGTTGCCTGCACCACGGTCCTCACATGTAGATGTAGATGAAGCGGCGTTGTGACTACTGTATATAACGATCTCACCCTACCATTGTTTGCACGAATACTCAGACATGTTACTTAGGTTGAGATAAAACTTTCGATGCACTATTGAAGATACAAGCATTATAACTTTCATACATGCAAGTTTGTCAGCAATTCCGATGTTTTATATTCTAGCAGGTATGCAAATGCAAGTTCGTAATGGTCGCCCGAATACAAGTTCAGTAACCCAGAAACGCACTCCAAAAGTCTTTTGGTACTTCCAGGATAGGTGCAGCTTCTCGGTCCGCTTACTTCCCAATAAATTCCTCTTGTATTTCTTTCCTTCCAATTCTGATGTATACTCTGCTCGTGGATAGATATAGCAAAAATTTAAAAACAGTTATTACTAATTTGTAGCGATCTTTACAGTTGCTACTAGCCTACTTTCGCTCCTCCTATGTGTACCAAGCATTCCATCGGGTCATTGATCATATTCGATCACGACCCTTCAAAATTGTTTAAGACCGTCACTAATTTGCCTACGTTACTAGTTGTCACGTCGCGACGTTTACATAGAGTTGATAAAAGTTCACAAAATTCCCCTAACGTAGGTTTTGAGTCATGATATCCTGCTTAGGCTACTTGTGCTCGGAAACTTATTTTGTCAAAATAAAAGTTTTTAATACCGTAATTCTTCTTTGTGTTAACTTGTTTCAGACACTGTTAGAACTCTTGTGTGGACGTTGGAACCTTAATCATTTTTTCTACATCGCCAGAAAAACCTGAGTTTCTTGCACACAGTGATGGCAACAATACTATTTCTAAAGAAATTCTGAAGAAGGATGAGTTAGCGTCCATAAATCGAAACGAAAAATGTTGTACATCAAGAGTAATAATCTTTTTGATCTCCCCCTCTGTTACCTGTTGTGAGATG
The DNA here is from genome assembly GCA_031002005.1 of Vandiemenella viatica. NCBI lineage: Eukaryota > Metazoa > Arthropoda > Insecta > Orthoptera > Morabidae > Vandiemenella > Vandiemenella viatica. The sequence goes on along the minus strand of JARYHS010009186.1, from coordinate 211,412,020 downwards.
ATGGAAGGTAGGTTTAATAAAAACCTGATGAATTTCACAGCAGTAGGAAATATATCCTAGAGCTTTGTTCACTGGGTGACTTTCAGAGGGAGGGTTTGCGTGTTTACGTCCAACAACCGCAGAGAGAGTATCATTTCAGAAGCCGCCCCATCGCGTGATTAATTAAACCAGAGTGCGAACTCCCACTGTCCCCCAGACGGCTGCTACTTGTCGCCATTGTTGTCTGTTTGAGCATAAGAGTTGAGCCGCCTGCTGTCTGTTGACTCATCCCCAGGGTGGACGAGGCCGGCCAAATTATTGTGGCTCAGGGAATAATGCGAGTCGTGCGTAGGGGTCCGGACGACCTGCCTCGTGGCGCTGCACAGTGGAGCCTGTCTCAAGAGGAGGTCGAACTGGACGTATAAAGCGGTAGTAACATACAGTTACAGCAGTACACAGCTGCTATGTCTGGTTGGAAAAGACCCGTGGGAAGCGAATGAAACGCGAAAATTATATACATTTATGCAGGTAATGAGTGTTTTATAGCCAAGAACTAGTCTTACGCAACTGTTTAATGTCTCGTAATTACAGAACCCTAACTAGAAAGTTGCTTCTATCGCTCATCATGATGAAAGAAACGTTTTAATAGAAGTAGGCAACTACATACTAATGTTGCTATGGATACACCCCCAGGAAGCGTCTGGCTGACCTTTGACCTATAACGTTAGCACAAATCATTCTAAATTTAATTTTTGCATTGTTGTTTTCGTCGTTTTTCGTTTTTTTTTTCGTGTACAAAATCCAGACTCGTAGATAAATGGGTACGTTTACTGCATTCCAGCTTGTAAAACATCACAGCAAAACGTTCGACTCAGATGTCCCTAAAACGAAGCCGGTGTACCACACTTTGAGCTTGGTGAAAGTCTCAACAAGCGGTTAGATTAAAAACCAGTTTTTCCAAGATATCCCACTAACAAGTTATTGAGAGAAAAGTGGCACGTGAATTTTCAGAAACACTGTAAAATCAAAGAAAGTGTTTGAAATTTCGGTTATTTTCTATTTGCGGACAAGGGTCTACAGAGATTTCACGAAGACAATCTCACCAGATCAGAATTACACCTACTGAATTTTTAAATGTAGAGCTTCAGCTAATGTGAATTTAACTGTAGCTGATGGATTCCAGGAAATAAATTCCAAGACTTAATAATTATTACTTCAAAAGCGCAATGTCACACTTATTTAGACGACTCCATGTTGTCACTCTGCAGATACGATCAAGGTGTACGAGTATATCCATACTCGGTCTTATAATTATTAACTACTGAATTAGTTTATTATATATAACCATATGTGAAGTCGATGACGGTAACTATCAAAATTTTTTTTCGCCGGATTTTAGTGTTTTAAAGGTTTTTGTTCTGCTTGGCGATATGATAATAGTACACAGTGGTAAACAGTTAGCACTGCAGCTAATACAGAATATGTGTTTCCCGCCACCTGCACCTCTTCCATCCACTTGGTGTATGACGCATTGTGATGGCTGAGTAGTCGGGATCCTATTAGGAATCTCGTTCCAGAAAGTATTGATCGCCATCGAAGCTGTTTGCCAAAAGTTCTTATGACTACAAACAGCAATGCCTACAAATAGCAATGCAATATAGATTCTAGAAGTATTTAGGCTGGAAAATGGACTGACTTCTAGTTTAGTTAATAAATGATCTTAATATATAAATATCCGTCTACTTGTTTAGACGCCTCACTAAATCTTATTGGATTATCTCTGCTACTCTTTTTTTTTCTAAATAATTCCTTTCGTCCAATCACAAACTTTGAGAATTGAAAGTTATATCTAACATTAATTCAGGACAAGTAACCCTGAACGTGAAATATGAGAATTCAGATAAAGCAACAGATATATCCTTCAAATATGTCAGTGATTCTTTTTCAAACAGATTTGAAAAATTATAAACCAGCTCATGTATATCGCATAATTCTTCACATTGCAAACAACTTTGTAACAAATTCAAAAGTAGTTTCCTTGTCTAAATCGAACAAATATATTTTATAATAAATGCTATGAATAGATTCCATGCGCCGCGGGTAGCGCCGAAATTTAGGTTTACCTGCTTTTACACGTGGCACTCTATGCAGTCCAAGCAAAAATCGCTAGAATTTCTTTTGATATTTCCTGAGGTAATTTGTACTGTGCTGGTGGCTCAGAGGTTATGGCATCCGACTGGAGATCGGATGGTCCTCGATTCGAATCCTTGTATCTGGTTTTTCTTTATAGGGCCTTATTCTGACCTTCACCTCTGACAAAGCTTGAATAAGTGAAGAACAACAAAACGTTTCCGTGGTTCGAATTTCACATTAAGCTGCAGGTGTCTTTAACGTGGTAGGATTACCGGGTTTGGGATAGGTAAGGAGGAAAGGAACTGACCACCATACCTCCCATTCCAGGCTACGTATACCTCCTTCAGGAGGGTCCATCTAACCTTTGGTTTGAATACCGAGCTTAGAATTTACTTCTACTCTTTAATAAGTTATGTTAAATGTTCTTATTTTACGTATTAAATGTGACAGGTTATCTCGTTTATGGATGTGGAACATTATACTTTCCACTCATGTCTCATTTATTATTTTAAACGTGATTTTACATTTGATTCAAATATTTTTACAAATGTGAAATTTTCTTCTTTAGGACACATTATTCTCGTTCTTTTCTATGACTGGACATCAATAGCGGAGGTAGTTAGAGCTAAGGGTGCTCTGTCACAAATCGATCACTACTAAAGGATATTTATTGAGAGAACAAAAACGTCCTCACAAATTAAATATTCAGAGCTAAGAAGTCGAATAAGTTAATTAATACGATCAATTTTCTTTATTAAATGATTTTACAGTATCACTTACCAGCTTGCACAATACAGCCCATGTTTAGATTGTTTCAGACTGAAACATTTGACAGGATCGTAATTTTTCTTCTGTACTTGTGAGCCTTAATTTATAGGCTGTTATAATGTCTGTACCCTGTACATTGCCGGCGATGAATGTGTTTAGATAAGTCTATGACATGATGAGTAAGTGTAGGATTATTTATATAATAGAATGACGAAAGTCATCCCGCACAATTTTTTATATAAATAATAGCAATGATATACGTATAAGAAGTGATTGCCAGCCGCTGCGACTGGGCGAATGCGGAACATTCCAGGTATAAGACGCCAGTCAGTTGGTAGGCAGTCGCCCCAGACAATAGACAGTTTGTCGCTGTTTGTGCCTAACGGAACCGTTTAGCCATGAGGTCTTGCAAATCTTCAGCATAGGTGAACGAACGGCCATTGACATTTCGCTATCCCGGACTTTTTGAACGACATACGTCGCGAGGGTTGGCGGAGACTCTGAAAATGAATCTAGCCAATGGATTAGCTATTTTGAGGACGAGTTGCCATTCCAGAACCAGTCACCGGCGTATAACTCTCCGGTTGATTCTAATTTTTGCAAATTTTTGTCTGCATGTTGGAAATCCGGCGTGGGTAAGGCGTGGCGTGCCGTGAGTGGTGGGAAGCGACATTTCGACGATGCTGCAAATAACCAGGACTCCGGTGAGTGTGGTTCGATGGTCCAGACCAGACCCTCAGTGAGTGAGGTCACTCTGTACTAGCACAGTGCCGTGCGTGCAGATTGATAGTGACTTAGGACTCTGCACTTTGCTTGTCCGTGGAGGAAAGCACGCTTGGTCTCAGCAGCAGAAGTGTTCAGGTCAATGGTTTTACTTGACCTTTGTAACTAATGTGCTATAATATTTTCGCTGAGGAGCAGCCTACAGCATTACGGTAATTGCTCAAAGAAATAAACAGTGTTGTACATCGAATAATTAATACAAGACCCGTAACGGCCTGATAAAAAGAGATTTTCGACGGTTAAGAGTTCTCACCTCCGGTAAAATAAAGAGGGCTGGTAATTTTTTAAAGCCACGATCCAATTTTAACAATTGTATCTTTGAAGGACAGACAAATTTGTGAGCCTTTTAATCGCCACATTTGGTGGGAAATTAAAATACCCTGGTTCCCGACGAATGCATCCTATTTTGATTCGTTTTAATATGGCATTTGATCATTAGAATCATACAGATTATTCCCGATTGTTTAAAGGAAATCAAATGTGAAGCATTTGTCATCCATGATAAAATTTTGATAATGTTGAACCTGTTAAATAGACATTTATGAATTTAGTAGTGGTTTGTGTTTTTTTATCTTACTGGAAATTATAAGATGAGGCATTGCTTGGTAGTTGATTTGAGGTTTTGTGTATAATATTAAAACTGAATACACCTCGGTCCGTACGCTTTCACTGGCACCCAATAAGTTAACAACATAGTGAAATTTTTAAATGATAAAAGAGACTATAAAGTTTCACGCTTTCCTCCCTGCCAACCACCTACTACACTGATGATCATGCAAAGTGATGTTATTACTCGAAAAATACTCATTTTCCTCAGATATTTCGTCTTCAATGAAATTGCATTCCAAGAATGCTCCTGACACATACTGCGACCATTGTGCAGCTAGCAAGAGGCAATGGGGTAATTTAGATTTTATTCTGTGCTCTGTAGTTTTAATGAGTTGAATCGTTGCACGATACACGTTGTGATTTCGATAATATGAACAAGATACTGGCTCTGCTGAGCAGTATTAATACTGGTTAATTGCTGTTGGCCATCTGTGTTGTACGGGGTTAGTGTTTCAGTAATGGATACATTCACGCATTCTCTGTGATGTTTAGGTGGATCTGAAAATCTATGTTCAACTGAAAGGGATCTGGTTTTCAGTGTTAAAAAAATTTCGCTATCGTTTCTGCTCTATAACAATAGCTTTGGGAATGCTTCTGATGTGATACTAGCACATAATACTTTTTTCTGTGAAAAACTTCCTTTGTAAAGCATTATATCTAAACTGTGACAGCCGGCAATTCCAGTTAGTCAGTTTCCATGCTGTAGAGAGAATTGTAAACAGCTGCAGGGTGACTTGGGCTGGTTGTATAGCTGGACAGGTTAACACGGGATGAAGGTAAATGCAAAGAAGAATCAGCTTGTTTGGTACTCATATAAACAAATTAAAGGTTTGATACGATTATGTGGTGGTAAAGGAACTGCTTGCTGAAGACTTGAAACATAAATATGTTGGTATAATATTTAATAATAAACTCGTTATTGGACATGTGATAGGAAAAAGTTTCAAAATCTTTTATTTATTGGAGAGAGTGATGAGATTACCAAAGAAGTTAAAAGGAATTGCATTGCAAAACTTTCCTCAGACCGTTTCCCAATATGTTGGTGTGTAGTATGGGACCTACATTTCGGGTACAAAAATACAGGAACTGTACTTAATTTGCTTCTGGCTTTATGCCTTGTTGACCTCGCATGCCGTTGGAGGCGGGAAAGGACTGGGAAGGATGGCGATGGCCTTTTTAAAGGAACCATCCAGGCATTCACCTGGAGTGATTTGGGGAAACCATGGAAAACCAAAATCTGTATAGCCGGGTGGGGATTCGAATCCGTGTCCTCCCGAATGCGAGGCCAGAGCGTTACTGCTCATCCACTACGGTCGATCAGGATTTGGAGGAAGTGCAAAGCACAGTGGTTAGATTTGTCTCTGGAAATTACTCCATAACATAAGCAGTAACTGTTATCATAAAGGAGCTGGAAGAGAGTGCTAGGAGTATGGTAATGAGATGAACAGAGATATTGGTGGAAGGATTAAGAATCGTACATGGAAGGACGAAGATGATCATGATTTCAATTTGGCACTCGATTTCGGGAAGGGGGAAATTTTCTTTCGTATGTAAGAGATTCAGGAGTTTGAATAAATTACAAAGGGAAATGATGAGTAATTTAATGAAAACGCTGAAAGAATGTAGAATTAAAATTCGTAGAGTAAAACTAGGCGCTTACAAGAAAGAGGGAAAATGAATGTGTGAGGAAATTGCCACCAAAGCGTGGACTCCATCGCAATTAATTCAAATTAAACTTAATAAAATAGCACTAGTACAAGATTTTATCGACGCCCTCAGAGTATCATCACAACAGCTGTTTCATTCAAGAATTTTTGCCGGATGGTAATCAGTATTATTAGCCGTTTTACCTCGTAACATATAAGGGTCATTTGTAAAGTAGTTGCCTATTCATCCGACGTGGCTTCCTTGGCCAATCTTATTTCGTCTTTTGCTCAAATTCTGTGAACTAGAGCAGTGAACCTTGTTGAAAGGAAGGGTATTAATGAACTAATGTGCACTTCATCATTTCCTAGAGACTTGCATACAACAACGGAAGAATTGGTGGTTATAATTGTGAAATATACGTATAAAATCGAAAGAAAAATATTACTATTTTGTCTCAGGGCTATACACTTCGTTGACTTCCATATTATTAAAGACGGCAGGGGGTTGGTGACATTAAATGAGAAGGAAAGCGGGCCTGGTTTATTGAAGCAACCACCGTAACATTCCCCTTGAATAATTTCGGAAATTCGTAGAAAAACGAAATCTGATTGGTCTCACCGGAGAAGGAACCCTCATCACCCGAATAATCGATTCAAGCCTTTCCTGTCATCGAATAATCCTGCTTTATGAGCATCTTTCTGCTCCATTGATTAAGAAATAGCATTTAATCACTGTTAAATATCTCGTCTTGAAATAAAAGTAAAGCTTTAAATTTGATTCATTTTAATATACCTATGTAATTACAGAAGACCTCGTGTGCATTTCAGAACTATATTATCAAGATTCACATGTAAAACAAAACTACAACTGCTAAGTTTAAATTCAAATATTGTCAAAGTTTGGCGCTGAAGTTCTACTGTTGATGGGGATTAGGACGGGGGGGGGGCTGTTTGCGCCCTAACGTACATGTACTCTAACAGAGATTTTGCCGTTATACTAAATGCAGGGTTGTAACGAGGTGGTGTGCTGTCGCGCGAACTGCATGCCGCCCCTGCGGTAGGCGACTGAGCGGCGTCTGCCCGCGACGTCCGCGCGTCCTTTCCGCCCCGCTGCGTCGTCGGTCTGACAGCGGCGTCCATCCCACCCCTCACTCCCGGCACGTGGCGGACACTAGCGGCACGCATCGCCGAGCGGAATACTTCGTCACGGTGTCAGCCTCGCCCCGCCACGCTGTCGTCGCCTCTCTTCATTTACACGCAATACCCGCGAACATATCTCACCGTCCAAACTTCTCTTCCAATACTCATAAATCTCTAGTTTTGTGTTTTGGTTTCCGTCATAAACGATAAAAATCGTAGGTTTTCGCGGCAGTTGTGGGCGTTTATTCGGTTGTCCGTGGAACGCCTCGTCAGATTAATTTCAAACAAGTTTTCAGCTACATAAATCCTCCATTATTTTGAATAACACGAATTGACTGTAATTATTGGCCTGTTTCCTGAGTTACCCGTTTCACTGGTCAGCCAATGGATGGCAGACTTATGTAGAAGAAGATCATGTGATGTTGACAAAAGACCTTTTTCGTATTTTTATGATGCCATACCCAGTTCCGATCACAGGCTACCGTGGGAACACTTTTAGGAAGATGAACTATGGCGGCTTCCCGTTGCCTTGCACATTGTGTGTTCGTTCGTGTTATTTTATATTTGGATGAGGAGTGTGGGTGTTTGATACGGAGTGTTCACTGTGTTGTATGAGTTTTGGACTTTGGAGCACAATCTGGTGAATAAGAATATCGCGCCACAACTTCACCTATCCGGCCGGCCAAGTCCCGATGGTGAAAATAAAATTCCTTCTCCCCTCTGGAATTGAACCAGCTCAACCTGTGTCACTGCTGCCTCATGGTGCCGCAACCGAGCCAACGGGGCGAGCCAAAAACCCTAACCAATATTCAATTAGAAATAAAATGAAATCTAGTAGAATCTTGAATAAACAGATAGCATAACGAAAATTGTAGGGTGCTGTCGACAGAGAGGCCTGTAGCTATCTTCTATTTGGCTGTTATTAATGACGCACCGAGCATGGTGGTTTAACGGTTAGCGTTCTGGCCTCGCATTCGGGAGGACGGCGGTTCGAATCCCCGTCCGGGCATCCATCCAGATTTGGTTTTTCCATGTTTTCCCAAATCACTCCAGGCAAATGCCGGGATGCTTAATTCAAAAGGCCATGGCCGAATTCCTTCCCATTCCTTGCCCCCCATCCTTTCCCGTCTCTAAATACGTCGCTTTTTTTTTTAAAAAAAAAAGGTAATGACGCAATATGAGAAAGAATCGGTTGCATAAACTAAAGTGTACTCGCTTTCAACTGTAATGAAACAATTTGAATGGAATATAAATTTGTATCACATATGTTTCTTAAAATAACTCTCCTTGGATAAGATAAAATATTGAAGTTGTAATGGTCCATGTAAGGTGGAATAATTTCTGATAAGTGGTAAGGTTGAAATAATACATTAGTGACACTAAAATATTCATCTTCATCTTTCTGTAAATATTAATACCATACAACAACTGATAATACATTCTGATGAATGCAGGAGTTACATAATTCATTATTCGTGGTATGAATTCGATAGCAATCTGTTTCCGAAACAACCACTGCATTTCGGTTCTCCTATGTGTTTAGTTGAAAATGTTTTTAAAAATAATTCTTTCTCTTCTATCTCTAATTCAATTCCTTTTTAAGTTAGAAGATGAGTTTGAATGAAACTAAACAGCCTTGTGTGTAAAGATGAACATCAATTGAAAAATGTGAATATCAGTTTGACCGTGACACTACCTGCAACCTAATATATAAATGCAATATTCTTAGAGAATTTGTGTTACAGATATTTGATCTAGACAACCTCTGATGACAACTGTTTTTATGTAAAATTTATTGTTTACATCTTCCAGGCTTTACGCTTCGTAGGAGCCGCGATCATTAAAGAAGAGCGAGGATAGGGAGTAAGGATCGGGAAGAAATGTGGCTGTGGATTTTTGAAGGAACCATCCCCGCTCTCTCCTGGAATGATTTAAGGAAGCCATGTAAAACAGAAATTGGCGGGATTTTAACCCGCGTTCTCCCTAATACCGAGCCAGGGCGTTACCACTCACCAAACGGTCTCGGTTGTAGAACGAATTTCGTCTTTGAATAGTTAATGACATTCACAATGTAAATAAATTTTTCTAAAACATTTTAAGATCTAACTGGTATAATTTAAGAAGAAAAAAATATTTTCTCTTCTCTTTTGCAGTTTTCGTACGAAAGCAAGCCTATATCTTTTTCATGACCTCATTCAAACATGGTAGAAAATCTTCCGTAGTTATTAATGGTTAATACAAGTTGTGTTCCGTACTCGGTTTTTTGATTTGAATTACTTTTTTATTTTAAAAAATATTCCGCTGACTTGTCCAGTTTTGCTGTAACTGTTTGCGAATTATTTTAATGTGCTAATATCCTATTTGGTGATAGCTCAAACATAATTCTTGGTTAAACTAAACGCGAAATAAACAATCTCAATACTATTATACTTTTTTTGGACAGTTTTGAACATTTACTCAGAAAGCATCAACAGATTGTTGTTTCCTGGTTATTAATAATGTGTATTTGTTTAATCTCACTGGACATCATTTATATTACTTTATGACTATTTAGTTCTTCAAAACCCGAATCAGGATTCTGTCACATATTCAGTTTTTTTAAAGGAACCTTTTAAAGGACTATATCAGTAGGTTGTTTGAAATTGTGCAGATGCCGAGATCCTCAAGTAAATCTCTCCTCTATTCAGTTGTTAGTTATTGGTTATCATTTAGAGAGTTCATCATCAAGGAAGGAGTAGACTGAATACAGGCTGCGAACTCACCTCAGGAACGAAGGCAAAACGTTAGAGGCCAAAGTAGTGGGAAAAGGAGGAAGAGATCAAACCAGAAAAGACATCTCGACCAGGTATCAGCGCGGGAGAGACTATTTCCGTACTGGGAGGCAGAGTTTGATATTTCGACGAGCAGATTGAAGGAGCGATTGATGATAGATAACCGGAGTGACGTTGAAGAGGGACTTTACGACTATCGCGATATCGTATTCCATTTCGTCGCCGTAATATAAAACGACTCAAAAAATGATAAAACAGGATTTTCAGTGAAGTTTCCTAGCAAATTGAAAAGGATGAAATTCCTAAGAGAAAAATCTGCTGTTAGTTGTGAGTCTTAATGGTAGAATGGGAATAGAATTACTTTGATTTGTCCCCAGTTATAGATGTCTGTCTTCTGAGCTGAGTAGAGGAAACGATATTCGCCTGTGGCAGCGAGCGTGTTTATTTGCTATGTGGGTTACAGTGATTGTTCTCTATAATGCCCTACGACTTGCACAGACTATCTTCTGTTCTTGAACTCTTCTTGTCTTGATCTCTTCAGTGCCTGAATCTGACACCTGACTATTGAATTAATGTGAGGTATCATGGGTTCATGCAGGCATCGTGAATACTTGTTGGAGAGGGAGTGGACAGCTAAGGGTTTTTTGCAATTAAGGAAGCAGCTGTGGAAACTTCTTTTAATCTGCACCAGAAAGCCGTATCGCAAGTACAGTATATGAAGTACAGTGAAATCACGGTGTCCTGTAACCCCGTTCTAAGTAAAACAGAATACAACTAATAGAGAATGGAAAGGTTGGTGTAGGGTCTAACTAATTAAAGGCCTTGACGTTTACTTATTATCCGTGTGAGAAGAAGTCAGACTAATCCATGCATTCTGGCTCGCTCTTACACTATTGAGTTGCGTGATCAGCAAATGAGATATTATTTGTACTTTGAATGGTAGATCGGCAAATTCAAAAAAAAAAAAAAAAAAAAATCACGCTGGCTGAACATCCGTGCGCTGCTATAAAACTTGGCAAAATTACGTTATTACAGTACTAAAATATTAATCTAAATGACGTCAAGTACACATCGGCTAAACAGGAAAGAACTTTTAAAATCTACATGATACAAAAAAAAAAAAACTTCTGATTTTGTTTGTAATATATGGCATTAGTTAATTGATTTTTCAAAACTATTTCTTGCTGTCACAAAGTAATTATTGTGTGCTGTTCACAACTATCTGACTTTAGGATATTATTTTCGAGTTATAGTACCTGATTTAAAGTATCAATAAAGAGTTAAAATTTTCTATGTACCCACCGAATATCTCGAACTGCTCGAGTCAGCTGCGAACATGGACGTAGCTCACGTCAATAATGTTTCGACCACTTACAGCCAGCTCACGCACATGAAATGCCCAGAAGGCGAGACAAGTCGAGCGACTAATCTCCGGAAACTGCCATTAGAGGACAACCGCGTACTGTCCACGTGGCACGGCCAGGGGCGATGCGGACCACGTAGCCCCGCGGTGGACTGCCAGTGCAGGCAGTCCAGTTCTTTTTTTAGAAAGATAGTGGACGGGCTGGGGGTGCATGGGAGCAGACAATCGGTAACGCCGCCCTGGGGATGCGGTATGACGTAGTGCCTGGACCCCATTGCGACCCCGGCCACGTCGCCCGTAGCCGAGAGGTCCACGGGGAGCGGAGCCAGTAGCCCAGGAGGCAGGGCGGTGTACTGCGTGGCGGCCTAACACTGCAGGGGAGGTCGGCTGGAGAAGAACGAAAGAAAAGAGAGCTCCACAGTGTATTCACTTTCCTAATCATAGACGTTATCACCAGCTGCGTATGGACCACGAGTATTCATTGAGCATACAACTAGAGAAATTAAATTTACGAAAATCTTTATTTTAGTTACTAAGCTTGATAAAGGTTTCACTAAATATTATGGACAATGAAGAAACTAAATTTGACTAAGACACAGCTAAGTCTGATTAGATTCCCTACTGCCATAACAGGAATAACGAAAGTGAAAAATTAAGAAATGAGTAGGTTAAAGATACAGCAAAGGAGAGGACTGTACGCAAAGCTCAGATAAATTGGATTTGAATAAGTCAGGATAACATAAGAAAAAATCCTCCTACGGTGAACAATTGATATGTTGGAGATTGGTATGGAACGGGAAGAAAAGAAAATTAAAAATTAATAGTATCGTACCCGGTATCTAGGCATATACGGTTACTATTAACTGAGTTACCTCTCAATAATAAACCCCGGGGATGTGAAATGAAATGGTTTTCCGCTGCATTCCACAGTGCCAAAATATTCTTAGGTACTAACGAATGTTTGGATGACTTTTATTGTACGCGTGTAAAGTGTGTTGTGGATGGGAGATCAAAATAAGTTAGAAAGATAAGCATGGTGCAACACATTCGGGCCTACTCTTCCAAAAGACTCCTAGAGTCCGCCAATACTTCTCCAACCGACAGACGAATCATCACTCCGTACGCACTGCACAGGAGTTTAAAATTCTACTCAGGCCTTTAACGCATAATCTGGCGATTAGGAATCATGCACCAACACATCTCCTTCACTGTTAGCTAACTCCAGACGATGAATTTCCATCACCCTGATTCGAAACAGCTAGTTCAGTATCAAGCGCTGGATACCAAAATAGTGCCAAAAATACCAGAATTAACAGAGTGGGTTTACAAAAAAATAACAGAAGACAGTACCAAAGTGACGATCCGGTAGAAAGAATGGTGTGGATTGTGTTAAAAGTAGACCAGGCAACGCAGTGAAATCGGTTTATGATGATCCAAATGTGTTTTTAGTACAAAGATGTCAAGTTATTACATGACCATGTCTTAACACTTATTTCTGAATTTAAGAAAAAAAATTATGCTTTCTCGTACAAAAGTTTATTAATAACTATCAAAAATGTGAAATGTCTGTGATGAGTGTACAACTACGAGACCAGAATGAGACCAGCAATTATCATGATAATTCTCCAAATGAATGACATAATTGACTTCCATAAATCCTTAGTGAAAATGATGACATTTGATGAGACCCGATGTTCATCAAATCTATTTCTATCAGATTAATTCGCTTAATGCTATGTGGAGTAATATCATTTTTTTTACAAGTTTTCTCACGACCATAGCTAATTTTTAATTTATTAATTACACAAGTCTTTTGTAACATACAAAAGTTGAACTGAAATGATTTGTCTTAAAATAGTACTCGTGGTTCATAAATTTGAACAGAATTTTATGTATATCTGATGAAAATAAATACGATTTGTGTCCATAATCCATCACGCCATAAAAAAGTCATTAAAGTCTATAGAGTGTTGAATAACAAAGTACGAAATTGACATCGGAAATATTCTTTTAATGAAGGATACGTCCGCCTAAATACCGTTTGGTGCTTAAGAGTAAAGTATCGTCGTTTTTTCTATTTTCTTCCCACAAGTTCTTCATGCATATACTGGGTTCTGGGTTTAGTTGAAAAAAATGAAAATTTTGCCGTGTAAATCTGTTGTCTGGAGTATGCTGTTAAGCAAGTATTCCATGATTACGATCTTTTCCGTATTCGCTCTTGTTCCTTTTTGTATCGCATAATGTTTTTAATTTAGAAATGAAGTCGAAAATTCCTGAAATTTTTTTATTTTTTGGTCATTGTCATTTTAGTATTTTTTTATTGTAGCTATAATTTTTTATTTTTATATAAATCTTTATTTTTTCTCTTAGTCGAACTGCTAAATTTGCTTTCTTGCATGTTCTAAAGTTTTCCTGAAGGTTTTTCTTTTTTCAGTTGCAGTTCCAACTCCACCCCTCGATTATTAAAAGTCAGACATGTTTAACCAAAAATGTTTTCGGTTTAATTACTGTTGAGCTGTTAGCTACGTATGGTGGATATATCTTCTGTGTGATTTTAGAAGCCAACTGCAAATATTATGTGCCTTTATTCCCGCAGTTTTTCTCTCTCACTCACATATATTATTATTATTTGCGAATAAGCCCATTAGGACTACGCAAAGTACTCGGAAGTGTTTGTTCGCTTTCCTTTGTGCCAATATTTCCTTCATACGCTTGTTGTGGATTTCTTTTCTCTAATCTGGCCATGTTGTTCCAGGTCTGTTCTTTAGTCTCTCCTCCCGGTCAAGTTTCCGATTCTCAATTTTGGATTTAAATGTATCTCTGATTTCGATATCTTTTGGAGCGATTCCCACTAATTTGAGATCTTTCTTGATTTTGTCAATCCATTTTATTGTATCTGATATAGCTTTACTTCTGTTTTTATAAAATTCAACTTAATGTGTTGTCAGTCTGTTAGGGTTCATTCTTTTGATGCGTCCTTAAGATTTTGGTCTGTGTTTTATAATACTAGTGTGGACGTTTGCATACTGTAAGATTTTCTGATTACTTTTGAGTCTGTATTGGTCTCCTATGAGATTTGAGCTCAAAAGTTTCCTTACAATTTTGCGTTCTTTTTTCTCAATGCTTTCTATATCTTTTTTTCTGTTAAAAATAAGTGTTTCTGATCTATAGAGATATTCTGGTTTAAGAACTTTATTGTAATGTCTCAGTTGTGTCTGCTTGGAAAAGCTTTCTTTGTTATAGATGTTTTGTGTTAGGCGATAAACTGTTTCCATCTTTCGGTATCTAATTTCATTAGCTTTTGCTTCGGTTGAATTCTCTTGGATTGTTTTACCGAGATACTTGAAGTATTGGACTCGTTTGACTTTTCCATATTTTGTCTACATATATATGTTTTAATGCACTAACTAATTAATATATATATTACCACTTAGATACCCATTAAAATAACGGAAGTTATCATTTTGCAACAAAGTAGCAAAAATAATATGGATATATATATTGATCATATTTCTCTTTTGAAAGTTTTATTGACGCAGTTGTACGAGGAAGGAAAAATACTATCATGTGGATATACTGGCACTTAAATTAATTCATAAAGTAGTGGAAAACCATTTGTTAGTAGCATACATATTCGGGGCTTAGTAAATGATTGACGCATGTGCTGCACGACTTGAAATCCAACGGTGAAACAATTTAAAATTCATGTAATAAAAATGTGCGTGTATTGTTATAGATTCATCGGAGCTCCAAGTATTGTTTAGTTATTGTCTTGTGGTTTAATAATCATGAAGTCTTGAACCATTAAACAGTATTGTAAAGCTATAGAAGCTATCAGTGGATTTAAAGTGGTGATCCGAGTACTATTTTAATAGAATTTAATGTTTTTGGGGAGAAGCAGTAATTAGTGGCTCATTAATGTTGATACACAAACAAAGTGGATTAAACGTGAATAAAATGAAAGTGTTTGTGTTTTAACCCAACCATTCCAATTATTTATGAAACACGCTAAATAATTCCCAGATAACATTTTAAAAATGTATTTGCTAAACATTATAAAAATAAAAACTGTTGTATGTGGAAGTGTAAAAAAATGAATTGAATGTTTTGTTTTTGTTGAATGTATTATTATTTTAATAAAATCTTTCACTAACTTTTTTTTTAAAAAGAATAATGTTATTTTATTTCACTAATAGCAGAACAAACATTCAAAGTTATTATTCATTAAGCAGATTCTTTTATAATATTTGTTTCTTGGATGTCGGCCGTACCAGCTGAATCATAAAAACATGTTCAGCGTCAGATGGAAGTAAGGGTTATCCATCCAGTTGTCAAAATACGATAATACATTGATTTATATGATATGAATACATCTGTCATGGTATGTCGAAACTCGATATATATGTGTTTGATTTAAAACATATAATCTGAGCGTGCAGTTAAGGAAGCCAAGTCAATTTTTTTATTCACTTTGGAATTTCATATAGATTACATAATAATGTAAAAATCTCGTTTAAACTCACACTTCTTTTATTTGAACTGTTCACAAAAAAAAATCACCACTTGACTATTTATCGAAGTTTAATCTTTTCTCTTGGAGAATGCAAACAGCTTTTAAACACAAAAAAAAATGCACAATGTCTTGAATTAGCTTCTGCTCAGTATTTGAATTAATTTACAATATTACAAATAACCCGCATGAGTTCAACTTCCTTGCTGTTAACAATAACCAATCGACATTACCCTTTTTTTTAACTAACGTTGGTTTTCTTTTTTCCAAAGATTGTCATAGTCTAATGTATGCTTTCTCTGATACTTTTTTCCTTGATTTTTAATCTCCGATGCACTTATATTAAAATATGGTTATTTTTCTTTCCTCCAACCGAAATATATATTACTATAAAGTAGTATTATTCAAAACTAGCAGATAATAGTAATTCGACACGGTAGAGTGAATCGTTGGTCTTTGTTAAATTAATAATCGATTTTGTTAAAAGATATTTCAGACATACTGGAGATACTTGTAGCAATCCGTGTAGCAAAGCTTAGGTTTGGTACGGTTTGTTCGTGTAAAGCACAGAAAAAAAAACCACCTCCTGCTTACGTGGTTCTAACATTAGCTGGAGGATGTAGGAAGTGATGGCTTGATTGAATGAGTTAAAATATTGAAAAAGGAGAGTAAAAGGATTAAATCTTTGACAAAAGACGCTAAGGGGAGTTAGTTTACAGCTGGCTGTTGCTTTAGGACGTGCCGACAACATCGCGGACAGATGGAAGGGCGAGATAACGATGACAAAGCAGAGAGGTGTGTGACACCTGACCTGCTCTGTAGGAGAGCCCGTGTCCGTCTCAGGGGAGGAGCCGACGTTACGGCGCCATTTGTTAGCAGTGACGGTGGCGCCGCCACCGGGAGCGACTCGTTATCAATACAGCCTCCCCAGACGCCGCTACTGCTCACCTCTTTTAGATAGGGTGCGCGGGCCGGCGAGGATAATGGTAATAAAAATGCAAGTTTTACGACGCCGTAGCGCCTTCGCTGGCGGGCGGCGTCTTCTGAGACCTTCCTTGGAAGAGAGGCGTCGGTCGGCCGGCGTCGGAACGCGAGGCGTCAGTTTTATAGTGATATCATAACACGTCACGCTTGGCCCAGAGTCTATCAGAGGTCGAGCGTGGTAAAACGCCCATCATGTTAGGAAACACGACAAAATACTAACAATTAATTTACTATGTACTCATTACACTAACTTAACACTCATAGTACTAGCCAATCTTTATATATAAAGATGAATGTATGTTTGTTCTCCATACAAATCCACAGTTTTCATCCGATCTCGATGAAACTTTGCACACTTATCCTTTGAAACAAGGAGAAAAATACTCTCTACATTTGGTTGAAAAATAACACATGTTATCTCATAACTTCGAAATACGGTGATAGACAGACACGTTGGATGTGGACGGCTCCGTACCGTTTTTCTGTGAAGTGGGCTGGCAACTCAGTGGCTAAAGCGCTTGCTTACCAACGTCGTGGTCTCCGGTTCAAATCTTCGTGGAGGCTAAGACTTTTAAAAATTGTTTTTCATCGTAAGAGTCAGCCCTGGGCCGTAGGTTATTCGGATTGATTGTTAAACTGTAGGTATTAGATATTAACCGTAGATATTACGGGTGCAATGCGAGGCACATCGTAGGTAGTCTTGCAATGTTGTAGGTGTACACTTTTTTAGGTTATAATGATCCCTCAGGTGTTGTTCGCAGTCAGTGTGTGAGTGTGAACCACAGTTATTTATAAATACGGAAGTAAGTCTCTGTCTTTTTGTTACGTTTTGACGACTAAATGACTATATCGTTGTGATGGAATTTTATAAGGAAATCTGTATGAAAGGTACAGGATATTTTTTCCAGTATGATTAACAGTTGTAGTCGCGAAATTTTGAGACCTTATCGAATGGTGACAGAAATATGTTGGAAATTGTTTCTCTTCAAGAGACAGTTTCGACGGTACAATGATATAGTGTTAGCGTTCCTGACATATTATTCCAACTCGATATTGGTTGGGACCAATCCTTCGTTACCAACAACTTTCTATATTTAATTCTGGCAAAAAAATTCTTAGTCCACGCGTATGAAGTCGCGGGTACGGGCTAGTCATTTATAAAGCTAAACTTCAGTTATACGGTATTTTAAATTAAGACGTTAGTGATAAATTAGTGATGCAAAGATATTTTTGTTTCACTATCGGTAGTGCCCTACTTTTAAAAATTTTCAACCCATTTAGATATATCGCTGTTCGAGATATTATGTAAATTTAATTCTGATAACAATGGTTAATAAACCGGTACAAATGTATCAAACCACCTGACTTGCTCGAAAATCATTATGCTAAAGTGGCTTACCACGGCACGTGCATTTGCAGGTCAGGGCGATCCTGCAATCAGCAGCGGCCAGTGGGAAGGGTCCCGCCTGTGCTGCCGTGGGTGGCGCCCGACTATCCGTCGCTCAGTCGGCAGAGATCAAATTCCCGGGTAGCTGAAACGACGCTAGGCAAAGTGGTGGGCTGTGAGATGGCAAGGGTTAACCTGCGGCGAGTGCTGATCCGGATAGTTCGGCTGCATGCGGGGGCCTACAAAACCACGGGCCATGGGCAACTAGCTTTAATCTGTAGATTTCCCTTTATTACGAATGTGGAAAACAGATGCTTCAAGTCTAGAAAGTAATGTCACGATGTTTCTGTCTGTAATTATGAGAGAATTTTTTGTCATACGTTGAATAATCATAACTGCAGAATGTGTTTTAATCATTCACTAATTTCATGACAAAAGGAAAAAATTGAACTGAATGGAAACTATCAGAAACTGGTGGGAATTACATACTTATACTTTCAGCCTCCATTCATAACAACAATTTAAAAAAATGGAAATTCCAGTAATTAAAAAAAATTGGAGTCAGCTGTTAGTAACATAACGTAAATACTGCACAAACAAAACAGAAAACAGTTTAAACTGAACAGACATTAAATAGCAAAAAATAAAAAATGAAACGATTTTTTTTAGTATTAATTATGCAAAGTGAAAATTATATAAGAGATTAAAGATTAGGAATTAAATGTCAACGTTTCCCAACGTGTGGGTTGGCTACTTCCAACTTACAGTGATTGTAACTGTTTTGTGTCGTAAACACTTGAATATGCTTTACCAAATGTTGAAATTATATCACTCGGGTTCTAAAACAGATTTAAAGAAAAAGATCACCAGCTGCGTTTTCTATACACATTCTACTGAGTCTTCAGATTTTTTTTTCTCTTGATGTTAGTGATACATTCATAATGCTGACATTAGTATTAAACCTAAAATAATTGTAAACGTTCCACAGGTCCAGGCTGTGGATGTCTCTTGCCTGCTGCCGTTACACTTTTGTTTCCGGTGTTCACATCAAGTTTTCTGAACTAAATAAGTTTTTTTTCCTGCACTATTTTTATTTATTTTAATCATTCTCGTCTGGAAAAATGTATCAAAAACAATTAAACGTTCTTTAGGTCCCATGTAGGAGCACAGCCTAATACGTCGAACAGATTGTGATTTTGTAAATGAGGTCTTCAAATGTTAATGACATCTTCAAATTATTAAATTATAAATTATTAAAGCTCATTAAATGAATTTTCAGCTACTGCTAAACAGGTACACATGAAGTTACATACAACTTTGTTATACTCGTTTCAAATGTCGGCGGGTAAAACTGAGTTTTGCTCTAAAAACCATAAACTTTTTCAACCTTTCTTGGAAGTTCTGTTTATTACGATTATCAGTGTGAGTAGAACTTCTTAAAAATTCAACGTTTTTTCACTATCATACTTAATGTTATTCGTAAGGTCATGAATGTGTATCACAGCAGTAAAGATGAATTTACAGGAGTATTCGCCACCTATCACCATGGAGAATGAATTTTAATATAAAGTTGAAGTGAAAAATTTACTTTATTTCAGCTTTATAATCACATATACTATCCTGTGAGTATGTTATAGTTATTAAAAATATTATGAAGTTGTGAATATTTTTTAAGGTGATTCAACAAGTAAAATGAGAAATACACAAATATATTATCGATTTGAGACAACTTTTCCGAACTTAGCACATTTGATACAAGTCATCCACTGTAGAATGAATCAAGATTACGGTGATATTAAATAATTACCTACAGTACTTTAAAAACTAGATAGATGGTACTGATGAAAAATCTCTGTCAAGCATTCAGCCATGAAATTCAGAGAACAAACGCAGGTAAGTAAACAGTCCATAGTTACTACGTGTATTTTGGAACTACCCTGACAAAAGATATTTCCAAAATATATGTTGCAAAAATTATTCATATTACTCCTTTAATTTAACTGGACGTTCTCGGTAACGTGGTGGTCGTAGTGTAGGGGATGTTGCGGTTTAGGGTTATATTGAGTTCGCGCTTAGTTTATTATGGCTGTGAGGGAATCACATTCTATATGCATGACGTACAAAACTGAGTTAGTGTTAATATATTCGGGTTACGAGTATTTCCAAGCACAGCAGATAACGTTATTAAAATAAGCAAACATATTTGAATTTATCAGACTTACTATCACTATTGGAATATCTCAAATGAGTCTCCATATTAAAATTTGTCTTTTAGTATATACACTAGAGGTTTGGTGGCTCAGTGGTTAACGCTTCTGACTGGAGACCGAATGGTCCCATGTTCGAATCCAAGACTCGGTGGGGATTTTCAAAGTCCCTTAACCCGACTTTCACCTCTGACTCATCTTACTGTGTTATGTGAAATACGCCTGAACGATTCCTTGGTTCCGATTCCGCATTAAACTGTAGGTCTGCTTGCTTTACCCCGGTAGGATTACAGATTTAGTTTTGGGTAGCCACGACAGAGATGCATGCGCAGCAACTCGAAAATCTGTCAATCGGCGGCCGAACACTTCGGGGATATACTGGCCAATAGTACCATACGCATTACTATTGTGGCACATAAACTAAATTTAACTTCTGTTTTCCATGACTAGGCAGATATTATAGGGCTTTAACTCGAATGCAAATGAGGTAAGACTTCGTGTTTGCGATTACTTGTGACCGAAAGTGGTGGTGTAACGGTTAGCGTTCTGGCCTCGCATTCGGGAGGACTACGGTTCGTATCCCCGTCCGGGCATCCAGATTTGGGTTTTACATGGTTTCCCAAATCACTCCAGGCAAAAAAAAAAAGATTTACTTGTGAAGTGGAAATGTGTAACTAGAGGCTCTAAATGGAATACAGCTTTGTAGAACACATGGCCGAGTCGAATAATAACGCTGGCACAAAGAATGTGTATTCAGCATCCAGGAATAAAATATTACTTATGGATGAGGAAATCCGATAATGTGGTATTCTCCACCTTCAATATAACAAATACATGTTTCACAAACAATACTAACCTTAGTGTGAGCTTAATTTACTCGAATGGAAAAATTCTGTAACAAGTGTTATTGAATATAAATATGTATTTTAATTTTTTTATATTTTCGAAATTCTAAGGGAAGAGAGTTAGAAGCAGTTAAAAAAATCTCAGCCTGGATGGAAGTCTGCGAGTGTCATGCGAAGCACAAGAGAACGTCAATAACATTTTCCTTTGATGTTCTCATAGGTATCTTTATTTACAAGTTTCTCAGAACTAAATTTGATTTTTACTATGGCAAACGAAACAACAGTTAAACCGATGGGAGAATCAATTTGAACCTCAACAAAATAGCCATATAATATTTTGGTATTGACTTTGTGCACGTAACTATGTGGAACCTACCCCTATATGTCGTACGTAGTGGTGCTTGCACTGTAGTGACATAGTTACCGTCACTTTAATAGTTTACTTGATAGTGAAATGGATATAGCGGTACCTAAACCCACAGCGGTACTAGTAACTTTTCATGGAAAGCCTTTCTGATATCCTGATTCCACACCGACTTCATAACTCTGTATTAATGTAATAGATCAATACCTAGCCGCATAGTTGCCCCTAGCTCAGTGACCTGTCACTTTCCATAAATATCATCGCTGCACTATGCCTACCGCATAATTCCCCACTTAAAGAGGCATTGGTTCTATAAATGGGAAAAATCGTCGCACCAGTACGCTGATTAAGTAGTATGAAAGGAAGATAGAGACATCATCTCTGAGATGAGAAATCATTCACTCATACGGTCAACACATACCATCACCAGCTACTGTTTCAGGAACACCATGTTGCAATGGCTCCGAATAATGCGTTCGCAGGGTGACATATTCTGATGGAAAATGTGAATTTCAGTTGCACGTTAGTTGGGAGTTGAAGCATCAGGTTTGACGCATTAGCCGAACATGACGTTAACAGTGGTGGCAGTTGTTAACATTTGCATCATATACTGTACTCTCTCACATAACTTATTATTAATCAGAAATTTTAAGCATTTCTTTTGTTTGTATTGTTGTTTGTCACTGTAACTCTGTCTTCATATCAAATGAAGGTATAATCATATATTTCTGTTCCAATTGTCTTTTGGCATTGTATGGTGTTCCATCATTGTTGTTATTGTGTTTTCAGACTCATCAATAATAAGCTTGGTCATCGTGTCCATAACGTCACACTCCCGGCCTCCGTTGAGGCCAGAGGTGATACTACCAACTTTATGCACGTTATTAAATAATAATTCTATATAGTTTAGCAACTGCCAAGAAATGACTTGCAGAACACGCCATTCAGCTTACGTTTTGACGGGCATTGAGGCTAGTAAATTAAATAAAAGTTTAGTTAGGCCTTTTCTCTTAGTAGTTGCTGATCAAGATGTTACATTCACTATAAGAGACAAGATTGTGTAAAAAGAAACGTCTAGAAGTAAGGGCTGTGGCTGAGCTTATTTTCTGTGAGGGAGTGTGAGGTGAGAACGGACCTGCACTCCGCCAGATGGGACACGGACTGGGCGGAACCCAAGTCGACTCGCAGAGCTCAGACACAGAAGTTGTCGCCGCGGCCGCAAGAAAGCGCTGACGGCGAACTGATTATCGGACATTGATTCCTCAGGGAGAAGGAAACAAGTTCTTCCGTGGGGCGGCGCCTGGTGGAGCTGACCAAGGAACGAGCAAAGGGGAGAAGGGGACCCCGACATGGAACCTCTTCCTCCATTCGTTCGGGCTAGAAGTTGGTTCCAACAAGGCAGCCTGCCTCCAGAGATGTTAGTAACGTTTTAACAGCTTAGTGAAGTCAAAGCATTAGGCGATGTTTGAACGGGGTAAATCTATCAGAACGCGACTTCCCGAAACCACCATGCTATAACGTGTTTCCCGTCTGATACGAGCGTTGGACTCTTTTTGGATGGGTAAAAATCTTTTGAGTTCACGGCATCAACATGCTGCAATAGCAGTGCATTTGTAGCTGTAAGTATGATGTGGACAGCAGTGAAAAGTACAGATTATACTTGTTTCTATTATACATAAACGGATGATTGTTTAGGTTTTTGTGCCTATGTTCATCATACAACCACAATTTTTATCCTATTTTGATGGAACTTTACATACATATACATAAAAAACAAATATAAAAATATTGTTAACGTTTGATTTAGAAAAACCTAAGCCTTCTTCTCCTTTCTGCCCTCACCTTAATTTCTGTCAACGTTGTTCCAGCAAAACAATAATTTTCATACGCTTTTGATGGTGCATAACACATATTTATTCCTAAACCAGGCGGTAGCTTAGCGGTTTAGGCACTTACTTGAAAGTTTCTCTCTCCGGTTGCGGGTTTAAATCTCGTTGTCAGCAGGACTTTTTAGGAGTTGTATTTGATTGTATGATCTACTCCAGGACGTTCCGTGCTTGTGATTCCACTTTAATCTGTAGGCCACTGATGAAAAGAATTGACCTTGCTGCTTCTGATACAACAGCTTGGTACATCTCCTTCGGGAAGATTCGATCAACCTTCTGGTTGTGGACTGAGTTAAATTTTTAATTTTTGAATTGAAAACTCAATAAACCACGTAGCTCCATTTTGGCCTCTTGTGAAACCCCCGTTACTCCTCCCCCCACTCTCCCCCTTCCCCCTCTGCCTTCCCCCCTTCCCACCTTTCCCCCATTCCCCCCCCCCGACGTAGCCCGACACGTGGCTTTTGTCTTTACCCTCCCCCCCCCTCTCTCCGCGTAGCACGTAGCTTTTTTCTCTATTCATTCCATGAGACATTTTGTACTGTTTCCTCCTGTTAAGCTATCGTAAATTACATATGGAGATAATTAAATGACGGAAATAAATATTTACATGCTGTTGAATGTTCTGTAGTTCATTTTAACTGTGACAAATACTATGAATGAAAAGGTACGTGGCCTTGCTCGGAAACACCCCACCCCTACATAGTCCAGCGTAGCCCAGTGTAGCCCACCATAGCCCAGTGTAGCCCAGCGTAGCCCACCGTAGCCCACTGTAGCCCACCGTAGCCCAGCGCAGCCCAGCGTAGCCCTGCGTAGCCCACCGTAGCCCAGCGTAGCCCAGCGTAGCCCAGTGTAGCCCAATGTAGCCCAGCGTAGCCCAGCGTAGCCCAGTGTAGCCCACTGTAGCCCAGCGTAGCCCAGCGTAGCCCAGCGTAGCCCAGTGTAGCCCACTGTAGCCCAGCGTAGCCCAGCGTAGCTTTCCAGCCAACCCCCCCCCCCCTCCTCGTAGACCAAGAACGTAGTTTATGGACGCTCCATATAGGCGCGTTGGGTGAGTAAAATGTTATGAGTTCACGTCACCGACATGCTAATGTTAACAGCATACGTGCAGCGGTCTGTTGGCTCGGTGGTTAAGGTTACTGACTGGGGAACGAAAGATCTCCGGTTTGAATACCTATGTCCCTGGCACAGCTTGCTATGTAATGTGAAGTACGCCTTAATGCTTCTGTGGCTCGGATTCCACATTGAACTGTAGATCCCGTGTACCTGGTAGCACTACCGGATTAAATTAATGCGGCTAAGACCATGGGCGGAATGCACAGACAGTAGAAACCCTGTCGCCAGGTCATTACGACTACACGGAATTACTCTTATGTAGTGCATCTGTAGCTTTAAGTATGAGGCGCTGAGCGTATTATATTCATCGTTTTCTCTTCTGTCGGCAGTTCGCAATGACTGCAAATTGGTTTTTTTCTTTCGATAAGTCTGCTGGTGTTTCGTGTGGCCGTTCACTTGCTTTCAAGAGTGTGGGGTCCAATCCCGCGTTAAAATCCAGGCGGGTTATTTTTAAGAGTTGTGTTTTCTCTTATAAGCCACGGCGCTGTAAGGTTTGGATTCCGTGTTAATCTGTAGGTTCAGCCAAGTCACCAGAATTTTTTAAAATTCTAAATAAACGATCTATAACACCGAAAGAAACCATTTTGTTTCATAAAGTGAAGTGAATACACATTGTAAAGTGTAGACTTGGCTCATAAGAAGATCTCATAACTATTTGTCATTACACGAGCACGAGACTAGGCCTATTTTTACAAGAATTGTTTTTTTGTGGGATTTTAATTTCCTGAGAAGAACAGACTCAACATTCGATTGATCTGGTTAAAATTTTATGGAATCTTGTGTACAGGTTATCATTTTCGCTTGAGAAGTACACCCACTATTCTTCACTTCCCTATTCTATACCAGAGAGCTGATTCCAATCTGGTGACCGTGTAATTGAGACTGAATTAACCGTGTTTCTACAAAGTGCAATAGTCAAACCATTAGGCACTGGAAAGTGGCTTTACATCCTTCCCCGCAATCCAACTCCCATCTCTACCAACATACATAATTCACAAATAATGATGGAAACTTCCAAATTAGCTGATATATTTACCATGCTTGTCGCTTTACTATTAAAGCATTATTAAAGTTTTAAATTAACGATTTATTTTATGCTAGTAAATCAGACATAAATGTTATTATTTTTAAAACCAGAAACTGGCTTGTAACGGAATCATAGTACAATTTCATTATTATATCTGGTTACAATACAGTTTTCCTTTACTATCTAGAATCGAAATGAAGCTATTTATCAGGAAAAACACTTTCAAAATGACAGTGTTACCCTTATAATTTGATTACTGCTGCAGTTATTTATCACCAAAATAGTTCTAATAAACAACATGACAGGTATTTTCAGTGGTCAATTCGAGTTTGGTGTTATTGAAACAACATAACAGTCAATTTCTCTACTTTCAAAAAAATCTATTACTACCATGAACATTCATGTACTAGTCGAGCATAATTGTAAGTAAAATAGTTAAAATGGTGCTCGTAAGTTTTGACCTTGGCTGTTTACTCTGTTGGCATGTAGATGTCAGATACATATACATACATAGGTTTTCAACCATTATCGGTTAAAAATTATTTCCGGGGTGGTAAAGATCACTTGAGAATGCTCGATAATTGTTCTCTTTATGATGATGTATTTATTGCCATCTGTTTCTAACTTGACACAGCCTTAATCATTCTTTTTTATATTATGTTACCTACTGTTAAATCAGTTTATAATTTCCTACCATGCTGTTACTCTATTTTTAAAACGATTTTTGTGCCGGAGACGAAGTAGTAATACGTTCACCTGTATGAACAGGTGAGATCTCGTAAATGCCTTCTTTATAATGTTCGTTTTTCCTTACTTGTAGTCTGGTGCTTATTTTAAGACACTAACCAAGTATTTGGAATTTTTACTGCGGTTATTATGTGTGAATGGACCACATCATGGCATGTGACTGAGAACTTGTACATCGGTTCCACTGGGTTCCTAGACCTAGCGTTTGTCAGATCCTATAGCAATGGGTGGTAGCTGAGGTGTTACCATCTTCCTCCGATTTGTGTGACTGACACTGATCAGTCAGAACACTTCACCACCTACCTACTATCGGTATAAACCCGACCAGGTGATAGCAGCGTCACCTGACGAGGAATTACTGTTAGTCAGACACACGCACGACGCATGTAGTATCAGTGAGCGTGCTATCTACGTTATGACGTGTTTCGCTGATTTGCGCGTTGGACGCCTTTTGAGTTGCGTCATTAACATGTTGCAATAGCAGTACATTTGCCGCTATAAGTATGATGTAGACAGCAGTGAAAGTATAGATTGTACTTGTTTCTAATATATAAAGACGAATGTTGTTTTTTTTTTTGTTTTTTTTTTGCCTATTTTCATCATACAATCAAAATTTTACCTTATTTTCCTGTTTCGATGGAACTTTGCATACGTATACCTTAAAACAAATATAGAAACACTGTTAACGTTTGATTTAGAAAAACCTAAGCCCTCTCCTCCTTTGTGCCCTCACCTTAATTTCTGTCAAGGTTGTTCAAACAAAACAACAGTTTTCATACTCTTTTGATAGTACTTAACACACATTTATTCCTAAACCAGGCGGTACCTTAACGGTTAAGGCGCTTACTTGAAAGTTTCTCACTGCGGTCGCGGGTTTAAATCTTGTTGTCAGCGGGACTTTTTAGGAGTTGTATTTGATTGTATGAGCTACGCCGGGACGTTCTGATTCCACTTTAATCTGTATACCACTGACGAAAAGAATTGGCCTTGCTGCTTCTGATACAACAGCTTGGTACATCTCCATGGGGAAGATTCGATTAATCTTCTGATTGTGGACTGAGTTAAATATTTAATTTTTGAATTGAAATCTCCATAAACCACGTTGCTCCATTTTGGCCTCTTGTGAACCCCCACATAACCCCCTTCCCCCCGACGTAGCCCGACACGTGGCTTTTGTCTCTACCCCCCCCCCCCCTCCTTCCGCGTAGAACGTAGCTTGTTTCCCCTATAGATTTCAGAAGATATTTTATACTGTTTTCTCCTGTCAAACTATCGTAAATTACATACGTAGACAATTAATTGACAGAAATAAATATTTACATGCTGTTGAGTGTTCTGTAGCTCATTTTAACTGTGACAAATACTATGAATGAAAAGGTACGTGAGCTTGCTCGGAAACATCCCCTCTCCACCACACGTAGTCCAGCGTAGCTTTCCAGCAAACCCTCCCCCCCCCCTCTATCCCCGTAGACCAAGCAACGTAGTTTATGGACCCTCCATATAGGCGCAACTGTGGCGGAACTAACATCAGACTTTAATGTTTGGCAGAGCACAAGTGTCTGAACACACAGTGCACCGAACACTCCAAGCGATGGGCCTCCACAGCCGACGTCCCATGCATGTGCTAATGTTAACACCTTGACATCTGCAGCTACGACTGAAATGGGCACGTGACCATCATCACTGGACGTTGACGCAGTGGCAGAGTGTTGAATGGTCTGGTGATTCCCTATGGCTTCTTCATCATGCCGATGGGAGGGTGCGAATCCGTCGTTTTCCTCGGGAAAACCTTCTTAACATTTGTATTGCGGGACGGCTCAATTATCCTCTGGAGAACATTCACGTGGGCAACCATGGGTCCTGTGGATCTCGTGCAAGGCATCATGATGGCCAAAGAGTATCGTACACTGATTGTAGACCACGTACACCCCATCATGACGACCATGTTTCCCAATGACAGTAACATTTTTCAACAAGATTAAGCGCCATATCACAACGCCAGGAGTGTGTTGGGGCGGTTCGAGGAACACAGTGGCGAGTTTTAATTGATGTGCTGGCCCCCTAACTCGGACAGATCTGAACCCGTTCTAACACATCTTGGATATGATTGAATGTGGCGTCAGAGCTCATCGCCAACCCTCCCCGGAATTTACGGGAATTAGATGACTTGTGTGTGCAGATGTGGTGCTAACTCCCTCCAGCGACCTACCAAGGCCTCATTGTTTACATACCAATACGTGGTTGCCTCTGTTATCCGTGCCAAAGGCGGACGTACCGGCTATTAGGTAGGTGGTCATAATGTTCAGAGTATGTTCTCTAAAATAAGGTATTTTTGTTTGTAAAATGTGTAATTTCTAAGGCCAAAATTCGCCTAAGTGAAAATCGTTTAAAAGCCGCAATCAAGATGGCCGCTACGTGGGGGTTCATTGTATCTTCCACATCCAGTGTGAAGGCGCCATAAAACGCAGCCACTCTGGTGGGTAGATGAATGTTTTATTTTATATGTTTTAAATTATTAAATGAAATTAAAATGAAGTGTGCTCGGCGAATCCAATGGTGTTTAATAGTCTACCTACAATCTGAATTCAACATTCGTCTCACTGCTTATGGACATTTACACATGAAACACAGAATCACTGCCAATACTAGGACAGGAACTGAAGTTTACGGGGAGCAGCGTTTATTGATCGTACGAGATCATTAACAGTAATCCTGCGCCAATTTCGGACTTATGATCCGTCAACCAGTTGGCTCACTTGTCCGCCAGAGGCGCTAATGAAATTCGACGGTGAATGGTGAGCGGCAGAGTCAAGTTGCATTTTGCACGTGATGGCGATTCTGCTGGCGTAAGCCGATTTAGTGGCCCACTAATTGCACTATCGTGTTAAACACTAAATCCCATCACGTAAAAAATACACCGGCCAAAACCATTACACAATTTGCTTGCACCGGCGTTTGAAAGCGCCGTCGGAGCCCATCACGAAATAAAAACAAAACGCCGTTTCAAATAAACACTATCGCGTCCTCCCATCTCTAAATCGCTGTTACAGCGAAAATATTCACACGGTTCTGAATCTGCGCTGTTTGTTACCACATGCAGATTTATTAACACAAGCGTTAATCATCATAACTATTAATAAAGCTGCCAGTTAAGAACATATCTTCAAATACGACAGGCAGAAAAGCTCAAACGAGTTACAAATTACGATTTTATTCAAATTCTTTTGTGATGTTTATTGCCAGTAAAGGTTCTGTGTGTGATAGAGCTGATTATGTTCTCTAGTTTCCAGTAATCACCACATAGATCAAAGTCCATTTCACATAAGCCAACAGTTTAACTCCCAATATAGTCTGTGAATTGATTTAACACAATCTGATTCTGGCACCACAGTTCAGTTCAACAGCATTACA
>JARYHS010009186.1:211022636-211381347 GCA_031002005.1 Vandiemenella viatica | reverse complement strand
AACAACCGTACTACTGCGCTGCATGCCTTAGCTTGAAACTTGCTAGTCCATACCTAAGTTGTTCAGTTAATTTTCCTATAGTCTCAAACTTGTTTTTACATTTTTTTTTAAAATTTACAAAGATACTTATTAAATTTTATATGTAATCAGTGTTAATGGAACAGAAACAAAGTTAAATTTTATCATTGGATGACCGGTTAGTCATTGATATATCCATAGGGTATACCAATAATGTGGTCAATGTTTCCATGAGATTTATAAGGAATATTAAGGAGTCATTAGTTACGAACTAGTGTCTGCTGAGTAATGATAATTTTATTACAAAAGAATAAAGTTAAATCCTTAGCTAAATAGCCATCTGAGAATGAAGCAATGTAATCAGATTAACGCTCAGTATGTAGGCTTTTTCACTGCGTGCTATCGAACATTCACATGGACCCCAATTTTTTAAATTTAGGGGTGTAGAGGATAAGTGAGAATTTATTTTTATTTTTTATAGGTAATCATGTAGCCTCGAAAACTATCGAGAGTAGCTTGCGTTTCTTGGGACAGTTAATCCATAAATCATGCAGTGTAGACGCTCCGAAGGGAAATTGGACCCCCGGAGCGAGAATTATGGCTGGAGGGTGTGGCTGTATGGTGGCAGCAGTGGTCTTCCTTTACTCTCAGCAGAGAGTAGCAATAAATGATGAAAAATTAAGTGGTGCTAGTCAGAGCAACTGACCGAATATAAACATACCAAGAAATATCGCTCGCACCAGGAGCAGATAATTTCTTGATGCGGCGTATGTGTGTTCTGCTGCCATTACACAACTTAATTCCTCTTTAAATGATTAGTTACTCCTTCTCAAAACTGGTGAGCGAAAATATATTTCATTTTTCCAGTGTAATTATTTCTCAAAAAATGAAATCTAAAACCCTTGACATGGGAAATGATTTGTCGACAGATCGTGATTTTCAATCGTTAAACTTAATAGAAGATACTGCAATCTTGAACAACTGACTTGTTCCGTTGGTCAATTTGAACTAATATTATCAATGCATATGTTCTAAGAAAATTGAGCACCAGAAAATGTTTTACTTCTAAATGCTTCCTCGAAATCTTCCTGTTGATGATTTTGTAGCGTGTGGACAGCCTTTATTTCATTAAGTAGATCTGTCCTGTGAGATCCACTTTAAAATTTTCTTTAGCTTATTAGCTCCAATTCTCGAATTATAAGTCAGAAAAAATGTTAGGTGTAAAACAGACGATTGGTTCTAATAGTGATGTAATCTCTCAGAGATAAAAAAAAAGTGAGAAAATAGAGTGATAGAATGGGGGCTGCTTATGAAAACAAGAAGATAGTTTCTAGTCTTCACCTGACTGTAGTCGTTTGCTCGTCAGTCACAATTTCGCAGCTGCTGATATCTGTTGGCTGAGTATTCTACATCTACATCCATACTCTGCAAATCACAAACATTGTGGGTGGCAGAGGGTGCTAAGCACCAATCCTAAACCCGCCCATTCCAATCCCGAATAGTGCGAGGAAAGAAGGAATATATATAAGTATCAGTACGGCATCTTATTTCTCTAATCTTATCCCTCCGGTCATTAGGCTCGGGGAAGTGCGATAGCTCTAAGGTAAATCAACCATCCTCAGATAGTTCTTGGAGGATTCTGAGTTATTATTGTATAAACAATTTTTTTGCATGATCAATAACTTCCGTTACTTCCATTACATCGGTACAGATATCAACAAGAGAAAAGCAAAACTCCCAAAAGGCATCATAAATGACTTGATTAAATAAATATTTCGTAGATTGGATGCAATGCATATCTAGCAACGTATTCATTGCTTTATCAAAGGTTTTAGTTTGGGGATGAATGGGGAAAAGGTTTTGAAAATTTTCAAATAAAATAGAGGTTGATGTTATTGTAAACCCAAGTTTGCTCTCGTTCTTGAAAAAAAAAAAAATTCTAAAAAACTCTTGTATTAAATATTTTGTGGTGGGTTGTGGGATACAAATGTTGGTTGTTAAATACAAGAGTTAGAGGGGTTTGAAAGAAGAGCTGCTAGATTTTTCTCTGGAAATTACCGAAGATCACAATCAGTAACTGATATGATAAAAAATATGAAATGGGATTCTCTGGAAGGCAGGGTGTGTGCAAGGCGTAAATTGATTTAAGAGTGGTGCATGTAAGGGAAAAGATGACCACTACCACAAGCACCTGATTTTGGGTAGAAGGGTAAAAAAAAATTATTTCATAGGTTAGAAAGTCAAGAATTGGAATAAATTTCCAAACGAATTGCTGAATAATTTTCCAAAAACACTAAATAATTTAAAATTAAAATTCGTAAAGGGCAAAAGTAGGCAGGTACAATAAGGGTAAAAATGGGTCTGTAGGGAAATTTCCACGGAAACGTGCCTTCCATCGTAATCAAATGTATACGTAACCAGATTGCTGATTTCTTCAGGAGATTTGTATAGACATTGACATGTTATTATAACACTTGTCTCACCATCATGAACCAACCATATAGCAGAGTGCTTTATTCGTTTTTCAGTAAACGTAAATTAAATATTTCTTTTGAACATCATTCTGTAGATCTAATTTTAGTTCAAACGAAGTATATAAATATGTTTAAACGCAGCACATTTTATCCTGTTAGGTAGCCTCGATGTTATTTCGTGTTGTCTCCCTCTGATACACTACCCCTTCCAGATCTCATCTCGCAGTAATCCGCGATAACATATCAAAATAAAGGACCTGAAGAAACTCGTCTCTGAAACGTCAGGTTGCACACAGTGCCACGAGGCGAGACTAACCCGCCGTATTCCGAGTCATGTCTGGTAGCAGGGAGCGCAGCACAGTTTGGGACGATATGGCCTCCGAAACCGAATGTCCCAGACAACCAACCGAGCTCCTCCCAGCGCACAGGCAGACATCTGCGTCCGCCGCCTAATCCGGGGTCACGACTGATCCCGAGGGTATTAGGGGAGTACAGGCCGGCAATTCCCCGGCCCTCGCCAGTAATCAAACCGCTTACCCGAGCTGCGGCCGCTGCTGCTGCTGCGGCGGCGGCGGGCAGACTTAATATCCGCCCGACCTCGGGCGCAAGGTGGCTGCAGGGCTGCTCCACCCACAAGCAGGCAGGCTACATTGCCTGCTTCAGCTACTCTCTTATCCTCCGATGCACGATTACTCGGTTTGTTTATGAAAACATTGTACCTCTTCAAAGTAATATTAAAAAAGAGAGTTCCTTTTAGATGTTCCTGTTCATTTTCCTTCTTTCGACAGAATTGCTTGGAACGATCACATCATGTTCCTTCCCTCATCAGCAGCAAGATCTGCGTCATTTAACATGTTCTGAAATTATGTTACCATTGATGCAACAAAAACTTATGCCTACTGTTATTCCTTAGTTTTCTTATTTACTTATTTGAGGATTTATTTATCCTGGCATGATTATGGCTATCAAACCCTCTGTTACATCGCACCAGGCGTCTATCATACATATTTTACACCTTCCTAATTTAATAGATCAGAATCCAGGTTATATCGACTTACTGTACAACATCTACACCACTTCCACTGCCTTTGTCAACATCACTGAAGCCACCAAAGAGTTCCCAGTAGAAGGAGAGGTAAAACAAGGAGAGTCTATACCCCAAAGCTATTCACATCAGTCCTGGAGTTGCCAATGTCAAAAATCCAATGGCAAAAACACAGGTTTGAGAATAAATGGAAGAAGTCTCAGCAACTTAAGATTCGCTCATGATATAGTTTTACTTTCCAACAGTCTGGAAGAGCTCAAAGAACTGATAAATGAACTGGAGGCAGCTTGCAGCAAAGTGCGCCTTAAAGTAAATATATCAAAAAGCAAAATCATGCAAAAAAATGGACAGAAAACGATAAAGACAAGGCAGACACGAAAGATGCTGGTATTGAGTCCGTAGATCAGTACATTTATCTTGGCCAACTGATCAACATGAATGGCGACTCAAAGCCTGAGATCGACAGACGCATAAAGCTGGGCTGGAGAGCATACGGAAGAAATTCCATAGTTTTTATATCTAACATCCCAGTATATCTTTTTTTTAAAAAAAACAGGTATTGAACAATGTATATTACCAGTCCTCACATACGCCTGACAGACTTGGACCCTAAATAGTTACACGAAGCGAAAACTGAGAACTGCCCAGCGAAGTATGGAAAGAGCAATGCTAGGGTTTACAAGAAGAGATAGGAAAAGGGCCGTGCACATTCGTTCAATAACTAAAGTGACAGACATCTTAAAAAGAGTCATGACCCAAAAATGGCAATGGGCTGGTCATATTTCTCGCAAAAAGAGATGATAGATGGACTACGGCAGTACTGGATACCAAGGAACCTGAAAAGAGCAAGAGGAAGACCCCCGGATCGCTGGGATAAGGATATACGTCAAGTTACAGGCGTGAACTGGAAGAGGGTGGCTCAAGATTGATCAACCTGGAAAGAACTACAACAAAATTCTAATATATAGCTCATTAGACTTAAAGAGGCTACATCCTGAAATAAGGATTGATATAGCGGCAATAATAATAATAATAATAATAATACTTTTTACCTTACCTAATTAATTTCTAAAATGTTTTTTTTTTCCTTCTGGCTTTATGTTTCATCGACGTCGTTATTATTAGAGACGGAAAAGGACTGGGGGAGAAAAACGGAAAGGAATTCGAACCTGGAAATTTGAAGGAACCCTCCAGACCTTCGCTTGGAGTGATTTTGGAAAACCATGGAAGATCCAAATCTGGCTGGCCGGGTATGGATTCGAATCCTCGTCCTCGAGAATGCGTGAGCAGAGCGTTACCGTTAACCCACCACGCTCTGTAAATTACTAACTAAAATCTTAATAAGACTGATGTGTGATCTATTAATCCATAAACAGGTGGCATAACCAAGTAACAGTGAAGGCTGAAAAAAAAATCAGTGAAATGGGAGAAAGTGCAAAGCTAGTGCTTATACAGTACATAGTTTTTATATGTGCTGTTATCTTCAGTGGGTCTTATTTTAAAAGGAAAATATTCCATAACCTTCTGGCAGAAATGAACAAGAAATTGGCAGGTGTTTCGGAGTTATGGCGAGGTAGGAAGCGAAAGTTTGTGGCGGTAGAAGAGGAGAGAGAACCAGTGCAATCGGCGACCAATAACGTAATAGTTCAGTTTTTCTTGTACTTGCCTAAATTAACAGCTTTGCAGGAATCCAGCTGAGTAATCATAAGGATATTTTAACAGATATTTTAAAGTAAATGTGATAACTCGGATGTATTAATGTAGATCATGAAGGGAAGAAAATTATTTTATATATATTTAACGAATGTTCTCAGCTCGGTTTAAATATCTAAAATATTATTTTTTTTCCTTCTGGCTTTGTGTTTCGTCGTCGTCGTTATTATTAGAGACGGAAAAGGACTGGGGGACAAAAACGGAAAGAAATTCAAACCTGGACATTTGAAGGAACCCTCTAGACCTTTGCTTGGAGTGATTTTGGAAAACCTTGGAAGATCCACTTCCTTCACTTTATTTCTATCATTTTCCCTGAAGTTTTACTTTTTCATTTTTCGAAGTGAATGTCCTCCCCATCAGTTGTGAATTACTAAACTAAAGATAATTTGTGTACATCAGAAGTTTTTCCAATTGGTATACAATGTTCAATGAATTAGTTTATAGCTGTCCGATCACTGGATGGTTCGTGTAATTATACACACAAAATATGTTGTCTAATATGAGAAGTTTCACGACCCCATCCCATTGTGTATCACTGTGACCTGTAAGACCAACGATAATATTGCCGGTGTGGGGGGACATTTCCAGGCCATCAACACATTCTTCCACGTTAGCAAACATTGACATGTTGGTGTGTATGGAGCATACGTAGGAACACTTCCTTTATACGGATTACATAAAAAGCTGTGTATCTCCTTTATTGGACGCGATAATCGAGTTATGTAAAGGCGGTTTCCACAGAGGTTATCCATTGAGCCACACGCAACCATCGTTGTTATTATGATACTACGTCTTAACTACGATGAGGCTGAACGGACTCACGCAATCAGCTCGTGGAGTGTCGACAGCGTGAAATTGTATTCATACTGTTGTTTGCGTATCAGAAATACCTATAGTGGCGTCCATAAAAATGATAAAATGATATATGATTTAGGAACCGAAAATAAATATTTCTTGAAGGAAACAGCACATTACAGGTTAGCTACCGATTACAAATTACGCAAACACGTTAAAATATTCTTCTCCATCTGTCAATATAATCGTTTTCAGTAATCTTAGTAGCCAATAAAACATCAAACAGCCGAATGAAACGCTTCTGAAGTATAATTTTCTGATACAGAAAGATAATCATTATATAAAATTGATAGCAACGGAAAAGAATAATTGTATACAATATAGACTGTATCACGTTTTAACTCTGCTATACGAGGTCATCAATCTCTAATTCCCAACTCTCGATTTACGCTGTTGCATGATAATAGGTGTCCAAGCATGTAAGGTTTTTAACATATTCAACCAGAGGAAGTTTGTCAAATAATTTGATTTTCCTTCAGCTAAAGACCCGTGAGTGCTATTGCTCTATTGTTTGAATATTTTTTTGGAAATGTCGAGAATATTGTTTGAGCCTTCTTTGAGGTGTATCATGTTTTGTGTCACGAGCATCGGTTTATTAAGTTTTTTTGAAATTATTTAAGCTCTGGAGACTTTCCTTAAAATTTCCATTTATTAAATTCCTTCCGGGTTCTTACTAACCTTGAAGTTACAAGCAGTAACTTCAAAAAAACATTTTTTTTTTAAATTTACATCTTCTGATGATATACTCGGCCTGTCTTCTCGTGCGATATGTTCTTCAACTCATACATTATAAAAAAAATCAGTACCTTTGTCACTAGCCTCGAAGACAGGAATTCTTCATGCTTTTTTTACTACTACTCGTACTTTCTTAAATTATCCACCAGTATGTTATTAGTGAGATAATTATTTTTAAAAAAAAAATAATACTTCCTTTATTAATTAGACGGGAAACTGAAATACAGATTGAAAAAATTCATGGAGCAGAAAATGTAACAATAATAATCATAGTTGAGTTTGTCGTTGCTCGTAATTTTTAAAGTATATGATCTAGCTATCGATAAGGGAGCGTCCACAAACTACGTGGTTCGGTGTAGAGAGAGGAGGGGTTTGGCTTGAAAGCTACTATGGGCTACGATGTGGGGAGAGGGGGGGGGAGGGGTTCCGAGCCAAGCCACGGAGGTTCTCATTCATATTATTTGTGACAGTTACGATAAGGTGGAGAACACACATCAGCATTTGAATATTCATTTCCGTCATTTAATTATCTCCGTATGTAATTTGCGATAGTCTGACAAGAGAAAACAGTATAAAATGTCTTCTGGAATCAATATGGAAAAAAGCTGCGTGCCACCCAGGAGGGGGGGAGGGGGTAGAAGCAAAAACCACGTCGGGATATGTGGGGGGAATGGGGAGGTGGTTCACAGGAGACCAAAATGGAGCTACGTGGTTTATGGACGCTCCCTAATTGGGAAAAAAATCTGAATTAATTGTGTTTTAAAACAAATTATTACAAAACCCTAAGTTTTCAGTACTAAATACTATTTCCTTAAATTCAATTGCTGCAGATCGAATTATATTCATACCAAACGGAACAGCTCTTAATTAAAATCAATCATTCTCCAAGCACGTTCGGAACATGAGACTACCGCGCTATCCACGCATACACTTTTTACTAAGCAAAATGAGCGTTACAGATCACATACGGGGGAACAGAGAAACTTGTAGAGGCTTCTGCTGGGCCCTCGTGATTCATTCATCAGTACGAATTTTTCGGACGAAAGGTATAGCAGAAACTGAGGCCGGAAGAACACCGTATGAAAAACTCTCATGTTGAACACACAGACCTTAAACTATTCTCATTCCTTATACACCTTGACAGAAGAAAAGCATAAAATTGCCACAAGTTGTTCACTTTTATTGACACTGGAGAAGAACGCAAACTCATACAAAAAAGGGGCAAGCCTTTTCCTTGTAAAACGCGTCATTTCTCGTTTTACACAGAACAATAAAGTTTAAAGCCCTCATTCAACGACAAGAATGCTGCTACTCGTGTTCTTGAAGCATTTTATGGCGGGACTGCTTTGCATGTTTTACGTTTCCGCTCCGAGCTTTCGTTGAGGAACAACAATGGCTACACGCGAAACCACGGTGGTTACCAATGAGAAACATTCCGGAAGAGAGTACTTCAGACTAGTACAGTTGCATTACGGTATTTCTTATATACACGAGAAATCTCAATTACTCAATTACTGACAAGACGCCATTCGGTTAGTAGACAAAAAAATTAAACCTGTGATACGATTTTCTCTTTTGACAACAGCAAAAAAAAACCAAAAAAAAAAAACCACACACACACACACAAAAGTGAGCAAATCGTTCAAATTAAGACTATCCGTAATGCACGTATATTTTTAATATGTTAGAATGTAACACTTCAAAAAAAGCATTGCACTGTATGTAAGGCTGAGGCCTTTTTCTAACCAAGCCAGTGACTCGGCTAATTTTGTTTTCTGGCCTCTGATTCCGTCAGTGCGTGAAAATGGAACGCAATGGGTACCCGGCTTACAAGGAATCTTCTTGTTTGTGAGATACCTGCTTCTAACAGAATTATCGTATGTCTACGAGGCGACTGACCAACCTCCTCTATTGGTCAACCAAGGGAAGAGGCAACAATTTTAAATCACTGTCGAAGTTTTGCAAGGGTTCCTGTTTGGAACACAGCTTGACGGTGTGAGTGGTATCTCAATTCAGATTCGAACTTTCTATTACTATTGTAGGTACTCTGCTTCCAGTAACATAAATGCTGCAAATCGTAAGACACTTCCACACCGAAAGGAGTACGGAAAAACATCTTGTTGATTTTGCTTGATCCTGCAAGTTGTTCTCTGATGTGCCCAACGTTGCTCATTGTTTATGTCAACAGAAACAAAAGTACTTTGAAGCTAACTTTTTTCAAAAGTAGTGGTAAAGATGAAAGGAAATAGGAACATTGGTAAATATGGTCGTGTTTCAAACTGTTATTAGTATGATGCAGACAGCTTATTCCTCGTTGCTGTTATCTCGATTATTTATGAGCTGCTGCAAAAATATTAGAGAGAACTAATGGAGGATTTTTAGAAAGAAAATATAATTTAAATTACAAAATATTTCATGAGTTTGAATTAGTTATTAATAATTTAAACTGAATTTACCCGTATTTAATCTTGGAGAGCTGATGTAATAACATCACAAACTACTGGCTCCATTTTGGATATTGATTGTTTCGAGATTAGAAATGGATGCATCAAAAAAAGTATATGAATCTCCAGTAGCTAGAAATATTAATGTCAGTGCTAAATGTTCCATTGGAGGTATTGCTGCCCTATAGTGTGTACAACGCTTCAGTTTTGAAAACTAACCATTTTACATGGGTGATACTCATTCGAATGAAGTTTTTGATGTGTCCATCCTCATCCTGATAATAGATCATAATTTTTTTAAGGAAGTTTGATCTGGTAGCTAAGTGGTTAAGGCGCTTCAGTTCAAAAGTTCGGGGTCCGGTCCCGAGTTCAGATCCGGTTGGGCCAGGAATTTTTGAGTTGTGTTTGATCATTTGAGCTACCCCAGGACGTCCCACGTTAAATTTTAGACCCCAGAAGAAAGGAACTGGTCGTCCTACTACTTGACACAGTGGCTTAGTATGCGTTCTACTGTAGAATCCATCCAACCTTCGGGTCACAGACTTAGCTAGTTAGTTTTTTAAATAATCAATGAACGCTCGCCTACCTGTTGATTTCTCTCCGAAAAGGTTTTTTTTTCACCCAAAATAATTTAAACTGCAGCTGCTGCTGACAAACCGTCATTATCATACCACATCATCGCAGAATAATAAAATTATAATTATGACAAAATGTTTTTGTTCCACACAGAAAAATGAAGATTGTTACTATTGGTGTAGACGGATCACAACTGTAAACAGTTACACAAGCAAACTGTTTTTAAATTAATTTTACTGGTGTCAACGGAATGTTTTGAAAGTTGCTGTTTTGTTTCTGTTTCTAGAAACAGACTGCAGCAGTTAACAACATGAAGTTCCTTATGTTTCCTTAGGTGAGGATGCGCATTAGGATTGTGGAAATACAGTGTTGAGTGTGTGACATATGGTTACTTCCTGATGCACCACTTTTATAAGTAAAAGTTAATAAATGATTGTTTTCCCTATGTGGATTAATTATTGTACAGAGACAACTAATGAATTTTGTATATTTTGTTGTAAAATTGAATGTATCGAGTTTCCACAGACGGTATATTGTATGTCATTGGGGTAATATTAATATCTTAGTTTAAGTATTAGTTTAGGATCTTTGTTCTTCTTTTAGTTTCTCGGTGAGTTTTAGTAGAGAGAGTATTGTTATATGAAATGCAAATGTGCATGTTGTAATAATTACTGTTGCAATGAACTTCATATGCGATTAAAAGTCGTTATAACACATATTAGTGTCATGTACTAATTTAAAAAATAAGAAATTAGAACTTATTGACTCAGTGATGATATTATATATTCTAGCCAGCACGTAATGGCTGTGCTTTTGATTGTATGAAATATCTGCAGGCATCTATGTGTTACGAGGCTGTTTTTCAGGGCTAGGTCTCAAAGAACACGCCTTTCCTCGTTGTAGTGTGTGAAATTCTGAGTAAATCATAGTAAGCGAGGGCAGATATTTCACCGTTGGCGTTCATCCTGCCAGTACGTACATATAACTAGCGTACGAAAAAAAATCCAGCTGTGAACCAGATTATTACGTCTTCATGCTACCATAAGGACAAATCCCCTCAAATGTCAATAAAGTCCTTTTTTTTCACAAGAATACTATTTGTAGAACTGGTAGTTCACCACTGTAATAATAAAATATTTTTATAAAAATTGTCTTGAGACAAATCCAATGTACAACATAAGTCAACATATTTTTGTTTTAAGAAATACAATTGTATCGGATGTTTAAATTAAACTTTTATCTCACCAAAGGCCAGTAAGATTCTTTATAATGAGTCAGCGTTTCTAGTTCGCAGCTGGGAGATGTTCCCTTTTATTGTATATGACTACAACTCATCCGCGGTGTGAGCCATTTTAATAAACTGAGGACAAGTTCACGTTGACGTCTACTCCCACTGTCCGGGTTACGACGCTGTCGCCTCACCTCGTCCGCCTGCAGCTAGGCAGCCGGCGACACGTGTTTCATTTCACGGCTCGCGCCCGCGCGTGCTGTCTGCCCCATCTCCGCATGACGTCACGGCACTGTGCCGTGCCGGGGGTGTCCTCGGCCGTAGAATGAGCGAGCGGACACGCAATAAGAGCAGGACATAGTGGGGCGGCAATATTCCTCAGCAGGCCGTATTTTAGAGGACTGTGGGGGAGAAGGGAGACATACGTGAGAGTGGATGGCAGAGGTCTGTGGTGTCCCAGCGACCACGCTGAAGGAAACCGACAGCACGAGGCATTAGACGTCAGCTGTCCTGCCAATGAAGGCCCAAGCAAAGTTATGAATTACCGTTGAAAAGTGAAAATTCTTTATTACCTTAGAACGATCTTTCTATATTGGAACTAAGGAGCGTTAAACTCTCTTGGACCTATATGGATGTTGAAATTATTTTATGCAGATGATGAAACGCGATAATTATTTCAGAAATATCCAAGATTTAAAAACATTTAAAGTTTGAATTTTTTAATTTGGGTTTATATTTCTTAGATATTACAATCCATATATAATTGTGATTGTTTTTTGCTATTCCTTAAGCAATCCTAATTTTATTATTGGAGAATTCCGAAATTTACAGCGACATTTGTTCAGCATTCGTAGATTTAGACGTTTTATTTTTGGTCCTACATCAGTATTTTCAACGGAGCTTTGCTCTTTTTGAATTAATTGATTTTACAATAATTAACCTGTTTTCCAAGCTTCTTATGTTTTGATTATCTGTTGGATTCTTCTGGTCCCTATGATGTCGGCAGCAATCTTGTCTGTCTTGCTTTTTGTTGACCCTCTGAATAGCCCAGTAATTTTCTTGGAGATCTCAGATTTTTTAACCAGGACTTTCTTCTCCTACCAACATTTCTCTTTCCTGGTACCTTTTTCTATAGAATAGACTGTAGGACTTTTTTTTAGCTTCGAATTTGTGACGTGGTCTGTCCATGGTACCCTCAACATTCTTCTATAGTTCTAGAATTGCTCTATCCTAAGAAATAATTGTAGTCCAACATGCACTATACTCATAATGCTGTAAGTTAATGAGGGAATATTGTGCATACTACAGCAAGTAAGTCACGTAATGTAAGAACGGAGGTTTTCCATGGTGTCCCCAAATCACTCCAGGCAAATGCCGGGATGCTTCCTTCAAAAGGCCATGGCCGAATTCCTTCCCATTCCTTGCCCCCCATCCTTTCCCGTCTCTAAAGACCTCGCTGTTAAGAGACGTTAAGCAGTTAAAAAAAAAGTAAGAACGGAGTCTTTCCCGGAGTGTGCTGGCAATGAAATCTTCACGGGTATACGGCCAGATTGTATTTTGAAAACGATATTTCGACGACTAGCTCTGTCGTCTTCATCAGGTCTGAGAACATGGTATTTCGACGACTAGCTCCGTCGTCTTCATGAGGTTTGATCGCCTGATGAAGACGACGGAGCTAGTCGTCGAAATATCGTGTTTTCGAAACACAATCCGGTCGTACACCCGTCAAGACTTCATTGCAAGTCACATAATGTATTACAAGAATTTCTATGTGGGACTCATAACGATGGTGTAAAAATGCTTGATCTGAATAACTGACGAATTTATTTTTATATGGGACCCGTTAATTTTGCAAATTTCACCTCATAAATCCTCATTTCACATAAATAAGCTTCTTACACTAGATTTGGTAGTTGAATACGTCCGATAAGTGTAACTTATAGTTCTAATAGTCTATTTGACTATATTGAAAATATATTACAAAATGTTGTTATGCTCATTCATTTATGCTTAAGGAAGTTATTCATTTATAATTTATTAAATAATTGTTGATTATTTTTAATAAAAATTTAAAATTGTTTATTTCTTATATATGGTCACGAGACAGAAAAGGCTCTTTGATTGGTGATCACTTTAGTGATGTGAAGTGCCTGTAAATGCTGCGGCTACGAATAGAGCGATCCCTAATATCCAAGTTTTCCAGCTATTTTTATTTTTTGATGCTGGCTGTTTCTTGTTATTAATCAGTTTTTATTTTGAATATAAAATGGAGAACAATTTTGTACAGGCCTACATCGGAAAAATACTGAAAATAGACGCCGTATTTACTGGGGTTACTATAGAAACAACTCCTGTTTTTTATATGGAGATTGATATAAGGATGAATTATAACAGGTGTCATATACTATATATCCGAATTTTTCATTCTGGGATGCCGATTTCCGTACTAAAAATCTATCTCCACGTTAGAAACACTTTTGGTACTTTTAGTTTCTTTTAGTAGCTAGTTTCTTTTAGTACTACATTAAACTCGCCGAAATTAAAATGTAAATGATCTTCGCTAAAAATGATATGTGAATATATTAGTCACAATTTCGTCTGAGTTCCTAAGAGCAATTTCAGCGATTTTTATTCGTGTTTAGTTACTGTGGGAACACTTACAGTTCTATGGGATTTTTTTATTCTTGTGATCGTTTTTTTTTTAACTGCTTTACGTCTCTCAACAGCGAGGTCTTTAGAGACGGGATAGGATAGGGGCAAGGAATGTGAAGGAATTCGGCCATGGCCTTTTTTTTAAGGAAGCATCCCGGCATTTGCCTGGAGTGATTTGGGAAACCATGGAAAACCCAAACTGGAAGCCCGAACGGTGATTCGAACCACCGTCCTCCCGAATGCGAGGCCAGAACGTATCCGTTACACCACCACTCTCGGTCTTGTGATTGTACTTTGGTGTACTACACACCAAGAGAGAGCACTTAATGGCGCGTGATGTC
This sequence comes from Vandiemenella viatica, assembly GCA_031002005.1. Taxonomy (NCBI): domain Eukaryota; kingdom Metazoa; phylum Arthropoda; class Insecta; order Orthoptera; family Morabidae; genus Vandiemenella; species Vandiemenella viatica. The sequence goes on along the minus strand of JARYHS010009186.1, from coordinate 211,367,266 downwards.
ACTCATGTCGTTGGCCCGCACCAGGTTAAAAAGGACAGTTTCGGCGGGCTTTTAAACACTTTAAATTTTAACGTTGAATTTAACGTAAAATTTACACTTTCGTCAAAAAGCAAAAATAAAAAATAAAATAAATTGTTGAATTGCGTTTATCTATAATAATAATAATAATAGTTTAAAACAGTTTTCCAAAAAAAGTTGATAGCATATTCTATTCACGAAGTGTAGTCTATGAACAATCATTTATTCACTCTGAGCAATGTCTGTATTTTAAAGTGTAACAAAACATTTGAAATAAGAAGGGTGCTGATACTTTAGAAAATGAAATGACTATAAATGATCTCTTAGAAAGAATCGTGTTTGAACTAGTTTGATGTCGAACAAGTTCATTATTTCGTAAGATAAGCCGACAGAGTATGGACCGACACCGCGATGAATGAGCGGTAGCTCTCTGACCTCACATTTCATAGGAGACGGGTTCAAAACTCCGTGCGGCCATCCCAATTTGAGTTTTAAATGGTTTCCCTAAATCACTCCAGACTTCGTTCAAAAGACCCTGGCCTTACCCCATTCCTTTTCCGCTCTGTTTATAATTACCTCGTAAGCGTGGCATAAAGAAAAAACAAATCTGTACTGCCGATTGTGTGATTTACTGATTATATCGGTTTGAAGTGTTAATCTATATATATAAAGATGAATGTATGTATGTGTGTTTGTTTGTTAGTTTGTTTGTTCTTCATACAAATCCTCAGTTTTAAACCAATCTCGATGAAACTTTGCACACTAATCCTTTGAAATAAGGAGAAAAATACTATCTGAATTTGGTTGTATAAAGACTACATGTTGTATTATAATTTTGAAAAATTACAGAACGGCGATAGACAAACGCGTAGGATGTGTAGGTCTGTGTACTACCTTTCCATAAAGCGATCTGATGGCTTAGTGGTTAAAGCACCCGCTTACTGATGTGTTGCAGTGTGGTCTCCGGTTCAAATCTCCGTAGAGGAAAAAGATTTTTTTAAATTGTTTTTGATCGTATGAGTCACGCCTGGACCGTTGATTGTTCGGATTGAATGTTAATTTAGGGGTGCAATGCGAGGTTAATCGTAGGTAGTCTTGCAATGCTGTAGGTATACACTTTTTTGCGTTATATTGATCCCTCAGGGGTTGTACTCTTGCAGTCAGTGTCTGTCTTTTTGTTACGTTTTGACGACTAAATGGCTATACCGATATTGATGGAATTGGTCAAGGAAATACTTTGTATCTGTAGTAAGGGCACAGAACATTTTTTCGGTATGATTAACAGTTGTAGTGAAGAAATTTTGAGAACTTATCGAATGGTGACAGAGATTTGTGTATTAGTCTGTAATGTTACGTCGGTTGCACAAGCTGTGCTTCTCGCGCATTATGTTAGTGTGTAATTTGTTAATAAGTTTCGTTTAGAGAAAAAACGTATTAATTGTATAGATGTCGATATTATCTGTTCTGTTACTTTGTGTCTGCTTAAATGTTTCTAGCACTAGTTTATTTTGTCTTCTTTTTTTGACATGCCTTGCGGGCCTAAACCGGCGTAAGGTGTAGCTCTAGCAGAGCACGAGCAGCTAAAGTTATTACAACCCAAGAATCGGATGCTCATGCTGAAGAAAGAAGAAAATACCAAGCTGAAATAAAGCTGCCCTTAGTTAACACCCCTCCCCCCCACCCACCCTCCCCTTCGTTTGTTTTTCTGTTTTTGAATATGTTGGAAATTGATTCTCTTCATGAGACAGATACGACGGTAGAATGATATAGTGATGACTCTCCTGTCATATTATGCCTACTCGGTGTTGTTTGGGACCAGTCCTTCGTTACCAACAACTTTCTATATTCAATTCTGGCAAAGAAATTCTTAATCCACCCGTACGAAGTCGCGGGTATTAGCTAGTTATTATTATTTACAATTCATCTGTCATCACATCTTTATTTACAACTTCATCTCCTGACAGAACTTCTTTAATTCGGCATAAACGTTACACTTCCATTTGATTCTCAATAATAGCAATAATACGAAAATCGTTAAAGCTTATCGAACTCCGTATTTTATACATATTGAGATAAACCAATGCTTCATTTAATAACTTCTCTCTTTCTACTCGATTATAAATTCAAATTTTCTTTTAATTTACTTTGGTTCACTTACAAATTATACTTTATGAAACTATAGAAATCGTTTTGACGTCAGTTACACTTGGGTATTACAATTCTTAACTTTAGCTTCATGTGCGTCCCTTAGTTCTACGCATAATCTTTTTTCTCTACGGCTCTCCTCATTATTTCAGAGCCAAAGATTCTTCCTCTCCTTTTGCCGAAGTAACTGCTTCCTGTATATTTCGCTGTTCCCGGAAACTTTCTGAAATACTGGTATTAAAACAAACAAAAACAAACATAATTAATTTGACTTATTCAACACAAATTTAATTATGATTGGCTTACACGATGCATAGCACAGACGTTGTTTACCTTAGCTTGTGTTTAGGTATTAAACCAGGATGGATGTTACTGCGTTCAGACAGAGGTGTAGACACGACAACTGTCTAGCAGAAGGACAGCAGCCGTTTAATTAGTATCCAACAAGCTGGACAGCGGTGGCAGCCACTGCCAGGGGCATTCCTCGCCGAAAACAGAACAGCTGCAGCATTGTCCAATATAGGGAGTTCCCGCGGGACACGCAGGTATGTGCCAATGCGGCCGCTATTCATCTGCGGCTGGCGGAACCTCCCCTATCCAGGAGTCTCGCGCTGCCCCGGGACAGCTTTATTGTCGGCCGTAATGCAGGGGCTGAAGCGCTCCCATATTGGCCGGCTCGTGATTCCTGCCTGGCGGGGCGGGGCGCTCCAATAACAAGATATTGCGAGTCTCCCGCGTGCCAGCGCGCACGGGGCAGTGTTCTTCCGATCTTCCGTGAGAGCGTGGCATAGCTTTCGCCTCGGGCCTTGCACCACAGTAGAATCCTGACAGGCAGGTAACCTCTTGTAGCCATTCGTACTCTAATAAAACGACAAGTTAAAATCGTCGTTTAACTGTACTGACATAACGATACTTTGTAAATGATTGATTTAATTAGCTTATGGCCACTGCACAAAAATAATACAATTTAAATTATCAAAATTAACATGGGGTAGCCAATCTAGAGCTTCATTTGATGTATTAATAAAATCTATCGGTGATCCCCTGAAGGCTCGAAGTGGGCAATCAAATGTCACATGACGGAGGGTTTGTTTTTTCCTCACCACAGTCGCATCTCGGTGAATCTCTCATTCCCCATGTGTACAAAGAAGAAGCAGATCTGCCATGGCCAAACCAAACTCTGTTAAGAGCTGCCAGGTCTAGCGAGGAAGATCGAGTCCCTTTAGTTCCTGTTGACTTTCAAACGCGGAGTGCCATTCTGGTGGGGCTGAGGCTATCCACTCCAATTTCCATGCTTCTCTCCCGTTAAAATTATCAGATATAATCTGTTTTGCCGTTTTTATGCTCGGACTTCTTGATTTAAGTATCTGGAACTGATTATCCATGTCGTCATGGATGGGCAGATCCAAGTTATGACAGATCTTATTAGCCTATATTGGGCAATTAGGCGATTGTGTCGTCTTATTGTTGGCGGTTCGATGTTACACAAAACGGGTAGCCAGTACAGTGGAGTGGTATTGATACATCCGCTAATTATTCGCATTGTCTGGTTCAAAACTGTGTCGATCTTTTTGACGTGGGTGCTATTTATCCAGACAGATGAGCAGTACTCAGCTGCAGAATACAAAAGGCTCAATGCTGATGTGTGGAGGCGGATGCTCCCCAGGAGGTGCCAGTATAAAGGATGAACGTTTAAAAGAATACCATGTGGGAAGCGTGATAGGCCTCTTTTGTTTCTCATATACACTAATGATTTGTAGGACATAATAATGGGGAAGAAACGATTATTAGCCAATGATGCTATTATTTATCGATAAATCAAAACCCAGGACGACTGCGCTTTGTTACAAGACGATATTACAAAAATAATTGCGTGGTGTAAAGACTGGCAGTTTGAGTTAAACGCTACAAAGTGCCAAGTCACGCGTGTAAGTAGAAAGGTGACACCATTTAACTCTGAATATACAATTAATGGTACTGTCCTTAGAACGGTAGATTCCGCTAAATACCTAAGGGTAACAATTCTTAACAATTTGTCGTGGAATGAGCATATCGGGGAGGTAATTGGGAAAGCTAATCATATGCTCCGATTTCTAGGTCGTAATTTAAAACAATGCACTCCGGAAGTTAAATCGATTGCATACAAGACTTGTGCGTCTTCACTTAGAATATTGTTGTTCTGTATGGGGTTAATGGAGGCATTAGAGAAGGTCCAAAGAAGAGCCGCCCGATTCGTGGTAGACTGTATATAGTTGGAGGGAAAACGTACGTGCGATGTTGAAGGAGTTAAGTTGGGAAGACCTGGAACACCGAAAGCGTTGCTCTCGATAAAAGCTAATTGAAAAATTCGCGAATGACTTATTTCGGAATGACAGCAAACAGATATTACTACCAACAACATTAATATCTAGGAACTACCGCGAAAATAAGAGAAATCAGGGCCAGAACCGATTCATTGATGTACTCATTTTTTTTTCTCGATAATCCGCTCCGGCCATCCTGATCTGGGTTTTCCATGGTTTCCCCAGATCACTCCAGGCGAATGGGATGGTTCCTAGCAATAGCTCATGGGCGACTCCTGCCATATCTCGTATATCCCTTCCAAACTATTACCCTTTCTGATAGGTGCATTGCACCCTCCGCCACACATTTTTAGTGAACCGTGGAGTAATAAGAATAATAATAATAATGTGATGTTTAGGACAAGGCGATAGAATCTCGATTTTCCGAACATTCTGTCTTCGTTCTGCATTCATAAATCAATCCGGTGTGTTAAGGGAAGAAGATGACTAGGAATACAACTCACAGAGCATCCTAACTTACTTGTCATTATTAAAAGTAAGCTTCCGCAGTGGTGAGTGTCAGTTTAAGGAAACACAAAGTTCCAGTTTAACTGGACCATGTAAGATAACAACCATAGATATAGTGAATCATTAAATGAGTGTAAATAATACTAAAATAATATGGTGGAACAGTTTCAGCATTATAGCATTAGATGGTTACGTTGGCTGCCCTTTAAGACAAAATGGTTATGCAATGATCTTCGCTGACTGTATCTAAGACATTATGTACTGGTTGTTATAGAAAAATGTCGACTTGATTGAATACTTTAAGTTTATAAAAGTTTTAATGCTAAGCGTGTAATAAATGTTCAGTATTGGAAAAAACGAGAGAAGATTTATTTAATGTGAAATTTATGAAATTTTACAAGATAACGGTTTGTTTTGAACAGCAGCGAGGCGGCTATCGTTTTCATTTTTTGTTTTAACCCAGAATGCTTAACGGGCCATGTTAAACACATAGTAGGAAGTATTTATCTCGCATTTTGACTAATCCTCAACAGGACGAAAGCTACAGTTAATAATGTATTTACGCAACCTCTTGATACCCATCCAGGCACGTTTACTACTGAGCCACCAGATGGATCAATTCATGGTTATAACATCAGCGTCACTACTATGAAGTTGGGGTAGTTAGATCAGAAACTTAGTAGCACAAGTAGGAATGCTTCTATCACACATTTTGCGCTTTAAACCATTTATCGGCGCTTAGTTACATAGAAGAATTCGTAGGTATGATGCAGCAAAAGTTTTCTAAGCGCAACGTTGCAAACTCTTCCTCTGCGGTCATGTTAAGATGATGGATATTTGCGTGCAAGACAAAATAAATGAAATATAACAGAAATTATATCAATAACAGTAGGTTAAATATAAAAGAAGGATCATGCGGGAGAAGAAAGTGATTTTTGTAAGGCAGGAAATAAAATTAAAAATGATGCCCGAATCAGGAATGATGTTAAAAACAGAATACATCTAGCGAAAAGAGTGTGCATGAAAAAGGGTAAATCTTTTAGTTTCAGATATTGTTCGAAGAGACAGAAAGAACTTGTCAATTTGTCTGGAGCACTGTACTTTATGGTAGTAAAGCATTGAATCTGCGAATACTAGAAAGAAGCATTCGAAGTGTGGTGCTACAGAAGATTGCTGAAAATGAAGTGGACATATAAAACACGAAATGCAGGTGCTTTGAAGATGGTGGGTGACTCAAGAAGTTTCTGAGAATTTTCTGTAAGAGTCTTACGGAAAAGATGGTGGGATACATTTCAAGACCAACAGGATTGGTTACTGGATGGAACAGTTGAGGGAAAAATCTCTACAGTAAGATAAAGATTAGAATATAAGAATGCGTACGGAGGATGTAAAGAATATTTAAATGAAGAGGTTAGTTCAAGATGGGATTGCATTAGATCAGTCGAGAGACTGATGACAGCAAAAAGAGTAACACAGTTCCCGTTGACTTTAGCATCTTTGTGATTTGCCTCACTGCTGGAGGGTTTGGGGACAGTTCATAGACTTAGTAGCATTGAGGGTTAACATGATCCTTTGGAGTATAAACGGTCTTTCCTCCTGTCAAAATGCTTCAGTCATGCAATTTAATCCTTAAAACGCTTTTCCGTTTGATGCGAAAGAGAGAGCATTCGTTTCAAATTGAAACTTTCAGTCAGTAGTTCATCAACATCTCCTTGATTCTATGCAGAAGTCTCTTGTTTATCGACAAAAAATATCGTTTTCCTTTAAGTGTCTCAAAATCAATTGATCCTGATTTGAACTGTTGTTATATGATATTCACACTTTTTTTTCAATGCTGCAGTTTTTAAATTACTTCGATTTTGTTTTCTTTCTTTTTTCCAGGAATAAGCTACATTGCGAATATTAGCCGTATTAAGAATTAATCTGAAAGTTTAAAACTATCTAAGCAATGCATAAAATGTCTCATAAACTACCGTCAATCTCCTTGTGGCTTTCTCCAGTTGTCTCCAAACGTATCCAGCACGTACTCTCCGATGGCAGTTTATCTCTCGTCTTCTTCTACAACTCCTCCAACGTCTGAGATATCATGAAAGTCTATTCCGGATCTCGGTTCACTTGTAACAATATTCTCTGAGGCACTTGTAATAATGGGCCCCTTTTTTTTCCTTCATGATTTCGTGTTCGCTATAGGTCTCGTGGCTATTCAGTCACCTCCAAACTCCTCCCACAAATTAATTCCCTTATCTATTGCTGTGTAAGCAAGCTTCTTATAAGTTTTTTTACAAGAATATCCAACATTTTTCACAGATATTTCTGTACATTGTATTGTTTTTTATGTAAAATATTTTTCCACAAAAGAAATATGTTCGAAATAATTGTTTTCTTACTGTTGAGGAATATGTTTTCCACCAGTCGTGTGACTACATATTGTTTTCGTGCAGTAACAGATAATTATCTGCTTTAAGAGATTTCTGTATTGAAATATTTGCTGCAGAAGTATTGTCCATGAGAGAAAATTTCGATACAACTTGTGCCATATCTTAATGCAACAGAAGTGGTGCGTTTTGTCACTGGGTGCGAGAAAGGAAAAAAAATTCTACGTCATGCAGACCGTTGTCACAGTTTTATTTTGTTCTGTCCGCCACGTGTCGGTTCGTCACATCTTTCGACGCCGCTGCTAACTTTTGGAGCGAAACTCGAGCTATCCAAACATACGCACACGTATGTAAGCCGTGTGTGTGGCAGTAAAACTGGACGAGTACGGCGACTGGACACATCGATCACTCGACCGACCCCTCGTATAAATACGGCGAGTGGCGCGGACAATTGAGTAGCGCCAGCCGCAACCGCCAATCAAACGCAGAATGTGATTTACGTGGTCCCAATAGCTCCTCGTGATTGCAACCAACGTTTTCAACATCTCATCTCCCGCCTTTCACGCCAACACTGGCGATTTTATGTTCCCCATCATTTTTTCACATTTGTAAAGCCGTGTAACTGCCACCCTTCAGTACTTATTTTGATATTTTTCCTGAAGGAAATAAATTTCGGCAACGGCAGTTCATATGAACACAGTAACAATGTAAGTATCATAAAAAAAAATGTGATCCAAAAACTTATTGGTCCATAAAATAATTCGAACTGACTTTATCATTTCTGTACCTTTTATTTATTATCGTGATGAACACCGAAATATACCGTGGATCCGATTTCAAACCAACTCCTTACTTATCCACTTTTATAACCAGGAGATTTTGATGGCTGAACTTAATCAGCTGATTGCTAGTATGGTCCATACTATCTACGTTCCTCAGAGACAACATGAATAAAGTCTGTTTGGCTAAGTTCCTAACCTATTGGCAAAATGTGAGAGGACAATGTAAATAACACACCACATCGTGACCTACTGTAACTGTGACAAGCCTCTGTTCAGATGAATAACACTAAAATAATATACAAAGAAATACCATCCGAGAGCAGTCACTTTCAGCCTCTTTAAGCAGGGCATTAAAATGGGATTACAACTTCGGCTTTTTTCTTTTACAAAGTAAAACATTCCATTTAGCTTCCAGCAAAGAATCTTACTAATACTTTTTTATAAATCCAACCTAAATAATTCCAACATTGGGATGATACGCCATAATAAACTAATTTCTCAGTAAAGTGTACTCAACGTTCGAGGAATTAATATGATATATGCAGCTGTTCCATCGTGTCTCCAGTGCTCGCCAAGGACGGCCATGAAATAATTTCTCCAATAAATCGTTCCTCTGAAATAAACTCTTTATCCTTCTATTGGAAAGGCTGTTTTTCAACCGCTAACAGTAATTAGTGGACCTAAGCGATCGCAGAGATCGATCAATCTTCACGGTGCCATCGGTGTCAGAAGCCCTGGAGAATACTTGTTTGAGCAATTTACACTTTCTTTTGAATGAAAAAACAGCCAATGAAACTACAACAGTAACAAAGCATAAACTTTAGAGCCGTGTTGCAAACGCTAAATTTTGAGTCACCATTAAAAACGCTCGCCATCAGTTCCCGATTTCACTAAAAACCATGTGTATGGATCATCCCAATATTTAGTAGAGTATCAATAGTTGTTCTGAACGCCACGTAACGACCTATAATTGTCAGCATAAATCTATTGTAAACGGCGTGGCTCTCCAAATTCTATACTGTCAAAACGTTTTATGTAAATACACGTAGAAGGCCGTAATTATCAAAACGTTATGATTGTGTTGTAAAATTCACAGGATTGTTAAAGTTTGTCCAGAAAATATTTGCTATTTCTGATAGTTCGACGGAACTTCATAAAACGTTAACTATCATTACTCGGAGAATGTCATTTAACAACACTAAACGGAATAAAGGAAGGGTCCACTTTTCACTCTTCGGAGGAAGCAAATAAATCAGCGCCCACCAGCTCAGTCTAATATCTGTGGATTAAGTACAACACAAATAAAATTAGTACAGATTCGGGCTAGGTGAAATGACATGTCGAAATGTCTTACCTCTAGGACCCACTGAAGTTTCAGAAACCTATATTAAATATCCAGTAATTCTCCCTATGTTCCTTACATACGAAAATATGACATTACATCTCATTTTGAAATGAATTCTTCACAGGAGTTCAGCCGGGAAAGTCTCCACTCACATCTGATCTTGTCTTTCAAAGTAAGTTGAAGATTCTTATCAACAGAATCTGTAGTGTATGAACACATAACTGATAGTGGTTTCAACCACTTATGCTGCCCACATGTTAGTTCGCAACTGCCATTTAATCACGTGGTACTGACGCCTTTGTCTAACGTATTGGACTGTTTCTGCTATCATAATGCACCTACATACTGCTTCCGCCACAAAATACAGATCAAATATAACCTGATATACGCACTATTGTTTCCAGCATTAATGCACGATAAGTTACGAACAACAGCGTGGATTGCTGCAGATACCAAGAGGGTTTTAACTGTGACACATGCTCTCCCCTCGTTCCAGCCTGCAGGTGCCTCTGTTTGTGCACAGTGTTGTTGTCCACTGTTGGTGTCGCTGTCCGCGCGAGATGGATCGCGGGGGCGGCTCGCCCACGCGTGTAATTGTTCAATTGCGCCGAAAGATGCGGGCCGACCGTGGCGCCATCCATCACCCTGCCCCCCGGCTCGATGGACTGACTACTGACCGGCAGACCTTTGTTTGCTCTCCCGCACAGTAGTACTGTGACGTCAGCTCACGTCGTTCGCAGTTCCGGAGACCTCTGTCACTACCACTCGAGGATGCCAACCCAGTCAAATCTCGACGTCACTACTGAATGTCATATTTTTGATGGAACAATGTAGATGCTGAACCTCCAGTGTTCTCTGTGACGATAAGGGTATATAAATCTGTAGGTTAGATTACAGTGCCTTTATATCACATACGAAGTGCTATTACTTCTTTTTTTAATGTTTTCGGAGAACAAAATTAATGAATAAAGAATCACTTTACAACATTTAGTATAAATAGAATTTAAGAGTGAGTGGTTTTAGGAGCACTTTCTTTGATTACATTTCATTGTATTTAAATATATAAGTGATATTAAGCATAACTGTCTTTACGAAAGTGAAACTAATGTTAACTTGGTTCCGGTACTTAACTAATATTACCGACACTAGCGAAATAATCTTTTACGTAATCTAACTGATATTTTGCATAGAGTCTAAAGAAATACTACAGAGCATTCTTGCACAGCGTGCAATCGATCTGCCCTGTTTCGTGTAATAGTAGAAGTAAATTATGGCTGCAAATGTTTACCCACTCCTGGATAAGAGAAAGATGGGACTTTGCTTTTTGAAGAAGGACAGGTGAAAAAGTCTGTCCTCAGTAAGTAAGAATTGCTTGATAAAGTCTGTCGTAGCTCTAGAGAAGTCGATTTCAGTTACTTGTGGCTTGCAGCTCAGCGCGGACTAGTGAGAGTTGTGAAAAAATGACGGTCTGAATTGACAACTTTCGTCCAAAAATTACATTGACTTCCAAGATTTCTAAGTTTTGTTTTCAAACTGCTTCGCAATACACTGACCCCAATAGGACTATTTAGTTGCGCTCGATAGGTTCAGCGGAGGTGCAGGTTGGTGTAATTCCATTTCACCTACAAAATCGTTTAACGGAACCTGCAAACAGAAATTTTCAGCGAACGAATCGGAAATGAGAATTTCGTGATATTCACAAAAGCAACGTAAGTAGTAGAATATTAGGACAATTATTGCATACCCAAGCAGGGATATTATTTTAGCAATCATGGAATAGAGAGAGACTGGTCCAAACACTTCAGAGGAGCTTGACGATAGATTCTCTCGTCATTTGACAAAATGAAATCAGTCGTAGTCATGGTCGCTGTCATATGGCTGAAGCCGAAATTTCAGCGCGGATGTATTTTGAGAAAGTCAGACACAGTGTTCACTCATTGGGTGAGAGACTCGAAATATAGGCCGTTAAATCTGTAGAGTTTTGGGTAAACATTCACCTGAAACCTGAGTCGCTTCCCATGTGGCAACTGTTTGCCCCTATCTTTTAATCATTCAGCACTACAACGCTTTGCTTAAAGATTTTAACCAACAAATCCAGATATTGTAACTTTGCATCCTGTTGTTCGTAACCCTAATGTCTCTAATGAACAATCTACTGGTTTTTTCGTGCGTCATGCGCCATTGAATCCTAACCTGAATGTATAGACCATATATTCGCAATATTTTTGGTCTGCAACCCCCTTTTAGGGCGAAAAAAAAATTACTCAACGCTCCATTTTCAGAAAGAAAAGCACACCGACTCTCCTTCTGTAATAAATAATGTAAATAGTGCTCCAACTTTTTTGCTTGTAATCCGCTCTTTGAAACAGTGATTCGTTGGCGCAGGAACTGTACACCGTTATATGTAGAAAAGCAGTTCCAGATTTTTCAATTTATTTTATCAAACGATACTAACAATAACGATATATTGTGCATCAATTACTTAACAAATTCATATTGTTTAGATTGCTGAGATCGGCGTAATGACACTAATTTTCTGATATTTTGTGCCTTATTTGCCATCTCGAATACTAAATCGCCGCATTCCGCTATGGACAATCTATTTATTTCTTAGATAACGAATTGATGACTACGTTCAATACTTTTTTGATTACGGGAATGCACTTTAAATCTTCTTTCATGCAGTCATTAAACCCGAATATAATATTGGAAAGCAAGGAACAGTAGTTGGTCTTCAACACCTCTTACATTTGCCTTGAACCAGAAGCGTTCCCTATGATCTCTTGAACGCTCACTGGCAGGTTGTACCACCTTGTTGGGAACCAGTGGCATAAACGATACACACAGACAGGTTAAATGTACTTCCCATACGTATGTCGTGTAAGATATGTTTCGAAGTTGGCAGTAAATAAATCTACGCACTGTTTGTACCCGTTTTTCCCACTTCTTTCACCGTATTTGTAGAGACGGCAGCCAAGAAACATTGTTACACGGGAGTGAAGTTCATTTTTTTATTGGTTTCTTTAGAATGAACCTTCCACAGGCCGTTGTTTTCCATCACGAAGGTTAGACAGCAATTGTCTAATTCTGTTTCGCAGCCACAGGAACGCAGTTTGAGGACGCGCGTTGTCTTCTGCCGCTGCAGACTTCAATTTCTTCGCTCGGCTGTACAGCGCCCGGCGAGCCGGCAGACCGACCGCGGTTCGGCCAACTTAACAATGGCGCACAATTCGCCCTATTGTCGGCGCAGTTCCTCCTCGGTCGCGTAATTTTCTCAGCGCAACTTGTTCGCGACAAGCGAGCCGTGACAAGAGAACCTCCTCAGCCCTTGCTAATGGGGAGGGCACCGGCGGAAACCGACAGAGCAGCCGGCCCACATCCGACCGCTCATTACCCTCATTACTGTGTACCTGCCTCCCCTTGTGGTTACAGGATTTACGTTACTCTCTACGCCAGGTAATCCTCATGGTTGCTGGCATGTTAAGTAAAAGTGAGCAGTCATAACGTTAAATCCTAATCCCCTAGAAAGAAAGCAAATACTACAATGAACGAATCTCTCACTGATGACAACTAACTCGTTTATGAGAGGATGTCGTGATCGTGAATTCAGTTTTTTTTCGGCTCATTGTGGACAAGTCAAGTATCTTTACCGCTGCAATCCACGAGTACCTTATGATAGAAGAAAGTCAAAGTAAATAAAGATCAAAAATTTCACCAGTAAACTGCTCGCCCTTAATGCCGAGTTCGGCTTCAGAGAGATTATCTTTTTTCTCTTTTATAAACTGTTTCACGTTGGAGATGTTGTAAAGAATTACTTTATTTCATTTAAAATTATTTTACTATAATTGTTTTGCTACACTTAATGAATTCACTGCATTTCCATCATACCTCCACGTAGATACCAGGAGGGAGTTTTATCTTCGACGTTTACGTTCCGAATGACGCAAAATAAGTTTTAGCATCAAAATGTTTTCTTATTATCTGCAATGACAAATTAAGTTATAATCTGTCTTTTACGGCCCTAGAATAGCACTGACGAACGACATTTAGAAAAAAATATTCCATGTAAAATAATCTTTTTTCTACTTTATTTCATACTTCGGTTATTTATGTTAGTTTCCTTCCTTTGGGGCTTTTGTTTATATTCTTAGCCATTCTGCTTAAAGCGCTCTGGTCAATCCACTTTGTGCTATCACTCAATTTTCAATTTATGTCTACGTGTTATAATCTAATTGTTTATTCCCCTTTCAGTTACTGAAAATCATCGTTGCACCCCAGCAATTTATTTGTTTCTCATTGATCTTGTAATCAACGTAGAGATTTCAAGTTGCGTGGAGTTCGTGGGTAAATGTACGAAACATTAATTATGTCTCAGTTTGAGGATACAGATTGAGTTGTAATAAGTTCTAATAAGAAGAGGAAACTGATAATTTGATTCTACAATAATGCTCTTCATGTGTTTAAGGATGCCAACTTTAAAGCATTTTATATACACTGAAAAAGGTTCTCTTTAGTTAATTCAGTACTATTAAACAATAATTTATATTTAGATTAATCGCAAATACTCTCTTTGTTTGGGATCATTAATATAGAGACGAAAAGTCAAATTTTGCCAAAAGGAAAGGAATTAATTTTTATGTATTATTAATTAACGATTTCTTACAAAGAAATTATAAGTATGTCCACCAAATACTCATCAATGTTGTTTAGGATTGCCCTGTTGTTACGTGCAGTATGCCCCCATTTTGTTCAAAGACCTTACTGATTACAAAATAATGTTTGTAAAATAACTCATAGTTTTGAATGGATGCAGTCTGCTTTACATGAACTGATGAAAGAAACATTGATATGCACATTTTGTAGGCAGGGCACATGGCCATAATAATAATTATAATCACGTTGCTGTTTAAGTATCTAATGTATATTGCAATATTACATTTCCTATTGTGGTGTTTACCATACTAACCAAACAAGCTGACTTTATGATGCAGATGAAGAAATAATCTAAGCACGACAATTTTTAATAGTGTGAAGCTAGCTTATCTCCATCAGTTTGAGTTACAGAAGTTTGGAGCTTGTTCATACTTCTGGAACAGCTATCTAGAATCCTGTTTACCAACATTAAATTGTATAAAGCGTGTAATATATTTTTCCTTCTTTTTTATTGAACTTCGCTTGGCGTCTGAGCTTCCTCAACGCATAACAGAGAGCGCCTGCCGCTTATGCTTGACGTGATACACATATGGAAGGCAAGAACGTGTATAGCTCTTTGTAAGGCGCTGTATATGCATTCAGACAGTTTGACTGTTATCATTAACTTCATTCACCTTATTCGCTGATAACTTGATTAACAATTATGATTCTTTTTTTCTAATCGTGCAGTTAAAGAGACGCTGATCCATCATTTGATTTTAAATTATGATAAATCTACAGATAAACCTTGTTTAAAAACACTTGTGAATGACATGTTGATTTTTGAAATCTATTCGTCACCTGCCTTTTCTCATGGTTTTAATTTAATCGGGATGGAGCACACGCTCCGTTGAGAATTTTCCCTACACACTAAATTTCCCCTACCTTTTCCCTGTACGAATGTTAATTTAAATTTCTTCCACATTTTTAGTAAATTATTTATCATTTCCCATGGTAACTAATTCCCATTTCTAAGCTGCTTGCCTACGAAAGGAAAAATTTTCAGTCTACTGCAGCTAAAATAAAAACTATGTTTTGGTACACACTTTTTGATTAATTAATTCATCTTCTGTGGCAGTTTTTATTTGCTTAAGATCCAGTCGTGAAATGTTTCATATCGTCTTATATTCCACTTTAAGGGTTTACTGTTTCTTGTAGTGTACTAAATTTTCTAGGACATCTCGTCACCTTGAACCCGTTTATTAACATCGCTTCTTAATATGAGACTTGCTTCATATTCAACAACATTTTTGGATAATTCATTTAGTATTTAATCAACAAACAAACTGACATATAATGCTATTAACTAATACTTCCCTTTTCTTTTTATCCACTCGTAATTTTTATATATACATATTGATTTTACATTGAGACTAATAACAGATCATTAATCATTTAGTAGTTTAGTGAACATATAAAACAATAACAGCTGGAATCTTTCCTTTACACATTCCTTTACATATTAATATTGATTTATTGTGTCGGCTACAACATTGTTATTCAATCATCTCCAAGGTCAGAATCAACACACACAAACTCCCTTGACAACGACAAACTATAATCCAGAGATCATCATTCTCGGTGCCCAGAGAAGTATTATTTCTTTCCTACTCAGAGAAACAAAATTAGTATTCAAATAAATAGTTACCCTACAACTTGTAGCATAAAAGTGGGGAGAAATCTGCTGTAAAATTATAGTCGTTGATATCTGTTTTGATTTTTTATGGGTGTAATTAAAACCAGATCCTCAAAACCAAACATCGCTTTAAAGTTCAACATCAAACGGTTCGTTTCTTCTGAAACATAAAAGAGCAGTTATTCATTCAGCAAAGAGTTTTGGTATCAAAGTTTCAGTTCTTATGATTTGAGAAGCAAACTCCAATGCGGCGTATTTGCAACACGCGGACGTCGATTAAATGTTTTAGAAGATTACTTGTCCACAAAGAGAATCAAGATGTGGACCATGAACAAAATCAACAAAATACAAACAAATAAATGGAGTCTTTTTGGAAAGTACCATTATTTCACAGGTAGCACGTTGTTCAATTATACAATCTAATCTTCATATTTGTACACATACATCAAGGTTAACAATACGCTACCAGTATTTTTTAATTGTTAAGTGTTTTTTTTTTTTTTTTTTTTTTTTTTTTTTTTTTTTTTTAACATTCCTCCCAGCCTTCAGCTGGGCTGCTGGAGATTCACGAAGACTCTTTTCAGCCTACTGATCTACGGGGAGGGAAGGGGGATGCAAGGTCGGCCGTGGCCTTGCAGGGTACCATCCCAGCATTCGCCTAAATTGACTGCGGGAAACCACGGATAACCCCCGCTCTCCCGAATCTCAAGTAGTAGTGCAAATTCGCACTACTCCAGAGTCGGTGTCAAATGACGTATATCCTTTATTTCTGTATATCCACTGTTGGCACGCGGTGTTACACGAATTTTAAGGAGGTGCTTTCAGCAGCATAAATGATTAAATTTCTGGGATTTCATTGTAATTAGCAACAATCTATAATTTCTGATAAATTATTATGAAAGTTCAAGACATGACGCTCAAACGAATCTGGACTGGCTGCTCTTTCATAGGCGGTAGCTTGGACCCGCCGCGATGGACGGTAGCGAACGCAAGGAAAGCACTTTGCAGCGTCCCCCGGGCTCGCATTACCAGTCTGCCGTCGCTGTGGCGCCGCCAATTTGCACGCTCGGCCTCACCGTGCGCTGCCCCTTAATTCCGTCTCAGGAGGCCCGCCCGTAACGCAGCGCCCCTGGAATTACGAAGGATCAGCGGCGAAGCGCTCTTCATGACATGGATCTAGCCCCACCAGTGAGCTATGATCTGGTTGCTCAAAAATTATATCATTCAGACAACACATCTGTTATACAGGATCCTTCCGTAAAGATGATTCAAACTTTCAGGGAGGATGGAGAAGGTCTAATGCCCCGGCTACACGCTCCGTCTTGCATGTGCAGGTAAAACTGTGCAGTCAAATCTTTAGCAAGTCAGCGATTGCACAAGCCGCTCTTTCGAGTTTGCGCGCGCTACCGTGTTGCCGTCCACACGCTCCGTCTTGCATGCGCAAACTAGTTTGTGCAGGTAAGAGCACACGAAACACGAAGCGTGTAGCCGGGGCATAAGGTATCAATTTGACATAAAGATCCTGTGAGCTTTCTACTCAGTTAGTGTGGAATTATTAGCTGCTGAGATCACCAAAGACGCTCCCGACGAAACAAGTACATCTCCACACTAACTGGGGATACAGCGTGCCATGGACGAGAAAGGCCCAATCTTATCTAGAACACATGCAAGCTGCAGTTCAATTTTGTTTTAATTGAATGTAGTTTATAACGTTAACAATCGGCCAAAAATGATAAGTACTCTTGTTAATTTAGAAACGATAACCACAGTTCCGAGAGAAATATAACTTGATTTATTGAACGCAGTACCTTGCAATAAACAGTTAAACACACGTGCTGTATTTTAACAAGCTCTTTATACACTTCACATTCATATAATGTCTCCCTCACTGTGGAGTCAAAACACGCACCTTAGTTATTGGCAGACCTGACGTCAGCCATGCACTGTGTCAGTTTAGCTGTTACTGCCCAGAGCCAAAGAGTCTTACCGATTGCTTATTGAGGCTCTTCCACCACTTGATAAAGTATTGCTATTTCCAAGTTAGGTGTCCTTGCACTTCATCTTCCAACTTGGTTGTGTTACCGCTGTACCAATTACCCTATTTCTCTTAACTTTTCGACGTGTCTTGGAAAAGTAGTATGACTACTTGACACCTAGCTCGATATAATATGACTGGCTCCCTTCTGCTTCCATTTGCCTTACCGTACACGGATATTATTTTCCAATATTCCAATCTTGTATGACAATTCATAATTAACTATCAAATCTACTCCACGTTTCAACTTGTAACACATAGACTTAAGTATGAAAACCTGTTTAGTACATCAAACCTGACCATGACAGATACAACACATCACGCTATCTTCATTTGATTAATGAATCTTAAAACTCACGCAGTCTGCTTTGGATTAGAGAAATTTTCTGTCCCTACCTCTCATGATGTTCACTTATATTTTATTAGAACTGCCTTCAGTGATGGTACATCACCTACCAAAAACAAGTGTGTCTTGTAACCTGGCTTATAACTTTAGTACCGGGGTTCTTTAACTCAGATATTACGTTTTCTCGTCTCCTTTATCCTTCAAAACGTGTATAATGATATCAGAAACATCTTGTATAAATACAGTTCTTAAAACAAATTTATTTGGTTTCTGCCATATACCATGAAAGAAATGATTCATTCAATTAGAAATTTTTAGTAATTTTATGCGTAAATCGAAATGCAGTGTTATATCAAAACGACCATATTTCAATACTAATTCGAAAAATTAACAAAAATTGTTTATTCACATCTATAAATACAGATTTCTACAAGCTTACGCGACACGAAGATTTCGGCTTGTTCCTCTACTGTTTAATCAGCGTTCCACGGAGGGCAGTGGTGTTGTGACTGTACCCACTTGAACCAATATTTAGCCCTGGCAATAATATGCGTGTGGAAGACATCATTGGAAACATTACTTAGTGCATTTTTTCAGTAGCGAGATGACTAGAAACATCAAGAGTGTATCCTAGTCTATAAAAAGAAAGTAAAATTTTCGTAGGAACCAATATTGAACGATTAACTTAACTGAAATAACACTATTGATAACTGATACAAATTCTTCGCAGGTTTGCCGCCGGATTACATTTTCTACTGACAAGCTTTCGGCGACTTGCACTGCCGCCATCATCGGCAGTGCAAGTCGCCGAAAGCTTGTCCTTTAAAAATATCATCCGGTGCAAACCCGTGAAGATTTTGTGTCAAAGATACGCCGGGAAAGACTTATCTTTCATACTATTGATAACTTTTACGAAAATATAAATATTGTGCTTTTTAATTTTTATATCAGACAACAAAATGGTGTGTAATTATTTGTCCCACAATTGCCCCGTAATGCGTATATCAGCAATTTATTAAATTTGAAACATCAAACTTCCATTAATCAGTAAGGAAGACAAAGATTTTGAGTATCCACCTTAGTTTAATTGAATTAACAAAAAATTCAATCTCGAGGATGTTGTTTAGCTCAGAAATTTCACTACCCTATCAACTAAAGATTTAAATTAATAACTTGAAATAATTTCGAAATCCCAATTTTTGGATCTTCTCCGAAATCGTTTTCTAGAATAATAGAACTAGCTAATCATTCCGTTGGGTTTCATAGATGTGCATTCCCTTTGTTTCAGAAAAAACATTAAACACTTCTTATTTATGGAGTACATTATAGTTTTAGCTACTCTCAAAGTACAGAACATAGATCTGAAAAATTCACTGGTAATACTTCATTATTCATGTTTTTAAAGAGAATAAATTAAAACAATTAGTTTCATCCACCTTATAGGCTTACCAGTGTCACATAATTTTGCTATACGCCATCATAACATCTCTAGGAGTCTGAGAAAACAGAGAATGTTTCTTTGATACATTATTCTAGTATCACCTTATCAATTTCGTGGCTAGTGTGAAAGGATCTCCAAAATGAAATTTTGGTGTACTGTGATTGTATCATTTAGCACAATGTTGCTCAAGAGTATTTAATCTCTTTACGTTTCCATATATAATCAGATCAAATAGTTCTCAGCCCAATGATAATAACAGATGATATTCTCCAACTGCAAATATAACACGGGAATTAATAGATTCACACATCACATCTATAAATTATAATACTACCAACTTTTTCAGTATTAAGAAGTGCATATAAGTGTGCAGAATTAGACTTTACACCAGTTTTTTTTCCATGTTCCCACACAAAAGGTTTACGAAAACATTATGATCCATAACTGGGATCAATCTTAAAATTAATATAAAGTTGAACATATTTCTTACTGCTGTCGTCTCATTTCTCATTCCTTTTTGGTGGATAATGTCTTGCAGGTCACACGGTACCGTAGAACAAGACGTAGTAAAATACAATATTGTTCAGTAGTGTCTACCCACCTATTATTAATAAATACAGACACTACGAAATGTTTAAGAGTCGTCCACGCATACTGGTTTATTTCAATACCACTTTTAAGAGTCGTGAAGGAAAACGTTCTAGCTGATATTGCATTCTATCTTGTCACGTTACACACTTATATGACATAAAAATTGCACTTGACGATAGTAACTGTATAATGGTGCTCTTGTTAGTGATAAAGAGATGAAGAAATTATAATCAACCTTGTGAATTCATTTATTTTTTCAGTTTCGAAGCAATTACCCCTTCTATATGTTATTCCATTCTGAAAAAGCGGACAGGATGCCCGGCTGATGATAACTTTTGTTGTCACTTTTATCGCACGGGTAGTGTTTTACGCTTCTTTCGGCGGCTTACGTCGAATTTCCGCAGTCGGGGGCGACAGCTGGCGGTAATTGGACAGGGAGTATTGGGGGGGGGGGGGGCGAGGTGCTGACACGTCAGCCAGCGTCTCGGCTTTACGCGATTTGTCACGAAAAATTTGCGGTCGCAGTGGGGGAGCGTGTATTGCTAGTTAGTGTGACTTTAGGTGGCACTGATGGCTCTGTGAGAGCGATCTGGGGGAGCCGTAATGGATTCGCTTTCATCTTCCATGAGAGGGTCTTTCCTTCCTTTCTGACACGCGAGTGGCCACTGGCCAGCCAACAGAGGGCTACTGATGGTGGGGACCTGCATTTCTGAGTCCTGTTGTCCTAAGATCAGAGCATCCTAATACAGAAAATAATTATATCACACACCCAGTACGTATAGTGCTATGACGTGAAGCTGCTTCTTTCTTTACATTGTAATTTTTTCCATCGTTGTGATTTGTTTTTGCCATATATTCCTCTCATCCTGGAATACTACTACTTGAGCAAATTGTTCATTGTAAATCGCACCCTCCAATCGACAAAGCATTTGAGACGATAAATTCATTGAACGAAGTTACTAGCAGAAAAAATTAAAACAATAAAGTTATTTGATACTTTAACATTTAATTTACTTGCTGGGTTAATATGTATGTTGTAAAGTAACACATCTGCACATTACTTTCTTGCAATCATTAAAAGACTAATAATTCTAATCAACAAACACCAAACCATGTGATATTTTCACACATTCCCCTCTCCCCATCCAAAAAACTATAATAATAATAATTGTTCAGTTGAAGAAATTATAAATACTAATAGAATTACAAACACAAAAAGCGAAAATATGAGTTTACTCAAAAAACCTCTTTGTGTACTATATTTTTTTGGGTTTCTGGTAACAGATACAAAAATATTGTGTGAAAAGGCTATATACTGTTATCCACGAACACGAATAAAAACGTCATGCAGCAAGTATAATCCATCTCATTGAAGCGCTTGCATATAGCTATTATTAGTCACTGAAAAGGCATCTATGAGTGGGACCTCCTCTTAGCTCCTGCAAATGCCCATACCGTAGGGACTGTCGAGCGTGGCGGATTGTGTTCCATCTACGTAGGCGCTGCAGTGGGGTAAACTGAGTCCCAGCCACCCATAGAACCATTGTTAACTTAAATTTTAAACAAAAAATGTGTGCTAACGTAAACTGAGTATACTATGGCGGAAGTCGATATAAAATTCTGTCCACTTATTCTTTGTTCGTCGCAGTAGGCTTAGTATTAGTTGAAAAAACGTGTTGAGTATAAAATTAATAAACGGGATTTTTAAAGATCCGAATAGTCAGTAATTTCTTGGATTTTAATTAAGCTGGTGGAGAAGACTATTTTTGATGGCGGAAATCGACGTGTAAAGAACTATCTTTGAATTTGGATTTGTAATTTTTGGAGCTTTTGTTTACGTGTCAAAAATCCATTTGCATGAAAAATATACTAGAAAGAGAATACAATACAGGGCTTTAGTAATTAATTTGAAGCATTAGAATTATTTATTACAATGTTTCAGGTGAACTGTGAAGTCGACGGTTTTTTGTTTCACGAAAAAGTAAATGCCGTTGTAACTGAGTTCTTAGCAATAAAAAGGGAAGAAAAATTGAACAGAGATTAGTTTTAAAAAAATAGATATATAAAGAATAACTGTCGTCATAGTATGAAATCTGAATATTTGTTGAACTCATATTTGCTTTCCGTCCAGAGTTACACGGAATGCAATTTAATATATGCTATCTACCAGTTTTCAGTATAATAATTCATAATCGAAAGTATAGTGGACGACTAGAGGATGGGAAGTAAAAAAGGTTATACTGAGGGTAAATATTTCAAGGTTAGTACTGTTTTTTTTATGTGTGTGACATAGAATCGAATTTAAAATAATAGTTGACCCGTCATCTTCCTGTGCATCTGACAAATACTTGGATGATTCATACGGATATCGGTCGATTAAAGCATCTCATAGCTCGATGATCTTAACACAATTTACGGGCCATTCAGACTTAAAAAAAAACCGATCCTCAGCTCTGATATCGATATCGGAAGGGAAATAAAGTAAAAATGCTTGTAAAAGACAAAGAGGATGCAATTTACATAAAAATCTATTTAGGAGTGACATCGTGAGTAGTTAGAAATAGGGGAAAAGTGTATTTTGTAAGTTTGTTTACATTTCATTTGCAAGAGCAAATCCGCGTCTAATTATTGAGGGGGACTAAAATTTTATAAAAACAGAGGCTACCTGCTGTTTGTATAGCAAAATTGGAAAAGAGTATCATTTTAGTTCAGTGGTAACGAGGCAGATAAATGGAAACCATGAACATAACTATATAGACGTATCACTTTGAATTATTAAAATAGCATATATAATATTATCTTGTTCGTTTTAATAAAAAAATGATCCAGTTCGTTCAAACATGCTGATGACGAAACATTTTCGTTCGATTCTTTTCAATCCGTTGCATTTCCTAAGTAACCAACTTCTATTCTCCTCACAGAAGCGAAGTATGAGAATTTCTAAAACATTTTCAGTAATGAATATTGTAAAAATTCGTCTGCCCAATTCTAGAAACGAATCTAAAACAATTGTGATGTAGGGCTGCCATATCCAATACAACGGCTGCTTCCCAGCCACTAAGTTCCCGAAAGGAAACCCTCGTCTTAATTGAAATTGTCAGTTTATTAATTAAACGTGGAGTAGGTTAGCTGTTTATGAAATCAACATTAACACTGAAAAGGTCGCGCGGGCTTAATTGAAATTATGCACGGTTGTGTGGGGTGGGCCTCCTTTCTGCAGCTCGGAATTAGTCTCAGCTGCCGGGGGCGGTGCGGCGCGGATATTGGGGGCAGGCTTAGACCGACGCTCGCCTCGCTATTCCGACGGCGATTAAATTAGATCTGGGGTAAACTTGGCGGTGCACACCCGCGCTATCTGCCTGCCATTACCGCCGCACTCAGCACTTTAAAGTTCGCACTGCGGAGACGGCTGGCTGTCACACGGCGGTGAGGGTGTGTCCGTGTCGCTTGCGGAAACGGAAATGGCCGCAAGCAAGTAGTTAGTGGGTACGCGTGTCGCCAGACGCCCTGAGGCGGACCAGGTGGAACCCTTCTCCGAACACGTCATAACTCTGAATCGCATTATCCAACTTAACGCATGCACAGTCTGGGTTCTACGATTTTCGTGGCAAGACGTATCCTAGAGGCGATTGCTAATTCCAGTAATGCTGCGAGCACACACTGCCTAATATTAACCTGTAAACTGCATTAAATAGTTCAGTCCTGTTGCTACTTTAAGTTTTGATCGTTACGGATGATGAGAACACTTGTGAGGTCCCACTCACCAGTCATTGCTATGACGAAATTGTAAATAAATTTGTGCATAATAGGTTTTCACAGCAAAGTAGTGTGTATAGATATTATGGATAATTTTAAGTATATGTGTAGTTATATAATTATTTGTAAGTTGGCAGTACTGTGCCCACTTCAGAGAGAAGTCGTGGTTAAGAATATGGCGCAGAGAGACCACGAGTGATTGTAATGGCAGGACAGTGACTGATTCTGTATTGGTTTATATGAGTTTTAAAGTGTTAAATAAATTGTGCAAGTAAGAAATATTGGTGGGTTTAATACAATATCGACACCCGTTGAGCAAAATAGAGAGTGTAGTAGAGAACATTATTTATTATCAACGAATAAAGTGCGAGGAGGTAGCGTTACCACAAAAACAACACTTGGGCCACGTGTTGATGTTAGCGGGCTACCTGCCTTCTGCTAGTAAATGGTGATTAGTAAAGAGGACATCGCACACAATTAAAGAAAAGATTACAGTTCAACTACAATGTTGCTTTAATTTTTCATTTTCGACCATAGCACCATCAACAGATTGAATAATTTTCCACTTGACTTTCGTTACCATATATTCCTAAAGTCTTTCTTATTGTGACGAGCCATCTTTCTCCGTTCCTAATTAACCAAAACCGATAATTGAGGTATCATTTTCAAGCTTAAGTTCTCCGTTTTGGTATCATCATTAATAGAGAAAGGAATTCTTCGAAATTCAAACCGTCAATATCAAAGTTACGACCATTTAAGGTCAGGGGTATAGTTCAGAATCAAGCTGCCAGGCTTCGCTAGCGTCGATAAGGAGTGATCGCATTACCGCTAGATAGCGGAACGATATATCACAGAGATATTGGTAAATTTTGTGTATTCTCTAGAGTAAGGCGCTTTTCGGATAATTTTTGTTATTGTTCGTTTCTAATCGTTATGTAAGACGTTGTTAGTGTTCTGCTGCGTACCTATTTCACATACCAAATAAACAATGCTACAAATGAACCTGTTCTTCTTTTCATTCCTACTTCAAACCACCTACCTGACTATTCATCGAATAACATTCCCTAATATTCGCACTGGTAACTTAGTATCGTTGAATTTTTTATGTATTTGTGTCTATGGATTAGACGGAATAACTTTTCACACTAACCGTATAACATCACGTTATTGCAATGTGTTTCATTTTATTGCACTTTTTTGCGTACAACACCGTGGAAATAATAAATTAATTTTCTTATAAAAGTGACTACGGACATTTGTAACATACGAATACAGTTTAATTAGAATCACTGCAATGTTACAAAAGAAATCTTCAACTTTTTTCTGTGAATAAGTGCGAAAAGAAATAAAAGTCATTGTATCTTGTGTAGGCGAGTCTCCTTACTTTCAATGTGCAGTCACAATTGGGTATGTAATATTTCCTAGTTTCAGAGTTTAAAAAGCATTTTGGTGATAACTGATTTCTTTTGCAGTTTTTTCGTTATTTTCCCCAAAACACTGAACTTATCAGCTTACTACAGCATTGTCAAAATACGAAAATATTGCACCAGTCCATTTATGTAGCATTAAACAATATTTCTTTATTATCTACTGTGATGTGACGAATGAGTTTACTGAGTAAAAATAAATAAATAAAACAAGTAGTTGCTCATTTGCAGTAATAAGATATTTAAATTGTTTTGAAATGATTTACCAACACTTTCTATCACAGATTTCTGGAAACCTTGAAGGGGACCGCTAGTATGTGGAGAACTTAAAAATTATTTGAATAGTCTATTAATTATTTTTGTTGTGGATTTTCTTCGTTACTATACAATTTCTTAAATATTTGATTAGAATCATGCTGCTTATCAAACGGTAACTTCCTTTAAACTTTTATTCACACTTTATTTAAACTTCAAATGTTCGTGGTGCCACAAAAACCTCATATAGCTAAAACAATATCTTTGCACGATATTGCACTGGGCGGGATGAACATAAGCGAAAGAAAGAAATTCTTCTTAATTCGTGATAATGCGTTATTAGTGGTAATTACGTCGTGATACAGACGTTGGACAGTGACAAGATAGGACACGAAGTACATAGTGCTATAGATATTGTTCACTTCCGATCTTCCGACATTCTCTCTGAAGGTGGTTTCCTGCGGCTCGTGGCTTTGTAGGCCACGTCTCATCAGCCCAAGTGTACGGATCAGCACGCGCCGCATGCCACCCCTCACCAAGTGTGATTTCAGCTATCCGGGCGTTTGATGTTTACCGACTGGGCGATGGATAGATGCTCGCCATCCCTGCCAGCATAGGTGGCCCTCTCTTGGTAGCTGTACTGACCCGGCCGGCAAATGCGCGGGACGTGGAATGCTGGCTACAATTGGTTAATGGGCCAGAGATCATGCTGGCTAAACTGTCCATATTTCTGAACAACTGTCTATTGATAGGCAACTGTTGGTAAAGTTTACTAAAATTTAAGAGTTGTTATTTGTTCTGCTTTTGATATACATGAAGAGACATTTGTTGGCCACGCTCCTGACTGTTACCGGTATTTTAACTCGACTAAACTAAAAAGTTAAGTCGATGGAAGAATGTTCCCGCCGCGATGGCCCAAACAGTGGAATGAAACGTCAGTGGTGGGTGGTAGGGCCCTCTGAGGGATTACGCAGCGTCTTGAGCCGAGTTAAGGTGGCCGTGTCCGGGCAGTTAGGAGCAGATAAGGTCCGGAGACGTCCGCTGCGGGCCGGATAGAGATGCTATCTGGCTGCTCCTTCTTCCATTTAGTGGCCGGAGACACGGTCCGGGAGGGGATAAGGCCGTACAGCGTTACTGCCTCTGCTGCCGTGGCTGTTTCTCGGCCACTGCTTCTGCGGACAGCTTCCCAGTGACGCCCATTCTGGGAACACACTTACCGAGGCTTTCATTAACTGCCTACTTTTACTGCCGCTAATCGACATTAGGTCACTCTTGACTTCAGAACTAAGCAAACGGTCGCATGTTTATATGATTTCAGAGCAAAGAAACTACAGAGGTGCCAAATTATACTAAATACCTCCCCGATCACCCTACTTAAACAAATTTACATTTCAAAACCATTCAGACTTTTTTTTTTTTTTTTTTTTTTTTTTTTTTTTAAATATCTCAAAACCGGAAGCGAAATTGGCCAAACTGGATAGAGATATTCTGAAAGCCCATGATATTTCCTGTGAAACGGCATTGGATCGATTCTGATAGGACAATTTGTGACCAACATATTGGAATTTGAAATTTAAAAAAATGATTTTATGTGAAAAATATTTTTTTCTTTGATATCATTCCACAGCATAGCCACAGCAAGCAGAGCAGGTTATTAAAATTGAATGATGTGTTTCCTGGGTGAATCTGTGTTCGCTAGAATACTATTATTTACTACCCTGTCGAAAAACCTCATATGCCAAGCCTCTTCTGTGAAGTTCGGAAGAGTGGCTTCTGCAGTTAAACTAGGCGGCAGCGGACAAGTAGATTGATGGGGATACATTTGAAACAGAGAGTTCTTCTGATGTCTACATCAGACGAATACTGGTTTGATAGATTGTAAAAATAGATAAATTAATTAATCTTTCCGTAGTTTCTGCACGTGTCTTTAATTTTCTTAAATATTTTCGGAATATTTTTTAGATAATTATTGGCTTTAGCCAAAAACATCGATATATGGCCATATAAATATTTTTTCTCGATATATATCGATACTGTTGGTAAATATCGATTCGATATTTATCGGTATATAATTTTTTTATTTTCCAATCCCTAATCGCCGACAGATAGCAACACTTAAGCTCGATCCATTGCTGCTTCTAACTTCCAGTGGAAACAATGGACAAATTCTTAATTACAAGCCATGATGAGAATCAAGTCCTTGTGTGATTCACACATAGTATTGTATATTCTGTAGCACTTTTCATTCCTTGACCCTTGGGTTCACACAAGTAACTAAACGAGTTCGGAAAACGAAAGGTTTCGAGCCGCGGCAATCAAACTGTGACTAGGCGCCGAGGCGGCCACTACAGTAAACAGAGAGGACCCTTCGTCTGAATGCTTATTTAACATCAAGGCAGCCAACGTGGAAGTTTAAAACTACTCCGCGAGCAGCGCGGCACGTCCTCTGTTTATTCTGCTGTCAGCGCTAATGGAAAGAAGAGCCACGGCCGTAAGACAAACCGTGGGACGTGCTGCCAGAAGAAATGTCTCTCGGTTTACTTCTAAACGGCTGTCCTGACCGCCAAGTTAAAGGTCGTCATTTCCAGACGGCGTTATACGAACATATAAAGGCGTTAAGCACTGTAACTGGATAATAACCTGTCATAGAAACAACAGGCAGCTAACGCATAATTGTTTTATGGCAAAGGACACTTTTATCACATCTGTGCAGCTCTCAGTATGTTTACTTAATAGCTCCAGATATAAGAAGCAGTTTAGGTGACATCTGCAGATATAAAGCTAGGTCTAAATCTGGATAATATTTTCCCTTGAGAAGTTTTCGAGAGCTAACAGCTGCTTGAGTTACGAAGTTTTCGTTACAACCCTTCGAATGTTGCTGCATACTGCAACTTAAATTATAATCTGATGGACATTGGTGAACACAGGAACACAAATGCACAGATTTTGACAAACTTCATTTTTTTCCCTGTTGGTGGTAGGAATGTTTAAATCTTTCATGTTGATAACATTGTACACGAGAGCAACTATCAGAAAAAGTGGTTAAAAATTTCTGAAACTTTAAAAGTATTCTGTCGGTACAGGCATTTATAAATCCGAACGAAAAAAATTGCGGATGAGAGAACTCAGGTTAGAACTAACATTTTTTCCGTGGATAGTAAAAAATTGTAATAGGCTTCAAACCCAGAGCGAGATCAGGTAAATGTGATTTACCGTCTCGGAAATGTGCTATGTGGTAGATATCCTGCTGCTGTAATGCTGAATTGTGTAACCAGCGATTCCCGCACATCATTCAAGGTGTAGACTGGAATAACTCACTAAATAATAAACCGGCAGCACTGAACTCCTATGCACAAGATAAACGGTCCATTATAACAATGTGGCTTTGCATTCTCCACCAGCAGTAGATTTATAAACAAGGAGTGAATTAGTATTGCGAACTGATAAAAGTGTTTCATTTCGACGCACACTCTGCCTCTGTTGCGGTTGGACCTGTAGAGTCTGAATCACAGAGCTTCCTGACGTATTCTGATGAACAGACCAAAGTCCGTAAAAATTGATCTTTCTGGGTTTCTAAAGTGGGAACCCTGAATTTTTTTTCAATCTCCTTTTTTTTCATTTTAAGCTTTACTTCCTTGTATATGATGGTACAATTATTACAGTAAAGAGTCACAGAAGACTCAGTGTATTTACAGCCGTACACTTGTAAAAGCAGACTGTGCTACCAAATAGCTCAATAAAGCAATAATATTATCTTACTAACATTTTTTTTTTTCGTTTACCCAAATCCATTCTAGGAGCTTCAGTAGAATTTATTTGTTTGGTTTATTTTTATCTGAGGAAGATTAAAGAATTTGTGGGCTAAAATAATGGCGTGTACATCGTATAGCATATATTCGCCTATTTTGGATGGTAGAAAGTACTAAGACTATATCATCATCGTCATTATTATGATTAGACGTTTCCGCTTTTGCAGGTCGTTAAGCACATCCTCTTCCATGACTGGCGGTGACTTGTAATGCCTTCCTGATGTTTTCATGTCTGTTTTTATTGTCTTTTCTCTAAGAAACCCCATATCTGCCATCTTTAATCTGCTAATACCTCTCTTTGGCCAGGTCTCAGAGCGATAGGTCAGTAGTGGCTTGTTATATATTTTATATAAAATATTTTTGGCTTCCTTCTCTTTGTTCCACCTCCAAATTACATCCTTTACCTGATGACACAATTACCCATTCTTCGATATTCTCTATTTCTTCCTCCATCTTTCCGTTGCTTCCCAAATACACATTCCCATTCCAATTTCTTGCCGTCGAGTAACACATCATTTGATGGGACAGTGCTTGTTGCTATCTTCATTATCATGAGGAAGGAAAATGCAAATGGTTTAATATTTAAATCAACAAGTTTGTCAATGAACTAAGGGAGTGTGTGATATCTAACAGGTTAAATATGACTTGTACTGTGGCTTTGAGACTGAAGCTACGCCCAAGTCCTTGATGACGCGAGGTCACGGTGCGAGCTCCCACACATGTCTGGCGCCTGCCATTGCCCACGCTCAGAAGCCATTATCTACTTGTCGCAGATTAGACGTCCGCCCCCTTCTTTACATTTGGCGCCCGCCAGCCGCCAGTTTACTCAGCTGGCTGTGGCCCCTACTAGTTGCGAACCACTTCCCGGAGGCCTCAACACATTCGTAGCAGAGCCCACGTGGAGGCCTAAGCTAATCACCGTACACTGGAAGCGGGGCACTTTGCAGTCAGTGTTAATTCGCACTCTTAGTCATCGATCAAAGTGGTTACTCCATATTAGTTTGTGAAATCCTGTTAAATACTTGAAGTACGTTTATATTTTCTTTTCGACTGCCAGCAACTCTGGACGTTTGGAAATAACTTTAAGCTTTCATTTCTTATCTTTGCTCCAGGTATTTTCTTCATTCTTTTGTCAATTCAAGCTTATATCTTTGTTTCTATATTTTCGCTTTGAAGCTTTCGGAGACTGTTTTTATTTTTTTGCTCTACATACGATCCTGTTTAGGATTTCATCTTTCTTCCAACGTGTGCAACAGTTATTTTAAAATAAGGTCCGTTTGTGAATGACAGCGAGAATCACAAGCGATCACCGCAGTGCGATTTACGAGTTTTCCATTTAAGCTGCCGACAATCACCAGAACAGGAATCACGTAGATTACTTCCATTTCCACACTACCAGGGGGTAACGGTGTCTTATGGACGAGAAAGGCCCAATCTCTTCTCAAACATATGCAATCTGCAGCTCAGTTTGTTTTAATCAGATAACCCAAAACTGACAGGAAGTAATGTTAGTTTTTGAAATAATAACCACTGTTCCGAAAGAAATATCACTTAATTTATTTAGAAGTTATTTGAAATCCATGTTTAAATATTCGTGCTGAATTTTTAACAAGATTCTAATACACTTCACATTAATATGGAACCTGAACACCCGCCGCATGTTATTAACAAAGCAAGCGTCAACCATACACTGTATTAGCTGTTGCTGGCGAGGCCGCCCAAAGATTATACAATACTAGCTATCGCTACTAAACTTACGCTATCCGAAGACTGTACAAAACTTTAGCTTGTGGAAATCCTGCAAAATACAAATTACTTTTCTGACATTAATACAATTATACGGAAACACTCATAATCAATAATGGAATATAATGATAATAATAATGTTTGCATTAGCAATGAACACAAAAAGAAACATAACAAATCAAGAAAGAAGAAAGAAAATTATCAGAAAAAGCATGGGGGCCCAGAGTGAATGAAGATGGACAGTATAGACTTCAAATTACAAAAACTACAGAGAAAATATCAAATATAGAATCAGACATGAATAAAAAAAAGTATGAAATTTTATGGACATCTGAGTAGACATCCGAAGGAAAGAATCTCAAGACAAATTTTAGAATACACACAAACATTAAAAACAACAACCACATTGGTGAAGGAGGTGGAGAAAGACCTGAAGTCTGCAGGCATTACTAAGGGAGACGTCACAGACCGAGATATTTTTAGGTAGAAAGTGAACTCATGGGAAGTTATTTCAGAAAAAAAAAGAAAAAAATCTGAACGCGTCTGGAATGTTGAAGAAAAGAAAACCGTCAATGAAAGAATGAAAAAATATTGGTCCGACAAGAAGAACATTCCAAAGAGAAACTGAACGCATCCACTAAGAATTGCACATAGTTCTCCGTTATGGGGACATACGCGACTACTTCCGTCATGCTCTGCCTGTGTTCAGACAACCGTATCGCCTGTCAGTGCACTGTGTAGAAGTATAGTAATTAACAGAATTGATTCGCCCGCTGACTATGAGATTCGATCTATGATTTCATGTTTAAGTTTTCAAAAAAGTAATTATTTACCGGACAGTGTCTGAAAGTTTTTCAGTTTTCATATATAATTTTACTACTTCTTTTGTTCCCCTCATTTCCATTTTATCAATGTCCGATATTTTTCTCAAAATTTATGTTATTTTATGTAATGGGCCTCCAGGTTCCTCTGCATTTATTTTTTGTTGTTGCCGTGTTTTTCACTCTTATTTCCATATTTAGGTTTTTGTATTTTTATTCATCAAGTCATTACTTCTACATTACAGACTGTGTCCATGTATTACTTTCTATTTTAAAACTTTTTTAAATTTGATTGTACAGCAATACATTGTAAATCGGAATGTCAGCTTTTTCTGCTTTCCCTCAATTCATGCTTCTAAGTTTCACTTTAGTTCTACCAGTTATTTTTAAACTTGTTGCGTCATTTTTGTTTTTGATTATACTACATCTCACGGCAAGTGTTTATCTTTTGTCTAATTGCTTCTTCTAATACATTTCATGGTATAAACCCGCAGATTGATCAGCAGTAAATATTTTATCAGCAAAAATTTTCTGTGTCTAAAAATTTGTTGTACGTCCATATTATCTTATTCACGCCCTTAACTAACACTTGCCGTAATAATGTTCTAAAAAGCCTATAGTATATTATAGAAATCATCAGGTCAATCGTGTATTCAATTTGCTGATGAACACTGTACCGAAATTATAGGAAGCAGAAGATTTTCTGATTTGTTGCTATAGTTCTCAGCGTTATTATTCTCAGCGATATTCCTACTTTGTAAGAGTATGTTACATTGTTTTATCTCTGAGAAAAAGAATCCTTACGTTACATACTCTAGAAACAGCTCACGAGTGATTTTGTGTGTGTGTGTGTGTGTAAACTTTGTAACCAGAAATGTCTATTTCAAAACATGGATCATTTCCACTGTAACATTTCTTTCTGAGACGGTATTATTGCTGCCAATATAATAGAATTATACTTAACACATTATTTGTTTTTAAGGTTTAAACGAGTACTGCGTTGCTAGATTTTCATTTTGCACTGTTTGAAAAAAATTTGAAGTCTCATGGTTGAATTAATCCTTATACGGTTTGAAATCTAATTTATACACTAATTAACAGCAAAAATTGCGTAATGGCTACTAATAATAGTGAGAACTTAAATATTGCTCATCTAATTTTAGCCATTAAGTATAGTTTGAAGGTCAATTGGCAACAGAGGTTCCAGTTTCAGTAATAAAGTGTATTTTTTTAATTTTAATACTGTACTGTAAATAGGTACAGTACTTTTAGGGAAATGTTGTGAAAACTTTGGAGCTCAGCATAATTTATGCAGTTTGTTTATCTGCACTTTGGGATCAACTTAATTTCAGATTATGTTATTATGAACTGTTACCGTTCTCCAACACGTAAACAAAAATTCAGTTAACTAGCAGTGAAACGTAACGCTTACAAATTCCAGTGAATAGAGTTTGCGAGATGCAGGGAACTCGTCCCTGTGCTTCGTGAGACTCATAATTAGTGGCAGTGAGATTGTAATTGATCAGATTATGCATGTACTGTACTTCGAGTTGGAGATGTATGTTTTTAAGCTAAAGTTGAGGATTCGATTATATTCAATTGCTTAAGAGCTTTAAACTTAGGGAAATACCTTCCACCAAAGTTATTAAGGAGAGGTACGATGTTATCTTCTTCGTAAAGTAATAAAATGATGTATTCATCAAGAAGATTTGTTTCTGAAGTATTTATCTTACACCAAGAAAGAGGATATCGCACTATTACCAAATATAAAAGTATAAAAAATGTGAAATGTATGAAAAATATGAATGTTGATTTTGCCCTCCCATTACAGATTTGGCTTTTGTAATTCCATATAGCTAATTTTATGATATGTGGGGGAATAGTTTGTATTACTTCGGATCCTCAATGTGCTTGAAATAACGTCGTGGGTATATAACAAGGCAGCCTACCATTTATAAACAGAATTTATAAAATACAAACTTAAAATTAAGTATATATCTATCTATATCTATAAACGAAATCCGGGTATATTTGTGCCACGAAAACTCGAAATCTACTGCGAAGATTTCTATGGGATTTTCACCGTTTTAAAACTTAAAATCTTGGTATGTCTTATACTTCTACGTTACATAACGTCGGAACATTAAATGAAATACTGAACATATGGTGAGGAATACCACAGATGGAACCATTATGAGTGGCATGCTTCGCACTAAACACACAATTACAATGACTCTGACCATAGACTTTAATGAAAGTAATAAGATAACTACAATAATAACTATTTTGCACATTAAACAAACCTTGAAGTATTCTTTCATTTAATTCGGGATATTCAATTTTCAAACGCCATAGATAGCCGTAAAAACAACAGAGATTTTCTTTAACCACGATCTCTGGCAGTAGGCCTACAAGTACATTGTCTCGGGTCATCAGCATTAGTCTTCTGTTTGAATAAAATCATTTATTTACGATAATATTATTCCGGATTCACTTTTGATATCTGTATAAAAGGCTGAATCTGCGGAGTTGAAGTATCTGGCGTTTCGAGCAAAAATTATATCCATTCACTTCGCAACTGAATCACATGTGAGTTTCTAACATAATCTATCGTTGTTTAGTAATGTAGTAATGCAATTTCTTAACCAAATGAATGAAGGTTTATACACATGAATCTTTTCTGACGAATGAAAATAGTGTACGTGCAAATAAACCACAACCCACCCGTTTCTAAGTAGGGGCCATGTGAATCTAGGTTTGCTTTAATTCCGAAAAAAAGTTGGCACGAATTTTATGAATCTTTGTACAAATGTTTTTCACTGCGGGAATAAAAATATCGTATGGGTAAATCTATGCCAACTATACCGGGCAACGCCGGGAACTCCGCTAGTATATTATTAAAATCTGAATGCGGGAACAATTGAGACTCAAGTAGTGACGACGTTGCAAAAATATTAATTCTATTCTATTCTCGCCACCAGCGAAGGTACTACATTGAAGACACAGAAAACTGGTGCAGCAATCACTGCATTCCGCAGCAATGAAATGTTTGCCGATAAATCACTGCTTGGCTACATGGTATTTTCCAAGTCTGCTTCTGCCAAGAAGAGCAGCAAAGCCATTGAATTCTGTTGGCAGAGAAGCTGACCCACATTTCTTGGCAGACTCCTGCATCCGCGCTGCGTCATTTTCAGCGCATTCAATTCACTCCGAAGTACTTCAATCTTCTCGAACTGTGATTCTATTATAGACAAACTAAACGAGTCTAGACATGCATTAGCATTCTATACGGAGATTTTCAACCAGGAATTAACTATGACGTAATGGCATCAAAAGCCATAGCTTCTCGATATTGGAGAGAACGTCAGAAATTCAACACCTGAAATGTTAATATCAACTATCTGAAACCAGTATTTTTTTTTCAAAATGAGAGATGTTGCATTAAATGTAACGAGTCTGGATCCAAGGAAAAGCATTCATTATGCTACACTTCAGTCACTTTTCCAGTAAAATGTAAGTGGGTGCCGTTTTTTTTAACCGTTTAGTGTGTAAGTTTTCATTAATTTTATTGAGAATAGAAAACATCAATCAAAAAATTTAACACCTGTGAAATTGTTTTCACGAACCTAAGTAATTTCTCGCATTCATTTATCTGATTTGCAACAACTGATAATTTCGTTTTTTTTTAATGTAATGTCGACACAATTCCTCGTATTTAATTTACTATTTCATTTCATAATGTCAAAAAGAGATTGTAAATTATTAAATAAACACCTGTTTCGAGTAGAATATTTTTTCATAATATCAATTTATATTGTGCTTGACTGATTCCATGTGAACAAAACCTTTTACTTCCTTCTTTTAGCAACATGATTTTCCTACAAGTTTTCGTTCATGGCCTTTCGAAAGTACCATCCCGGCATTCGCTTGGAATGATTTCGGAAAACTATGGAAAACCGATGGGATTTGAACCTGAATCCTCCAGAATGCCAGGTTAGAACGTAACCACTCATTTGGTATGTTACTTGCTTCAACTTACGTCTCTTCAAGCAAAAAACAGCATTCAAATTCACTACGGTTAGGGTCTATGGCAACCTCATTTTATATTCTCAACATCTTAAAGAGTATGAAGTCATTCATTTACCTTAAGGATCTTTGGATTTATTATCTTTGCAACCATCAGTGTCAATCTCTGCGTTCATTGGCGTACTGATTGACCTAATCCGAAAATCTGCAGACAGTTTAATCTAATGAGGAGCAGTAATAGTATCAAGTAACCTCAATTTATCGTTCTAAATCTAAGTTGTGTACTGACTATAAAACCTCAATGGATCATAGCGAGTGCCAGACACTTTCCTTTAAATTCCATTGCTACCAGTGGAAAAAAAAGTTAAATGTATTTTTTGTGTCCACAAGCAGGAAAATATTATCTTTTTAATTATATCCAAATTTCTTTCTGTTTTATGTAATAAACAAGCTTTAACCCAAATAAAGGAAGTAGACTATCAAATTTTGACAGTGATTTGGATAGCCTTCTTTCAGCCATTCAAACAAGTTTGTTTCTTTCTCTGACTGAATTATCAGTGATAGCTTGGAATGCTCCTTTAGAGGTACTAGAAATTTTTCTTAACAATGATTCACCTAATTGGGCCCTTTTGGACTCGGAGTTTAGTGCCGTTTGTGTCGTGAAATAATTTAATTCTTTAGTTTTCATTTGGGGTGTTACTGACCGTGCTGTCGTGGCATCCGAATCCTTAAATGCAAAAACTAATTACTATTTCACGTTGGCATGCTTAGAACCCTGTGATGATGCAGTTATGAACGTTCTTTTTTAATTCTGAAATACCTATTCTTTTAATCACAAACTGTATTATTAGTTAGTATAACAAATACATCAACACAATATCCCAACAAGCTAATAAATTAATCACCATATCATTTCGAGAATTTTAAATGGCAGTGTGTTGACTTGGTTACACATTCGATCGTGTGTGGTTGAAATAATAACTAATACGACACTGATATTCTGGATAAATTTTCTCGAATTACGAGTAGCAACAATGCCGTCCACAGCTAAAACGTTCGCGACGACAGAATTACACAGCTATCGTGTTAGCACCGGGTATGCGACACGAGAAAATAGTGGGAAATAATGATCCGAGCATTTAGTTGGGTATCTCTTTGCTCCGCCTTACTTCCGATCACGTTTACTATTCCGAGGACGTCCGTGGTAGTAAAGTGCAGTTACTTGGCTACGTGACCGCTTGCCAGAGGTGAGTCTCCACCTGCAGGAGGTCCCTCCGGGGACTGAGTCAATTTCAGCGCCGCAAAACGACTCTGGTTTGACGTAGGTAGGTCGGCGGTCTTGCGCATTCGGGTTAGCAGTACTGAAAACAAACGTTACAGACTTCCACGGAGTCACTACAACAATAAATTAATTATTCTAGTTTCTTTGAGTTATTTTCTCGATAATCATAATGAATTTCTAAACGAGAAGCAGGCCATATACCAAATAATAGAAAAGGTATTGTGTTATTATTCGTTATAGTTCTTCCTCCACGTGCAACTTATTTTTAGCACACAATTGTAAAAATTTATACTGTTTTCACATAGTTATTCTCCTTTCACCTCTATTAGTTCATGCCTTTTGTTTCTCCAGCTTTCACTAGCTTTAGTTTTTACCGCTTTCTTCTTCAGCCTTCACTAGCATTAGTTAACACCTCTTACTTACTGATTTACTATTTAAATATCAGTATTAGTAAGATTTAATCAGTATTTTAATTATTAACTTGGGTTGTACATGCCAACTTTCTGCTGTTGTCTGTCAAATCACGGAATTCGTGTATAGTGCTTTTCTGTGGTCTTTGATTTCTACAAATAGTGTCAACATGCATATAAAAAATGATTGAAAACTTTTTTTAAAGGAAAATCAAGTGAACCGTTACGGGGATTGCATTGGTACATCACAGGCAGAAAAAAATATCCTTCGAATTGATTTATTCCTGTCACTTCTAATTTCCAAGCTAAGTAGGTAGAACGCTTAATTATAAATGAATTAGCACGGGATAGGGTGTTTAATTTTGATGTGGGTTTAACTGATTGTAAAAATATATACAGAACACTTAAAGTGGGAAGAACCATTTAAAATTAACATTAATCAATTTTGTATTCTGCTAATAGTACAATCATCATCATTGTCGTTGGGGACCATCTCCAGTTTCCCGGGTGTGATTTCCGAGCCTTGGTTGTTATAGACTATCGTTTTCCACTGTCTCCTATCCGGAAAAGTTTCTCTGTCCGTGATGTATTCCCAATTCCAGCCTCTTTTCTCTACGTCCACCTTCAGTTGGTCTGTCCATCTTCTTCTTGCACTATCCTTTTTTCCAAATAAGTTTTTGATAGTTTTGTAGTTCTCTTGACATGCCCAAACCACCGAAGTCTTGATGACCTAAGTCTCTCTTTCATGGATTCCATTAACTCTAGGTTTGATCTAATCTCATTATTCTTTATGTGACCAAGTCTAGTTTTCTGGAGGGCCGTTCTAAGAAACTTCATTTCACATGCTTGGATCTTGCTAAGGTCCCTTGATGTTAGTGTGTATGTTTCTAAAGCATATGTGAGAATAGGAATGAGATATGATTTGTACAAGACAATTTTTGTTCTTCTGGAAACCTTCAAGTCCCATACTAAGCCCCACACTTTACTGTAGTAGTTGGTTCCTTTGGTTCAATACTTATTATTCTGAACTTTCTTCCATATTTGCAAAAAAATCTATGATATTAGAAAACAATTATTTATTTACTAAATTTAAAAACATGTATAACTTTGTTTGCCACCCAAAAACGAAACTAAGTGCTATTAGAATTACTGACAACTTAAGTAAGTAACGATAAATTATTTAAGTGAAACCTTTATCTGTGACTGAGAAAATTTGTCATTATGTATTAGTTGTCTTCGCTGCATCTGCACATTCCCAATCAAAGGAAGTTGCACACACCGTTGTGCCTACGCGAAACAGCTTTTCAATTTTATCTGTATCTAGTCTATCAACTAACAGGAAGCTCATAGGATAAGCCTGAGTGTTTGCAGAAATAAGACAGCCTTCCCGCGAGCAAGCATTACTCATCGTGAACAAACTGTTCAAACAGCAGCCACTCCGATATTGGCTTATACTCGACCTCCCAAGGTAAACTAATCGAAATATAATACCGTCGAGGGGAAATTTCCTTTCATGTACCTTATTCACCCCCCATGCTTTTGGCAGCTCCTCCAAGAATGCCTGTTTTCAGAACTACCGCTCAATAGAGCGACGAGGTTCACGGCAAACATTATTGACTGTATACAATGTGGGGGGGACTCAGGGTTATTCATCAGTCCTGGATAGGGGCAGGGTGAGAACCGTCGCTACTGGATTCATTCGCCCACTCTAATGATAAAGGAATCTTACCGTAGAGTTGATATTGCGTCGAGTTATGATTTAAACCACCCAGGAAACTCTACCAGGTCAAATAATCTGAACATATTTACTTGTAATCAGGTTTAGAAAACAGACCATATTTACCTACCATCCGAGTATCCCGTGGTTTCCTGTGATCACTCCAGCTGAAATTTTGGATGCTTGCTTCCGAAAGACCATGTACCATATCGTCATCGTTCATTATTATCAGCAGGCATCTACTAGTCCTAGTGGCCTCAATGTCCATGAACCGTAAAGCCACAGTAAAAAAAATTATAATGTAACAAGACATACATATTCCGCCTTATTTTCTACAGCCTGAGACTTCGCTGTGGAAGAAAGCGTAACTTAGTTTCGGAAAGCTCAAAAATTGATGGTCATATTAGCTTTATATTCCACTGGATGAAAATAAGCATCATTTCAACATGAAATTTTAATATTGTACTACACAGAAAAATAAAAACCTCTATGATCTAAGAACACTACTTATCGCAGGCTAATAAATGTATAAGATGAACATTTTTAAATCTCTTTGTGAGGTCAACTAATGTCCGTAAAGTCGACGTTTTGTTCCTCTCTCTACTGTGACATAGGTATGTAGGTTAACTGCAGCCTCGTTGAGGAACTGAAACATTATTTGCAGCAGTAAGTAATCCAAAAGCCAGATTTTGCTAAAGCACGGGCCACGGCAAAGTACTACGTACATGTGTCTCTACAATCATCGGGTTTGTGCTAATGAAACACAGCGACAATTCATGTGTTGACATTGGTTATGATTTTTGTAGTTGTTTTGTATAAATCTAATCAAATAAACTATTTTTCTAATTAAAATGGGTCACTTACATTGAGCATCTTAATGCTTAACAACATTCAATATTTTCCCCAGTTTTGTAGTTTCAGAAAACCCTAATCTAGATAGCCGTACGGCGATTCGAACAAAAGGCCACGCCACCATTCTCAGTTTGTTTGACTCTGTTTCTTTCCAAAGGGTACAAACACTAGCATATCATCTAAGTATGAGGAATCAAATAGCTGCTTGTAAGATAACAAGTTAGTAGTCTTGCTTCTCGTATTTTAAAAATACATTAAATTAATTGGGATGATTGTAAATTGTAAGTAAATCTTAATTCATTGTCACTAGCAAGACCGCCACCGAAAAAATTATTTCAGAAAACAGATTTTAAGTTTCATTTTATTTAACAGTAAGTGCAAACAAATAAATGTTTTTGTTACTTAAGAAACTTTAATTAATATTTGTTTATTTAAAAGTAGCAGCCAGATCAACGACACAATTCAATTTGATCATAACTTCTTCAGCCGAAATTGGAAACTAAAATCAAAAAGTTTCTGCTTTACATTTTCTTACTGGAATAAACAAGGAAATATGTTGCAACAATCACACATCACAGCTCTCATACACTGTAGGTCAGACATCTGCTTTATTATACACACCAAGTTCATGTTGCTGATCTGTTTCGAGCAATTCGTTTATCGACTACGTCTAACGTTTACGAATAAGCTTTCCACGATCCCCTACAGATTTTAAAACAAAATGCTCTCTAAGCTTTTGTACTAATGACCGACTGTAACTTGTGTTTAAATCGGTCATATCCAGAGTGCAATTGGAAACAATTATAACAATAATAATAATTCATAAAATTGCGATGGAGCGCCCGCTCCGCTGGCAAATCTCCCTACAACCCCTCCCTTTCCCCTTCC
Organism: Vandiemenella viatica; assembly: GCA_031002005.1. NCBI lineage: Eukaryota > Metazoa > Arthropoda > Insecta > Orthoptera > Morabidae > Vandiemenella > Vandiemenella viatica. The sequence goes on along the minus strand of JARYHS010009186.1, from coordinate 211,326,061 downwards.
AACGTATTTTTTCCCCTCTACTAATTTTTACTTCATATTCTTTCAGTGTTTCTGGTAAGTTATTCATCACTTCTCTTGACAATTTATTCCAGTCCCTCACTCCCTTGCCTACGAAAGAAAATTTTCCCATACCATTATGCCCGAAATGAAGTTCCAGCTTGTAGTCATGGTCAACCTTACCCTTCCAAGCATCTCTCTTAATTTTCCCACCAATATCTTTCCATGCTTCATCACCAGTATAGGCTTTGTACCTCCCATGATTCTCTTCACCCTCCTTCTAACCTCCAACGAATCCCTCTCCAGCTCCTTTATCATATTAGTTACCGATTGTGTTCCGCGGTAATTTGCAAAGACAAACCTGGCAGCCCTCCTCTGCACCCCTTCTGACTCCTGTATTTGATACCCAAAATGTGGATCCCAAACTATACCACCATATTCCAGCAGTGGTCTGACGGAAGTTTTGTATCCCAATTCCCTTACTTCTCTAGTGCATCCCCTCATCACTCTTTCCAACAGGTAATGCTCCAAAGAAAGATAGAACTCTAAATTAACAGAATTAATTGTCTGAGGTAAAGAAGAATCAAAATAATGCAATAAAACACAGATAAACGAACTTTTAGAGTCTGGGGTAGATTCGTTCCATGGCTGCCCTACGCAATAACTTGATCAGTGGATTAATTTTTTCTTAATATTTAACTATTTCGTGTCCGTTCTAGCCATAAGGATATATGACATATGTTGGGGCTGAATCGTAGGTATTAAAATGAAACTATTGCCATGAAAAATTATAAATAAAGTTTACCCTGATAGGTGTTTATGAATTTCATAATCTAATGTTCATCCTAGCTCTTGGTCGATGTCTACACAACAGCCCGTTTACATTATGTAGTTTACTATAATAATATTTTCTTGATGTTAAGCATGGTTGTCTGGAAGTATCGTTAAGATACAAGTATATAACACCTACTGTGTTGTGCGAGGTGCTTAACTGAAATAACACCGCAGTAAATTTTCCGCCAAGCGAAAATTGCGGAGGAGGATAAGACCAAAACTAATTAAACACATATTTTAAATTACAGTTCGCCATTACGCGAGCCTGCATGTGTCCCGCCATTCTTGTTTAACTAAGGTCGTAGTTCCGTGCTGCTAACGTCTTAAGATGCCCCTTGTATATTTTTTTATCGCCAGAACGGCACTTTATACTCGCATTTGTGGACGTGCTGTATTTCACTATGGCTGTTAAGCTGTCCTCGTGGCGCCCCTGAGGAATGGTTTTATGGCTCAACTTGTGACTTGAAACGGGTGTTTGCGCGGCCAGACGAGAAAACGATTCCGCGCTCCATTTGTGCGGCTGATGCCGTCTTGCCGCCCACGCTCCTAACTCGAGTGGCGGCACGGACTGCCGGCCCACTTGCCGTCAACTACTTTGCCGAGTTTCGCTGGTGGACACTTGGATGCACAGTTACATAGAAGGAGTCTGAAGTACGGAATTACCTGGTAACTCATCAACGGATAATTACCACAGCCAGAGATTAGGAACGTTTCGAGAAGATGAGGACTAATTAATAGTGGGAGAAATTTGTAACTGGAATGAGGTTCTAATCATATAGGAGAGTGTAAGGGAACTAATGCCTAAACTTCTTAATGGCGCACATTATTCAGACGAAATGACTGAAACCTAAAATTATATTTTTACACATTTTTGTCCAGGGCTCATGAAAGCGGCTTGTTTTTTATCTTCCCGCAGAAATCTCCACTGAAAAAGATTAATTTAAGCACAATTTGCCTCACTAAACAATGATCTACAGGTGAAATACTTTTTTTTTTTATCTCTGGAACAACTGTAGTCTGAAATTTTGTAAGCTTTCAAATTAGCTGTATCATTTCTCTTGTATTCAACGGAATCCAGTCACGGTGTAATATGAAAACACTTATTAATAAATAAATTACGGCAAAGCAATTGACTATTTATTTATTAATATTATCAGCAATTGAGGAAAAAATGATCCACAACATCCAGATATGAAAACACTTAGTTCCAGCTATTCATTTTTTTCTTCTATTGGTGAGATTTCTGTTCCGGTACTTCGTGATGCTATATCGTTGAAGGTATTTTGTACTCCAAGCCTAAATCAGGCCGATGTTTGTAAATGGATATTTGAGTTGAGATGAGACTGAAGTCATCAGCATATTTGTTAGCATAGGAAATTATGTACGATTACAACAAACTACGAAAATGGATGAAAGTGGATTCTCATTACATAAATTTTATTGACTGATGGTGTAAGTTTTTGTCACAATAATGATCCGCAACGTGGCAAATTGTTACTTTGTCGACTTATGACCTTATTGTTCTGGTCATTTTTTTTTTTAATGACTCAAAGTATTGGAATTCTGTTGTTCATTAGTCATTTTTCTTTGGATTGACTCATTCATAGCTTAAATTTCGTTGTTTAAAAAAAAAAAAAAAAAAAAAAAAGCTTTTGTATCGTTTGTATTGATTACGAGTTGAACCCATGTCTGAAGCAAAGTAACAAATTTTTTTCAAAAAATGTGGTTGAAATTAAAGTACTAAATGAACTTGTTTTTCAAATGGTGGGTGAAGATAGAAGTTTGTGGAAGAGTCTAACAGAAATAAGATACAGGATGGTGAGTTGAGTCGTACTTTGAGATTGGTTAGTCTGTTAGTGGAGGAAACAGTCAAAGGTAAGATCAGTAGAGGAAGACGGGGATTGGAATATATGAAGCAGATAATTGGAGATGTGGTTTGTAAGGAGTATGTTGAGATGAGGAGATTATAGCAAGATAGGAATGGACAGGGTATAGAGGATTGCATCAAACCAGTAGAGAGATTGATTACAGCAAAAGAAAAAAAAGTGGCAGAAATAAATAGTTTTATCAGAAAAAACATTCATAATCACCGAGTGTAGAAGAAGTCTTAAAAACAAGTACCAAGTTTTTAAAATGAAAATGTCACGCGTGGTAAGTTTATTCTCATTAATCTTGCACATAAGGTAGGCGTATATATATATAAAAATATCTAGTAAGTTGGTTTATTGTAGCTTTGCACTCTTCAGACAATTTTAATTTCGGGTGAACTTAGAACCTGTAAGAAGGGTCAACATAAGTACAATTTTCTTTTCTCTCGCTACCATGAATTAGATAGATGATATGAAAAGTCATTCGAGGTGGTGACGGTGTTGTAACGAACTGTCACAGGCTTTCTAGGAATCAGGCACTGGTTGAAAAGTCTACTTGCAGCGATTGGCAGGGGGGAACGAATTGGTCCCTTGTCAAGTGGAAAATTGAATCTGGGCCCCACATATGAGTTGGAGGGATTACGAGTATCACCTCTCCCCTCACAATGAATGCAGCTTGAACAATCGGTCGACCAACCACGCAACCATTATTTGCTCAGCAATGGATATGTCAATATCTATAAAACAAATTGTTTATTTGTTTCAGGAAATACGTTACTCAACTGCAGAATGAAGAACCATTCTATTTTATAGTTTAGGAACATTAATCTTTGAATGGAAAGAGAATTTCCGTAGTATGCGTTGACAGCACTTATACGTTTCACTGCCGAAATGACCACTAAAGAATCTAAACCCCTTCGCAAATCAAATAATTGGACTTTTTTTAAAAGCCGAAATCAATCAGCATTCAACTTCTAAGAAATCCTCCCGGGTGTACATCCGAGTGTAAATCACCAGACATGATGTTTTGACTGCGTGTTTTTCAGCCATCTTGACCTGTAAAGGCATGTGCGTGAAGATGTCTTATAAATTACACATGAATGAAATTTGCGTTTGACAGTTAATATTATGTTGTTATAAAACTTGTACTTAGAGAATTATGTGTGGTTCAAATTGTAAATTATTGACGGTTCACAGGAGCCAATGAAAATATCTAATAACCACTGTGTTTGGGTAGTCAACATTAATTCCGGAATTTTTTTTAATGATATGATTGGAGAAACACGTTTATTTGGAGCTCCAATGAATTTGTACAAAAGAATTCAAAATATTAGCAACCCTGTGGCAGATATTTTTTTAGGTGCTCGCAGATATTTGAGCTACTTCCAGTAGTAAGCAATATGTCTAATCGAGTTTTACAGTTGTTTGGGATCTAAACAAATAAAAAAACGTGAACGTCTCAGATAAAAGAATGTTAAGGATCATCACTAATAACAAAAGGCCAGCTTGGTCATCGTGTCTGTCATGCTGTGACATCACGCGCCAGGCCTTTGTTGGTGAGTTAACAGCGGCCAGAGACGTTTACATTCTCTGTCCATAGTGTAGTGGATGCCTTAGTGGGCAAACTACGTTACAATTATCTTTCATACCTTTATGATTAATAATTGTGGATTTTTAATTTTAATTTTTATGAAGGAGTGAAAATTTATTAATTTTGCAAGAATCTCGACGTTAGTTGGAATTTAGGAAAAATTGTCACAATATGACATTTATTTTCTTATCACTGGCGATTACAAGTCTGAGCGAATTTACCGTTAACATTAACACAAATTGGCAAAATCATAAAAGCAACGCTCAGAGGTACAATTAGCCGTCATGAGCAAGCAAACAATTGTATATTTACTTTTAAATATATCTCAGAATCAAAATGCAAGAAATAATGACAATTGGAAACAATGATTATGATGACTCAGACAAAGGTATCATAATACTGTTACTTTACAGTTAAAAAGAAAATCATGGGCGCCACGAATGAACAATATATCATTCGAAAATAACTAGTTCTGGCAAATTATGCCGCTAGCTCAGGGGTTTTTACCATTACAAAGTGAGAACATGGATCTATCCTCTCAAAGTCGTTTAAGGGTTCTGTTTCACGGAATGCACAATCAGATGGCTTGGTCGTAATAAGTTACCATTGTTGTTCTGCGTCTGATGTCTGCGGTGACCGGAGATGACCCACGGTATGTGAGATTATCTCACACGGCGGCTACAGACACGTCCTGTCTGTTAATGCGCATTACTGGCGGTGTCGCCGTGATAAGCCTGCTCCAGCAAGGCAAGCTGGCAGCCAGAAATCGTACAACGGCAGTTGGCGAGAGAACCCAACTTTCCAAGTCCACCTCAGACTAGACGCGACTAGAATCGCTGGTAGAATGTCCAGGTCCTCGCTCTTCGGTCCACGAGGAAAACTCCTAGCTCCACCCCTTGTAGTCTCGAAGCTCACATATAACAGAAATTCCCAGGATTTTAAGTTATACGCTCATTTGGATTGGATCTTCAGGTCGGCACCTAATGTCACGTGATATCCCCGATATCTGATTTGCCCAGCGTATCTAACAGAGGTCGGACATATTCGGCTGCGTTCGGGGACGACTCTGTGTTCGGGCGGCAGGCATTTCCCGCCCGGTGAGTGACCTTGTTGACCGCCCATCCCCAGGGAGCAGAGTGTGTGGTCCGGCAAACCCCTAATCCGCGACTTCTTGGTTCGGGAAGACCACGATTAGCTTCAAGCCCACACAGCTCAATAATTCTTTAATATTCGCTATACCAAGATACACTGTATGTTCACCATTTCATTACAGTCCTCACTTGATCTTAAGCGTAATTTATAAAATTACATCAAAAATCTATTTAGGTGGTCGCCCAAGATTTATGTAAATTACTCTAACATTATGACATATATAATAAAAATGCACCTTGTAACGTGGCGACAGCGCGTCATGTTACAATAGGTGTCACTGTAATAGCGAGCAAAGAATTAAGGGTAGCTATTTATGATTCTGTAATGCTTCAGTATAATTTATATTACAAACCAACAATAAAGAAAAGTATTTATCTTGATTAAATACCCATAATAATTATTGGTGGCTTTTTTTTTATTACTTATATTCGATCTGCGTAAAAAGAAATCTGTACAACATTACTACAAAATCAATGTTAAGAGCATTATTAATTAACAATTCTATTTAGCTAAGCAATTGCCAGAACACTAAGCACTTAAAACATATTTTTTTTTTTTTTTAAAAAAAGTATTTATGGCTTAGCTGATACAGCTAACAGTATCATAGCACATGTGTTTAAACTGACCTTTTGACCACTCTAATTTACAGAAGTGAGAGAGATCGCATGCGAGTTTATATCAGTTATATATATATATATATATATATATATATTAGAGGGAGAGAGAGAGAGAGAGAGAGGATGTGCTGGCAGTTGTTTCCTGATTGACTGATGTTACTTGCAGTTCAGATGAAATTAAATAAATCCTCCACAGAATCCTCCACAGAATCGCAGTTGGGGAACATAGGCCCATCCATCAACCGCATTATGTATATTTTGTTACTTTATAGTGTGTTACTTGTCATAAGGCTGCTTGTAGAAGTAACTTCTTTCCTGATTTCTAGCTGAGCGTACTAACACGGCTTACTGTGGATGTTATTGGAAATGGTTCAATACCTAAGTCTCTTTCCATGGCAATGGAAAAGTCATCTCTTCTACTATTCTGTCTTAATAATTTTTAAGTCTGTCAGAGCACAAATACCTTTTCCGCAGCAGTAAGATAGTGATTCTCTGTTATGTCTGCAGCCTCATTTTCAATCACTACAACATGGCACCAACTGGAACTGCACATCTACACCTACACCTTTTGATAGACCCTTGATTTCACTTCTAGAGTATGTGCAGATCTGGTCACACAAATCTGACAGTAGTGCACACATAAAGTAAAAGAATTTTTTTTAACAAAATGCACATGATGAACTGAATGAAATAGTAATTAGATTTAAGGGTAACATGTTTAAAATAATTTTTTATAGAATAAATTAAAAAAGACATTGCGTACAGAAATACTTGGATATAAATCATAAAAAGCAATTCTTGCTCCATCCAAAAACTGATTGAATATACTTAATCGTATCTGTTACTTCTATAAAAGAAACCTTGTATGTTTCTAACTAATAGTTTCAGTTACGATTGTTATGTATCCTCTAAGAGTGTAGGGTATATTAACTACAACTTTCACATAGCAAAGGTGTTCCCTGCACAAAGATTATTGAACAAATTCGAAGAGTAAAAATTAATGATTTAATAAGGTTTTATACAGGTGGAACTGCTTTAGATTATTTTAGTAGTGGAAAAGTCTATCGGATTTTCCAAGAAACATTGTCATCTTTTGATACGTTTTCCTCTGTTACATACAAATTGTTCACTCGTGTTGTCATCGCACAGCTGCTGTTCGAATCTGTTGAATAAACAACCATAACGTACAGTAGTTCAGTGCGTTGTGTGAGAAAGTACAGAAGATATCGCAAATCGTTTAACTCATCAAACCAGAATAACAACCACGAATGATGATGTTCGGAGCGTCATGACAGAAGAAAGTATCATAGTCAACGAATCTGCGTTTAGGAAAGAAGAGCGAAATTTATCAGAGTAGTAAAAGAATAAAAATAGTTTGTGTTGTGTTTATACTTGAATCGTTTGTTAAAATATTTATGTTTTATATCTTTTACTTTAAGGACCGTTTAGGAACGAAATATCGATATGATGACAGATTATTTCGAAGTTAACTAAGTTCGATGTTATTCATCACATCTGTTGTATTTGCAAGTGCTTCATGTAGCTACTAACTCAGTTTAAAATCTTTCTGCTATAATTTGTGAACTAGACACAGACAACTAGTGTCAGTAATGAGGAAGAAGGTGAAAGCGCGCGATACTTTACAATTTTAAGATGATTGGTAGTTGGAGGTAATTGGAGGATCGCTGGAAGGGAAACAAACTCAAGTATATCATTAGCGAATTAATACAGAAAGGATTTACAATCAGCACGAGGTAGTGTATGAAATATTGCATAAATGTTTAAAGAAATAAACCATATTCCTTGAAGACTTTCACTTTACGAATGGAAAAATATACTCCGCAAGTTTTGACTGGCACACGAACATCGGATCTATAAACTGAATTCACAAGTTGCGCGAGGGACACGAAGACTTGGGGCGTGCCCTTATTTCGGTCACGGAGCTCTCAGGTGTTATTTTCGACACATTCAGAGGCGAGAAGGAAACTCGAATGTCGAGATGGCTATCGCGGCCAGGTTTCGTGACGTCCAGAGAGCGAACAATGACTGCTTACCGGACCGCTATGCAATATTTTACGATGCTGGGTTTCTCGTATTATTGCCAGCAGTAAGCCGCGCATTCAACTCAACTGCGCCCCCAGTCTTCTATGTCCTGTATAAGGATGACTTCGTGACGTTGATGTATGTATAAGGTCAATGTAAAAATATGTATAATTTTGTATCTGAGGTTTCACGTGCCGAGTATTTTGTTTAGCTGTCGTAAGAATAGATATTGTCACTGTGTAGAGAGGCAACAGGAAAACGCATAGAGGCGTGAACAGCTGGGTCGGTTGTCGGCCTCCGCTCGAAAGCGAGAAGGAGTATCGCTTAGGAATAGTCAGTACCAATTGCTGTGACATTGACAGCGGAAGATGAACACATCTAGTTTGGTCGTGAAACAGTGGTATCATACTGTACAAAATTTTGTTGTTGTATATAAATATGAATAAACGGAGTATAAAGTGAAATTTATAATCAGTAAGAATGACCATCAATACTAAATTTTTTAAATCAGATACACGCTGGTACTATCACAAGGAAATTTAGAACTTATGTCCTGAAATCGTTCGTGGACGAATTGCTGTATTAATTTGGCCCACAACGTTCGAATGCCAGTGGAAACGACGGTTAAGCACAAACAAATTATCCACTTTCAAAATAAATATCCCCTAATCCGGCTACATATTGAGTATATAGCTATCCTTATTTCAGAGGGATCATGGGTTCAATTTCGGCCTTAACATTGCATTTTGTAATGTGTTTGAGGTTAGGACAATATATACATATTAATAATAGAAATGCGAAAGTAATTCTGTCTGTTTGTTACGTTTTCAGGACTAAGCGGTTAATCCGATTACGATGAAATTTGACCAGGAGATGCTATTTGCCTTTAGGAAGGACATAGGATACTATTATCTGCATACATGATACATATTGTCATGGAATTATGAAAAACTAACTGAACTGTGAAATGTAGACGCATGGCATGTATACGTCTCTGTAACGCTAACCAACAGAGTGGTCGGATAGCTCAGTAGATAAGATGCTTGCTGACTAAAAAATTGATTTTTATCGTAGGAGCCAAGTCTGGAAATTCCATTGTAAGGATTCCATGTTAAAATGTAGGTCCGATAAATTCAAAGGTAGAAAGCGTGGCAAATCGTAGGCGGCCGAACAGTATCTTAAGCATTTACTTTATTTACGCTATACTGATTCCACAGTCTTTGTTTCTCTCTCAGGCAGTTTGTGTGTGATCTACACTAATAATGTTATAAATGCAAAAATAAGTCTCTGTCTTTTTGTTACCTTTTGACGACTAAATGGCTAAACGGATGTTGATGGAATTTGACAAAGAAATACATTGTATTGCATTTTTTTCTGTATGAATAACAGTTTTAGTCATGACGTTTTCACCACTTATGAAATGGTGACAGACAGACGGATGCGTGTGTAAATTTCCCCACTTACTTCATCGAAACGATTCATGAAGAACGATACTTCAGCGTACTGACAAAACAACGTTTCAGGGGAAAATTCCATACCTCAGTGAGCAAAATTTCCGAACATGTTGGATGAATAGTAATCTACTGTTCAAGGCTAGTATTTGGGAAGAAGCCGTTTTATCGCCCATCTTATCTTTCATGGTTTCCCGAAATCACTGCAAATTAATGAAGGAATGAATCCTTCAAAAAATCCACCATTTCTTTCTCCATAATCATGTTGCAACTCTAACGGTCTCTCCCTCAACTTCTCAGTAATCTGTCGAAAAAAAAACCCGTCAAAATTCGTTTCGTCTGCAAATGTTAGGATGATCGGCACCTTAAGTACTAAAATCGTACGAAATACAAACATAACAAACGCCTATAATGTTAACACACAGTTTTCAGCAGTACTTGTTGTTCGTTAGAACTGAGCGTTTCAAGAAGAGCTTAACCATGAGGATGGTATGCTTTTTAACGTGTCAACTGATACAATGCTTTCCAAATCATTGCAGCTACCTCTTCTTATTTGAGAATTAAAGATAGGTAATTACTATAAAAGACAGACGTATTTCAACTTCGATTGTTATTTAACGAATAAACACCTGAGACCTTTCACCTAACGGCGTTTTTCAAAAAGAGCTGCTGATTTTCGAGAAAACTTGAAAAACTAATATGACACTTCCCATTACAGCCCGCCTTGGCGAGGTTCCTCGTCAAACCAGTAAACAAAAGCTGAGGTGGATAAGAAAAGGAAGGGGAGGCAAGAAATCTCATCTGCGCTTCCCCTGCTCTTCTTCCCCTTTCACATATCCGCAGCTCCGGTGAAGCAATCGCCACCACACCCGGCCATAAAACAAAAGGTCCGGACCGTCCAGCCCCACAGTATTACAGGCAGCCCAGCAGTAAACACACGTCCCGCCCCGTTCTCGTAAATTTTGAATCGCGGGTCCACCCTCCAGCAACACCTTGCAGCATCGGCCTCTTCCGGGGTGAATCCGCGCAATCTTGGTGGCCTCGCCTCCCGGAACGAGAACAAACCGTCCCGTATCTCGGATCCATCGTGCGGGGGAGACGCGAAATCCGCGTCCGCAACTCGGAATGCACGGGCCGGATAGAGCGGGGAGAAGAGGAGGCGAGAATCTGCAGAGGAGGGGAGCGCCGACGAATAGTTGTAAAATATGCAATGCCCAGATCCAGGCTACTTGCTGCTCGGAAACGAGAAACCTGGTGGTCAGAAAATCTCACGCCTTCAGATTCTGTCGTAACTCTCCAGACGCTCTACGGCCGTGGGATATGCTGCGTCAGTTTAGAATCCGGTCACAGAAAAGGCAGAAAACACCAGCTGTACCTACCTGTTTGTTGAAGAGCAGTGATATGTTCTTAATTTGACTATACATTCAGTAAGAAAAGTTGTCTTTTTTTGCTTCTTTCTTTACGCCTCGACTTCGAAGTCATTAAAGGCGTGAAAGCACTGGGGGAAAGGACCGGGAAGGAATTCTGTCATGGTATTTTGAATGAACCATCCAAGAATTCTCCTGGAGCGATTTGTGGAAACCATGGAACACCCAAATCTGGATGGGAGGATGGGAATTCGAACCCTTATCCTCCAGAATGAGAGGCCAGAATGTTACCGCTCACCCTCCGCTCTCGGTTGAGAAAAGTAAAATTTGGATTGGGAAGTGAAGCGAGTGTTGATTAAGACAGTAAAATTTCATTGATGGTTCGCTTTGAGAACGTTGCATGTAAATTAACTATTTTTCTTTTGTTTTCCCTATTATGCATCATGAACGCATTTTGCAAACATGTTGAATGGGACGTACAGCTAGAAGTGTAGTATTGAACTTTTATTTCTAGAGACTCCTTACTTCAAACGTTAGTTTCCAAAAATCCAAAAAATTATGTTTGGTAATGACCTATTGATCAGTCTTTATCACTATGTTCCTAAACGCTTACACGTAGGAGAGACTAGTGTCAAATTTCAGGATTTTTTTTTTTTTTTTTTTAGAAATTAATCAAACTACAGATTGTGAATTAGATGAATTATTAAGCAAAAATTGGTGAACACAATTTTACGCGGAAAATATTTCACCAAAGTTTTTCAGCTTGTTTAAATATAATGAGGAAAATAATAGGTCAGCTTAATTAAAAAATATCTATTTAGTACCTTCAGTTCATCACAGCCAATTAATTTAACTGAATATCAATACAGCCATTACCTCGACACTGTAAAATGTACATCAGACAATGTTGTTAAAGATTGCGACTTACGGACAATGATACAACATTCATAAGAATTATTCATATATTGTTTGCCGTGCACCGTGTTGACAATAAATTCTCAACATTTATTTACATGCCCTCGAAAACAGGCAGTGGTTGTCAGACGGAATAATGGTGAGAAATATATTGCGTTGTTTCTAAATAATCTGAATAAAACTGATTCACTCCAACAGATTTCTGAAAAAATTGTCTGTTTTTCTCACTAACTTATACAGGGCGTTCGCCGGGAAACGCAACCCACTGTTAGCGCTACAAGGAAGAAACTGCTCGCGGCATGCGAGCGGTCAGCTCCCGGCATTGTTCGACCGTCGGCCGCGGACTATTTCATAAACTTGTGTGCTAAGCATTTAAATGTGACGTAATTCATTAGCTTACCTTATAAAAGATGCTGGAAGTGTTGACACTCTTGTGTAATGCACATTTCACATCTTCTGAACATATTTCGAGACACACGCTGCCCTAACTGACTTAATGATTTTTTGGGTGACTGTTCTAGTCGAAAAGCGATATCGTCAATTTTCTCCTCTGTGAGAATACGGTTGACCGACAGTCTCTTTTTCTTAAAAAATGAACCCGTTTCTCTTACTTTTTTAACCAGACGCAGAATTGTTGATTTAGCTGGCAGTAAAGCGCCAGGATATTCGCGACGAAATTTACTGCGACACTTTTTAAACGACTTTTTCTTCACATATGTATCGTAGAGAAATATTCTTTGTTGCAAACTGTAACGTACCATAATTTTATTCACACTCAAACACGGTACAGATTAGTAAGAGTATTAGTACAACACTGATTAATAAGAGACTGAAGTCACAAACCAGCTACAATGCAAAGAAACCGTTCTTAACAATGTAAGGGTCCCATTATACTGCGTCACTGCACTGTTGGGGCAGCGGAGGTGTTAAACAGTGCGGTGATTCACGGTGCCATGTGGCGGAAACTGCTGGCTCCGCTGTCCGAGCAAGTTGCCGACGGCAACAGACTGGGAGGGTTGCGTTTTCCGGCGAACGCCCTGTATGAAAAATTATTAGTTACTTAAGTCAAATGGTTACGGGATTCGTTCACTGTTAGTTTGAAGATGTAAGTAAATCCTGCGTTGTATAGATCAGTGGTAAGCGTACCCCAAGGGATATGTGAGGTAGCTTCAAGAGGTATGCACTGTAATCTCTTGTCTAAGGCAATCACTAAGATAACTGAAAAAAATTACTCAAACAAGACTATCACCAAAATATATTTCAAGACAAACTGTGTGGGTCTGTGTGATTTACATTACTGTAATGCTGTGGTTGTACAAAGCATTGGACTGGAATGAATGCTGTTATTTATTTATCATTCCTGCTATGAGGGGTACCCGAGGTTAAGCTCTTTCTTGAAGTGTTCTCGGGGACTGTATGAGGCGTCAGATTGCTGCGACGCAATAAGATTTTTTAGTAACTGAAAACTACGTAATGATCTGGACACTTTATCCTAAACAGCGTTATGCATTGATTTTGACGTCACACAAGAATGTAATAACGAGTGTTGTGACATATATGCCACATGTAACTAGCCCACGCCGATCTATAATATTTTCTAATTATAGTTGTTAATTTCAAAGTAAATTATAAATTTTTGTTTTCTTGCACTGGTAATTCCAGTAGTAATAATGAAGCCTTGTTTCGGAACTTAGAGAATCCATTGTTTTTGCACGCAAGAAAGACTCACAAGCTAGCTAGTTGCCGCGCAGTACAATACACTCGTCACGTGGCTATAATACATTCAGTGCAGTCCACGAGAAGTTGTGGAACAGTGCAGACATGGGATAGGATGATAGGATGCGGAGGCAACAGCCTCGACATATATAAATGCGGAGAATGTGAGAGTTTTGAAAGACATGAATATAGGACCTTAATAGTAAATAAAGATATTTGTGTTGTTTTGATTTGTTCGACAATAAGTACATAATAAATTGAATTGAGTGCATATTGTATTATTATTATTTACTACAGTAATAATATTATTCATTATAGTTTGAAGTATTTTGAGTAAAAAAACTGAAGTGAAAAGAGGCATAGAAAAAAAAATAAATGTTTGTTTTTTGGTAAGGAGAAGAGTGGAGGCAACAACTTGTTCATACGCTCGAAACAGAAGAGAAGCGTGGTAGGGATGTAGTGTATCTAAGTAAGTAACAATGCCAGCAAATGAAGTCCTGGTTTAAGTCTTCTTTCTGCGTATATAGCACTTATCGCGTTGCGTCGAAGTAATCTGGAAAAAGCAAAAAATAAAGTAAAAATAACTTTGCGTTATCCAGAATCCTACAGGCGGCTCTTACAAGATCTTTTATACTGTTTTTAATTCTACCAAAAAAAGTTAGATACCTGTACATGAGGATCGCGTGGAATCTTTTTTGGGATTGGTAAGCATGGTAAGGTGTAGGTTCCGTCAACATGGTGGTCATATCAAAACACAGAAAAATATAAATGCTGATGGGAACTGCATCTGTTATTACATTATCAATTAATTATAATTAAAATTCATTCACCCGTGTGTGAAACGCTGCTAGCCTCAACTTAATTGGGATTTAGCGTGTCATTTCAATATTAGTGAGAATAAATTCAAATTTATCCTTAAGACTAATAGTTTTCAATGTATTGACGAATACTTGAAGTAAACAGTTGGTAGGACTCTGTATAACTACACGGTCGAGTACTGTAGCACTTATTAATAGACCAATAAGCGTTTGAGTCTGAAACAATATTACCAGTAAAGGAAGTTTACTCTACTACCACGTGTCCCCAGTCCTCGTGGAATTTACACATTGTACCTATAATATCGTGTCCATGTAAAGTTTTTTGACTGTCTTGACCATAAGCGTTTTTTTTTTTTTTTTTTTTTTTTTTTTTTTTTTTTTTTTGTAATATATCTGACATTAATTGTTCAAATTAGATGCTGTATGTTCGCAGCCATTGGCTGTTCCCGTGGGTGAAGTAGCAAAGTACTGCAACGCAGAATGGAATGTTACGAGATCGAATCTACAATCGGTGAAACCTTTCTTAACTGCAAACTTCTCTAAGCACGTTGGTAGATTTTTGGACAACTCTTATAAGTTCACATCACCGACATGCTAATGTTAACAGTATATCTGTAACTGTAAGTACGACGTGTTGCACGTACGATATTCGTAATATTTTCACTACTGTCCCCAAAAACTGCCAATTTTATTTTTTTCTAGACGTATAATTTATTAGATCTGGACAGGGAACATTTCCAGCTTTCGCCTAGATGATTACAGAAAACTGGCTAAAATAATAATCAGCACAGACGGTACGTCATGCCGGAGATTCGAACTAGGACCCGTTGTACCTATCCATCCAGTATGGCTGATCTTTTACGCACACAGAAAAATTGATAAGGAATATAGAAGACGGATCGAGATCTTTAAATACGTATACATCCCTTTTTCCCTCAAGAAAAGAGGACCTACAAATAGGAGCACATTTTTCTTCTTGAACCGCACTCCTTCAACTCCCTTCTTGTAGTGACCCTGTCAGCTGATCGACCAGAGCGGACAGGGTAAACTTCTACTGGAGCCGTGGATAAGGGTAGAGCATAGAAGTCTACCATGGGTCTGATGCGAATTTTCGTCATAAGTTCCTACTGCAACACCTGACAGGTTTTATGGTTCAATACCTTCGGACATTAATATAGGAATGGCTGAGAAGGCTAGGATAAATTTCGGTAAACGGCAATTACATATTTAAACATTTATTTACATCAGCGTTGACTGAGAGCATACTTGAATAGAATATGTACAGTGTATTTAGGTTTATAACAATATCTTCAGGGTGTTTAACTGGATCATTAGAGATATGGCCAAGGAACTGGGCGCCTCACAGCCCAAACTAGATAGAAGAAAATTTATTACACAGACAGTTTGCTCATCATGACCTTGTATTGTTCTAATCAGCTAAAAATTCAGACATAAATGTAAAATGAAAGACCGATGTGTGTATTCCTTTGATTATTAAGTGCCTGTTACATCGGGGAACGCATAAAAGCAAGTACCACATCGTCCCATTTTCAGTTTACATGGACTTGTACAGGAAGGGTTGGTGAGAGAGAGCGTGGGGGGGGGAAGGTTAACTGTGTGATGGGGTTGGCTCCAGCTATGGCCTCTACCACTACTGATTAATATTTGACTCTTAATCATAACACGTTCAGACAACCATTTTTCATTAGCATGGCACCCAGTGTAATAATAGCCGCTAGCCCTTGAGTGTTCTTTATTAATCAAGCGACGTATAATCGGATGCCGTCACACGATGAACTTTCATCGCTGTTTTGCTAATGACATCGATAAACTCTACCTTACAACAGTGGAAACAAAGGATTCAGTAAAGCTAATGAAAAGGATATCAGTATACCAATATGCACCATAGGAAACGGTTATTTACTATTTACGAACTTAAAGTGTTGAACTGTTGTTTTGTACTCATTTTTTACGACATTTTGATACTTGTTTATGGAGTTATTGCATCAATTTTTTTTTTTTTTTTTATAATAACGTTTCCTGATTAGTTTTCTTGTATGCTTTTTTATATGATACTACTGTCTCAAACTACTTCAAGTTATGATGCTTACTTACTTTACTTTACTTTTCGTGTCCGGAAAAAATATATGTGGCCAGTGATACTGTAGTTTACTACATTTTTTGTTTTTATTTTGTTTAATGTGGCTACTAAAAATTTGTTGCAGAGAAATACAAAGGTAAAAATAAACAAATTCTTCAATTGATGGACGGAATTTTGCCTAGAATTTTGAGCTAATTCAGCCCATACAATGGCCTCATACTGTGATAGCTAGTGAGATTCGACTTGACCGTAGTTGCATTTCACCACCTCCATCTATTTTACATTTCGCAGTATTTCATGTTTTGGAGGATGCTTTTAAATCGGTTTTGTCGCTCTTGCAGCCCATTCTAATTTCCGCCAACATGCCAAAACGTAATATTGATTTGTGTGTATGAATCTTCCCAATGTTTCTTTTTTTCTATCACACAGCCTCAGTTAAAGTGTTTTGAAGACTCTTCCGACGCTTTCAAAAGTGAAACTAAAGATGCTCTATCAATGCAAATAATCTGAGGCGGAACATGTTAAAGATCTGTACGCAAAATGGCAGAATTTACTTTGGATTATTTCTTCGTCTGGTGTAAAGAGCAGAATCATCTGTCTTGATGTTGTGTGTTGAAGACAATATGCGTTTGAACACATTTGAAGGTTACGTAACAACGACAGTAGAAAGATTGTCGGCAGTGTATTTGATGATTAATAGATTGAGAGTGATAGTTTCGCAAGCGATGGAGCACAGTATGATCAAAGCATTTCATTGCACCAAAAAAGTTCATATATATGGTTTCTTACTCTAATTACATTATTTACAAGAAAGGAAACGGATAATATCAACAGTTTATTTTATAATGTTGATGAAAGTTTCTTAAACATGCATATTAGTACGTCAGAAGAAAATAACTAATTTATAGACACACAATCCGTGATACATACCAACATCATAAATGTCTGCGTGGAAAGAAAGTGTGTTAAATCAGCATCAAATCTTAGGAGAGAAATGCGAAAACTCAGTGAGTGAACTATGTGCAAGATACTCGTAGTGAAATGGGCATCAGAGGCCAAGATAATAGCGTTGAAAATATGAAGTGCTGAGTAGAGTGATTCTTGAAGGCAGGAAGCAAAGAATTAGGGTAGGGAACACATATGAAAGTTGAATGAGGAGTACCACATTGAGGTGGGTTGGGACTATTGTTGTTCATTATAATAATAAATAAATTCGTGTGGTCTTGCATACTGGTGACAGTGTTTCAATGTGTCGTGGCTGGACCTACAATCTAACGTGGAATCAGATCCATGAAACGTCCTGGTGTAGCTCATATGATCGAACATAACTCTTAGTATTCATGTTTTACAGTAACCAGCTAGGTTGCTTGCGCAAAACAGAATGTTATATAATAGGATTAAAACTGGAGAGAAATGTCAACAGTTGCGGGGGTATTTAGCTGAGTAGCTTCAAATGCGATGAAAACATATGCCAAGAGGAATCCGCTTATTAAGGATACAGATCGAATAAACAATATTTAGTGTCTATATAAGTTGGAGTAGGAAGTGCTTATTGAAGACAAGAAATGTGTAAATATCTTTGTATAACATTGATAATAAATTCAGATTGGCGGATCTTATGGAGAGGTTAAAAAATCCCGCATTTACTGAATGTTGATGACAACGGTCAGATATTGCTTAAATATGGTGTGGGTAATATGGGGCCCACATTATGAATATCAAGTACTGAAAATGCTGTGAAGTAGCTGTTCCAGATTTGTTTGTGAAAATTAATGCAGAGCACAATCAGTAACTGATACAAACACAGGGTTAGGAGTCACTGGAAGACAGAAAGCAGGTGAAGAGAGCGCTGTGAGTTTATGAGGCATATACTGGCGATGAAACTTGGGTAGAAATAGGAGCAGTATACGGAAGGAAAGACATAACGAAAATCAGAAACTGTCGCTTGTTTTCAGGCCTAAGGAAAATTTTTATTTTCTACGTAAGGATATCACGAAGAAAACTGTGAACAAATTACCTGAAACAGTTAAATAAAGAATAAATTTCCTGAAATTGGAAACTATGTGTGTAGGAAAATTGTAACCGACTTGTAAACTAGGTCACACTTAAGTTAAATTTAAAGTCGATTCCTGCAAAAAATGTAACAAGTTTCATATCTTGTTAGTTTTCTGTTTAAAACCTTTGACAGATTATTTTTTCATCTTAATTATCTTTCTTGCTTAAAATAACTAAGTTTACTAGTTTACTATGCTTAAAAAACATTTAAACTTATAGACTTAATTCGTATGACGAAATATCTGATCACTTCAGTATGGAAGAATACTTGGTTTTCCGACTTCAAATTACTCCGCAGAACAGTGTGGATCGAAAAATTAACCTGTATTTAATTAACTAACGTTTATAGCAGTATCATACACAGAAAATCTTTATTGTGCGAAAATCATTTTCTATTTTAGATTCTAAAATACTCATTTCGAGGTTCCTTTTGTTATCCGTGCAGAGAGAGATTTTTTTTAAAAAAAAAAAAAAAAAATCCCCCATACATGTATAAGCCATCATCATTATAACCTCCTAAAACATTTTTTCTTCCTTTAAATATTTCTCCAGCATGCCTTACGATTTAAAATTCGCCTTAACGCGTTAGACTTCACACTTACCAAAATCACGGTTAGATTTTCCTACAGCGTGCGCACTCTCAGATTGTAAGCCTTAATTTATTTTCCGCCTCTCATTAAGGCGTATTTAAATTTCGCTCGCGGTGAAGTGGACCGTGATTTAAATGCGACCAGAGTCCCTGCATGTCCTGCAAGCCAGACGTAATGTGTTATTCATGGCCACGCTGGAAGTAGTAAATAAACAGATACTTTGCGCGTCCAGATCTCCTAATTGGCGGAGGAGAATGCCGAGGGTGCCAGCCGGGGGCGGAGTGACGATGTTCGCCACGTTGCATAATGCATGCGCCTTTACGACTTCCTTCCGGCTAGAGCGCGCTAGTGCGCCCACACTTGCTGTAGTCGGTGCTCGCTTCTCATTGGTTGGTGGCACTAGGCGGGGATGTGGTGAGCTCAACCCTGAGGCGTGTATGGAACTGACAAGTAACTTTGCAGTATGGATACAGTAGTTGTAAATTATAAATTGCTGCATTTTATATCTCAGGTCTTACTTCAAGTAAAAGTGCACTTGAAATTAAGGCATAATTTTCTCTTCAGCAGCGTTTTATTAAAGCATAAGATGGTATTTACTGAAACAGAAAAGTGAGCGGTACCACAAAGGCCATGTAGATTGCAGCCTTAAATCAAGAAAATCCAGTTTGGATTAGAAATAGTAATTTATTTTATTTAGCCGTTCTTTTACGATTAATAATTCGCAATTCAAATTATACATTTCCGTTGGCTGGCTGTGTACACTTTTAAACCAGTTAATACGATATAATATTTACACGATAATCCAATGAATCATTGGTCGCCAAGCTGGTCTTGTTATCTGTATCTGACTGCAGTCCAATGTGCGTAACCTGTCTGAGGCAAATCCAAAGATTCTGCCATAGCATACTCTCTGAATTAAAAATAATTTGCTTGGCTGCTTCTATTCAAAATGAAATCTACTATACCAAACATATAAACGTTACATTTAACATCCCAGCTGAACATTTCATGCAGAAGATGTTCGAAATCGGCGGTCTGTTCTATACTTCTGGAGAAAAATAAAATTTGTAATCGACTTCATTAAATAACAATTATTCTTAAATAGGCATTAGTCAAATGAAAAACTTAAATATTTTTTTAAATATTATTTATTGTGCAGAAGTGGTACAAAGCTGTATCACTTTTCAACATAATTTCCCCAACGCTCAATGCAAGTCCTCCAGCGCTTACAAAGTGCATAAATTCCTTTAGAAAAAAATTCTTTTGGTAGTCCGCGCAACCTCTCATGCACCGCGTGGCGTACCTCTTCATCAGAACGGAACTTCTTTCCTCCCATTGCTTCTTTGAGTGGTCCAGACATACAGAAATCACTTGGGGCAAGGTCTGGTGAGTATGGTGGATGAGGAAGACACTCAAAATGCACGTCTGTGATTGTTGCAACTGTTGTACGGGCAGTGTGGGGCCTTGCATTGTCATGTTGCTTTGATTTGATTGCAGGCCGAAGATGATTTTTTAGGAGAGCTCTGTATGACGCACTGGTGACAGTGGTCCCTCTAGGCATGTAATGCTCCAAAATGACGCCTTTTTCGTCCCAAAAGAGAGTCAGCATAACCTTCCCTGCTGATGGTTCTGTTCGATACTTGTTTGGTTATGGTGATGAGGAATGGCGCCTTTCCTTGCTCGCTCTCTTCGTTTCCGGTTGGTGGAAGTGAACCCAGGCTTCGTCCCCAGTAAAGATTCTTGCAAGGAAGCCATCACCTTCTCGTTAAAAGCGCAGATGAAGTTCTTCACAAGCATCAACACCTCGTTCTCTGATTTCAGGAGACAGCTGCTGTGGCACCCATCTTGCAGACACTTTGTGAAACTGGAGCACATCATGCACAATGTGGTGTGCTGAACCATGATTAATCTTTAAACATGCAGCAATCGCATTCAGTGTCACTCGGCGGTTTTCCATCACTATGGCTTCAACTGCTGCAATGTTCTGTGGAGTCACAACTCGTTGTGCCTGACCTGGACGAGGAGCATCTTCCACTGAGGTCACACTATTTGCGAACTTCCTACTCCATTCGTAGAATTGTTACTATGACAAACATGCATCACCGTACTGAACCTTCATTCTTCGATGAATTTCAATAGGTTTCACACCTTCACTATTCAAAAACCGAATAACAGAACGCTGTTCTTCCCTGGTGCAAGTCTCAAGTGGGGCAGTCATCTTTATACTGATACTGCGACGGTATTTGTTCATCTGCACTATGCTGCCACCTACAGGCCATTCTGCACGCTGCCTGTAGCACGCTTACCAACTTACAGGATAATGGCTCGAAATTTCGATTTTTTATTACAAATTTAAGGTTTTCATTTGACTCCCCCTCGCATTTATACCTTAAAATTAAGAAAAACAGTGAAATGATTTTATTTTAATTTTCCTGTTGACTTATTAATATTTCTAACTGGAAAATATTTCAGGTTATAATATGGAAACGTGTACAGTATCATTCCGGAGTATCTGGTTTTAAAATCTAGTTTTATCGTGTGGCATGCTGTACTATTTCTTTACTCCGCATTCTAAATATAGTGATTTAATCATTCATCTTTTCCGAGATTTTAAATCAACGTGAATGACAAACGCAAACCTGGGCATTAAATGTTATCTACCGCTGCTGTATCACTACTCATACGTATTTTCTGTATAAACCTCCTTATTCCCTTTCTTGAACCCGTCTACTTTCGCCCTTTCCGAATGTTAATTTTAATTTCTTTCAGCAGTTTTGGTAAGATATTTTTCATTCCCAGTGGTAATTTATTAGACTCCCTGAATCCCTTACCAACGAAAGAAAATTTTACTGCATTCTTATGACTGAAATCGAGTGCCACCCTGTGGTCATGATCATCTTTTCCTTTCCATGCATCTCTTTTAACCTTTTCACAAATACTTAACCACGTCTCAAAACCAATATACGCCTTGTACACTCCCATCATTCTCTTCACTCTCTTCCTGTCTTCCAATGAATGTCATTTCACCTCCTGTACCATATCAGTTACTGATTGTGTTCAGCAGTAATTTCCAGAAAAAATCTAACAACCCTTTTTGGAACCCCCTCCTAAGCCTGTATTTGATACCCAAAATGTGGGTTCCTTATTACACCACCATGTTCAAGTAATGGTGTGACCAAAGATTTGTAACCCAATTCACTTGCTTCTCTGATACATCTCCTTATCGCCCTCTCCGATAAATGAAGGATTTCGAAAAATTTTCCTACCACATTTCCATCTTTGTTTAGATAATGAAGAGGTCTAATGGTTCATGACCGCAGATCAGAACGTCCACTGTTTTAATACAGGTCTCCAATGCGATTTTCAGAGTCCCTTAACCAATGCTTAAGATTTTTCAGAGTTTATTTAGTGCAGCGCAGTTTGTAACAATTCTTTCACTAACCGCGTCCCATTAAAAACTCCAGATAATATTTACTCGGTTGGGTTACCACCCTGTGTCATGTAGGTATCAAGTAGGCCGATTGCGTAACCGGTGGAAGCTCTGTCGTCATCTCACTGAGATTGCGTGGAAGTATTATGCGTGTTATATTTTGTACAATACAGTTAATACAACCAAAATTGTTTGCCATCGGTTAAATGTCAAGGAAATTGGCAATAATAGTTTACGCACTAAAAAATAGTTAAATCAGATAGATTAAAGAGTTCAGAGAGGAAGGTAAACTCATTCATCATTTCCGTTCTGAGAAATGCACAACTTTCAGACAGATTTACAAGTATAAATTTTATTGGATAGCGTGCGAATAAGTATAAAATGTATTATTAGATTTTTTATTTGCCTTATCATTGGATTGCAATTGATCTATAAATTTAACATTTTTGCAGACAGAAACGAACGAACAACCATACTAATAAATACAATTGTTTGACAGCTGCGCAGAATGAAGAACGCAGGTAACGATACTGATTTTTTATAAACAGAAAAAATCAAGAAAGTAAATAGGAATAACTAAAGGGAAACTTGAAGACGTAGAAAGGAAACTGAATTTACAGTGCGTGAGCAGGTAGCAATACCAAACTGGAACCTAAAAATAATTGAAGGTAGTTAATTAAATTAAAAAATAGTAGAAAGAGGATACTAGTAGACGGGATATACAGAGAACCTGTATTATGAGGTTTACTGCGTATTGTATGGAAGAGAACTCTCAAATTTTGCAAATTAAAATTACTCATAGAGCTTAATTCAAAATTTGGTATTCGGCACAATGTATTTAAGTGTCGATACTGTTTTCCAGGATTTAACGAAAATTATATACTATTACAATGTTAATAACTACTACCCAAAACATTTACTAGTTTCAAGTTTGGCTACTTCGTAAACTGTTTTAATCACGTTTCTTCCTAAAAGATTGGTTCTGATGACGTGTATTCTGAACTAATATTTCCGTTTGAAGATGAGAAACGGAATTCAGTGGACTAATGCCATTTAGGACATCTTTGCAAACATTTCACAATGGAAATCCCTATGGAAGATATACTTCGCTACATTGAGATTTATTGTTTTAGTTGTAGTTTGGAGTGAGTTAAGCTGGGACGTAACATGAGGTGTATAGAGTTGTTTTCTGAAACTGAGATAATAACGGCAAGCACAGTTTGACAAAGCATTGTAAGTCGTCAAGAAAATGATAAAATCCAGCAGTATGAATGGCTAGATAAATTACTTGTTGCTCAATCATTTTCGAATATCTTTTCTTACAATCCACATTCTGTGACGAACACTTACAGCTGTGAAATGGTCTCTGGGAAGTAACAGATTATTTACTGAAATACTGTGAGATGAAATCACATAATTCCATATTACGCGGTGTTTAAGTGCTTATTTCTTAACGTCACTGCCACATCGATCGCGGTCGATATCCGTATGTGGGTGCCGGGATCAATACATTGAGAATACTCGGCGGTTTTTGTGTATAGTGTGATTGGCGCATCAAAGAAATGGCAGCCCCGAATATCTGCTAGGGTGGTCTCGTTCAGAGTAGAAATAGAAAGGGCAAACCTGAATCTGAAAGAAATAATGGAGAAATGAAGAAACAAGATGCTTGGTTGCTTTTCTTAAAGCAGGCACAGCGTACCTTTTTCGGGCTCTCTCAAAGCAAAATCTATTTCGTCTGTTGAAATGATCACAGATCCTTGGAGCTAGAACAGGATTTTGAGCAAAGAATGTGGAGAGAACAGTACTAAGCCTTCATGAAGGAACCATCCTGGAATTCATCTGGGGTAATTTCTGGGGACGATAGAAAACCGTAATCTGGACAAACGAATCAGCAATCAGGAAGGTGTTTACTAAAATTCCAGACATTTCCGATTACTTTTCTGACTTTTTAATAGTAGTTAATACAAATGTATAAACGAAACAATGATTAAAGCACAATTTTTTTTAATAATGTAATTGGCTCTTTTATCCAACAATCTTGGAAGACCTAATCATGTGAAACATTAATGAATGTTATAAAAATAAATAGCTATTTAATTTCATGGTAAGAAATGGAGTGTAAACATCTGTAGGGAGGTGACTACATGTGTTCACAGTACCGCTACAGGTAAGCGAACTATTTATTTATTCTCAAGTCGTAAACATCAAATACACAGCTAAAAATTGTGCATATAAACTACTTTAAACCTCAGTACTTTGCAACATGAAGTGTATTTGGTGTTGCGAGAAATAAATCATCTTCGTCGCAGGAAGATGGGCACATAGGACATTGGAGCACATGATTCATCATTTGCTCCTCACCACATTGACACTTAATGTTGGTATCGTCAATATAATCCCATTTCACCAGATCTGTCTTGGACTTGTCACTCCTGTCTATTGTGAACTAGTGAAAGGAAACTTCAATTCAACGAAGCCCGTCGAATATACTTTGTAATTTTTGATATTTCCTGTTGATAAAATAAACATTCTTCCGTTACTAAATTTTCATTGGCTTCCATTAATACCTCTGAATGAATTTTTTGTACTTATGGCTTTACTCCTCGTCGACGTCGAGGACATTATAGGCGGGATGGGACTGGGAACAAGGAACGGGAAGGAATTCGGCCATGGCCTTTTTGAAGGAAGCATCCCGGCATTCGCCTAAAGTGATTTGGGGAAACCATGGAAAATCAGAATCTGGATGCCCGAACTGGGAATCGAACCGGCGTTCTCCTGAATGCGAGGCCAGAACGTTAACCGTTCACCCACTACGCTCGGTCTCTGAATGTCATGTGCTTACCACGCACGATTTCCGTATGGAACTGACGTATGACTCTATTACAGATCTCGGAGATGCGCAGACCTATAACTGGGGAGGCTCGTGCAGGCGTTATGAGCCATATCGGGGGCAGATACGGTAACCAGAGACGCAGCCCATAATGCAGGCGGTGCGGCGGCGCCTTTACGACTTCCTTCCGGGCGTATCGCGCGCCGACTGTCGCCCCCCACCACGCATCACCCAATCCGATCACTTCCGACGCCGCTGGGGCGACGTCACTCGAAGATAACGCCCCGCGTGAAGTCTCCTCTATCTGGATGCCAGATATCACTCAACTTGTAATGTAGGCTCCTGAACATTTTGCAGTGATTAAAACAAATAATTGCCTGTGTGTACTGTCGGATTGTAGGTCTGTTTACCAATAGCTCATATTAAATGGTAACATAATACAATGTATGAAAAGCTGGCATTCTATAGAATGCCTAGGCATCGTATATAATGCCCGGTGTTTCTAGGCAATTTATGAAATATGAGAATTATTTATTACATACTTTTTCATAGGCATTGTATATACTGTAATACCTAAGCATTCTATAGAATGACAAATGCTATTTAGGTAAAGTATGGAAAAAGGTCCTGATAAGGCTATTACAAATATGACGTGCGTTCCTCAAAAATACAAATGTTAGCCTATTCTGAAAAAAATAATGATAGTACCATTAAAAAAATCCTTCTTAGTAGTGATTCTAGCGTTTTTTACATCATTTATTAACTTCTGGTAAGTAGTTTCGGTTAAGAAAATGCTGTTTCTTTTTTGCAGTTATTAACTCGAACTTTGCACAGTTCCTCGTCGAATCGTTGTTTCATATCTATAGATGAATCGGAGATACTTTGCTGGTTTCTCATTTGGCATTCTATAAAATGCCTATGAAATGTGTGAAATATGAATCGTTTCATATATTGCCGGCTAGTTTAGGCATTATATACAATGCCTAGGCATTATATAGAATGACAGATTTAAACTTTGCCGAGTAACAACATAGTTCGTAAAAAATGACGGGGCGTCTTCTGACAAAATATTTCTTAACATTGGAGTAACTAAATACAATTTATATTAAATAACATTCGTACCCTATACATATTTCGATTGTAGTTTACATCAAGATACAATTGGAACCACTAACATGAAATAAAAAAGTCGGTGATATTGCATCAGAGAAAGCAATGAAAAATAAATTTTAACAACTAACTTAATGCCGCGTGAAATAAGTTTACTAAATAGAATTATTATTAAATAACGCACCTTACTTCAAGTTGGTAGGAGCATCCCCGACCGCTGACCGTGACGTGATAGCGTTACGAACACAATGACCAAGCATAGCCTTTTATAATTATTTATTAGTCCTTCTTATGCCATGTTCTTTTATAAATCTTTATTCTCCTCCCTGTCCAAAAGTTATCTTAATTGTTTTGTGTCCCATATTCTATAGAAAAAAATAACAAAGATAACATATCGACGGAGAAGAATATAAGTATTTGTAAAAGATCAAGTTCAAAAATACACAAACAAGTATAAAAAGAAGATTAAAATTTTGTTGAGAATTACACTTAACGGAAAAATATAGGTTACCAACGAAAATATTCGATTTCATTTCTGAATTAAAAAAATACGATTGAGAATTACACTTAACGGAGAAATATAGGTTACCAACGAAAATATTCGATTTCATTTCTGAATTAAAAAAATACGATTTTATCGGTTAGTAAAGATATGAAATGGAAAGAATTACGATCACCGGTGCCATAATTAGCAGTAAATAACTAACATCTAGTTTCTTCACATTGGTTGGCTGAGCCGGTAATGAAATACTGGTTTAAATGATCTTCAATTTGTATAGGATTTACTAATATTCTTGTAAGCTACAGAAATAAATAAATATTTTTTACTAGACAAAGGAACAAATGTCTTTCGACCTAATATCAAGTAAGGGAGCATCCATAAACTACGTGGCTTGGTGTAGGGTGGGAGGAGTTGTGTAGAAAGCTACGCTGCTCTGCATGGAGGGGTAGGGGGATTCCGAGCCAAGCCACGTAGCTATCCGTTTATATTATTTTTCACAGTTAAAAAAAGAATGCACTGAACACACAACAGCATGTAAATATTTATTTCCGTTATTTAATTATCTCCACTTGTAATTTACGATAGTCTGATATAAGTAAACAATACAAAATGTCTCCTGGAATCATTTTTTTTTTTTTTACCTGCTTAACGTCTCTCTACCAGCGAGGTCTTTAGAGACGGGAAAGGATGGTGTGCAAGGAATGGAAAGGAATTAGGCCATGGCCTTTTGAAGGAAGCATCCCAGCATTTGCCTGGAGTGATTTGGGAAACCATGGAAAACCCAAATCTGGATGCCCGGACGGGGATTCGATCCGCCGTCCTCCAAATGCGAGGCCAGAACGCTAGCTGTTACACCACCACCCTCGGTCCCTGGAATCATGCGCGGGGAGAAGGAGGGAACGGGGTAGAGGCTAATGGCACGTCGGGCTACGTGTGGGGGGGGGGGGGGCAAAATGGACCTACGTAGTTTATGGACGATCCTCAATCAACTCAGGAGAAACCGAAGTATTTTATTAACTTCTGATTCATCCTAGCTTTACTTTTTTGATATTTAGAATGCAGGAAAGATCAGAATGGTATTTATCTTTGTTACCACTGTGATTCCATTTACCAAAGACCTTTGATCGAAATTATTTATTTAAAAAATCTGCAAAAAAAACTAAGGGAAATAAAGCTACTACATATTTTTATTAATCAGACGCGTTTAGTTCTAGTAGTGTTGGCCATTATCAGTGAGATATATATTTGCAGCTGCTGCTGTCTCTACCGTTAGAGTCAGAACTGCTAGATGCTAACTGTACGGAAGCTGCTATTGAAAGGCAGAAATAATCATGTTTCCTTCATTGTAATTATATCGTTAGTCAAACGTGCTTTTTGCTCGTAATAGATAAAACGTAGTTACTGTTCCTGATGCTCGAAACTTCCTGGTGGAAGAAACTTTTACTGTAGCATCTGATACTTGGCGAGATGGATGCGACTGGTAATAATGCAAAATTACTAACCGGAAGATTATCTATCAGAAGCTTGACTGAAATCCCTGCGTACATCGCTGTTTAGTGGTTGTTTATCTAGCAGTCGTAGTATTACAGTGGGAACACCATGACGCTGTTGTGTTGCCTCAGCGACACAACATCCAACGTGGCTGAACAGGTCACGCCTCCGGTGGGCGCCGCTGGAAGCTGTCTCGAGAGCCCATCCTGTGTGACGTCAGCTTTCAGGTCGGCTCCGTGACGGATTAATACGTAACGGTGACACGACTGCTTCGCATTATGAGCTCAGTGCTCAGCAAATACCACTGCACAGATACGACTTTCCACTGGAAATCACTACATTTACTGGTTCGTAATGAAAGGCCTGGCGTGCTAGATGCTCTTATGAAACCCAAGATTACACTAACACTGAATGTGAACTTCATTTGGCATTCGTATTTTACTGTGGGTGGAAGTCTGGGTTTTAGTTTGGATAATGGTTGCAGAAGGTCTTGGGTTATCCTTGAGCTCTTCTGCTTTCTAAAGTCGCAACCTTCATTCTTCTTCCAGAGAGTCATTTCACATCACCACAACCACGTATTTAGATGTTGATCAGTAAAATAAACTTAAGAAAAAATTATGGTCCTAAAATGAAGGATGCATAATTTTTTTACACCCCTCACTTTGAAAAACTTCAATGATTTACGTTCATACCTGATCAACAAAATCTTTTTTTATTAAGAAAATTTTCACAGAATCGCAACATTGAAAATAAAAATATTTATTTCAGGTTCAAGTAGTGTCGCAAAATGAAAAAAAAGTTTTTTTTCAGATTTGTGAAAAAAAAAACATGAAAAAAACCTAGCACTCTTTTTTTTTCAGAAAACAATATATTTGATAAATTATAGTTTTGTTTACGGAACTTACATTTTACATGTGTGTTTTAAATCTTACCAAATCATATAATGTCTTACAAATGATTCATAAATATATAATATGGTAACATAATTTTTATTCATCCTCTATGTCAGTACCACATTCACTAGTATCAGTACTACCAACACTAGTTCGGTCGGAGTCGGAATTTTCTGTTTCTTCTTCTGTCTCCTCTAAATGCATAACTTCAGATTTGTGTTTTTTCAGTGGAAGTTTAAGATAATTTTACAGAGTAAGATGAGAGATGGAACAGAGAGTGTTTTGCTCCTTGATTAAAGCAGCGAAACAGAATCGACTAGTATAAAGTGTTGCACACTTTGTACAAAGATTGCCAAAAACTGACTGGAAACTCCATCCATCATGGACAACATCACTTAAGTGATATTTGGATAAACGAATTTACGTAGATGAACAACCAAATCTATTTCTTCCTATTAAAATTTTCACTGAACTGCTACAATGAAAACACAAACATTTATTTCGGTTTCAAGATGTTCATAAATTCTTGATTAATAACACAGAAAATAGTTTCATAGTAAACTATCAGAGGTATAGTAGTGGTGTCCATAATAAGCTGAAGATTGATTACCAGAAGATAGGTGAAATATACTGCCAAAATGACTCAATTATTTTTCTCAAGTACAAAACCATCAGATATGATTTTAAAACAGTACGAAGCAACTCTCCTTTAAATTTTTTCATTGTAGAAAAGTGTTAGGAAAGTATCATTATGAGTCACCTTTATGAACGGGAATTTTACTCTTTCGTCATATAAAACTTCCTTCATATTGTGCTTCATGTAACATTATTTTAATTCAAATTTCAGACTTTAGAATCTATAGTCCAGGTCAATCAGAGCTAACAAGAAAACTAGTAATAAATGACAGTTTTTTTGTTTGTTTTAGCAAAAGCAATGTGCAACGCAATCCATTGGAAAATAATACATTGCCAGAGGGTTTCACAGAAAAGTGAGATATATTCATGGCTGCCTAAATTTTGTTAGTACAATTAAAAATTAATGAAATACGGCAGAAACATTGACGCATGAGGATTTATGAGAAAGCACAGCAGTTTTAACATTAATACAGTATTTTGGGTGACGTTTCTCAACATAGATTTATGATTTTTTTCAGTTCATCTTTTTTCTTAGCAGTAGTGAATTCATTTAACAGGATCCAGTAACCAATCTGAGAATCGTGTGAGACTGTACTGAGTTGTATCGATTCATTAGTGATTTATGCAATAATTGATTAGTGAGAAGTGGACTGATGCCAGGGGAATCTCTTCAGTGTTTGTGACTCCTATTCCAAAGAAGTCTTAAAGCAGTAAGCACAACAACTAACCACTTAGTGTCTATTATTTGAATTTTACACAACAAATTAACACAGAATGAAAACTTTTTCGGCAAGGATTGGTTCTAACGTTCACAGTTTTCGTTAAACATATTTCACTGTAGTAGCCATATTGAGATTGGAAGTGAGTGTACACACATGTCCGCACGATCCGATAGTCTGGCCAAATTAATAGCTAAACGAAACGGGAGACTGCTATCAATAACCACATTTAAATGGCCTCTAGTTAAGTATCAATACTTTATGTGCCTTCGTTGTTTGCATAATCCCCGCAGAGAATAGTGGCATTTGGGGAGGGGGTGGCGCCCACACACAAACCTCTCCGGCAAGCAATAACACGGCTAAGTCAATAGGATTTACGCATTTGTATACCACACTGTGATTCACAAGTACCAAAACCTACTGAAATGAGAAACAGCTTCAGGAAGAATCTCTTTCTGCCTTAAACACGTTCTAGTAGATTTCTCAATTTCTTTGTAGCTTATGCAGTAAGGTTCACAAAGATATTACTTATAATGCAGATAAAATTGGCATGTGACAGTATAGAAGACATATCCTCTTCAATATAATTGGTCTTCAGAAACCAAGCTCTTAGTCTACGGTGGCCTTTCGTAACTACACTGTGTTCATATTATTCACTACCCAATTTTGTCCGTAACTAATATTCCAGTTTTTTCTCAGACGCTTCCTCAGTTCATTTACGCTTGAAGTATAAGGTGTGAAGAACTTGAGGAGGGGAGGTGAGACGGCATCTCACTTTCATTAGAACAAATATATGCTCAGTAAATATAGAATAATGAAATATTTCTGAATACTGCTGAAGAACAATGATGAGAGAGCGATCAAATTACTTCCATATTTCCAAAAACTTTAAATATCTTTGTGAAAGGTTGCATGGAAAGCTGTTATCTACCATCTGGTACGTACGTAAATGCAGGTAAAGTGTTACATTGTTTTATATTGTAAACATTTGAATGAAATACGCAGTAGACTAATACTTAACTGATCCAATTTTATCTATTGTGGATGGCTCTTGGTGTTAGTGAAGCATCTGGATTTTAGAATGGAGAGGAGTAAAACTAATTAGTTTCCATTGTGAAACTAGTGTTGTTAACTTATTAGGTTTGTAATATGCTTGTCAACTGAGACTACGTACTAGGTCAAATAGGAATTGATGGCAGATATTCTAAACATATTTAATCACTCCTAAAACTTGTTAGCCATACTAAAACAAAATACCAGCACTATTATTTGAAGGGAAATTATAAGAAATTTTACTCTTCATCAAATGTTAAGATAATTTTTTAAGATCAGCACCCAACGGGCAACGGAGGTTAATTGTTGTGTGGCGGTCTGTTTCATTGATTCAAAATCGTATTTAAAGGTTTGCTAAGTTATGTTACTGGGGAGTTTCTTTGGGTGGGGTAGAAAAATGATTTGTCTATATCGGCATATGAGCTCGCTTTGTAGAGAATTAAAATTTTGTTCAATTTTGTTTGTTTAAAAATAAATGTGTCCTTCACCGTCACAGTTGTTGGTTTGAGACTATTTTTGCTACCGCTTCTATCTTAAAAACGGTATTATCTTTGAAGAAGAAATTTTGTCTCAAATTCGATAACATCCTGTCCTTAAACCAAAATACCTAAAAATCTTATGTAGTTTCTACGTTGAGTGCAAAGTTTTAATTCTGATGTTCTTTTGACATCTGTTATACTATTTCATTGAAAAGTGATCTTACCTGAAAGTTCATAGCTTACTGAAATACCTATAATAAATTATATGTGAATCCAACAAAGCAGTTTAGCGGTAACGTGGTGCGTTCTGAAACCGGTTAAGCGTTGATTTTTGTACCAATCAACATCGTCCTGACCTGACTAGTAATAAAGTACGGAAACATATTTAGTCGACTATCGACTCAACTGGCAGCTGTTAGGTTATTAAAAAGTAAACCAACAATAAAAACTTACGAGTTAGTT
This sequence comes from Vandiemenella viatica, assembly GCA_031002005.1. Taxonomy (NCBI): domain Eukaryota; kingdom Metazoa; phylum Arthropoda; class Insecta; order Orthoptera; family Morabidae; genus Vandiemenella; species Vandiemenella viatica. The sequence continues at coordinate 211,293,341 of JARYHS010009186.1, read as the reverse complement.
TCGGAGATCGCAGTGTTATTCCATTTTTTAGCTGTAAATGTCGCTCCTTCGAATGTAAATTTGTTGTCCAGTCAAAAGACATGACTATTAATATCAACAGTCAACCTTCTTCGATGAATGTGTTGTAGATAATCATTGCTTGTAAAAATTGCACATAGTAGAAAGAATAATATTTTATAACTAGTGAATGTAAATTAAATCCAGCATCAATACAATCATGAACACTGAATTAGTGGTGACCGCTTCGGATTCGCTAAATTGCCAAAGAAAATGTAATCCATCTTAGGACTTTGGACCAACAAAGTTTGGAGATCATTAGAAGCGGAAAAGGACAGAGGCCAATGAACGGGAAGGAATGCGGTCATGGCCTTCTGAAAGAACCATTCCGGTATCCAAATAATTTATTTACTTCTTGTGACTGACGGGTCTCTGTTTAGTCGGCAGGATGGAATTTATGGTTTGCCAAAAATAACAACCATAATCGTGCAGTTATTCGGAACACTACTTTCACAGTTTATTTCGAGCCTTTACCAAACCAGACACTTTAGTTAGTTACCTAGAAGTTGTAATGAAGGGTGTAGAGTGAGGTCGGTTAAAGGGCTTGGATCGGTCCCTAATTCGAACCCCACTCTCGTATGGTAATACTAGGGGACTGAACTTCACTTCTGGCATACTGCAATGGAGGGTCGCAAACACCGTCTTCATGTGGTATATGAGATTGTTCGGCTACGAGAGTGCTCATATTGCTCCACAGATAAATGAATCAAACCTGTTCATATTATTGCTTCTTCCGTTGCGTCAAAAGTGCGGCGAATGTGACGAGGAACTAGTAGCATCCATTTGTACCGTTGCTGTGAAGATTTTCTATATTACTGGAACTTCAAAAATTTGATTCAAAGCAAAACATGTACTACTGCTGATTGGTGCGTTTTAGCACCTTTTTCAACCTTGTTACATGCCTTACAGATAATAACTTTATTTGGTTTTCATATACCATACTTTTTCAATTATCTGTTTACGAGCAAATGGAGATGTCACTTCCGGTTTATCATTGTGTACCCAACTGTAAAGACTCAGTTTCCTCACAATTTCAAAACATTAAATTGAATATCATGGTATCGTAGAAAGATAAACATTGATTAAATGTGAATTTGTGTATTTTGACAATAAATGTGTATTTTTTTCATGGACATAAGTTTTTTTAAGTGAATGGTAATTTGATTTAAAGCAGTGTCTTAAATGTTCATTAAAATAACGTAATTAAGAATGCTGTGTAAACTAAAGCGTTTTATATGTGATTCTGAATGTTTAGAGTTATTTAATTTTCACAGTTTGATGTTTAAAGATCTGTAAATATTTTCTACAATCATTTCGAAACGCTTTCTCACCGTTCTAAGTAATTTTGTATTAGTTTTAATTGTTTTTGTTCAATTTTCCATTATTGCAGTCATTTTCAGCTCTCGAGAAGTACTGTCGGCGTCTTTAATGTTGTCGTGAATATTCTGTACCACCTGTCTAAGCTCCCGAGATTGCGGGCAGGCAGGTTGGCTCGGAGTGGTGCTAACAGCACATTACGTAATGTGCTTAAAAACCTTTGAACGAGCGAAGTTGCATTTGCGAGAACGCGGATTCGAATCTCCGTCCGGCCATCTAGATTTGGATTTTCCATTGTTTCTCCAAATCTCTCCAGGTGACTGCTGGGATGGTTCCTTTGAAAGTCCAGTACCGAATTCCTTCCCGTTCCTTGTCTCAGTCCTTTCCCACCTATAATGCTCTAATAACCTGGCTGTGGACGAGAAGTAAAGCCAAAAATCTTTGGATGAAGTCTAATGTTTGTTCGTGCATGTTTTCGTGAGTATTTCGGCGAAATAAAACGTCAAGTAAAACGTATATTGATGGTGTTGTTATTATATATCATAGAGATGTAATAGAAGTATCATACTTTGGTGAAATCTGTAATTTAATTTGTGACCCGACAAAAATCTGTAAATCTATGGACTAATTAATTAATTGCACTCATTCAATGAAGGAAGTTCGGAGTACTTTATCACTACCACTCCTAAAAGTTTGTACATGCATTCGAAACGCCCTCTCTAATATTTTCTCCGCGCCGTTATACAAGCAGAAAGTAATAACGCTTGGGCGGTGACGTGTTTTTTAAAATCCTTGATGTCAGAGACCACCCCTTGCACTGCCAATCAGGCTTCCGCCGTCGTTTTACGTTGTGAAAGTTATTACGTCCTAAACGCCGCAAAGTGTTGACGCGCCAACACGATAGGCCGGCTCCGGATTTTCCAAAAACACCAGCACACGAGAGAATGGGCCGGGGTAATTCAGCACGTGCGGGGATCATCCCCCTGTTATTGGGTCACCGACCAGCTGAAAGCGGGCCCGGCTTACAGGCCGCCCTGTACGTGGCCGCGGATCAGCGCCCACAAAAGCCGAGATGTGCGCCGTAATGCCGTCATCTACTTGTTCCGCCGAACCCCATAAGCCAACCTCCCCAGCTCGCCCACGCCCCTCCGACGGGCGCGCACGTTCAGCTATGCAAATGCCAAGCCGGGGTCGCTGAGTGACGCAACGCGAGTAATTGCGGCCTTGGGGGTGGTGGTGGGGGGCGTGCCCTCTTCTGAGTCACCACCCCACACCAGAGGGTGGTTGGGGGTATTATCATACGGGTGCACCCGCCGATAGCAAACACAGGGGCCCCAGCTCGTCCCGTTATTAAAATTACACAGGACCCAGAACGCTACCGTGTGGCGATATGTATAGATTGTTTCAGATCGCTAGAAGACGGTGTGTTCCCAGGCTCTTTTTGTTCACTCTGGCGTTATAATGAAAATACGTGTCGAACAGGTGCTTTTTACGGCGTAGGTGGCCAGTAAGGACGTGCAGAATACTAGCAATAAATAAACATACATCCAATAAGAGTTGGACTATGTTATAAAATTTTATATCTTCACCAAGAGAACTTCTATATTTTTGCATCGGATGAAAGTGTTACGAAAATATTAAATATTCCACAAATAATTTCTGTTACAAAAACTTAAGCAATTAAGGCCAATTTTATTTAACTAGCCCCTAAGGCCGTCAAAAATGACGTGTTAAAGAAATGTTCTGGCAATTTATTGTAAATTACTAAACAAATAGAATTGTTGTTATGTAAGGCCCATATCCTTATTTTGAAATTTGTACATATTTCGGTTGTAGCTTACACAGCGATATAGATGGAACTTCTACTGACTTAATGATGTCAGAATTGGGGAAACGTTGAAATTAAAAATAAATTAGGAATCCGAAAACCTTATGCTATAGAGCGTGATATTAGTTTTATTCCTGGTCCAGGTATCATTCAGCACGATAATTACAGAATTACTTCTATCCGTATGAAATAATAACTTCAGTAACTCGGTCCTTACTAAACTAAATTCATTGTGAATTATTCTGTAAAAAATTGTGTCAGTTGTCATCCTGCAGCTGTCTCCATTTCGACATAACTTCTACAAATATTACTGCTCAAAATTCATAGCATCTATTACCCGTGTACAAATACAGGGTGTCCAGAAAAGGACTCCCTGATTTCAAAATTAAATATCTCGAAAACAAAGATCGATAGAGGAATGCAGTAAACGGTATGTTTATCGTGACAGCTGTAAGAAGTGTATACAGCAGTCTGAAATAATAGTTACAAAAGCTGCTAACAGATGGCGCTGTAATCGCCATACGTAATGCCTAAATAGTGATCCGAAGCTCAGGGCGATCAGTTCCACCATTGAAACGTGCCAATGGTGAACATTTTGAAAACATTGTGATGTGATTGTTTGCAAAGATTGTTTTCATACGATTATTTCACTTATGTATGCTGATATGAGCGTACAGCGCCATCTGTTAGCAGCTTTTGTAACTATTATTTCACACTGCTGTATACACTTCTTACAGCTGTCACAATAAACATACCGTTTACTGCATTCCTCTATCGATCTTTGTTTTCGAGATATTTAATTTTGAAATCAGGGAGTCCTTTTCTGGACACCCTGTACATTCACTGTATTGTGATCTAAATTTGACCAAATGGAAATATTTACAGGTGTTTGGTACAGTGACATCAAGAATAAAAGTAAGTAATAATTAATTTATTAAATTTAAAGGCAAGGCATACTTTTATTTCAGTGTTTCGGCAAATCATTTCTTTGAGTATACTGTAACTGTGACTTAAAATATTTACGTCTGATATAAATATCTTGTAAGATCGTCAAAAATGAGGTGCAGAACGCAACGAAGTAGCAATCTGTTTCTTCGCTAAGTATAATTTTCATCAAATAATTGAAAAACTTCAAATGTATATATTTCTTAGCTCACTGTAACAACAGTGACTTTGTACAGAGAGTATAAGAAAAATCTACATAGAACGAATTTTAGTTAAGAAAAGCAGCTAATAATTAATATGTAGATTTTTACGAAATATACTTTTACTTTAGTGTGCTGGCAGCTTATTTACTCGTGATGTTCAGAAAAATAGAACTGTTATTAAATAACGCGCATAGCCTCCAACATTCCGGTCGTTGTTGGTTGGGCAGCAGAGACGGGAAGCGTGACGTCAGAGTGTGACATAATGACCAAAATTGGCATTGTAGATAATTATCCATCTAAATCGTATTTATTGTGTAGGTGGTTCATAGTGTTTACTTGTGATAATGTCTCACAAATTTCAAGATAAAATGTTTGCTCATTATATACGCGTATGCTCCTACCGTAGTTTACAGAATAATTGTTCCTTACTCGTGAGGTAGTCAACTAATATAATTTGTCTGAGGTTGGAAACACGGACAACTGAATCAACTGATCCCTATCAGTAAATTAATTGACCAATACAGCCTAAAGACTGGGAGCTTCCTCGCACCAAAAACAAACCGATGAGATGTGAGTGTGTTTTCTGTTTTATTTATTATTACTATTAATATATTTGTTTTACGTCTGCCAAAACTAAGTGTTCTAATGAGGCTTTTGATATATCTGAAATTGTGAAATTATGGTCTCGGGATTGCGGAAACATTAATGAAACGTTAAATTTTCTTCATTTAAAACAAGAACTGTCATCTATAACCTTTATTGCCCAATTGAAAATTCATGGAAATAGATTTCAAGAACAATAAACAATCTGTAGTTATGCTCATTTGTCACAGTCATATAGCACACTGTCCCAGGCTGGTTACTAGGCAAAATGCTCATTACTGACGAGTGGAAGTGATGGCAGGAGGCCTTTATCCGTAGCTCTGGAAACCAGTTGTAGAAGAATGGCACCTTTGTGTGAATCCAGGCATCCAAGTGTTGTCGCATTTCAAACGGCCTCAGATGTTTTCCATCGTCGCGTCGCTTGGGGGCAGAAGTGGGTTTGCTTCACACCACACAGTGCGCATAGAATCAGCAGCCACGACCATCAGCTGAATTCTCAAAGCGAATCAATTCCGGTTCGTAGTATGTAGGAATTATTTCGCATCTTCCCCACTTCTTATTCCTCTACTATGATTTGCAGTTGTAGAGGAGGCCTATAATCTCAGGAACCGCAATGCCATATTTATGCCGTCCGCGAAGTAATTTCTCGACGAAGCACTCCGTGTCTACGAATAAATAGTTTTTTACTTTAGTATCTCGTGGTTCAAACCTGGAGAACAACTGGCTCAGCGGTTGGTGTATTCACTATCACCCTCCACGCTACACAATACAACGCTTGTTCCTATGTTTGGTAAATACAGGCAAGCTGGCACGGTTCCTACGTAGAGATTATTCAATTGCACCTGCTATATTAATGTAGGCCCAATATGAGTCACTACAAGTGATAGGTTACTCCATTTGAAATATCATGATTTAACCAACTTTCACGATATATAAAATCAGTTTAAAAATACTGTAATAGTCTCTTTGGTGGTGGCTGTACTTTAAACTTGTTAGGCGCACTGTATTGCGTCAGCAATAAAAACTACTTGATCTTATTCTATCAACATACTAACAGCCCCGCACATGACACGTCTCAGGGGTTTACAAATGATACTAAAAATTGGTTAGCAAAAGGTACTGAATTTATTTAACAAACTAAATTATCATAGTTATAACACAAAATTTGACATGTAAACAGTCTTGCAAATTGTTAGTTTTTAGGCTCTTTCCAAAAAGTGTCTAGCTACTCAGGGTAGCTGCTGAGGGGTATTTTCGGACCCTGATATGTTGCAACCTGCCGCACTGTTAGTGTCACATTACCGTGTTCACACACTGCTGTAGACACTGCCGGTGACAGGAAGCGCACCTCAGACCCTCAGAGGACAGGCCGTCCTCTCACATCGACACACAGTCAAGAAGTGACTCTTCTCCACTGCCAGCCTCGGGGCAGCATTCACGAAACAAAGTAAAAGGAAATATCCCGGTGGTGTGTCATAGGCTGGCTGTCTCCCTGTTGTCCTTGGAAAGCCGCGTTGCTTGTAACTCCTCACACTACGTCCCAAAGCTTTTGCCACCGCGGTTGGACCTTCTCGCTGCTTCATTCAACAGCGCAGCGGGTGGCTTGACGAACCGCCTAGCGGCTGCAGTTCCCAGAAAAACAGCTATCCCTCAATCGTCCCATACTGCCTCGCTTTGGGATCGCGACTCATTGCAATACATTAAACGACTAAACATAAGTTTAAAATTTCCTTTCTCACCCGTTCTACCGTGAATATGTCATGAACTTGCACCTCTCCCACAATTCGACAACTTTTTTGACACTGTAAGGACTTAGAGCTTCTACCGTCTCAGCAAGTGATTTCTCTGTATTCCATATACTGCACGAGCAATGACAATTGTAATATTAATGCTTTCGCTAGCAATAACATATTTGCGTGATCGTACATTTCGAAGTGTTCCCATTTGCGGGCTTTTTAACACTCTTCCTAAGAACGAATATGCTATTCGCCCATCTCAGTATTGTTAAACACTTCGTTAGAAAGAGACACATTGGTTCTACATTCAATTCCATCCTATTATCAATCAAGCAGTTGACCCAGGAGAGGTTACATTGAATGGTATCTCTCCTAAAAATTAGTTCAAATTCTCTGGTCGATCTTATCTGCGAGAGAGTAATAGTCAAATTTGCTAACAGTTGAGATCAAACAAAACCACTGTCCAGTATTCCAACAAATGGTCCATGAAACCTGTCTTTATTTTCCGGACAACGAAAATCAACTAATACTTAGTGACGAAAGTACGATGTCTGCTAAAAAGTTTTAACTCTACTAAAAAGCCTTGTGATCTCGTCTTACTGTTTAGTTATAACTTTGAAGTTTCTAGGTGAGCGAGGCTATGATTTTACAACTGATAATTGAAGTACAGAGGTAGTCAAAATGATTGCACTGATTTCAGAAAAATTACTACATATTTATTATTTGACATATACTACAAGATTACATAGATATATAAACAAACTTGAATAATTGGCTGATGGCACTTCTGGAAGCTTACAGTGAAGATTTCATTTTCCAGCAGGACGGTGCTCCACCCCATTTTTCTCCAGTTGTCCGTAATTTCCTAAACACCAAAATTGTAAACAGATGGATTGGTCGTGCTGGGGATGCTGATCGTCAGCTGATGTCATGGCCTTCTCGTTCCCCCCCCCCCCCCCGACCTAACCCCCTGCGACTTCTTTGTTTGGGGTTTCGTAAAAGACACAGTATTCATGCCACCAGTACCAGTTGATCAGCCAGACCTGCAGTTTCACATCACCAATGCATTTGCTATCATTGACAGAAACATGTTGCATCGGGTATGGCAAGAACTCGATTATAGAGTCACTAAAGATGCACATGTTGAGCATCTGTATACACTAAAAAATAAATTTAAAAAAACGCTCACAGTTTGTTTATATATCTGTGTAATCTTGTAAGTATCTGTCAAATAATAAATATGTAGTAATTTTCTGAAATCACTGCAATCATTTTGACTAGCCCTGTATATGTAGAATATGATTGGAAAAATTTTAAAGTTTATATACGTGAGTGTTGAAGTGGTATGCACTTGTGTCTTATGAAAGGATTAGGGTTTGAAAAGATAAAATACGCCATTGATGATCAGTCCTTTCTTGGAACAAACAAACACAAGTACGACTCACTAAGTATTTTACGACTAATATCTGGATTAGGTTCTTGGAATACCGGAACTAGTTTTAGAAATTATATCGACGTGGTGTGAGAAAGACAAAATCAGTTGCAACTGTGTCAGAAAAAAATATTTTCTGACCTTTTTGTCAACGGTTTGTGTATCCTGAATTAATTATTCATAAATTTAATTCGTTAAATAATAAGACATAACTAGGTGTATCTGTTTTTAAAATAATAGAAATAAGGCACCAGATTAGATTGAAGGTGCTACTGTGATCGTACATAATTATTCATTCATTTTGTAAACGAAATAAGTTTCGCCTCATATTTTGCAATGTAAATTTTATTACCGATATATCTTTAATATTTAAAGCGATACTAAGCAGCTTTCGAAGTGTCTGATGTAAGCAGCTACTATTCGTCGAGAAGAGAGGATGGTTTCAGCGTTGAGGTTACATTCCCAACATCTTCCCCGGTCTTCTACAGTTGTTCATATTTCTCACGTTTCCAACTCCTCTCCCACACTGCCACCTTCCAACACAAACTTGTTTCTCCCCTCGACCTCATTTCATTTTTTTCCAGCAAGACAACACCACTTGAATCTGCGCGTGCAGCTTTCTCTACTTCTAACAGTCGAGATGTGAAACTAAGCAAACTTCAGGAACAGGGCACGCGAAACAAGTTGCCCCCGCCTTTAGGCTATACTGCGCATCTCAGGTGTGCGAGGATGAACAGCTTGCTATCTTCTAAATAACAGTTAAAAGCAGAATTACCGTACGCTGCTTGTTGAGTCAAGAAAGATGCTAAATTGTCACAGTACGAAATAAAAAACACCACAAAACATTTTTGTGCCCATTGTCTTTGATAACAATATCTTGCTACCAGTTAATTAAACTACTTTTTTTGCTTTACTCATGGCTTTACATCACGTCGACATCTAGGTCATTAGAGTCGGGATGGGACGGACGACAAAGAACGGGAGAGAATTTGGCCTTGGCATTTTGAAGGAAGCATACCGGCATTCACCTGGAATTATTTAGGGAAACTATGGAAAACCAAAATCTGGAGGCCCAGACGGGGATTCGAACCGACCTCCTTCCGAATGCGAGGCCAGAGCGTTAACCTTTCACCCGCCACGCTCGGTAATTAAAATACTGCCAACATTGAACAAAATGTAATTGATAATTCATAAACTTCAAACGATTTAAGCTGGAAAGTAAGTGAAATAAATTGTTGCTATTCTACTCTATTTGTAAAGGAACTGCCCATGCGCACTGTGACTTGGATGATGGATAATATTTGCTAAACTGGAAATCAAAACGTTTTCCAGAGGTTAGCTTTCGTTGTTTCTCATGGCCATAATTTCATTAAATGCTTATCATCAGGTTCTGACAATCCTGTCCGGTTTGATCCAATAGCTCCCTTTACACAAAGGCAATACTGCTAGATTAGACAAGATATTGCCGATATTAAAAGAAAAATTACGCCATTCGTCAGACTATCGCATAGAAAAGCACCTGAACAAAACTATATCTTGCACTAAATATGTTCTACCTTTCTTGTGAACCACTGAGAGTACAGTCGATATTCAGTTGAATTATGGAAGCAAGAAGAAATGGTCGGTTTAAGCACATTTTATTTTTTGTCTTGTATCTTGTACCAGGCATTGATACCTTGAATCATACAACTTATATTTTGCACCTAGTACCATACATCTTCAAATTTTGTAACCAATACCTAGCAAAGTAATAATAATAATAATTTTAAAAAAAGCACGCGCTCGAAACCGACCTTCAATACACAGAGCCCATTAAAAGTTAGTGTTTCAAATCTCTTGCGGGTCACGTCCAATGTATTTGTAGTCGGTAAATCGTGTTGCACACAAGATTTATTCGATGACGATCGACGGAAAGTACTTCGTACCTTTAAAAATCTAGACGACCAAAGGAATCAAGCTTACAGTTTTTATGTGTTGTTGAGAGTGAAAGCCACTAAAAGTTCAGATATACGTATAGGAGAGTGGCGTCAAAAACATTTACAACGCACACTTATCAATCTGAATCTGCGGTCTGAAGAATCCTGAATCGCGTAGGTTTGTACCGTTTAGTGATTGAACTTTCAAGATACGAAATCATCATCATCATCCTCAACAGTTTCCAGTAGCTGGCAGGGTCTGCTTCATGCACATGCCTCTCCATTTCCTTCTTTCTTCGCACCATCTCTCTGTCACCACCTTGTTCCAGTCCTCTCCTCTATTCCATACACACTCATTCTCTCCTTTCAGCCATCCATCTCTTGGTCTTCCTCTGGGTCGTTTACCATGCATCTTAATTTCGTGGATTTTTCTTGGGATTCTCTGAACCTCCAATCCCTTTACATGTTCATACCATCTCAATCTGGTCCTCTCTACCCTTTCTTGTAAGGGTTACTCCTTTATGGTGCATCTAATCACTTCATTTCTTATCCTGTCCATTTTAGTAACTCCAATTCTACCTCCTAAAAACTTCATTTCGCTTGCTTGTACCCTGCTGATGTCCCGCTTCTTCATTGTCCATGTTTCGGCAGCATATGTCAAGATAGACACAAGGCACATTACTATCTTGCTTCTCTGTGGCACATCTTTATTCCATATCAGGCTTCTAATGTTTCTTAGAAACGCCTTTGCTTGTCTTCCTCTTTCACTTATCTCGCCATCATTTCCTCCACATTCCTCTAATACACTCTCCAAGTACTTGAACCAGCTTACCTTCTTTAGTTGATCATCTGCCATCACCATTCCCCGGGTTATCCTGTTCTTCTTTCTGGTTGTTACCATGTACTGACATTTTTTTACATTAAATTTCAGGCCATATTCCTCCACACTGTCTGACCATACATCCAACTGCCACCGCACTTCCTCTTCACCACTTTCCCAGATCATCAGATCGTCCGCAAAAGCCATGGCCTTGAAGATACGAAATGTACATTAAAATTTGTTACGTATTCGAAGCAACAGTTCTCGTTATTAACTGAAATTATCCGATGAACTTAAGTAGTAGTAAGTATAGTGTATTATTCGCGTGCTGAAATTAGTATCGGAGTCGTCCGGACTAAAATATAGAAAAAGAATCAGCAACTTTAAATCTTAATACCTGTTTAGTACATGACAAGCAGGCTAGCTAACACATATACATCCAAATTGTTGATTTACATATTTCTCCTCCTATCCAATCTCAGTTTTCAAGATTTTATTTTATCTGCAGTTTAAGTATGAGACACAAATTGTAGGTTATAAATAATATTTTAATAACTTCTACCGATGAAAAGATGTGTCTTTGGAAAAAATGCATATTTTTCACGTAATATTTTCATGAAAACATTACTGGAACAGTCAGACGCTGTAATAGTTGTCATACTCTAACATGAAACTTATTCGTACGATATGAGAAAGACAATAAATTGCTTATAAATAAATTTTAGAAATAAATAGAACCTTTGTTTGATTAATATGCATTTAAAAAACTGCAGATGTGACGTCATGGCAATAAAATGGATGACAAGTACCTCGAAACGTAAATATTCGTAATTAATAACTGCAGGAAATGTTACGCGAAAGCATAAACAATAATTATTGGAAGTAATTATGCCCCTGCACGTTGTCAAATGGTATATAGTTATGGAAACATTCTGCGTTGGCGGTGGGTAATAAGAGGCCAGTGAAATATTTATCATTTATGATTACAGCGGTTCGTGTATCGGGGAGCGATAGTCCTGTTAATTATAGTCGGCCATTTCGTAGCTCGTTGAGAACAGGCCCTGTTATAAAGCCAGTTAATTTGCTCTTAGAATGGCCAAGTTACGTAAAATGTTCGGATACAAGCCAGCCAGTTTGATAAACGGCATTCCGTGCAGAGTCTGAAAACAGTAAAAACACTTGTGAAGTTAATCGGTGGATCATAGTAGTATTATTAAATTTTAAGCATAGCTTCTTAAGAAACAGTAAGTTTTTCGATCATAAATACATTTATTTCTTAATTTCACTGAAACAAAAAGAAATTTTCTTTTGATAAATTTAAATTGTGACGGTTGAATGTAAATTATGCGGCACAAATATACTATTTACTAAACGGTGCTAAAGAGACCATAAATTAAGATGATGGCTCGTGCAGTTACTCATTTCAGAAATAATTATTATTATTATATTCGCCAGTTAGACCACGACGAAACATTTTATTTTTCGGTAGCTCAGATCTATAGCAGCTTTTTAGTAGCTACGCTTGTCCGAAACATTTTGCCGTCAATCATATTGTTATTTTAGTCACACATTTTCGTGCAGACAGTTAGCTTGTGGAAGAAAGCAGAGTATCATTGAATCCTACGTTTTTCCGTAGATATAAATAAGAAGTCAAACAAAAGTTAAAACTAATTTCTTATCTTCCTTCATTTAATAAAGGTGTTGCCACATAGAAACAAGAAGAGGACGAATTTATGCATTGCGTGTGAGGATATAATCATCTAACATAATAATTTAGTCTTGGAATATTTGATATTAAACCCACTAAGGTTGATTTTACCAACTGCACCTACGGTTTTTTTTTTTTTTTTTAACTGCTTTACATCTCTCAACAGCGAGGTCTTTAGAGACGGGAAAGGATGGGGGCAAGGAATGGAAAGGAATTCGGCTATGGCCTTTCCAGGAAGCATCCCGGCATTTGCCTGGAGTGATTTGGGAAACCATGGAAAACCCAAATCTGGATGCCCGGACGGGGATTCGAACCGCCGTCCTCCCGAATGCGAGGCCAGAACGCTATCCGTTACACCACCACGCTCGGTGACCCTTCGTATATTATCAGTATGTACAATAGCATTACATTATTGGACAGATTTCTAGCACACTTTCAGTTATATCACAGTGCATTACAGTATTTTTTCATTGAACTAAAATTGGCCGTAAAGTAATTAGATAAAGGATGATTAGCAAGAACAGATCTGTTGAAATTATTTAACTGGAAATTTAAGCAAAAATAGAAACATGATTTCTGGGACTAGAGCTGAAAATTCCTACAGTAATATTAATGACTAGATGGTTATTAATGAAATTCATTTTTCTAATAACTTCGTATCGCTGACGCTGATTAATAACATTGTTCAACAAATTGCAAGGTCACAGAAACGTTTTTCAAAATATGGAGGCGTTCTTTATGTATTTGGACCTTCAGAATTCACCCTTAGCTCTGCACAAATCTCATACATTTGCAATTAATGATATAACGACATTATCATATACACGAAAACACCATATGAAGCGTCCCTAGCGGCAGCTGTGACCTTGCAAATGGCGCTCCCCGTCCTTCACTGTGTTGTGTTTGTACGTGTTAGAGTATATTGTCTACCCGATACTACGTAAACTCTCCTAACAGTTTTTGCTATATTTGTGGTGAAGTTATGGTGAAAGGAGACCAAAGAAACATTAGTGCTTTCATGAGAAAGGTGTACCAAACCTATTTCGGAGTGAAACTAGGCGACATCAATATACTGTGGGATCCACAGGTCGTGTGTGTTGTGTGTGTGTAGATTTACGACTAAGGGCTACTGGAAAGAAGAAGTCACTACGATTTGGCATCCCTATGGTCTAGCTAGAGCAACAGAATCGTACCGACGCCTGTTGCTTCTGCTCTTGTAAGGTAACTGGTTTCAACAAGAGAAACAAGAATACTATTGAGTACCCGGACAACATTCGCCCAGCAACTCACCCTGCTCCACATGGGCCATATATACCTACACCACAGCATCCGCACACAATAGATACGGACGACAGGGATGACATATATACTGTGCAAGAGACAGCTGATACTGAGTTTGAAGTACGCACAGATGTGGGCACTCTCCTGTTCACTCAGCCAGATCTAAATGATTTAATCCGTGATCTGCGACTGATAAAGGATAAAACAGAGCTCACAGGATCAAGACAACGTGAAATACATTTTTTTTAGCACCTGGTACGTCCCTTACATTTTACTTGAGGATTCCATCAGGATATCAAGGACTTGAAGCGACAATACAAGAGAATTTGGGATGTTCTGATGATGGGCGACTACTGCTGGATGCTTCACTGTGAGCATATGCCCCGTAAGTGGAAAAGCAGGGGCCATACCATGACAACTAAGAAAGCACGTAATGAATGAGGTTAAAGCATGTTTTGTATCATATTCTCTGTATGCAACTGTTTACAGTGTATATTTCATATTGTTGCTGTTTTAAACTTGTATTTTACTTCAGCATGATTCGTGTGCTGTATATATATGTACTACTTCAATATGTGATATTAATATTGGTAAACTATACCATTGGTGCCTTAACTGTAGGTGATGCGATGTTTTGAGTATCATTTTCAAATTAAGGAGGCGGAATACATAAATAACACTTACTTTTACAAAAAAAAAAGTTTTTCCACTGTTGCATAGTGTAATAGTAATTTGAAAGTCTTGTTGGTTGTAGGTTGGTAACAAATCGGTAGTATTTTTGTTTTTGAGATTAAGACTTCAACAAAAAGGTTTACTTAAACTATATAAAAATGCAAAATAGACACATTGTAACTAGATACCAAATCGCTGATATCGGACTGATGCCTGCAGGTGATTATTTAATTTTCGTGTCGTTAACAATAAACCATGCTGGAGATTAATAAGTTTTTATTATTCTTAAAAACCACATATTGTCGACAGTAGTACCCCTGATCTAGTTTGTCAAGTAGTTGTTACTTCGCTTTCCCTCTTAAATTTGTTTTTGATCCCTGTCAAAGTTGGCTATTAGCTTTTATTATTTGTATTTTTGCTTCTGCCTCATGGAAAGTTTGATATAGTTCTCTTTTGTTGCGGCAATTTCTCTGTTTTACTTTCTGTGTCCTTAGTTGTTGTTTTCAAGAACATCAATCATCTTTTCTTCAAATACGCAGATCAACTAACATTAGTTGTTGTGACACAATATATGTATTTTGATGTCCTGGCCTGAAGAGGAAATATCTTAAAGTTAATGCAAATAAATCTAATGTTGATATTTTAAAAAAAAAATAATCCAAAAAAAGGCGCGCATACTACACAACTCCAGTTCAGAAAGCATTGGAAACGAATCACATCAACTTCACATATGAAGAGACCAAATTCCTCTGAATTTTTTTTACAGGAAATAAAACAAAACACTGGAAGTTTTCTTCGAATACAGAATTTCTTTGAAATTTTGCAGCTAACACGGCGAAAACCTATAAACAACCGTCCTGTAACAGGAGAAGTGACATTGTTTCACAAGGGGACAATAGTTTACTTCCGAGAAACGTTTCTTTAATGATTACATTTCCAACTGAAATATGTTAAGCAAATAAAAACTGTAAGTAAATTCGAAGCAACTATTGTTAGTAAATTATAGCAGATTTACAGAAAAGTATTAATTTCTATTGATAAATACCTACACCAATTGTTTTAGGACATCACAGTTGATCACGTGAATCGAAAGGCGTATGCCAAAACAAAGTACTGTCGAAATTATAACAAGAGATTGCATCATGAGATTCATTGGTTTGAAGACTGAATTTTTCACCAGTAAATTGCAGTTAATTAACATAACATTAACAAAGAGATTAAATGTTATCCTAATCCATTCATTTGAGAATAAAATGGGGAGAGAGCTTAAATAATTAAATAAAAAATAATTCT
This sequence comes from Vandiemenella viatica, assembly GCA_031002005.1. Taxonomy (NCBI): domain Eukaryota; kingdom Metazoa; phylum Arthropoda; class Insecta; order Orthoptera; family Morabidae; genus Vandiemenella; species Vandiemenella viatica. The sequence goes on along the minus strand of JARYHS010009186.1, from coordinate 211,277,530 downwards.
TCTGTTAAAATTTGTTTGTTTAGTAGATTAAAATAAGATTAATTTGGTTACAAATGGGGTTAAATAAAGAATTGTGGTATCTTCAGTGTTATTTGAGTTATATTTGTTTCTGTACAAAACAGGTAATACAAATAATTTTGAAGATCTTTTTCGATGTATTTAATAAACTTATTCTAGTCAAATAAACCGGAACAATAATTTTGTGAAGATTATCAAGAATTCAAAATCATTTAATCCTTGATTGCACGAAGCTACGGTTTGCTTGTTCGAATGTTGAAATGAGATGCATCAAATCAAAAATACTTCCAGTTAATGCTGTTGAACTGAACTGTGGTGCCAGAATCAGATTGTGTTAAATCAATTCACAGACTATATTGGGAGTTAAACTGTTGGCTTATGTGAAATGGACTTTGATCTATGTGGTGATATTACTGGAAACTAGAGAACATAATCAGCTCTATCACACACAGAACCTTTACTGGCAATAAACATCACAAAAGAATTTGAATAAAATCGTAATTTGTAACTCGTTTGAGCTTTTCTGCCTGTCGTATTTGAAGATATGTTCTTCAACTGGCAGCTTTATTAATAGTTATGATGATTAACGCTTGTGTTAATAAATCTGCATGTGGTAACAAACAGCGCAGATTCAGAACCGTGTGAATATTTTCGCTGTAACAGCGATTTAGAGATGGGAGGACGCGATAGTGTTTATTTGAAACGGCGTTTTGTTTTTATTTCGTGATGGGCTCCGAACGGCGCTTTCAAACGCCGGTGCAAGCAAATTGTGTAATGGTTTTGCGCCGGTGTATTTTTTACGTGATGGGATTTAGTGTTTAACACGATAGTGCAATTAGTGGGCCACTAAATCGGCTTACGCCAGCAGAATCGCCATCACGTGCAAAATGCAACTTGACTCTGCCGCTCACCATTCACCGTCGAATTTCATTAGCGCCTCTGGCGGACAAGTGAGCCAACTGGTTGACGGATCATAAGTCCGAAATTGGCGCAGGATTACTGTTAATGATCTCGTACGATCAATAAACGCTGCTCCCCGTAAACTTCAGTTCCTGTCCTAGTATTGGCAGTGATTCTGTGTTTCATGTGTAAATGTCCATAAGCAGTGAGACGAATGTTGAATTCAGATCCTGTAGGTAGACTATTAAACACCATTGGATTCGCCGAGCACACTTCATTTTAATTTCATTTAATAATTTAAAACATATAAAATAAAACATTCATCTACCCACCAGAGTGGCTGCGTTTTATGGCGCCTTCACACTGGATGTGGAAGATACAATGAACCCCCACGTAGCGGCCATCTTGATTGCGGCTTTTAAACGATTTTCACTTAGGCGAATTTTGGTACGGTTCCCAATCTCCGCCTTAGAAATTACACATTTTACAAACAAAAATACCTTATTTTAGAGAACATACTCTGAACATTATGACCACCTACCTAATAGCCGGTACGTCCGCCTTTGGCACGGATAACAGAGGCAACACGTATTGGTATGTAAACAATGAGGCCTTGGTAGGTCGCTGGAGGGAGTTAGCACCACATCTGCACACACAAGTCATCTAATTCCCGTAAATTCCGGGGAGGGTTGGCGATGAGCTCTGACGCCACATTCAATCATATCCAAGATGTGTTAGAACGGGTTCAGATCTGTCCGAGTTGGGGGGCCAGCACATCAATTAAAACTCGCCACTGTGTTCCTCGAACCGCCCCAACACACTCCTGGCGTTGTGATATGGCGCTTAATCTTGTTGAAAAATGTTACTTTCATTGGGAAACATGGTCGTCATGAAGGGGTGTACGTGGTCTACAACCAGTGTACGATACTCATTGGCCATCATGATGCCTTGCACGAGCTCCACAGGACCCATGGTTGCCCACGTGAATGTTCTCCAGAGGATAATTGAGCCGTCCCGCAATACATGTGTTAAGAAGGTTTTCCCGAGGAAAACGACGGATTCGCACCCTCCCATCGGCATGATGAAGAATCCATAGGGAATCACCAGACCATTCAACACTCTGCCACTGCGTCAACGTCCAGTGATGATGGTCACGTGCCCATTTCAGTCGTAGCTGCAGATGTCGTGGTGTTAACGTTAGCACATGCATGGGTCGTCGGCTGTGGAGGCCCATCGTTTGGAGCACTGTGTGTTCAGACACTTGTGCTCTGCCAAACATTAAAGTCTAATGTTAGTTCCACCACAGTTGCGCCTATATGGAGCGTCCATAAACTACGTTGCTTGGTCTACGGGGATAGGGGGGCGGGGGTTGCTGGAAAGCTACGCTGGACTACGTGTGGTGGAGAGGGGATGTTTCCGAGCAAGCCCACGTACCTTTTCATTCATAGTATTTGTCACAGTTAAAATGAGCTACAGAACACTCAACAGCATGTAAATATTTATTTCTGTCACTTAATTATCTACGTATGTAATTTACGATAGTTTGACAGAAGAAAACAGTATAAAATATCTTCTGAAATCAATAGGGAAAAAAGCTACGTGCTACGCGGAAGGAGGGGGGGGGGGGTAGAGACAAAAGCCACGTGTCGGGCTACGTCGGGGGGAAGGGGGTTATGTGGGGGTTCACAAGAGGCCAAAATGGAGCAACGTGGTTTATGGAGATTTCAATTCAAAACAGAAATTAAGGTGAGGGCAGAAAGGAGGAGAGGGCTTAGGTTTTTCTAAATCAAACGTTAACAGTGTTTCTATATTTGTTTTAAGGTATACATGTGCAAAGTTCCATCGAAACAGGAAAATAAGGTAAAAATTGTGTTTGTATGATGAAAATAGGCAAAAAAAACCAAACCAACATTCTTCTTTATATATTAGAAACAAGTACAATCTATACTTTCAACTGCTGTCTACATCATACTTATAGCTACAAATGTACTGCTATTGCAACATGTTAGTGACGCAAACTCAAAAGGCGTCCAACGCGCAAATCAGCGAAACACGTCATAACATAGTGGTAACAGGAAGTCGTGAATTCATAGATTTACCCCGTCCAAACATCGCCTTATGCTTTGACTTCAATAAGCTGTTAAAACGTTACTAACATCCTTGGAGGCAGGCTGCCTTGTTGGAACCAACTTCTAGCCCGAACGAATGGAGGAAGAGGTTCCATGTCGGGGTCCCCTCCCCCTCTTTGCTCGTTCCTTGGTCAGCTCCACCAGGCGCCGCCCTACGGAAGAACTTGTTTCCTTCTCCCTGAGGAATCAATGTCCGATAATCAGTTCGCCGTCAGCGCTTTCTTGCGGCCGCGGCGACAACTTCTGTCTCTGAGCTCTGCGAGTCGACTTGGGTTCCGCCCAGTCCGTGTCCAGAGTGCTGCCTACCCATCTGGCGAAGTGCAGGTCCGTTCTCACCTCACACTCCCTCAGCCACAGCCCTTACTTCTAGACGTTTCTTTTCACAGCATCGTGTCTCTTGTAGTGAATGTAACATCTGGATCAGCAACTACTAAGATAAAAGGCGTAACTTGACTTTTATTTAATTTACTAGTCTCAAAGCCCGTTAAAACGAAAGTTGAATGGCGTGTTCTGCAAGTCATTTCTTGGCAGTTGCTAAACTATATAGAATTATTATTTAATAACGTGCATAAAGTTGGTAGTATCACCTCTGGCCTCAACGGAGGCCGGGAGTGTGACGTCACGGCGTTATGGACACGATGACCAAGCTTAGTATTGATGAGTCTGAAATCACAATAACATCAATGATGGAACACAACACAATGCCAAAACACAATTGGAACAGAAATATATGATTAAACCTTCATTTTACATGAAGACAGAGTTACAGTGACAAACAAAAGAAATGTTTACAATTTCTGATTAATAATAAGTTATGTGAGAGAGTATATGATGCAAATGTTAACAACTGCCACCACTGTTAACGTCATGTTCCGCTAATGCGTCAAACCTGATGCTTCAACTTCCAACTAACGTGCAACTGAAATTTAGATTTTCCATCAGAATATGTCACCCTGCGAACGCATGATTCGGAGCCATTGCAACAACGTGTTCCTGAAGCGTTAGCTAGTGATGGTATGTGTTGACCGTATGAGTGAATGATTTCTCATCTCAGAGATGATTTCTCTATCTTCCTTTCATACTACTTAATCAGCGTACTGGTGCGACGATTTTTCCCATTTATAGAACCAATGCCTCTTTAAGTGGGGAATTATGCGGTAGGCATAGTGCAGCGATGATATTTATGGAAAGTGACAGGTCACTGAGCTAGGGGCAACTATGCGGCTCGGTATTGATCTATTACATTAATACAGAGTTATGAAGTCGGTGTGGAATCAGGATATCAGAAAGACTTTCCATGAAAAGTTACTAGTACCGCTGTGGGTATAGGTACCGCTATATCCATTTCACTATCAAGTAAACTATTAAAGCGACGGTAACTATGTCACTACAGTGCAAGCACCACTACGTACGACATATAGGGGTAGGTTCCCAATAGTTACGTGCACAAAGTCAATACCAAAATATTATATGACTATTTTGTTGAGGTTCAAATTGATTCGCCCATCGGTTTAACTGTTGTTTCGTTTGCCATAGTATAAATCAAATTTAGTTCTGAGAAACTTGTAAATAAAGATACCCATGAGAACATCAAAGGAAAATGTTATTGACGTTTTCTTCCTAGTGCTTCGCATGACACTCGCAGACTTCCATCCAGGCTGAGATTTTTTAACTGCTTCTAACTCTCTTCCCTTAGAATTTCGAAAATATAAACAAATTTAAATACATATTTATATTCAATAACACTCGTTAAAGAATTTTTTCCATTCGAGTAAATTAAGCTCACACTAAGGTTAGTATTGTTTGTGAAACATGTATTTGTTATATTGAAGGTGGAGAATATCGGATTTCCTCATCCATAAGTAATATTTTATTCCTGGATGCTGAATACACATTCTTTGTGCCTGAGTTATTATTCGACTCGGCCATGTGTTCTACAAAGCTGTATTCCATTTAGAGCCTCTAGTTACACATTTCCACTTCACAAGTAAATCTTTTTTTTTTTTTTTTGCCTGGAGTGATTTGGGAAACCATGGAAAACCCAAATCTGGATGCCCGGACGGGGATACGAACCGTAGTCCTCCCGAATGCGAGGCCAGAACGCTAACCGTTACACCACCACTTTCGGTCACAAGTAATCGCAAACACGAAGTCTTACCTCATTTGCATTCGAGTTAAAGCCCTATAATATCTGCCTAGTCATGGAAAACAGAAGTTAAATTTAGTTTATGTGCCACACTAGTAATGCGTATGGTACTATTGGCCAGTATATCCCCGAAGTGTTCGGCCGCCGATTGACAGATTTTCGAGTTGCTGCGCATGCGTCTCTGTTGTGGCTACCCAAAACTAAATCTGTAATCCTACCGGGGTAAAGCAAGCAGACCTACAGTTTAATGCGGAATCGGAACCAAGGAATCGTTCTGGCGTATTTCACATAACACAGTAAGATGAGTCAGAGGTGAAAGTCGGGTTAAGGGACTTTGAAAATCCCCAACGAGTCTTGGATTCGAACATGGGACCATTCGGTCTCCAGTCAGAAGCCTTAACCACTGAGCCACCAAACCTCTAGTGTATATACTAAAAGACAAATTTTAATATGGAGACTCATTTGAGATATTCCAATAGTAAGTAAGTCTGATAAATTCTGATAAGTCTGATAAATTCAAATATATTTGCTTATTTTAATAACGTTATCTGGTGTTCTTGGAAATACTCGTAACCCGAATATATTAACACTAACTCAGTTTTGTACGTCATTCACATAGAATGTGATTCCCTCACAGCCATAATAAACTAACCGTGAACTCTATATAACCCAAAACCGCAACATCCCCTACACTACAACCACCAAGTTACCGAGAACGTCCAGTTAAATTAAAGTACTAATATGAATAATTTCTGCAACATATATTTTGGCAATATCTTTTGTCAGGATGGTTCCAAAATACACGTAGTAACTATGGACTGTTTACTTACCTCCGTTTGTGCTCTGAATTTCATGGCTGAATACCTGACAGAGATTTTTCATCAGTACCATCTATCTAGTTTTTAAAGTACTGTAGGTAATTATTTAATATCACCGTAATCTTGATTCATTCTACACTGGATGACTTGTATCAAATGTGCTAAGTTCGGAAAAGTTGTCTCAAATCGATAATATATCGGTGTATTTCTCATTTCACTTGTTGAATCACCTTAAAAAATATTCACAACTTCAGAATATTTTTAATAACTATAACATACTCACAGGATAGTATATGTGATTATAAATTTCTTAAAACAATATCACATACCTACTACAATTTTATATTGAAATTCATTCTCCATGGTGAATACTTCTGTAAATTCATCTTTACTGCCGTGATACACATTCATGACCTTACGAATAACATTAAGTATGATAGTGAAAAAACGTTGAATTGTTAAGAAGTTCTACTAACACTGATACTCGTAATAAACAGAACTTGCAAGAAAGGTTGAAAAAGTTTATGGTTTTTAGAGCAAAACTCAGTTTTACCCGCTGACATTTGAAACGTGTATAACAAAGTTGTATGTAACTTCATGTGCACCTGTTTAGCAGTAGCTGAAAATTCATTTAATGAGCTTTAATAATTTATAATTTAATAATTTGAAGATTTCATTAACATTTGAAGACCTCATTTACAAGATCACAAACCGTTCCACGTGTTAGGCTGTGCTCCTACATGGTACCTAAAGAACGTTTAATTGTTTTTGATACATTTTTCCGGACGAGAATTATTAAAATAAATGAAAATAGTGCAGGAAAAAAAAACTTATTTAGTGAACACCGGAAACAAAAGTGTAACAGCAGCAGGCAAGAGACATCCACAGAATGGACCTGTGGAAAGTTTACAATTATTTTAGGTTTAATACTAATGTCAGAATTATGAATGTATCACTAACATCAAGAGAGAAAAAATGTATATACATAATTATGTAGTCTTTCTCGGCGTTGAGAATATAAATATTGTTCTCGGGTGTCTGGCCGAGTTATAGGAGTGTTATAATTACACAATATTTCGGCGATCTCAATCGTTGGCGCTATCTTCTGGTGAAATGAGGTCAGGAACGTGCGAAGTCTAGGTCAGCAACTTCGCACGTTCACCAGAAGATATAAAATGTATATATTCTGAAGACTAAGTAGAACGTGTATAGAAAACGCAACTGGTGTTCTTTTTCTTTAAATCTGTTTTAGAACACTAGTGATATAATTTCAACATTTGGTAAAGCATATTCAAGTATTTATGACAGAAAACAGTAACAATCACTGTAAGTTGGAAGTAGCAAACCCACACGTTGGGAAACGTTGACATTTAATTCCTAATCTTTAATCTCTTATATAACTTTCACTTTGCATATCTCTTGTCAATAATTAAAAAAAAAGTTTCATTTTTTATATTTGGCTATTTAATATCTATTCAGTTTAAACTGCTCTCTGATTTACTTTTACATTATTTACGTTTTGTTACTAGCATCTTCTTTATAAAGTTAGAGTTCCAATTTTTTAAATTACTGGCATTTCCATTTTTTTAATTGTTGTTATGAACGGAGGATGAAAGTATAGGTATGTACTTCCCACCAGTTTCTGCTAGATTCCATTCAGTTCACTTTTTCCTTTTTTTATGAAATTAGTGAATGATTAAAACACATTCTGCAGTTATGATTTTTCAGCTTCTCTCATAATTACAGACAGAAACATCGTGACATTACTTTCTAGACTTCAAGCATCTGTTTTCCACATTCGTAATAAAGGGAAATCTACAGATTAAAGCTAGTTGCCCACGGCCCGTGGTTTTGTAGGCCCCCGCATGCAGCCGAACTATCCGGATCAGCACTCGCCGCAGGTTAACCCTCGCCACCTCACAGCCACCTTCCCCACCACTTTGCCTCGCGTCGTTCAGGCTACCCGGGAATTTGATCTCTGCCGACTGAGCGACGGATAGACGCGCGCCACCCACGACAGCACAGGAGGGACCCTTCCCACTGCCCGCTGTTGATTGCAGGATCGCCCTGACCTGCAAATACACGTGCCGTTGAAAGCCACCTTAATATAACGAAAATTTGAGCAAGTCAGGTGGTTTGATACATTCGTACCGGTTTATTAACCATTGTTATCCGAATTAAATGTACATAATATCTTGAACAGAGACTTGAAGCGATATATCTAAATGGGTTGAAAAATTTAAAGTAGGGCACTACCGATAATGAAACAAAAATATCTTTGTGTCGGTAATTTATCACTAACGTCTTAATTTAAAATACAGTACCGCAGTATAACTGAAGTTTAGCTTTATAAATGATTGGCTAGTACTATGAGTGTTAAGTTAGTATAATGAGTACGTACATAGTATATTAATTGTTAGTATTTTGTCGTCTTTCCTAACATGATGGGCGTTTTTACCACGCTCGACCTCTGATAGACTCTGGGCCAAGCGTGACGTGTTATGATATCACTATAAAACTGACGCCTCGCGTCCCGACGCCGGCCGACCGACACCTCTCTTCCCAGTAAGGTCTCAGAAGACGCAGCCCGCCAGCGAAGGCGCTATGGCGTCGTAAAACTTGCATTTTTATTACCATTATCCTCGCCGGCCCGCGCACCCTATCTAAAAGAGGTGAGCAGTAGCGGCGTCTGGGGAGGCTGTATTGATAACGAGTCGCTCCCCGGTGGCGGCGCCACCGTCACTGCTAACAAATGGCGCCGTAACGTCGGCCCCCTCCCCTGAGACGGACACGGGCTCTCCTACAGAGCAGGTCAGGTGTCTCACACCTCTCTGCTTTGTCATCGTTATCTCGGCCTTCCATCTGTCGGCACGTCCTAAAGCAACAGCCAGCTGTACACTAAGTCCCCTTAGCGTCTTTTGTCAAAGATTTAATCCTTTTACTCTCCTTTTTCAATATTTTAACTCATTCAATCAAGCCATCACTTCCTACATCCTCCAGCTAGTGTTAGAACCACGTAAGCAGGTGGTGTTTTTTTTTCTGTGCTTTACATGAACAAACCGTATCAAACCTAGGCGTTGCTACACGGATTGCTACAAGTATCTCCAGTATGTCTGAAATATCTTTTAACAAAATCGATTATTAATTTAACAAAGACCAACGATTCACTCTACCGTGTAGAATTACTATTATCTGCTAGTTTTAAATAATACTACTTTATAGTAATATATATTTCGGTTGGAGGAAAGAAAAATAACCATATTTTAATATAAGTGCATCGGAGATTAAAAATCAAGGAAAAAAGTATCAGAGAAAGCATACATTAGACTATGACAATCTTTAGAAAAAAGAAAACCAACGTTAGTTAAAAAAAAAAGGGTAATGTCGATTGGTTATTGTTAACAGCAAGGAAGTTGAACTCATGCGGGTGATTTGTAATATTGTAAATTAATTCAAATACTGAGCAGAAGCTAATTCAAGACATTGTGCATTTTTTTTAGATTTCCCGGTTGTGTATAAAAGCTGTTTGCATTCTCCAAGAGAAAAGATTAAACTTCGATAAATAGTCAAGTGGTGATTTATTTTTGTGAACAGTTCAACTAAGGAAGTGTGAGTTTAAACGAGATTTTTACATTATTATGTAATCTATATGAAATTCCAAAGTGAATAAAAAAAATTGACTTGGCTTCCTTAACTGCACGCTCAGATTATATGTTTTAAATCAAACACATATATATATATCGAGTTTCGACATACCATGACAGATGTATTCATATCATATAAATCAATGTATTATCGTATTTTGACAACTGGATGGATAACCCTTACTTCCATCTGACGCTGAACATGTTTTTATGATTCAGCTGGTACGGCCGACATCCAAGAAACAAATATTATAAAAGAATCTGCTTAATGAATAATAACTTTGAATGTTTGTTCTGCTATCAGTGAAATAAAATAACATTCTTCTTTTTAAAAAAAAGTTAGTGAAAGATTTTATTAAAATAATAATACATTCAACAAAAACAAAACATTCAATCCATTTTTTTACAACTTCCACATACAACAGTTTTTATTTTTAAAGTATCGTTGTTTATATACAAAAACTTTATAATGTTTAGCAAATACATTTTTAAAATGTTATTAGCGTGTTTCATAAATAATTGTAAAAAAATTGGAATGGTTGGGTTAAAACACAAACACTTTCATTTTATTCACTTTTAATCCACTTTGTTTGTGTATCAACATAAATGAGCCACTAATTACTGCTTCTCCCCAAAAACATTAAATTCTATTAAAATAGTACTCGGATCACCACTTTAAATCCACTGATAGCTTCTATAGCTTTACAATACTGTTTAATGGTTCAATGACTCATGATTATTAAACCACAAGACAATAACTAAACAATACTTGGAGCTCCGATGAATCTATAACAATACACGCACATTTTTATTACATGAATTTTAAATTGTTTCACCGTTAGATTTCAAGTCATTCAGCACATGCGTCAATCATTTACTAAGCCCCGAATATGTATGCTACTAACAAATGGTTTTCCACTACTTTATGAATTAATTTAAGTGCCAGTATATCCACATGATAGTATTTTTCCTTCCCCATACAACTGCGTCAATAAAACTTTCAAAGAGAATTATGATCAATATATATATCCATATTATTTTTGCTACTTTGTTGCAAAATGATAACTTCCTTTATTTTAATGGGTATCTAAGTGATAATATATATATATATATATATATATTTGTGTGTGTATGTGTGTAATAAAACATATATATGTAGACAAAATATGGAAAAGTCAAACGAGTCCAATACTTCAAGTATCTCGGTAAAACAATCCAAGAGAATTCAACCGAAGCAAAAGCTAATGAAATTAGATACCGAAAGATGGAAACAGTTTATCGCCTAACACAAAACATCTATAAAAAAGAAAGCTTTTCCAAGCAGACACAACTGAGACATTACAATAAAGTTCTTAAACCAGAATATCTCTATAGATCAGAAAAACTTATTTTTAACAGAAAAAAAGATGTAGAAAGCATTGAGAAAAAAGAACGCAAAATTGTAAGGAAACTTTTGAGCTCAAATCTCATAGGAGACCAATACAGACTCAAAAGTAATCAGAAAATCTTACAGTATGCAAATGTCCACACTAGTATCATAAAACACAGACCAAAATCTTACGGACGCATCAAAAGAATGAACCCTAACAGACTGACAACACAATTAGTTGAATTTTATAAAAACAGAAGTAAAGCCATATCAGATACAATAAAATGGATTGGCAAAATCAAGAAAGATCTCAAATTAGTGGGAATCGCTCCAAAAGATATCGAAATCAGAGGTACATTTAAATCCAAAATTCAGAATCGGCAACTTGACCGGGAGGAGAGACTAAAGAACAGACCTGGAACAACATGGCCAGATTAGAGAAAAGAAATCCACAACAAGCGTATGAAGGAAATATTGGCACAAAGGAAAGCGAACAAACACTTCCGAGTACTTTGCATAGTCCTAATGGGTTTATTCGCAAATAATAATAATATACGTGAGTGAGAGAGAAAAACTGCGGGAATAAAGGCACATAATATTTGCAGTTGGCTTCTAAAATCACACAGAAGATATATCCACCATACGTAACAAACAGCTCAACAGTAATTAAACCGAAAACATTTTTGGATAAACATGTATGACTTTTAATAATCGAGGGGTGGAGTTGGAACTGCAACTGAAAAAAGAAAAACCTCCAGGAAAACTTTAGAACATACAAGAAAGCAAATTTAGCAGTTCGACTAAAAGAAAAAATAAAGATTTATATAAAAATAAAAAATTGTAGCTACAATAAAAATAAAAATAAAATAAAATGACAATGACCAAAAAATAAAAAAAATTCAAGAATTTTCGACTTCATTTCTAAATTAAAAACATCATGTGATACAAAAAGGAACAAAAGTGAATACGGAAAAGACCGTAATCATGGAATACTTGCTTAACAGCATACTCCAGACAACAGATTTACACGGCAAAATTTTCATTTTTTTCAACTAAACCCAGAACCCAGTATATGCATGAAGAACTTGTGGGAAGAAAATAGATAAACGACGATACTATACTCTTAAGCACCAAACGGTCTTTAGGCGGACGTATGCTTCATTAAAAGAATATTTCCGATGTCAATTTCGTACTTTGTTATTCAACACTATATAGACTTTAATTACCTTTTTATGGTGTGATGGATTATGGACACAAATCGTATTTATTTTCATCAAATATACATAAAATTTTGTTCAAATTTATGAACCACGAGTACTGTTTTAAGACAAATCATTTCAGTTCAACTTTTGTACGTCAGAAAAAACTTGTGTAATTAATAAATTAAACCTGTAAAAAAAATTATAGTACTCCACATAGCATCAAGCGAATTAATCTGATAGAAATAGATTTGATGAACATCGGGGCTCATCAAATGTCATCATTTTCACTAAGGATTTATGGATGTCAGTTATGTCATTCATTTGGAGAATTATCATGAAAATTGCTGTTCTCATTCTGGTCTCGTAGTTGTACACTCATCACAGACATTTGACATTTTTGAATAGTTATTAATAAACTTTTGTACCAGAAAGCATAATTTTTTTCTTAAATTCAGAAAAAAGTGTGAAGACATGGTCATATAATAACTTGACATATAATAATCTTGACTTCACATTTGAATCATCATAAACCGATTTCACTGCGTTGCCTGGTCTACTTTTAACACAATCCACACCATTTTCTTCATTCTTTCTACCGGATCGTCACTTTGGTACTGTCTTCTATTATTTTTTTGTAAACCCACTCTGTTAATTGTTGTATTTTTGGCACCATTTTGGTATCCAGTGTTTGATACTGAACTAGCTGTTTGGAATCACGGTGATGAAAATTCATCGTCTGAAGTTAGCTAATAGTAAAGGAGATGTGTTGGTGCATGATTCCTAATTGCCAGATTATGCGTTAAGACCTGCGTAAAATCTTAAACTCCTCTGCAGTGCGTACGGAGTGATGATGCACAACACTCTTTGTGATGATTCGTCTGTCGGTTGGAGAAGTATTGGCGGACTCTAGGAGTCTTTTGGAAGAGTAGGCCCGAATGTGTTGCACCACGCTTATCTTTCTAACTTATTTTCATCTCCCATCCACAACACACTGTACACGCATACAACAAAAGTCATCCAAATATTCGTTAGTTCCTAAAAATATTTTGACACTGAGGAATGCAGCGTAAAACCATTTCATTTCACATCCCCGGGGTTTATTATTGAGAGGTAACACAGTTAATAGTAACCGTATATGCCTAGATACCGGGTATGATACTATTAGTTTTTAATTTTCTTTTCTTCCAGTTCCATACCAGTCTCCAATATATTAATCGTTCGCCGTATATATCCCTTTCATGAGTCTTTTTCCATATGTTATCCTAACTTATTCAGATCCAATTTATCTGAGCTTTGCGTACAGTCCTCTCCTTTGCTGTATCTTTAACCTACTCATTTCTTAATTTTTCACTTTCGTTATTCCTGTTGTGGCAGTAGGGAATCTCATCAGACTTAGCTGTGTCTTAGTCAAATTTCGTTTCTTCATTGTCCATAATATTTAGTGAAACCTTTATCAAGCTTAGTAACTAAAATAAAGATTTTCGTAAAGGTAATTTCTCTAGTTGTATGCTCAATGAATAGTCGTGGTCTATACGCAGCTAGCGATAACGTCTATGATTAGGAATGTGAATACACGGTCGAGCTCTCTTTTCTTTCGTTCTTCTCCAGCCGACCTCCCCTGCAGTGTTAGGCCGCCGCGCAGTACACCGCCCTGCCTCCTGCAGTCGACTATCTGCCCTGGGCTACTGGCTCCGCTCCCCGTGGACCTCTCGGCTACGGGCGACGTGGTCGGGGTCGCAATGGGGTCCAGGCACTACGTCATACCGCATCCCCAGGGCGGCGTTACCGATTGTCTGCTCCCATGCACCCCCAGCCCGTCCACTATCTTTCTAAAAAAAAGAACTGGACTGCCTGCACTGGCAGTCCACCGCGGGGCTACGTGGTCCGCATCGCCCCGGGCCGTGGCACGTGGACAGTACGCCGCTGTCCTCTAATGGCAGTTTCCGGAGATTAGTCGCTCGACTTGTCTCGCCTTCTGGGCATTTCATGTGCGTGAGCTGGCTGTAAGTGGTCGAAACATTATTGACGTGAGCTACGTCCATGTTCGGAGCTGACTCGAGCAGTTCGAGATATTCGGTGGGTACATAGAAAATTTTAACTCTTTATTGATACTTTAAATCAGGTACTATAACTCGAAAGTAATATCCTAAAGTCAGATAGTTGTGAACAGCACACAATAATAACTTAGTGACAGCAACATATGAGGAAATAGTTTTGAAAAATCAATTAACTTATGCCATATATTACAAACAAAGTCAGAGGTAATTTTTTTTTCTTTTTTTTTTTTTTGTATCAAGTAGATTTTAAAAGATCTTTCCTGTTTAGCCGATGTGTAACAGGACGTCATTTATATTAATATTTTAGTACTAGAATAACGTACTTATGCTAGGTTTTGTAGCAGCGCGCGGATGTTGAGTCAGCCTGACTTTTTGTTCGAAATAGAATTTGCCGATCTACTATTCTAAGTGCAAATAATACCTGATTTTGCTGGTCACGCAACTCTAAGAGCGAGCCACAATGCATGGATTGGTCTGACTTCTTCTCACATGGACAATAAGTAAACGACAGGCCTTTAATTAGTTAGACCCTACACCAACCTTTCCATTCTGTGTTGGTTGTATTCAGTAGGGTTGTATTCTGTTTTACTTAGAGGGTTACAGGATACCGCGATTTCACTGCACATCATCTAGTGTACTTGCGATACTGTTTTATGGTTCAGATTAAATGAAGTTTACATAGTTGCTTCTTTAATTGCGAATAACCATTAGCTGTCCGCTCCCTCTCCTACAAGTATTCACGATGCCTGCATGAACCCACGATACCTCACATTAATTCAATAGTCAGGTGTCAGATTCAGGCACTAAAGAGATCAAGACAAGAAGAGTTCAAGAACAGAAGATAGTCTGTGCAAGTCGTAGGGCATTATAGAGAACAATCACTTGAACCAACCTAGTAAATAACCACGTCTCTCCTCGCTCGCCGTCATAGACGAATATAGTTACCTATGAAAAATATTTGTACTGCTATGGTATCTGTATCACGTGCACGTATCTGCTCAGGTCAGAAGACAGACACTAGGGACAAATAGAAGTTATTCTATTCTCATTCCACCATTAAAACACAGAATTAACACAGCAGATTTTTTTCTTACATATTTTATCCCTTCCAATTTGCTAGGAAACTTCACTGAAAATCCTGTTTATGATTTTTTGAGTCGTTTGATATTACGGTGACGAAATCGAATACGAGATCGCGAAAGTCGTAAAGTCCCTCTTCAACGTCACTCGGGTTACCTATCATCAATCGCTCCTTCAATCTGCGCGTAGAAATATCAAACTCTGCCTCCCAGTCCGGAAATAGTCTCTCCCGCGATGATACCTGGTCGAGATGTCTTTTCTGATTTGATCTCTTCCTCCTTTTCCCACTACTTTGGCCTCTAACGTTTTGCCTACGTTCCTGAGGTGAGTTCGCAGCCTGCATTCAGTCTACTCCTTCCTTGATGATGAACTCTCGAAATGTTGACCAATAACTAACAACTGAATAGAGAAGAAATTTACTTGAGTATCTCGGCATCTGCACAATTTTAAACAACCTGACAGTCTGAAAGGTTCCTTTTAAAAAACTGAATCCCGATTCGGGTTTTGAAGAACAGAACAGTCATAAAGTAATATAAATGATGCCCAGTGAGATTAAACAAATATCCCCTAAAAAGTACACATTACTAATAATCAGGAAACAATAATCTGTTGATTCTTTCTGAGTAAATGTTCAACTGTCCAAAAAAAGTATAATAGTATTGAGATTGTTTATTTCGCGTTTAGGTTGACAAAGAATTATGTTTAAGCTATCACTAAATAGGATATCAGCACATTAAAATAACTAGCAAAAAGTTACAGCAAAACCGGACAAGTCAACCGTTTTTTTTTTTTTTTTTTTTTTTTTTTTTTTAATTAAAAAGTCATTCAAATCAGAAATCGAGTACGCAACACAACTTATATTAAGAAAACGTTATTCATGATTAACGGTTAATAACTACGGAGGATTTTCTACCATGGGCGTGTTAAGTAACAATGAGCTCACGAAAAAGATATAGGCTTGCTTTCGTACGTAAATTTCAAAAGAGACGAAAAAATATTTTTTTTCTTCTTAAATTATACCAGTTACATCTTAAAATGTTTTAGAAAAATTGATTTACATTGAGCATGTCATTAACTATTCAAAGACGAAATTCGTTCTACAACCGAGACCGTTTGGTGAGTGGTAACGCTCTGGCTGGGTATTCGCGAGGACGTGGGTTCAAATCCCGTCAATTTCGGGTTTACATGGCTTCCTTAAATCATTCCAGGAGAGAGCGGGGATGGTTCCTTCAAAAATCCACAGCCAAATTTCTTCCCGATCCTTACTCCCTATCCTTGCTCTTCTTTAATGATCTCGGCTCCTACGAAGCGTAAAGCCTGGAAGATGTAAACAATAAATTTTACATAAAAACAGTTGTCATCAGAGGTTGTCTAGTTCAAATATCTGTAACACAAATTCTCTAAGAATATTGCATTTATATTAAGTTGTAGGTCAAATTGATATTCACATATTTCAATTGATGTTCAACTTTACACACACTGCTGTTTAGTTTCATTCAAACTCATCTTCTAACTTAAAGAGGAATTGAATTAGAGATAGAAGAGAAAGAATTATTTATATAAAAAACATTTTGAACTAAACACATAGGAGAACCGAAATTGAACTTATAGAAAAGAGATGGAGGGGTTGTTTTGGAACTAAATTGCTATCGAATTCATACCACGAATAATGAATTATATAACCTCTGCATTCATCAGTTGTTGTATGTTATTAAAATTTACAGAAAGATGAAGATGAATATTTTAGTGTCACTAATGTATTATTTCATCCTTACCACTTATCAGAAATTATTCCACCTTACATGGACCATTACAACTTCAATATTTTATCATATCCAAGGAGCGTTATCTTAAGAAACATATGTGATACAAATTTATATTCCATTCCAATTGTTACATTACAGTTGAAAGCGAGTACATTAACTTTAGTTGATACAACCGATTCTTTCTCATATTGCGTCATTACCTTTTTTTTTAAACTGCTTAACGTCTCTCAACAGCGAGGTATTTAGAGACGGAAAAGGATGGGGGACAAGGAATGGGTAGGAATTCGGCCATAGCCTTTTGAAGGAAGCATCCCGGCATTTGCCTGGAGTGATTTGGGAAACCATGGAAAAACCAAATCTGGATGCCCAGGCGGGGATTCGAACCACCCGCGCCGTCCTCCCGAATGCGAGGCCAGAACGCTAACCGTTAAACCACCAAGCTCAGTGCGTCATTACTAACAGCCAAATAGAAGATAGCAACAGGTCTCTCTGTCGACAGCACCCTACAATTTTCGTTATCAGTGCTATGTGTTTATTCAAGATTCTACTAGATTTCATTTTCTTTCTAATCGAATATTGGTTAGGGTTTTTGGTTCGCCCCGTTGGCTCGGTTGCGGCACCATGAGGCGGCAGTGACACTGGTTGAGCAGGTTCAATTCCAGAGGGGAGAAGAAATTTTATTTTCACTATCGGGACTTGGCCGGCCGGATAGGTGAGGGTGTGGTGCGATATTCTTATTCACCAGGTTGTGCTCCAAAGTCCAAAACGAAACTGTTCATTATAATTAGTTCGTGTGATGGGGGAAATGGGGACGTTAAGCGTGGGAGAGTAAACTTGAATGAGCCGGCACCGGGTTACACTCTGTTCCTACTTCATCACTCATACAACACAGAGAACACTCCGTACCGAACACCCGCACTCCTCATCCAAATCTAAAATAACACGAACGAACACACAATGTGCAAGGCAACGAGAAGCCACCATAGTTCATCTTCCTAAAAGTGTTCCCACGGTAGCCTGTGGCCGGAACTGGGTATGGCATCATAAAAATACGAAAAAGGTCTTTTGTTAACATCACATGATCTTCTTCTACATAATTCTGCCATCCATTGGCCGATCAGTGAAACGGGTAACTCAGAAAACAGGCCAGTAATTACAGTCAATTCGTGTTATTCAAAATAATGGAGGATTTATGTAGCTGAAAGTTTGTTTGAAATTAATCTGACGAGCGTTCCACGGACAACAAACGCCCACAACTGCCGCGAAAACCTACGATTTTTATCGTTTATGACGGAAACCAAAACACAAAACTAGAGATTTATGAGTATTGGAAGAGTAGTTTGGACGGTGAGATATGTTCGCGGGTATTGCGTGTAAATGAAGAGAGGCGACGACAGCGTGGCGGGGCGAGGCTGACACCGTGACGAAGTATTCCGCTCGGCGATGCGTGCCGCTAGTGTCCGCCACGTGCCGGGAGTGAGGGGTGGGATGGACGCCGCTGTCAGACCGACGACGCAGCGGGGCGGAAAGGACGCGCGGACGTCGCGGGCAGACGCCGCCCAGTCGCCTACCGCAGGGGCGGCATGCAGTCCGCGCGACAGCACACCGCCTCGTTACAACCCTCCTTCATTTGCCTCTGCATTTAGTATAGCGGCAAAATCTCTGTTAGAGTACTTGTACGTTAGGGTGCAAACAACCCCCCCCCCCTCCTAAACCCCATCAATAGTAGAAATTCAGCGCCAAAATTTGACAATATTTGAATTCAAACTTAGCAGTTGAAGTTTTGTTTTACATGTGAATCTTGCTAATATACTTCTGAAATGCACACGAGGTCTTCTGTAATTACATAGGTATATATTAAATTTAAAGCTTTACTTTTATTTCAAGAAGAGATATTTAACAGTGATTAAATGCTATTTCTTAATCAATGGAGCAGAAAGATGCTCATAAAGCAGGATTATTCGATGACAGGAAAGGCTTGAATCGATTATTCGGGTGATGAGGGTTCCTTCCGCGGTGAGACCATCCAGATTTCGTTTTTCTACGAATTTCCGAAATTATTCCAGGGGAATGTTACGGTGGTTGCTTCAATAAACCAGGCCCGCTTTCCTTCTCATTTAATGTCATCAACCCCCTGCCGTCTGTAATAATATGGAAGTCAACGAAGTGTATAGCCCTGAGACAAAAAAGTAATATTTTTCTTTCGATTTTATACGTATATTTCACAATTATAACCACCAATTCTTCCGTTGTTGTATGCAAGTCTCTAGGAAATGATGAAGTACACATTAGTTCATTAAGACGCTTCTGTTAAACACGGTTCACTGCTCTAGTCCACCGAATTCGAGCAAATGACGAAATAAAATTGGCTAAGCAAGGCTAGTTGGGTGAATAAGCAACCACTTTACAAATGACCCTATGTGTGACGAGGTAAAACGGCTAATAATACTGATTACCATCCGGCAAAAATTCTTGAATGAAACAACTGTTGCGATGCTACTCTGAGGGCGTTGATAAAATCTGGTACTAGTGCTATTTCATTAAGTTTAATTTGAATTAATTGCGATGGAGTCCACGCTTTGGTGGCAATTTCCTTACACATTCATTTTCCCTCTTTCTTGTAAGCGTCTAGTTTTACTCTACGAATTTTAATTCTAAATTCTTTCATCGTTTTCATTAAATTACTCATCATTTCCCTTAGTAATTTATTCAATCCCCTGACTCTCTTACATACGAAAGAAAAATTTCCCAGGCTCGAAATCGAGTGTCAAATTGTAATCATGATCATCTTCGTCCTTCCATGCACGATTCTTAATTCTTCCACCAATATCTTTCCACACCTCATTACCATACTCCTACCACTCTCTTCGCCCTCCTACTGTTTTCAAATGAATCAAATTCCATCTCCTTTACCATAACAGTTACTGATTGTGTTATGGAGTAATTTCTAGAGACAAATCTAACAGCTGTGCTTTGCACATCCTCCAAATCCTGATGGGCCGTAGTGGATGAGCAGTAACGCTCTGGCTTCGCATTCGGGAGGACGCGCGTTTGAATCCCCACCCGGCTATACAGATTTGGGTTTTACATGGTTTCCCCAAATCACTCCGGG
Organism: Vandiemenella viatica; assembly: GCA_031002005.1. Taxonomy (NCBI): domain Eukaryota; kingdom Metazoa; phylum Arthropoda; class Insecta; order Orthoptera; family Morabidae; genus Vandiemenella; species Vandiemenella viatica. The sequence goes on along the minus strand of JARYHS010009186.1, from coordinate 211,257,289 downwards.
CGAATGCCGGGATGGTTCCTTTAAAAGGTCATCGACATCCTCCCCAGTCCTTTCCCGCCTCTAATGGCGTGCGAAGTCAACGAGGCGTAAAGCCAAAACACAAATAAAGTACAACTCCTGCATTTTTGTATCCAAAATGTAGGTCCTATACCACACCAACATATTCAAACAACGGTCTGACGAAAGTTTTGTAATGCAATTACCTTTGGAACTCTCATCACTCTCACCAATAAATAAAAGATTTTGAAACTTTTTCCTATCACACGTCCAATAATGAGTTTATTATTAAATATTGTACCAACATATTTATGTTTCAAGTCTTCAGCAAGCAGTTCCTTTCCCACCACATAATCGTATCTAACCTTTAATTTGTTTATATGTGTACCTAACAAGCTTATTCTTCTTTGAATTTACCTTCATCCCGTGTTAACCTACCCAGCCAGCTATATAACCAGCCTAAGTCACCCTGCAGCTGTTCACAATTATCTCTACCACATGGAAACTGACTAACCGGACTTGCCGGCTGTCACAGTTTAGACTCCTTTACAAACTAAGCTTTTCTTTTCATTCGAAACGAAATTATTACTCACAGAAAAAAGTATTAGGTGCTAGTATCACATCAGCAGCAAACCCGCAGCTCTGTTATAGAGCAGAAACGATAGCGAAATTTACTTAACACTGAAAACCACATCACTTGCAGTTGAACATAGATTTCCAGATCCACCTAAACATCACAGAGAATGGGTGAATGGATCCATTACTGAAACACTAAGCCAGCACAACACAGATGGCCAACAGTAATTAACCAGTATTAATACTGCTTAGCAGAACCAGGATCTCGTTCATATTATCGAAATCACAACGAGAATCGTGCAACGATTCTACTCATTAAAGCTACAGATCAAAGAATAAAATATAAAATAACTCATGGCATCTTGTTAGCTGCTATTTCATTGAAGAAGAAATATCTGAGGAAAATAAGAATTTGTCGAGTAATAACATCACTTTGAACGATGACAGTGTAGTAGGTGGTTCACTGGGAGAAAAGCGTGAAACTTTATAGTCTCTTTTTATCATTTAAAAATTTCCCTAAGTTGTTAACTTATTGGGTGCCCGAGAAGGCGTACAGACCGAGGTGGATTTAGTTTTAATATTATACACAAAATCTCAAATCAACTAACAAGCAATGCCTCATCTTATAATTGCCAATAAAATAAAAAACGCAGACCATTACTAAATTCATAAATGTCCATTTAACATATTCAACATTATAAAATCTTATCAGGGATGACAAATGCTTAAAATTTGATTTTCCTTCAAACAATCTGGAATAATCTGTATGAATCTAATGATCAAATGCCATATTAAAATGAATCAAAATAGCATGAATTCGTCGGGAACCAGGGTATTTTAATTTCCCTACCAAATGTGGCTATTAAAAGGCTCACAAATTTGTCTGTCCTTCAAAGATACAATTGTTAAAATTACTAGCTCTTTTTATTTTTACCGGAGGTGAGAACTCTTAACCGTCCAAAATCTCTTTTTATCAGGCCGTTACGGGTCTTGTATTAATTATTCGATGTGCAACACTATTTATTTCTTTGAGCAATTACCGTAATGCTGTAGGCTGCTCCTCATCGAAAATGTTATAGCACATTAGTTACAAAGGTCAAGTAAAACCATTGGCCTGAACACTTCTGCTGCTGAGACCAAGTGTGCTTTCCTCCACGGACAAGCAAAGTGCAGAGTACTAAGTCACTATCAATCTGCACGCACGGCACTGTGCTAGTACAGAGTGACCTCACTCACTGAGGGTCTGGTCTGGACCATCGAACCACACTCACCGGAGACCTGGTTATTTGCAGCATCGTCGAAATGTCGCTTCCCACCACTCACGGCACGCCACGCCTTACCCACGCCGGATTTCCAACATGCAGACAAAAATTTGCAAAAATTAGAATCAACCGGAAAGTTATACGCCGGACTGGTTCTGCCATGGCAACTCGTCCTCAAAAAAGCTAATCCATTGGCTAGATTCATTTTCAGAGTCCCGCCAACCCTCGCGACGTATGTCGTTCAAAAAGTCCGGGGTAGCGAAATGTCAATGGCCGTTCGTTCACCTATGCTGGAGATTTGCAAGACCTCATGGCTAAACGGTTCCGTTAGGCACAAACAGCGACAAACTGTCTATTGTCTGGGGCGGCTGCCTACCAACTGACTGGCGTCTTATACCTGGAATGTTCCGCATTCTCCCAGTCGCAGCGGCTGGCAATCACTTCTTATACGTATATCGTTGCTATTATTTATATGAAAAATTGTGCGGAATGACTTTCGTCATTCTATCACATCAATAACCCTACACGTACTCATCATGCCATAGACTTATATAAACACATTCATCGCCGGCAACGTACAGGGTACAGACATTATAACAGCCTATAAATTAAGGCTCACAAGTACAGAAGAAAAATTACGATCCTGTCAAAAGTTTCAGTCTGAAACAATCTAAACATGGGCTGTATTGTGCAAGCTGGTAAGTGATACTGTAAAATCATTTAATAAAGAAAATTTATCGTATTAATTAACTTCTTCGACTTCTTAGCTCTGAATATTTAATTTGTGACGGACGATTTTGTGCTCTCAATAAATATCCTTTAGTAGTGATCGATTTGTGACAGAGCACCCTTAGCTCTAACTATCTCCGCTATTGCTGTCCATTCATTAGAAAAGAACGAGAATAATGTGTCCTAAAGAAGATAATTTCACATTTGTAAAAATATTTGAATCAAATGTAAAATCACGTTTAAAATAATAAATGAGGTATGGGTGGAAAGTATAATGTTCCAAATCCATAAACGAGATAACCTGTCATATTTAATACGTAAAATAAGAACATTTAACATATCCACATTTATAACTTATTAAAGAGTAGAAGTAAATTCTAAGCTCGGTATTCAAACCAAAGGTTAGATGGACCCTCCTGAAGGAGGTATACGGAGCCTGGAATGGGAGGTATGGTGGTCAGTTCCTTTCCTCCTTACCTATACCAAACCCGGTAATCCTACCACGTTAAAGACACCTGCAGCTTAATGTGAAATTCGAACCACGGAAACTTTTTGTTGTTCTTCACTTATTCAAGCTTTGTAAGAGGTGATGGTCAGAATAAGGCCCTATAAAGAAAAACTAGATAAAGGACTCGAATCGGGGACCATCCGATCTCCAGTCAGATGCCATAACCACTGAGCCACCAGCACAGTACAAATTACCTCAGGAAATATCAACAGAAATTCTAGCGATTTTTGCTTGGACTGAATACAGTGGCACGTGGAAAAGCAGGTAAACCTAACTTTCGGCGCTACCCACGGCACATGGAATCTATTCATAGCATTTATTATAAAACATATTTCATTTAAACAAGGAAACTACTTTTGAATTTGTTTCTAAGTTGTTTGCAATGTGAAGAATTATGCGATATACATGAGCTGATTTATAATTTTTCAAATCTGTTTGAAAAAGAATCACTGACATATTTGTAGGGTATATCTGTTGCTTTATCTGAAGTCTCATATTTCACGTTCAGGGAACAATGTATACTTTCTGTAAATGAACGGAAGTTACTTGTCCTGAATTAATGTTACATATAACTTTCAATTCTGAAAGTTTGTGATTGGACGAAAGGAATTATTTAGAAAAAAAAAAGAGTAGCAGAGATATTCCAATAAGATTTAGTGAGGCGTCTAAACAAGTAGACGGATATTTATATATTAAAATCATTTATTAACTAAACTAGAAGTCAGTCCATTTTCCAGCCTAAATACTTCTAGAATCTATATTGCATTGCTATTTGTAGGCATTGCTGTTTGTAGTCATAAGAACTTTTGGCAAACAGCTTCGATGGCGATCAATACTTTCTGGAACGAGATTCCTAATAGGATCCCGACTACTCAGCCATCACAATGCGTCATACACCAAGTGGATGGAAGAGGTGCAGGTGGCGGGAAACACATATTCTGTACCACTGTGTACTATTATCATATCGCCAAGCAGAACAAAAACCTTTAAAACACTAAAATCTGGCGAAAAAAAAAATTTTGATAGTTACCGTCATCGACTTCACATATGGTTATATATAATAAACTAATTAAGTAGTTAATAATTATCGTACTAAAGACCGAGTATGGATATACTCGTACACCTTGATCGTATCTGCAGAGTGACAACATGGAGTCGTCTAAAATAAGTGTGACATTGCGCTTTTGAAGTAATAATTATTAAGTCTTGGAATTTATTTCCTGGAATCCATCAGCTACAGTTAAATTCACATTAGCTGAAGCTCTACATTTAAAAATTCAGTAGGTGTAATTCTGATCTGGTGAGATTGTCTTCGTGAAATCTCTGTAGACCCTTGTCCGCAAATAGAAAATAACCGAAATTTCAAACACTTTCTTTGATTTTACAGTGTTTCTGAAAATTCACGTGCCACTTTTCTCTCAATAACTTGTTAGTGGGATATCTTGGAAAAACTGGTTTTTAATCTAACCGCTTGTTGAGACTTTCACCAAGCTCAAAGTGTGGTACACCGGCTTCGTTTTAGGGACATCTGAGTCGAATGTTTTGCTGTGATGTTTTACAAGCTGGAATGCAGTAAACGTACCCATTTATCTACGAGTCTGGATTTTGTACACACAAAAAAAAAAAAAAAAAAAAAAAAAAAAAAAAAAAAAAAAAAAAAAAAAAATTAAATTTAGAATGATTTGTGCTAACGTTATAGGTCAAAGGTCAGCCAGACGCTTCCTGGGGGTGGGTGTATCCTTAGTAACATTAGTATGTAGTTGCCTACTTCTATTAAAACGTTTCTTTCAACATGATGAGAGATAGAAGCAACTTTCTAGTTAGGGTTCTGCAATTACGAGACATTAAACAGTTGCGTAAGACTAGTACTTGGCTATAAAACACTCATTACCAGCATAAATGTATATAATTTTCGAGTTTCATTCGCTTCCCACGGGTCTTTTCCAACCAGACATAGCAGTTGTGTACTGCTGTAACTGTATGTTACTACCGCTTCATACGTCCAGTTCGACCTCCTCTTGAGACAGGCTCCACTGTGCAGCGCCACGAGGCAGGTCGTCCGGACCCCTACGCACGACTCGCATTATTCCCTGAGCCACAATAATTTGGCCGGCCTCGTCCACCCTGGGGATGAGTCAGCAGACAACAGGCGGCTCAACTCTTATGCTCAAACAGTCAACAATGGCGACAAGTAGCAGCCGTCTGGGGGACAGTGGGAGTTCGCACTCTGGTTTAATTAATCACGCGATGGGGCGGCTTCTGAAATGATACTCTCTCTGCGGTTGTTGGACGTAAACACGCAAACCCTCCCTCTGAAAGTCACTCAGTGAACAAAGCTCTAGGATATATTTCCTACTGCTGTGAAATTCATCACTTTTTATTATACCTACCTTCCATCATATAACAACAGGTAACAGAAGGGGAGATCAAAAAGATTATTACTCCTGATGTACAACATTTTTCATTTCTATTTATGGATACTAACTCATCCTTCATCAGAATTTTTTTAGAAATTGTATTGTTGCCATCACTGGGTGCAAGAAACTCAGGTTTTCTGTCGATGTAGAAACAATGATTAAGGTTCCAACGTCCATAAAAGAGTTGTAACAGTGTCTGAAATAAGTTAACACATCGAAGACTTGCGGTTTTAAAAGCTTTTATTATGACAAAAGAAGTTTCCGAGTAGAACAGCCTAGACAGAATATCATATCTTAAAACCTAATGTAGGAATGTAGGTGAATTTTGCGAACTTTTATCAACACTATGTAAACGCCGCGACGTGACAACTAGTGACGTAGGAAAATTAGTGACGGTCTTAAACAATTTTGAAGGGTCGTGATCGAGTATGATCAATGACCCGATGGAATGCTTGGTACACATAGGAGGAGCGAAAGTAGGCTAGTAGCAACTGTAAAGATCGCTACAAATTAGTAATAACTGTTTTAAAATTTTTGCTATATTCTCGGCCTATCCACGAGCAGGAGTGGCGCCAATACATCAGAATTGGAAGGGAAGGAACACAAGAGGAATTTATTGGGAAGAAAGCGGAGCGAGAAGCTGCACCTATCCTGGAAGTACCAACTGACATTTGGAGTGCGTTTCTGGGTAACTGAACTTGTATTCGGGCGTCCGTTACGAACTACAATTTGCATACCCGCTAGAACATAAAACATCGGAATTGCTGACAAATTTGCATGTATGAAAGTTATAATGCATGTATCTTCAATAGTGCATCGAAAGTTTTATCTCAACGTAAGTAACATGTCTGAGTATTCGTGCAAACAGTGGTAGGGTATGATCGCTATATGCAGTAGTCACAATGCCGTTCATACCAGTGAGGACCGTGGTGCAGGCAACATCAGCTTCTGGCTAACCATGCAGGACTTCAATATGTTGATACCTCCAGCTTATTAAGCCACCCGCTGCACTAAACCGTTGACGCCTTGCTGATACATATGAAATGATAGTCCCTCATTCTACCAATTGATTTCCTTAGAAAAGACATTCATTTTTGTTTGGGATCTGCTAATTGTTGTTTTAGTATTACCTTAATTTGGTGTAATTTTGTTTCGTGTCTTTTAAATGTGTCAGTTCATTGTTATCTGTAGTATTAATTAAAAAAAAAATCGAAATTCAAATTTAAATTCAAGATTATTAATTCTCTGTAAATTTATTAACTTCATTTGGTATTTTAATTTATGTAAACTTAACATCATTCCTCCTATCCACTGTATGCCATTATGTCCATCGATTTATCCAAAAAAGAATTATTTGTAATATGAATTATTTACTATCGCGCCCACTGTTTGTAAGTAAATTATACCAAACAAGGCAAGCAATCAAAATTGTTAATTTTACATTAATAAAGAATGTTTTAGTCTCCTTCATTGCAGTATGACGTAATTGTCTACCTCTTCGTACACAGACTTTGTTTATCTACTGCAACGTTACGTCCTCAAAACAAGTAGAAAATTTTTAATCTTTGCCATCAAGTGCATTTGTGTTCTCTCCATAGACTTACTTCCTTTCCTTCTTTCAATAATAATTTTCAGTAACTACTGTATTTTTTTCTTTAACCATTTCAAGGTGTTAGTTACGAATTAACTCAATTAATTAATTTAATTTTTTTAATTTAATTTAATTGCAATGAAGCACAAGCTCCGGTGGCAATTTCCCTACACACCCATCTTCCCCCTATCCTGCACCTACCTACATTTGCCCTCTACAAATTTTATCTTTAAATTCCTTCAAAGTTTTCGGTAAATTCATCATCATTTCTCTTGGTAACTCATTCCAGTCCCTGACACCCTTACCTAATAAAGAGAATCTTCCCACACCCTTGTGCCTGAAATCGAGTGCCAGCTTGTGGTCATGGTCATCTTTTCCCTTCCATGCACTACTTTTCATACCTATTGCAATATCTTTCCATGCCTCATCGCCAGTATATGCCCTGTACACTCCCATGACCCTCCTCATCCTCCTCCTGTCTTGCAATGAATCCCATTCCAGCTCTTTTATCATATCCGTCACTGATTGCATTCTGCGATAATTTCCAGAAACAAATCTAGCAGCTCTATTTTGCACCCTCTCCAACTCCTGTATTTGATACGTAAAATGAGGGTCCCATACTACACTACCATATTCGAGCAATGGTCTGACCAAAGTTTTGTAACCCAATTCCTTGACTTCTCTCGTACATCCCCTCATCACTCTCTCCAACATGTACAGAACTTTGAAACCTTTTCCTACCACCTGTCCTATGTGTCCTGCCCAGTTAAGTTTGTTATCAAAAGTAATTCCAAGATATTTAAATTTCAAGTCTTCAGCAAGCAATTCTTTCCCCACCTTAAATTGATAATTAACAACAACTGCTATGAGTAATGTCGTAATTCATTAGCAATATATGGGAGCTACAGGTCCCATTATCGAATTTGGTGTAAATCGAAAATCTAACCAATTCTTTGTGTACGTGAACTTCGTATGTTCGGTGCTGTCGACTGCATGCTTAGACAGTAGGTTCCATTCATTTGGTTGGCATACTGTGTGAAGGGAGGTGGTGACTTATTGAAACTTCTGGCGTGACTCCGTAATGTCCGAGATTCAGTATCGTAAGATTATTTACTCTTTACATATACTTCCTAATGATGACATATTTCCTAATGGTTTATTATTAACTAACCTCGTAGCCTGTCGAAAATGACGGATGAAAGGAATGTTCTCGCAATTCATTTCTTTGCCGTTGCCTAGATAAATAGAATTGCTGTTATGCAATGATCATAACCTAATTTTGTAATCTGCACATATTTCTGTTGCAGTTTACACAGCGATACAGATGGAACTTTTACTGAATGAATGATGCCGGTATTATGGAACCAATGAAATTAAAATTAATTTAGTAATCCCAAAACCTTTTGCTATACCGCGCGATATTGGTTTTATTCCTGGTCCAGGTCTCATTCAACCACAATAAATACGGAACTTCTTCCATCCGTACAATAAACACTTCAGTAACTCGGAACTTATGAAATCATCTTAAATTTTTTTAAAAAATCTTATTTCATTGTGAATTATTCAGTTGTCATTCTGGTCTTGTCTGCATTTCGACATAACCAATATTTCTATTCAAAATTCACTAACACATTCACTGTATTGCGATCTAAATTTGACCCTCTGGGAATATTTATTTATCTCTGATATCGTGATTTCAGTAATATAAGCAACTAATAATTAATATATTAATTTAAACGTAGTACATACTTTTATATCAGTATTTCGGCAAATAATTTCTTCCAGTATATTATAAGTGACTTAAATATCTACCTCTTATATAAATATCTTGTAAGTTGTAAGCCAGTGAAAAATGACGTGGTGAACGCAGTATTTTAACAGTTCGTTTCTTCACTAAGTAAGTTCAATTTTCATCAAATAAAGCTCATAATCTTGAAAATGATGTAACGTAGATATTTCTTAGTTTACTATAACAACGGTATCGCTGTACAGAGAGTATAAGAAAAATCTACATGGAACGAATTTTAATTAAGAAAAACCAACTAATAATTAATATGATGATTTTTTGCGTAATACATACATTTCTTTTAGATTTCTGGCAGCACATTTACTTATGGATGTCTAGCTAAATAGAACTGTTATTAAATAATGCGCATAACCTCCAACATCTCAGGTCGCTGTTGGTTGGGCAGGGTTATTACTGCTTCATGGGCAATTACTATTATTTATTCTGGTGCTAATCATCAAATCTCAATTTCAGATGTCGGTTGTCATCATTAGGTGATGACCCGCCATCCGCAGCGCATCTCAGGTCGCTGTTGGTTGGGCAGGGTTATTACTGCTTCATGGGCAATTACTATTAATTCTGGTGCTAATCATCAAATCTCAATTTCAGATGTCGGTTGTCATCATTAGGTGATGACCCGCCATCCGCAGCGCAATCTGGTAACCTCGCATCTGTTGATGTGTGAATCGGACAGTGAAAAAAGTGGTGACCCTCGACTACTGTAAAGGCGCGTTCATAAGGCGCGTGGTGGGCAGTACACGCCTTTCATCTTTTACCGCATGGCGGTGGGTCGAGGCGCGTCGTCCCTGCTAACATATGCGGCAAGGATAAAAGGCGTTCCCTAGCACGCGCCGAGGGACGCGCCTTAAAAAGGTTTGTTGGCTCGAAGTCGGCCGTCTGTTGTCAGCGCTCGTCCAATAAACCATGACTCTCCGCAGCTGTTAGACTTCCGATAACTTCTCCCCCGGAACGTACGAGATCTGTTGATGCTGCTCTCACGGGTACTTGTTCCCTTTGTCCCTTTCATGATGTTTAAGATCACGGTTCGACTTATTGATATTTATGTTCCGAACGGCGCGGTGGCATAAATTAGTACTGGTCTGAATCTTATAACATCACCTGAAATAAACGACTGAAAAATGATCTTAATAATATGCATTTACGCAATTTTAATTTAATAATACAGTACTTAAATTAGTACCGTAATTCCTTTTTATAAGTTTGTGAAAGTCTTGTCAATACGTGTGTGTTCCCGGACTGTTTCATCTGCTTAGCTCAGCCCCTTTTGAGAGACGTCCACCTATTGACGTGAACGAAGGACTCCAATTTATCACCGCCCCGATTTCTTGAATGAAAAAGTGACTAATGTCCAGCACAAGCCCTTAATAAATTTTAGATTTTGACGAATTTCCTGTTCATTGACGAGGACAGATTATTCGTGGCCGTCTGCAACGCTGTCCCCTCTTTCTCACGACCTTTCAATTTGACACGGGGGCAGTTTTCTTGAATAGACCTCTCAAAACATGCACTTACAATGTTGGTGAATTCCCTGACGAAGATAAATATTACAATTAATTTCTGACCATCTACACGACGCATGAGACAGTCTTCTCGTTCACACAATGTTACATTACAAGTTTTCATACTACTTACTGACAATTATCTAAATTTTTGATGCTAAATTTTCTCTGTCCGCGAGAACTTTACTTATTGATACTAATGTTTCTTCATACCTTCCACTGAGTTAGTGAACATAATTTCTATATGATTTTTTCTATTTTTGACATTATTTAGTTAACCTAATGGTACATTTCGAATCCAGTACATAGAATGTTTCTTACTTTTATTTATAATATCATTTGACATTCAGATATCTTCTCAGTCCAACGGTACATAAATTTCCTGTTATGATTGTAAGAAATAAAAGTACTTTGTACTATTTTTGTTAGATGTAACTTTTTAAATAATAATTTATTACTTTTTTACGGTTATACAGTGTGTTAATTACAACTGCATGAAAACATTAAACCAGAATATGACTGCCTCACATCTTTATTATTAAGTTGTCGGGATATACGATTAAGGTTCACACTGCATTCTTCTAAGATACACGTATGTTAAGTTTTAAGGTTATAACCATGCTACCAGCATGCTTTTTTTTTCTAATGTAATGAAAATAACATTAAATTGAACCTCATGTTCTCATCATAATTCAATTTAGCAGTTAAAAATCTATCTACGCGATTTAGACAAAGTAATATTGAATATAACTGGAGTAAGCAACCTCGTATCTTCCGAATCTCGTTTGCATGCTGATAGAATGAGGTCGGGAGAAGGCGGGGGGAGCGGTTCAACTGAAAATCGTATCAAGAATCAGAATCGAAAATTTTACGGTTGACTGACTCGCTTATTCGAAGCAAATAACTAAGTGATTACATTTTCGTCCTGTATAAATCAGAATAGCAACCGGTGAGACTTGCATGGCGATTTCACTTCTACGTAGTTGTTCACGTAGATATCGTCAGAATTGATTAGTAAACTCAGCTTTTGACTTAACTCATTTATATATTTTTTAAACGAATTAATATATTTCTTAGGTCTTCTTTTCGGTTTAAAAGCTCTTTTACATATACAATAAACTTTAGCCTGTTTGTCCAGGATATACTAATTGCGATAAATTAAACAGGCATTTCTATTTCGAATATATCATTCCCCTGTTATCTTCAGAAAATTTTAATTATAGACTTAACAAACGTAGGGGCAGACAAGAAATGAGACCTCCGATTCCAACGGGAATAGTGGTTGGGACATAAGACCTTAATAATCATACATAAATGCTTTTGAAATAGTGCCAGTCAAATATCCCGAGTTTGAGGATTATCCTTCTTTCTTTTTGATGATTTCCGATGTACTTTGTAAATTAACTGAGGAGTATTACGTATATATTTTATAATTACTGGTTTTTACAACCACCACAAATTTATTTTGTTTAGTATTTATTATTTCCTCCTGCAATACATAATTAAGTGGTCATATTTGCTGTTAATCCCAATCAATTCAAATGTTATCCACAAAAAAATTCACTTTTAACTGTAATTTCTCTGTCTGCACTACTAGTTTTGTAATACCTACGTTTTATCATTTTTTTTTTTTTGTAACTTTAGCTTTATTTTTAGTGTTAATTTAATTTCGTGGAAACGACTTATTTATAAAGTGTCTTTCCAAGGAGAGATTTAGCAAATGATGCATGAATTTATTTTAATGCCAGAATGGAGTATGCAGCTACCACCAACAACAGTACCCCCACCCCCACCCCCGAAATCGATAGAAACGAAGTCGGAAATATTTCGAAAAATACAGTTAAAAATCAAAATTTCGCTAAAATGTCTAATTTTTCTGAGCACAGCCTTCCCCTTAGTGCATCAAGCAAAGGTATCGGAAACTTTGTACATTACTTACTGCCTAAAGAACTTCATCCCACAAACATTACATTTAAAGAAACATGGTGAAGAGTGTTTGGTGTTTTTTAGTTTCTACTCCGACCTCAAAAAAGTACACTGTACTGATGTTACTGAGATTTCGCACATAGGTCGTTGAATAATGAGTCATTACCCAAGTCACTGATTTAAGAGAACGGTTAGTACATTAATAGTTCATGTGAACGAAGTTGCTGGATCCATTAGTATATAATAAACCAACACAGAATTCTCTTAACTGCAATGTGTGTAGTAGGGGTTTGATCTACCGACATAGTACACAATGGACATAAATCAAGGTCACAACGGAGTCAGGACTTGCCTTGCTTTACATTCATTTTGGTCCCGAAATTAAAAGCCACCCTTAACGCAAGGCTCAGCAATTTGTCACTTCACTAATCACACAAATGAACGCAGGATCACGGAGTCGGGGCAGCTCCAAGGCCTTGATCCACTTAGACACGCTCGGCGTGTACATGGGCCCCTCAGTGGAGGGCGCTACTATGAGTAGAAACACGCTGCCAGGGGAACAATTCAATTCAACGTCCATACGAGCTAATGGCCGGAGCAACAACCGCTAACATCAACTACCAACTCATCCTGTCACTTCTAGCACATCAGTTCCTTTTCCATTGAGCATACCGATAGCATAATACCTTAAGGAATAGCTCAGTTGAATGACCAAAAAAAAAAATAAAAAAAATCTTAAACCGAAACTTCCTGTAGAATGACGAATCCTGTTATTAATCCTTACTAACAAGTTTTGGATTATCAAACTCCATTTCCGTTTGAACATTACACCTTACAATACTAATAATCCCGTTAAACTCAAGACACTTCACCGTTTGATTATTTTTCATGTTAATCTAAAAACATTTTTCTCATCATCAGTACCTGGAATTGTAAAATCTACAACTACATAACGCCTTCCTGTATTTTCTACCACCCGCCACTAAGTCTCAGATGATTAGTGGTTTTAAAAAACGAACGGCAGAAATGGTTAAGAAACCCTCAATTTCCAAAATCATCAAGATTGCCTACGTCAAACTCAAATTAAATGAAAGCCAAGGTATTAAACATGGAAGCTTGGTGATATGTTTGTCGAAAATCACTGCAGCATAAACGCAGTAAAGCGTACTGAATTGACCAATTCCAGTCCTGACAAACTATCACTAATCCAAGATCCTACAAGACATCCCCGTGGAATAAACCTAGCTAGGAAAACTTGAACGACATCGAATCGTGTGAGAACAGGCAACTACTGAGTGAACAAATTGGGAACAAAAGAGAATCCTTCTTGATATTGTGGAAACCACTACCAAAACTATCCACCTCATCACCATGGAATGTCCACTGAGGACTCCAGCTGCTGTATAAAGCAACCACACAGGCAATGGAATTGCTGCAATCTCTCAATATCAATCTGCAGAAACAGCTATGTCTCTTCTAATCTGTTGTAATTCAATACAATTACTACTTTTGTATCCTTGTGCCATACGAAAAACAAATTGTTTTCAGAGAGGAATTATTTTTATGGCAACTGGCTAAGTATATAAAAATAATACTTTTTTTTTTACATTAGCAATGATTACCCTACAGCTGTAGATAGAGAAAGGCATATTCACCGGAGTCTAGACTGAGACAATAAATAAACATATAATTTAATGAAAACTGAGTAACTGAATTTTTCAAGCTTGACGTTTCATTGGTGGGAAAATGAGCTTATATACAGACATTTTCAATTGTTATGTTGTTTCCTACCAGGCGCAACTAAACGACTCTGGAAATCACACTCAGTTGTAAGGTTTGTATTGCTGATAAGAATTTTCTCAGTCCTTCATTTTCATACTTTGATAATGATGTACTTATTTGATTGTAATGTTAGTTTCTGATACAAGTAATTGCTGTTAAGTTAGCGTCGCGCTTCCTTGGTTTTTACAGATCACTGTCGGAGCTCCCAGTCGGGGTTCCCCGCGGAGCTATACCGGGTCCGGCAGTATAACAACTCGGCACTACGTGGTCTCACAGTACGCTGTACTTAGCGGGTGAAATATGTAACGAGCCCCGGCATTATCGGGCAGCGGCCTCGCTCACTTATTTATAGGCCAATAAATACTTACTATCCGAGCCAGTAGTAAACGCCACAACACCACAGGGTCGACAGGCGATGGAGGAGGCTCAAGACGAGAGAGAAAGGAACTGTAATGGTAATAATCAACTCGTAAGGGGGTTAATTTAAATGTCGGCCACTTCCCCTTCGCCAATATATCACATAACGTATCTCAGGAACAGGCTGTAATTTTACACAACTGTCGTGTTTAGCTTAATGAATTCGGGAGTAACGTTGATGATAAAGGAACTCTGTAAATCGCGGGCCCTCTCCTACGTTAAAATGTAACAACGGCGAGGCTTTTTATGAGTGGGTTGAGTTAACGTTTCAAGGAGGATGCCTGTCATTTAAAGCCACTTGTACCCGGCGCATCAGAGATCTCTGTGATCAGTAAGCCGACCTCGTGCCAGTTTATTCCAGTCATAAAACGTAATCGCTCTTGCTAACCGCCATACTCACGGTTCCCGCCACACTGAAATTTCGCACTACGCGTGCTAAAGGGCCGTAAGGGCCACCGTGCACCATAAAGGGCTATCCGGCGAACCGCGTACGGCGCTGCTGTTGGACGCGACATGATCTGAATGAGCGGAAGCACGTAATGAGTAGTACGATATACTATGTTTAAACACTTAACAAGTGATTCTTCTAAGTGTTATAAAGCATATATTGTAAAACATCAACAACAACACAAACTTGTGTTTTTCCTTCCAGTTGCAGATGCTTTTACTGTAGCTTTGTTATTATTACCCTTCTGGAATTACAAACATCAAATGGTGTAAATTAACCACTTTAAACCCATTTCACTCAGTATTTTACAACATTAAGTGCATTCATGTTGCTCGAAACAGATGAACTTCCTTATAGGATGATGGGTAAATAGGGCATCGAAACATATGTTTCATGGTCTGATCCTCAACAGATTCTCACTTAATGTGGGTAGCGTCAATATTACCGCAAATCACCTGTTTCGCCCACTCCTGCTTATAACTGACCCAAGGACCTCCAGACGTTTCAATTCTTTGTAAGACCAAGTTGCAAGGACACTGCAACTGTCAGTAGTACTGAGATGGTGGCGACCTTGGTTTTTCACGACTGCACTTGCCCAACACGTGACACAATCGCATCCCGCGACGTTTACAGGAAGATTTTTCTGGACTTGAGTCTCTGGGCTGGGGGCGCATGGCCGTGTAGTGGATGAGCGATTCCCCGTCCTACTCTTGTTCTCTTCTTGTTCGCACCACTTCTATGGAGATGCGCAATTCCTGATAGCTGATCTAAGTTGAGGATAATAATTTTAAAACAAAATCTCTATTTTCCTATTTAAACTCTCTCAACTCCACTTTAAATGATTATAACCAAATCCCTCATGTACATGATCATTTGTTTAATCATTGGATTACGTGCATCAAGTTACATACGAATGGTTATGCACACAAAATGTTCATCGTATATGAAATCAGATACAAATCCAATTATACATTTCAGTTTTAAAAACTTTCTGTTTGGTCTAGTGGTGTTATTATTTATATCAGATTTTATCTTAGTACTATTTAATCTCCAACGATACTCTGAAAACTGAAATAATCCGATATGTCTGTAATGCTTCTAATTTCTCAATCTGATCCTTATTCCGCTAAGAGTAAACTGACTGATGTCAGCTTTGGTTGAGTCTACAGGCACCAAAAATTTCGACTTACTCTAGAAGTTAATACAAACAATTAACAGGTTGCCGTCGTAGCAGTAGAAAACGTTTTAGATCATATTAGTGAGTCCATTTTTACCTGACAGTCTGTGGTTCTCGTCCCCGTATACTGGCCGTCCTGATTGCCGATCTTAGGCGGTTTTCCGCAATGAGCAAGGCGAATGCCGGGACAGTCCCTAATCTCCGCTTCATAATCTACACATTACACAAACAAAAATACACTTAGCTCACACAATACATAGTTACAAGTCTCGCAAACAGATTACAACACAACTTTTTCTCTCCAGGAGGCGTCAGTCTCAGCGACAAGTCAGCCAAATCACAAACACGACGCATCCTGAAAAGCAAACCCTGCAGCAGCAGCATAAGTGCAAGGAAGAAGAAAAAAAGTAGGAAATTTTTAAGTTTTCAGATATCGATTAACAGCTGAGATCATAGTGTTTACAGAAACGTAAACAATGAAAGAAGAAGCCTCATTCACTTTGTGGTATGACAGAGTCATCCCCAATGAATATTAATAAGTAATTATAATTAATATTCAGATTTTGTTATATTTGTTTATTTAAATTGTAAAATGTAGGGTTAATTCAAACGTAAATAATTATGTATTAAGCCTGGGCGGCCAAATTTATTATTATATAATTTAATTCTGCGCTGTTAAGAAAATATTAAATATGGAAAATGGTTGGGACTGTAGTTTTGAGCGTAAGGATAGCTGGACAATGCTAAAGGCCGGAAACAATCTGGCGCCCTCGCTCACAATGGGACGGCAGCGAAGGGTGGGCAGAAAACAGTTACCTGGCGAGGCCGTTGTCCCCGTCTCCCCTTCGAGGAGGGGCAAGGTCAAGCAAAATGTGCGCGAAACCTGTGACGAATGCTAGCTACGGCGCGAAACACGTGATTGTGGGATACATCGATTCATTAATCGTGTACGGCTACAGGGTTCATATTTGTTAATCCAAGGCTTCTGTTCCATGTCCGGAGAGATGGAAACTGGCTTTTTCGAGGCGAGAGAAGATGACGCCATGAGAGAGGACTTGCTGTTCCGACGAGCTGAAGTACAGACGTATCGCCCGACACTCTCCTAGCTGTTGGTCGATGACTGCATCTAGACGCTTCCTGGCTCAGATGTGGCAGGAAACTGAGCGTTTCACCTGCTAGTGGCAATCAGTAGATGTGCTAGCGCGGATGGTCCGCAAACTAGCCTTCAACAGTGACACAGAGCGTGTCACACCTCGTCGAGCAGATGCGACAACGGTAAAGTACCAACGCAAAGGTCCAAGGTTCCATAGGGTTTTAACAAGGCTTGCTGACCCGTAAACTGCTTCTGAGATAAGACTGCTCTCATCACAACAATTACTGAGCTAACCAATTTTCCATGTTCATAATTTCAAATTTTAAGCATCTTGCTCATTATATTTAATTCAAATGAAGCTTTTCACTTTAAATGGCGCTCCTGGGATTGTTTTGTAAATGTTAACTTTAATTTGTTGGCCTGCGATGACACATTATTGTATGTTGACTTTGCAAAAATTTTTGAGATATTTTAAATCAGTTTATGTTTGCATTTATCCGGCAAATTGTAAACGCCGGGTATTGCTTGCTTATTTTCTTTGGATATTGTGTTTAACGTAACGTTAAATATGCCCGGCCTTGTATAAGCCAGAAGACCAAATAAATTGAATATTATTTTGTGTAACTTAAATTCTTGCAGCAATCAAGGTTTTAGTTCACCAATTAACAAATCAGTAAATTAATATTAATATTCACAATAATAAAAGCATAGGACGTGATGGTGATACTCCCCCCCCCCCCCACCCTCTCACTCGTAGATCCCGATACAATTATGTGATATCATATTTCTTTCACCATTCATCGTGATAAATTCATCAATTTTTAATTACATTATTTTTTAAGCTGTAAATTTAAACAATTGTCTGTGGCATGTAGGACTGGATTTAGTTGTAATAGTGGGCCGATTAAATAAGGAGCCACCACTATTGAATTGTAAATAATGAACTGAAGATACTGTGCAGGATTTCTCAGTTCACGCTGAGCTGCAGGCAACATCAATCAGCAAGAAAATTACTGCTGTAACCCAAGTCATTCCAGGAGAATTCCGGAATGCATGCTTCTAGAAGGACATGGCCGAATTCCTTCCCATTCCTTGTCCCCAGTCCCATACCGCCTCTAATGACCTCGACGTCGACGAGGCGTAAAGTCATAAGTAAAAAAAAACAATCTGTTATCGCTATGTATTATACTTACTGGCTGTTTTAGCCTTTAGCTAAAGCCACAAATAAAAATCAATCAATCACAATAGCATTTAGTCCAAACAAAGATAATCTTTAATCTTAGTTGATTACGGAATCTTATGTGACTGATTAGAGTCTGTCGATCCTTAACAAATTCACGGAGCGCTGCTATAAAGTCTGTGCGTCCTTTGAAGACTGCAGATCTGTCGCAATTGCTCTCTGTCATCTTGTTGGCTGAGGAACCGTTGGTTGCATTCCGATGTCTGGTGCGCTGCCGGTCAGCATTCAGAGTTTAACACACACCCACTACGGAAGCTGTAGTCTCGCAGTGCTGCTCCTGGTACTTGCCGTTCAGCGGGATTCAAAGCACTTCTCCTGTGCCAATGCCAATTTCTCTGTACTGTACTGACTCTACTATCCGTGGGCATCCTGATGTCATAATTTATTGATCTTCCGTGGGTGGCTCCACCCATTACTCAGTCCATATAGCTGAAACCGAGGAAGAATCATGATGGGTTGTGATGACTAGTGTTCGGATCTTAAGGACAAGTCATACTTTTTGCCTGCATTCTTTTTGAGCTGAAATGCTGAATTAAACACTGATTCAACGTTTCTGATTATAGTTATATGTATTTCATATAGCAAATAAATGCATATTAAGACCATTTTCCTAGTTTTGGTCATATTTCGATAATATATATGGTCATATTTTGAGAAAACGTCTGGCAGTTTTTTAATAGTACAGGGAATTCATTTAAATAGATGAGAAGAAATTAAGATAATTATTCATACAAATGTACTTCTGATATACAGGTGGTGAAAAATTATTATTATATTAAAATTATACATTATTGTCACTCTCTAAAAGTAATGTTCCGCCTTTTAATCTCGACAATGCAGCAGAAGCATGCCTGAGTCGATCGGCGTCATTCAAAATCTCAATGAAATATCCTCAGTCGATGTTAAATGTGCAGTGGATCAGTAAGTAGACCTACCGCCATGCCGAAAATAAAATTTTCTGAAAGTGCGAACTTACATAAGTGAATTTAGAGGAGTATTTAAGTGCAGATGAAAGAGTTCTATTCCGTAAATTAACTGAAATTAAAGTGACCTCCACAAAACGATTTAAAATTTAATTTCCAAATGGTGCAGTAAGTGCACAGAAGTAAATTATGCTGTCTAGATGAAAGCGACACTAATAGATAAAATAAATGATGTGTAATTGAGCATGTTTTGATGTATAGTAAATTTAAATGTTTGGTCATATTTTGTCTTTTTTTAGGTCGTATTTATCCACTTTTAAGGTCATATTTTCCTGTATATTTTTCTATTTCTTTGGTCATAAAGATCCGGCCCCCCTGATGGCACAAGGTACCGCTTTGTTCATATGCACTTGTTGACCATATCTGGAAGGTCGTTGTCGAGGGAATCTACATGCGCGTCGTAAGAAATCAATTTTCCCAATAACGGAATGTTTCTCCGAAACTCGAATCTAGCAAACCCTTCTATGCATCTGCCTATTAAAGTGATTCAAGAGAACCTTAAATTTGACACGATCCACATGTCCTGAAGAGCCAACATGTTAAATGTCAGTTCCAGATCTTTCACAGTGTTCATTTGTGAATTTTGCAAGTCCTGTTCCCTGGAAGGAACGTTTTTTATCTGCCATCTGCACTAAGTGTATGAACATCTTGTGTTTCTCAATATTTTTACATCACAGTCGTTATGTTTAATATCTCTCGTTTATTTTACTATAGTTATTTAGCAAATTAAACGCCTGCACTCGGCCTTTTTCCCCCGTTGAACAAAGTTTGTTTTAATTCTTTCTTTGAAATTGGTACTTCTTTGGATAAAGTGCGAAAAATTACTTGAAGCCTGCGCTCAATTAAAGAGTACCTATTTTTTGTTTTGCATTATGGATTTACGCCTCGCGACGTCGAGGATTTTTGAATTCACAGGGCCAGTGAACGGGAATAAATTCGGCCATGGTCTTTTGAAAGAACTATTCCGGCACTCTCCTATAGTGAATTCGGGGAACTGTGGAACACCCAAATCTGAATGGCTGGGAAGGGATTCGAACCCGCGTCCTTCCTGGACGCGAAGACTGTTCGTTACTGCCAATCTACCACACTCAATATTTTAGTAGCAACTAATTCAAATTCATCCACTTAAAAAAATTAATTTCTTGAACATCTGATAATATTTTGTAATAGATTTCTTAGTGAATCACAGATTTAAACTGAAAACGATTATGAAAATCAGTTTTTTGGGTCCAGTTTAGTGTAAAATGAATGATAGTTTTTAAACAAATCTTATGATAAACATTTTTTTTATATACGTATTTCAAGTTTCTGAGACGTTACATATTATTTGAAGTACCAGTACAGTCAATTTTCTCTCTGGTTAAAAAAAAAAAAAAAAAAAAAAGGTTAACAGGTTAACAAATTAGTGACCATTTTACTTAAGCTTACGTCGAACAAAAAACATTAACCTACTATAGGCGTATGTTTATTATACCCTATGCTATGGTTGTTGAAATTTAACTTGCGTCCGGCTATACAACTCACATAGCCCCCCTTCCCCTCACCCCCCCAAAAAAAAAAAAGTGGTAACGGTGCTTGTATTAAAAACTCAGGGTCCAGGGTTCAGATCCCGCTGGGACCGTGGTTTCTATTCCACGTTACAGTTTAGGTGCAGGCACGAGAGTGGTGGAGTGCGTAACAAATCAAAAACTCTTTCACCAAGCCCCATGATGAATTTACTTTTTATACTTTTAAAATATTGATTACTAAGAAAGTTTTAAATCTTTTAACACTCACTGTAAAGTTTGAAGCTTACTAGGCAGTGAATTTCTCTTTAAGTCAAATCTTCTTAGTAAAATGAAAAGTTATTCACAAAATGACAGTTTTATGACACATTATACACAACAAGTTTGATCAATTAGTCAGTTTTGTTTCTCGCAGTACTGAACAAGGGAGTAGTTTACGTCGCGATACATGACGTTTCAACGTAACATAGTGCTTATGAAAGTTGCTTAAATAACTGATAACTAAATTCCTCGTGCCATTGGCAGTGACAAAAAAGTTCAGTTTTTATTATGGTCCAGGCTGAATTTCAACCTAACCACAATCTCTGCTAATATTGGCGCTACAAATTCAAAGCCTCAATCACACGCGCATTGATACAATCATTTTATCTTAAGTTAGCAACGTCGTGTATCGCGACGTAAACTTGAACCCTAAACAACAGGTACATATCAAACTTCGATTTACCAAAGACATTAAAGTTCTAGTTGGGAATTTTAACTACCATTTTCAGTAGCTATGGCGATGCTTTCACATTAAAAACAAACAAGAAGTTATAGACAGACGAACTCAGCCGAAATAAAATAGTTCTTCTACTTCACGGAACCGTCATCAACCGAAATAACTCAATTTATCACTAAACCGACTACATTTACGGTCCTCTGCACTGACCGAAATCGCACGTTGGCTTGCACATCATAATCTTTTGAACATAAATCGAAGCAACCAATCACGAATGATTCCACTCAAGACAAATATCAATATGTAAAAAACTGACTAACGAAATTCTACCCAAAACTCCAGCGATACTAGACTAACTGAGGCATGCATAGCGTCCAAACTAAATTAAAAAAATATGCTAGTCTGTAGTGATTTCTTCAGGAACAAATCGCCAGTGAACTCAAGAAAAGTACTTACTATTATTTTCTAATACCGTCCGGCATGGATTTAAATTATGTACCTAAACTTCAAAGAATAATTAAAGAATTCCACCATAGAGACATTTTATCCCTTTTAACCAAATACTATCGGAGACGTAGACTAAGGAGTGTTGTGCCTCATAGTAAAACTAATATTATCACAGGAAGTTCATAAATTGCCTCTAATTTGACTCACGAGGTGGAATACATCACTTTGTTCAAGAGTATCGATAAAACACGTATACATATTCTCTTGTGAAAACTTTTCATAAGGAACCACTCCATCCGTAAAGTGATAGGCCCAAAAACCATTGCATGCACCTCTTTACAGATTTATTTATTTATTTCCAGGATATATAATTACAAGATGAAACAATACAAATAAAATTAATTAATTAATATTAAGCTTATGGACTATAGAACACAATTAAATGGAATGTGACCAGAATTCCGCAATCCTGATGGCCTTCTCATTTACCCTAAAAAGGTCGTCGATAGTGCTGGTTTCAGGTAGATTTCTGCATACCAGAAGATGTTGTGGACCCTGCAGCTAACCACATTCACATAGTTCGTTTGCAATAGTGTAACACCATAGAAAATTTCCTAAAAAAAGGACAAAACTACCATAAACCTCGCATGGAAAAATTTAACTTCTAAAACATATGTGATCATGCGGAAGGCCGGATTCATACGTTCGTTAAAGCAGTTGTCACCCCCAGGTGTATCATTTCATCCAATTCAGGGAGCCCTAATGGATTCTCTCGGTTGAAAAAGAGAGGCTATGAATGGAGACTGATTGTAATTGAACTCTCATACACTTTCTACGCTCTCTATATGAAATACGTGCTCGTTAAACTTCTTCCTGACATTTTATATTCAACTTTCTTTTTTTTTTTTTGGCTACCCAAAATACATGATGCATAGCTTTCAAGTTCACTTCTGAATTACGTGCATCAGAAGCTGTAGTAAAAGTTGAATATTACTGTTGTCAAAGAAATTTTAGCGAACGGGGATTCCAATGGGCGGAAACGACATTTTGTTATTAATTACTTAAATTAAATCTGTAATATTCCTAATGAATTTCATTTCCAGCAAACGAAAACTTAAAAGTCATACGGCAGTGATATTAGCAGAGAGACACTAGAAAAAGTGATGATAGGCAAGTGCCACAGATGACTGTCATATATGATATTACCTTTTTAATGCCACGTGAGCGTATCAATGGAAATATATGAAGGAATTCTTTTTTTTTTTTTTTTTCCTTTTCCTTTTGCCTGTCTTTTATTCGTCTTCTGAAATTGATTCAAAAAATTCCTCCCAGCGTTTTAACGTTCCCCTTTCCCTCTTTGTTTTTAGCTTAGGTCAGTAGAGACGGCAAGGGACAGAAGGCAAGGAACGGGAAATAATTTGGGCTTGGCCATCCCAGCAGTAGCCTGGCGTGATTTGGGGAAACCATGGAGGGGATTCGAACCTGCACCCGCGTCCTCCCGATTGCGAGACCAGAGCGTTACCGCTCACCCACCACGCTCGGTCTTCTCTTTACGCTCACCGATATATTGTTTCTTGTTTTTATAACCATCCTTTCTTCATCTATTTGATGTATTCATTCCAATATTTCAAACATTCTATTACTAGTCTGCTAATTATTGGGCATCACGCGGAGATCCTTCTTCCGCATCTTACCCTTCAGTGTTTTTCCTGTTTGTGCTCTTAATATTTCATTTTACACTTTTCTTACAGTTCTTCGCTTTGATTGTGTCAGACCTGGCTTTTGCCGCATAGATCAATACTCTTATGGTGACTTTATATATTCCAACTTTGCTTTCAACAGATGTAATATTATTGCGCCGTATGAGTTTAAAAAAAAAAAAAAAAATGCTCGATATCCTTGCTGCCTTAGTAGTGTGGTTTTTTACTTCTTGGTACTAATTCCTGTTGTCAGCTACTTGGATTCAAAAGTAATTGTATTGCTTAACTTGTTTCTCGATTTCTCTAGTCGTATTACTTAACTTTTTACTCGATTTCTCTAGTTACTTCTTATGTATGTACGTGTTACAAGTTCTTTTGATATGGTTTTAAATTTTATTTTTTCGATGTTTATGATCATATTGTATTTTTAGCCACTACTGCAGATCTATTTTTATGAAAGTTATCTTCATCATCTGTCCTGAAGACAATCTCATCAGCGAAACATACGATTTGGAAGTAGCTATTTCCCATTTTGTACTTTCGTTCGCCTGATAAGTTTTTTGCTAGATTGTTTTGTAATCAAACTGTATATAAAGAGATGTAGAATATTTCCCTGTCTTAAGCCAGTCGTTATTGGTTATTGCTTACATAATCCATGATTAACCTTGATTTGAGTGGCGCAATTTGTATTTAGATCTTCAGTGAAAGTTACTATTTCGCTACATGCTTTACTGCTTCTTCTTTTAATATTTGCAAATATCTTTCAATCTTTTTAGTCAAATTTTTAAAAGTATTCCACCTTTTTTTCAATTACTTATCTGGCTACGAACAGTGCATTCATAGTTAAACTGCCGTTTCTAAAACATTGTTGTTGTTATTTAACTACAACTATTTTTGTGAAGATTTTGATCTCACTGTTTATCAGATATATGCTACAGTAGTACTCAGGTTTTGTTGTTTCTCCTTTCCTGAAAATTAAATTTATGAATCTAATTTTCTAACTGTTTGGTATTTCCCATAATCTAGTCTTCCATGAAACATTTGTTTCAATGCAGATGTTCCCTCTCTCCATAGTTTATCTAATTTTTTATGCTTTTAGTACCAGCAGTTTTTCAGATTTTTAGTTTTCTTATTTCTACCTTGTGTAATTTAAACGTTACCTTCTTGGCTTATCTCTTTTATTCCGCATTGTTGTTCCATTCTGTTCTTCCATATTTGAGAGAAAAAAAATTCTACTGAGAATTGCAAGAATCACTAAAAATAATCGTATTTAAAGAAAAAGATATATGCTGCTATGTGATTTTAATGTTAGTCAAATAACAGTGTTAATCCAGAATCCGGGTATCCCGATTTAGGTTTTCCATGGTTTCCCCAAGTCACCCCAGGCTAATACTGGGATGCTTCCTTCAAAAGGCGATGGCTGACTTTCTTCCCGTTCCTTGTCCCCAGTCCTTTCTCGCCTCTAATAACCTCGACGTCGACGAGGCGTAAAGCCATACGAAAAAAAAATCCAGAAATCACACAAAGATCTAATTACACGAAAAAAAAACCCCAAAAACTGATACCTTATAACCTTTTGGCCAGAAAATACTTGAAGAATTAACACTGCCTTTTTTGATTTGTCAGTGTAATACAAATACACCTACAGAAACAGCAGTGCACAACAATCAGTAATAGATTAAATAATAACTAACAGAATCTTCTGCTTAAGGGAAATACTTTGATAAAAATATTGAACTCGGTTGAAATAGGAGGCAATCGTAAATATTCTTATCCATACATAAGAAATATTTAATTATTTCTGAATAAATGAAATATTTATCGTGTTAATACATTAACTACGTATTTTCAATTAATATACATTATGATATTTTTTAAAAATTATTGTAACACGATAGGTCATCTGTTATACATGTTTATTTGATGTTCGACGTAACTTCAGTTTGAAGATAAAATTACCATACTATTGTCTCCTACTTTTCGTCATTTGAGGAGATACAAAGAATTATATTTCGCCCTTTAAAATTAATTTTATTTTATGAAGATGTTATTACAGTATGAAATCTGATACTTTGGCCGCATGTGTATATTAGATTACACATTTAACAGTTATCCTTCAGATAGATAATCTTACGAACTGTAAAGTAAATTAATGCGTTTCCTAATACGACACATCATACCGTTACGTAATTCCTTCTAACTAAGAGTCAGAGTCTATTCTTTAGTGCTCACAATAAATTCCAGTCTCTACTTGCAACACTGTCACGAACATTTGTCAAGAACATGTAAATGCTAATTTTCCTAGCGCACGACATTCAGCGTAAAGAATATATTACACGAACTTGAACCCATATTTTTGCTGTCAGGTTCACTGTAGTCATCATGTAAACTGTTTTTGAAATTATACTTTTGAGCTAACAATTTTTTAATTTCAGAATTGCATGAAAAATTATCTTAAACTCTCAAATTAGAAGTTCGCGAGCTCATTACATTTCTGTAATCTGTGTTGCTGTCCTAGACGTGTTCAAGAAGTGGATGACGTGTGTCTATGTACTTTGATTTTTTCTGCAGGTTCGACATTATTTCTCCAGCCCACAGAGCGTCTGTGTGGCTGATATCGCCTTCTCCGACTGTGCGCTGTCACTGCCGCTGGTTTCCTCTCCTGCAGCCCACACTTCTCACTTCCTCCCCTGGGAAGCCTCTTCCAGCAGAGCTGACGTTGCACTGGTTTGCGGGCAGGCAGGCGTCGTGACGGCTGCCGAAGATGTCGCGCATGCTTGCTGGATCCTGACCCGACAGCGAGCTCAAGTAGATAATGAACTACTGATAGACTGCCTAGAAGGTTCCTGATAGCAAGTAATTAGGCTGTGGCAGCAAATTTACACTTCGATAATAACATTCACATTGTGAAGTACCTTTTAGTTCATCAAAAGCACTCCCACTAGCTATCCCCAGCAGTAAAATATTCTATAGATCGATTGTAAAGTTGCTTATGTTGGACTTAGAAATTTCGAGAAGAGTAATTGTCAACTTGAAGGAATTTTCCTATAATCTTTCCCACAGTGACAATTCACCATAAAAATCATTTTAAAGTGTATTTATCATATCGCGAAACGTCTATTTTAAGAGATATTCCGGTTTGTTTACGTTTTAAAACACTCCATCAGAAAAGTAAAAATCTAAGATTTGCAATATCTTTGGACCGAGTAAAGCTACAGCTGAACTTTTATCACCAGCTATAGTCAGCATTGTTCCCTATAGTTTGGTAGTAAAATTAAATAATTTGGCAAAGTATAATTAGTAGT
Source organism: Vandiemenella viatica (assembly GCA_031002005.1). NCBI lineage: Eukaryota > Metazoa > Arthropoda > Insecta > Orthoptera > Morabidae > Vandiemenella > Vandiemenella viatica. Next base: position 211,230,162 of record JARYHS010009186.1, on the reverse strand, counting down.
TTTAATTAAGAGAAAAAATGAACTTTTTAACTAAAAGGAATATACATTTGAAATTAAGCCCAAATCAAGACGGTTACGAATATATAATGGTTTCGGTAAAAAGTTTAAGCATTCGTCAGAATAATTAAGTTTTTAAAGATAGATTGTCGCGGATTGTTGATGGAGCGCATAAAAATTCCGCCAAGTAGGACATGTGATGACTTCAATTTTAAGATTACAGAAACCATTTTGAATGTCAAATTAAATTAAAACAGATAGAACATGACGATAGAAAGTCCCTGTAAAAATTTCAAGTTAAACTATTTTGTACTTTTGGAGATATTAATTAAAGAAAAATTTGCTGACGTCATAGGCTCTGAGAAGTCTATAAAAGACCTTGCAGCAAACACAGATTGCCTCATTCTTTCGCCGGAACTCCGCGCTAGTTACAGGAGCAAAATTGTTCCATGCGGTAGCGGTTTAGGCAAATTCTAACATGCCGTAATACTCACCAATGTTAGGGGGACTCAGTAAGTTTTTGTCTTCTCGTAGAATTGTACTTAATCTGCAATCTTCAAAGAAACTGTTGTTCGATGCTTTATTCACGTATCTGGTACCGACAATGTACGAGTGAACTATTATCAAGAATATAAGTATTTTTTTATTCTCAAACTTGTGTTAAGTGACTTTATTTATATTACCCTTCGCATTTGGGGTTATATGAATGCGTGGCTACCAGGTTATTTAATATTATAGGTACCAGAAGGCTACACATGGTCATGAACTTAACTGTTCACAGTACAGGTGAAAGTGTTGCATTAACCCCCTGCAGCCTTGTGGCCTGACAACAGGCTACAGGGAACAATGCAATGAACACTGTGTGGTAATTCGTTTATAACAGCCCTTACACCTAACCGATTTTTTGAAATGTTAATTTAAGAATTGTGTATAACAAGCTGGTAGTTGATTAATTATGGTTTTGTATTTTTTCCGTGTAATTAATTGTGAATTTTGGTAAATGAACATTGTTTTATAGAGAGAAACTACGTAAATACTATTTAATATGTTCAAGGACAGTATTATGCATGAAATATTGATTAAAAGTTTGGACGGCGGTTCGAATCCCCGTCCGGGCATCCAGATTTGGGTTTTCCATGGTTTCCCCAAATCACTCCAGGCAAATGCCGGGATGCTTCCTTCAAATGGCCATGGCCGAATTCCTTACCAATCCTTGCCCCCCATCCTTTTCCGTCTCGATGTTAAAAAGAGACGTAAAGCTGTTACAAAAAAAAAAAAGAAAAAAAAAATTTGCAGAGGTTTATTTAGGTAATTTTGTGTGTAAATACTTGTAAATATCTTTAATTATTAATTCCGTCTGTTTCATGATGATGGTGTATGATTTTGTATTAATTCCGATTGTTTTTGTGTGGACTTAAGAATTATTAGAATTCCAGAAAAGTCGATCGGAACTTTTTGAACAATTCTGTATGTTTCTAAAGTGTCTATTCAAGCGCGCAGAGAGAGTTGTCAGTAGTTCCGGGAAGTGTGTGAGCTTCATCTCTGGAAGATTTGTATACCTTTGGATCGAGACGATATCTTGTTCTGTAATGTCGTTATAGACACACGGGAGAATAAACATAAATGGAAATTGATTCTTCCAATAATTATTTCATACAACCAATTACTTATCACTTTGTCCTCACTATCCCTAAAAGTCATAATTGTTTAATCTCAGCATTTGATTAAAACTGAGACACAAATTCACTGGTTTCTTAGCCTAGAAGGAGTATCTATGAATTGTACAACTGTTGATAATTAAGTAAAGGGTGGTATATCTTTCAATATTTTTTAACCTTGATAGTGTCGAATAAAAGCAAAACCAAAAAAATGATGTAAGTAACCAAATAAATTTGAATCGATGCATAAAGTTTGTTGGTGTATTAACCTAGGTAAAAGAAGTGAAAAAAACCACGAATACAAATTTAAGATTAATATATGTATTCCTGTAATAATCAGCACAAATATTTTTCCAGTAAAATGAAGTCGTTTACTACGAGAATAAGAACTAGGAAGCATCCGAGATGATGAAATAAGTTTGTTTGTGGAGCAGTGTGCAAGGTACCCGCTGCCATTAAATCGGTAGATATTGTTTAGAATGCAGTGGTATCTGATTGGCAGTACGTATCAAATATCGTTTCACCGGTTTTTTGTTGAAATGACACATACAATTCGTATTGTCATTATAGGTGATCGCACAAGTGTTTCTGAATTTCTTTATTAGCGAAAAACACAAAAGCTACGTTATAATTGTCCTAAGTCACCCTTCCTGAAAATTTTATGCATTCAGTTTCTAAACAGAAATGTTTAAGTAAATCAGTACTTGAAACTTCACCATTTTGCCTAAATGTCGTAAAACTTCAGTGCATCTTTTTATATTAACAAATTTACTAATATCACACCGTTTTCTTTGAAGAAAATATTAATTATATAAGAAAATTCCATTCTCTAATTTCTTTAATAATTATGGTCTCCTTTGCTCACCATTAAAGTAACATGAAAATTCTTAAAACCAAAAAGTGTAATTAACAAGAAGCTATGCCATCCGTTGAAGTATATTTACTATTTATAAAGAGCAGTCTCATATTCAATGAGGAAACCTTACGGCAAAACTTAAGAACAGTTCCGTGAAATTCCTAACCGTTGATGATGGTTCAGCAATATCCTTGTCCAGACATTCAACAGACTTCTGAGCTAATGGTGAGAAGTATTGCCTGTTGGAGAAGTATTGCTGGAAGTATACACTTAAGCACGTACGAACTTTACAAACGAAAAGTAATATAATGGTTAGAAATATAAAAATAGAAACGTGTGGAAATTGTCTGAAACACTTCAACGTATCTGAAGGCTAGCCCGAAAAGTAAATTCGAAAGAGTTACTTCTCAAAATAAAGAAAAAGAGAAGATTCTAGAAACCGCGCTTCTATAGAACATTCTCTTTTACCCGTTCGCGGTATTCCTTCCTCTTTGACGGTTCCAAGAACTGCTCCAAGAACTGCTCGATTTTCCTTGAATAAGCTTATATATTTCCTTGTCGCTGCTGTTATTGTACCACCAAATTGTCGAATGAACTTTGAGAGAACTGTTATTTTTCTTCCATCTTTCAGAGTATGTTCTCTATACTTTATTCTGACTAATTCTGACCTACATTGATTGTTGTATACAGAATTTAACGTGGTAGACATTCGCAACATTATGAACTAAATTCTGATAGACTGAAACTCGGTGGTCACTCTGTGTCTGTTATCTGTCAGCTGGATTAACGTATACAGATCAAGAAGAGAATTAATTGAATTAATGTTAGTTATTTTATGAAGTGAATTCTTCAAATCTATGGAGATATCTTTTAACTGAATATAAAGTGCAGAGTATTCGCAAAAAAGAATATAAATAGATAAGGATTGCTGCCAATATTATCAGCGGAAACAGTATGAAGATTCCATTTAAAGTACCCTAATTCCAATCTGTAAATCTAACACAATTTCGTAGGCACAAACATTATTACCTGCTCATTGAAAAACTGTCAATATTTCTTCTCTGGGTGCGTTCTAAAATCACCAACAAATATTGGAAACCACTGTTTTTTTATTTTTATTTTTAATTGCATTCATGTAAAAAATAGCTTAAATTTATTAGCCTTACGACATCACATGAAACATATAGCGGAATTCACGGAATATACGTTAATCAAAATCTGACCAGTAACTTTTGCAAGAATCAAATTCAGTGAAAAATTAATCTAAATTTATCACTTTTCGACCTCAAACCCAGTGGCATTCAGTTTTACCTACGGGAGTAGGGGCTGTACATTAATCGAAATTACATCAAAATCTGACAAGTCGTATTCTCGTTAATTGCGTTCAACGAAGAATCATTTTAAATTTATCATTTTACAAACATCAAATTGAAACATATCCTACTTTGCCTGTGGGACAAATTCCTATACATTAATCGAAATTAAATTAAAATTCAACCATCAATTATAGCGTGGATTGCGCTGAGCTCAAATTTATCACCTTTCAATGTCACTTCAGATTGAAGCATACACTATTTTCCCTGTGTCACTAAAGGCTAATCGAAACTCCATTTATATACGACTAGTAAAATTAGCGCGAATCGCGGTCAGCTGGGAGACTTATGGGCTCGCATGTAATTTCATATTTTCTCTACACCACTTCAAAATAAAATAAACGTTAATTTACCCGCGTGATCACATGCTGTATATTATACTTAAATCCATCAAAATCCGACCAATATTTTGCAAGAACTGCTTTCAATGAAAAACTAACAACATTTTTTTCGATCATGTTAAAATGAAGTGTATTGTATATAACCTGTACCTATATTACTTCTGTGGCATGGTATGCTCCCTATACGAGATTTCATCAAAACCCAAATGCACGCAAAAACCAAACCCAGTTTTTGCATGAATGATGTCCAAGAATAAACAACAGTTACTATTAATAATAATTTAACAACTTTTCGACGTGATATTTAACTAAAATGTACCTTACTTTGGCTGCGAGAACGTGGTCTGTACATTAAATGAAACTCCATTACACTCTGACCCATAGTTCTTGTATGAATCGCGTTCAGTGAAAAATTTAAACTTTTTTGTAATTTCTCTTTTTTATTCGAAACACATCAAACCACATCTAATTTCGAACAGAGTTTTTTCGTTATTCCCGTTCATCCAAACGTAGACAGACAGACGAGATAGACAAAGAGGTTTTTTTTTTTTTTTTTTTTTTTTTTTTAAATATGTTGGTTTTCGCTGCAGATTATTAATAATACCTAAACTTATTTTTAAAAAAGATTTCAGATGTACAGACTTTATTCTAGTTATAGTTTTATTATAAGTCTAAATAATAAAGATTTTTTAAAAATGTTGACTGACTACAAACAACAGCATGACGACTGACTTAAAATTATCTTGCTTTTAGAGCTGATGAATACCAAATGCCGTTTCAGTTGGGACATATACCGTATATTGAAGGTTAAAATACTTGAGGAGGAAAGCAACTACTTACTTCGTATTCACTTTGCTTGTGGTATTATGCCTTGTCGACGTCGAGATCATGACAGACGGGAAAGGAATGTGGGCAAGGAAAGGGAAGGAATTCGGCCAAGACATTTTGAATGAACCATTTCAGCCTTCGCCTGGGGGAGTTGTGGAACCCATGAAAAACCAAAATTTGGATGGCCGAACCGTTAGCGCTCTCCCACACATCCGATTCCAGGCTATTGTTATTGGGCAATCATTTATTTAACATTAATTTTTTTTAATAATTTTGTAATAACTTCATGCGGGAAAAGGAACTACCCTCTCTGTTCCATCCCTTTTATATACTCGTAGAGTTTTTCAGACTTCCTCTCGCGCATATACACTTCCACGACGTGTTTAGTCAGGGCCATGTGTCCTGGTTAACTAAATGTGAAAGAAAGAGAGCGTGAAAAGGACAGTGCATGCACGGGATGGAGCACAAAAAAGCAGAACCTTTCCCTTTCCACGAAAGACCATAACAAACAGCGAGCGCCGGGACGAGAGAGCGAAGTGTCCGCAGCGCGGCGCCACCGTCGACGAGCGGCGACGCGCACGCTGCCCCGCGGCCACCTGGGTGACTTATGCGCTCGCGTGTAAATATCACGGGGTGCACTCTGCAAAGCTTCGCATAAATCAGCTGGCCGTGTGTGTTAATGCTACGCTAAGCCACAGGGGCACGCGGGGACCAGGAAAAAAGAGGAAGAGGGGGGAGTGGTGGGAGTCCTAATTTACGACTGTGCTGCGTGCACTTTGCGGTGGCTCTCTAAACAAATCAATTAACAGTACCCACTCTAATTACCCGGTAATGCAACGTCCATGCGCTTTCACGGGCTGTAATCTCCTCATGGTCGTCAGAAGGGCAGCTTAGCTTTTCTAAACAATTCCGTAAATTATTAGAGCTCATTTTAGTGTGAAATTAATGCTATGTGTCAGTGAGTACAATGAGGCAAAGTCGCAGTTATTGTAACAATGTGACCTGGCTTTTATGTTGCGGCAGCTGCACATTCACCCTACAGTGTTAACACAAGTTAAAGAGACATTTACCTGTGTAAATTTTCCTAACGGTTTAATATCAAAGCTCTCAAATTTGATATGTGGAACTTCCATAACTCGCTAAAGTGGTGAAGAAAATTATTGCATTCATTCCAAATTCAGTTTATATAATCTCCTAAAAATAAAACAACATGACTATCAACTTTTCTGCGTTATAAATCTAATATAGAAAATCAATCACAAGGTATCATCTTCCGTTCTGCTGAAAGGAAACAAACAGAAACAATTTCAGCAGAAGTAGCAGCAGTTGATTTTAAGTGAATTGTGGACCATTTGTAAGTAGTGTAAGAACTATATTTATGAATTTTTTGAACTAATTTTCTGTTATCACAGGTCGCAAAGACCTGATCAAGGTATTGGCAAAAGTTGAAACTTGTAGAGGACAAAACGGGATATCTAGCGTGGTGGTGTAACGGTTAGCGTTCTGGCCTCGCATTCGTGTGGACGGTGGTTCGAATCCCCGTCCGGGCATCCAGATTTGGGTTTTCCATGGTTTCCCCAAATCACTCCAGGTGAATGCCGGGATGCTTCCTTCAAATGGCCATGGGCGAATCCTTCCTATTCCTTGCCCCCCATCCTTTCCCGTCTCTAAGCAGTAAAAAAAAAAAAAAAAAAAAAAAAAAAAAAAAAAAAAAAAAAAAAAAAAAAAAGTATACGGGAAACGGGACAAAATAGGTGTGTAGGAAAATTGCCACCGGAGCGTGCGTTCCACCACAATTAAATAAAAAAAGTGCTCCTGGATAATTAAACGTCACATACATTAGACAGAAAACAAATTATGGTGTTCATTGCTGTCAACAAGATGTATGTTATAAATTAGCATTGATTATTCTGTATCGGGGCCTAATATTAACTTCGATAGCTTTATACAATAAAAACATAATAAAGCCGCTTGTTACGAATATGTTGTCGAATTATGGAGTTACGTTGGCAGTGAAAGTCTATTAAAATCATAAGCAAAAATATTACTCTGTCTCTCTGTTTGTTTGTTACGTTACGCTATATCGATATTAAAGAAATTTGTCAAGGAAATGCTTTGCATCGTTAGGGATACTATTTTGTGATAAATAACATTTTTTGTCATTAAATTTGGATAACTAACCGAATGGTGACAGGCAAAATATAGCTTTAGTCTCTGTAAACTTGCATCGGTGGCTCAGGCTGTGTTTTTCTCGCAGTCAGTTAGTGTATGATCTGCTCATAAATTCCGTTTATAGTCAAAACTTTTTGTGTAGTGTAGATGTTGATTCGCGTTACACTAGACTATTATTCTGTGTCTACTTAAAAGTTTCTAGCGTCAGTATATTTTGTTTTTTCTTGACATACCTCGCAGTCGTAAATCAGACCTAAAGCGCATTGCCGGGTCGTGGAAGGGGGGGGGGACAAACCCGGATACTTGCCTCGGGGAGCAACTTCAGGGGGAGGCAACTTCAACAGGGCGGAAAAATCATGTTCCTAGTGGCAGCAAAAAGGCAAATACATGTGGGGGCAACCTGTCTTTTGGCTCCACTACAGTCCAGGACAGTAACAACTGGAGTGAGAGCACGAGCAACTAACGTTCTTACAACCCAAGAACTCATGCTGAAGAAAGAAAATCAAGCTTCCTTCAGTTAATACCCTCGCCTTCCGCCAAATTAGTTTTTTCTATTTTTGAATATGGTTTGTTTCTCTTCATGAGACAGGTTCGATGGAAGAGTGGTGATTGGTTTGGTGTCATATTATTCCGTCGCCGTGTTTTTTTATATATATATATATATGTAATACAAACTACCACAGGAATTTTCTATCTGCTTTGTCAAAAGCTTTCACGAATTACACAAACGCAATGTATGTTGGTAGGTTATAATCCTTCCAATGAATGGATATCCGAAACATTATAGAATCAGTGAAGGGTTTATATTTTAATACAAAGATACTTCTCGAAAAAAGAAACAAATATAAATATTAACAACTAAGCAAGGCGTGAGATAGGGATGTAATCTTTCCCCAAAACTTTTTACCGTATATCTGAACGATGCCATTATTATGTGACAGAATGAATAACCAACAAGGGTTGCTGCATTAGGGCAAGGCACATCTTTAAGTGTACTTTTATTTACTGACGACCAACTAGTAATAGAGGATGCTGAAAATGGATTAAAAGAGCCCTCACCAAATTGCAAATATGTTCAAACTACTGAAACCTGAAGATATCCACGAACAAAACAAAAGTAACGGATTTCTGTTCTCGAGAGAAATTACAACAAATATAAGTTATAAATGGCTACCTGGTTGAACGAGTTTCAAACTGTAACTGCCTTGGTTGTCACATCATATACGGTGTAAGCAAAGATATTGATAATAAAGTGAACAAGCTTCAGATGATGGGTGGTACGATAGCTAAAATTTTAGGAAATATGTGGCACAACGATATAAAGTTGAAATTACGTGAAAATTATGGCAATTCCTATTCTTCTCTATGAATATGAGTCATGAGTAATGAAAAGAAGAAATAAAAGCCTCATACTAGCAGCGGAGATGAAGTTCCTAAGATTCGTGAAGGGATGCACAAAGCCACATCTAATAAGAAACGAGATCAAAAAAGATGAGTCTGAAATATAAAATATTAATGACAAGGTATAGGACGATAGTAATAAGTGGAGAGACCATCTGTATAGAGTGGATGAAGTAACGTTTACCAAAAGTGCAAACCAATACAGATCTAAAAGGTAGAAGAAGCACAGGTATATCAAGGAAATAAAGGGCGTGTGGTATTGTTGGCCGGGATCCTCCGAAGGGTAGTTCGGCCGCCATATTGACACAGTTTCTTTTGGGCACGCGTGCGTCGCTGTCGTGGTTACCCTTAACCTAACCCGGTATCCTACCTGGTATAGGGGACCTAACCTGTAATCCGAATCACGGAAGCGTTCTGGCGTACTTCAGGTTACACAGAAGCTGTGCCAGAGGTGAAGGTCGGGTTAAAAGTCTTTCAAAATCCCCGCCGAGACATGGATTCGAACAGCGGACTTTTCGATTTCCAGTCAGCCGTCTTAACCACCGAGCCACCAGACTGTTCGGGGACCAAGGAAGAGATGGGAATAGTCTCCAAAGCCGGAACAGATCAGTAGGCCTAATCCTTGAAGGGGATGAATAATAATAAGAAAATACAAGCTAAATGTGGCAACCTCGCGTCTTCTTCTACCGGTGATGCCTTTAATTCTAGCCAATATTCCTTCTCGAATATGTAATAATATTTTTCTACTGTTCGGTTTATTATGTTTCAAGAGGTTTTCTGCATTCGTAAATTAAACTATATTAAATTGCAATGGAGTACACGTTCCGGTGGCAATTTCCCTACACACCCATCTTCCCCCTTTCCTGACGTCACAATAGCTTCGTTTGGCTCTCAATATGTGGGTTGTCTGTCCATTATCGAGTAGTGTTGCATTGTTATTGACTACCAGTTTGTCAACTAGAAGCCTGGGTTAAACTTCACAACTCCACACAGGGCATGTGGAGGCAGACCACACGGCACAATTGATGGCGGTTCATCCATCGACGTTAATCCGATGACTGCAGAGATGACTTTCGGAATGAACAGGCATCCTCTCTGTTCTATCATGCCCATAATGAACACATACTTATCACACTCTGTTATCACAATCATCTGCAAGGCAACGGTAAACCACCCCAGGTACAATGTCTCTTGGGAATTAATACTATACACCTAACACCAACTACGGTAACTGTTAACTTGCTTGAGATGTCATGGCTGCAGGAGTTGCTTATGACTACAAGGCAGCTACGTTTTACGAAAATATGATACGTTACTCGCTTTGCAAAACCTTTGTAAGTCAATAGCGATTGCCAGAAAATATGTAAAATCAGCTATTTTTATGTCATCTGTAACAAGACATTTGTTGACAGAGATCTTTGGTTTCTCTATCTTATTGGAAATTATAGATAATTTTTGAAAAAATTCATGTAATAATTACAGTTCATCAGTTATTTTTTCTCTTCACAATAGTTTGCAGAATATATTTTATTGCGACATATTTTCCATATTTTGATTTATCATCACTCTCCCGAGAAACCAAAGACGTATGAATGTTTTCAGCTTGTAGTATTTGTTTGTGCTCTTGAGAAACCAGTTTCTATTGTCACGTATGGAATTACAGATACGAGTAAAGGTTCACAATTTTGTGTTCTTCTTTTGTTAAGGCTTAGAATTTTTAACACATTTCTGATACTCTTCTAATACATTTTTTGTTTTCTCTGCGTTAATCCGAAGAGTGGTAGCAATAACTGGAGTGCGTAGGTACAGAATTCGTGTCAGACTTTAAGTGTGATAGTAAGATTTTTATTTCATTGGAGTGACAGTTCACTGCTGTGATCAATGGCAGCTTATAGCAAACTACTGTGATAATAACTCAGTTGATACAACTAATCAACTGTCTCATCGAACAGGTAGTAGCGACTGATTAGCCGTACAATTATACTTAAAATAATTGTATGGTACAACATAGAAGAATAATAAAGACATGGTTTGTATAATGAAGTTAACTGGTCTTTCATTTTAAACTTTCGTTGACCCGTGGTTTTGTGTTTCTGCGGTTAAAAATGTGTTGGTGTGTAAACGTGGCTCACGCTGGACTTAACGCATTTAACACACACTGCGCAATGTGGTCGTGTCGAACACGGAAACATTGGTTCACACAGCATCATTAATTTTTTTTATTCCTACTCAGAGGTAATAAGATAATTTATTCAATGTTGTCATAAGATAGCTTTATATAATCAGGTTTGTGTATGGTATGCGAAGAAATAATCGAACAAATACATCAACCTCCGCTGAAATATGATAAAATCTTTCGCAGAAAATATTGTGAAATTGAAAAATTCTTAGGTCTGTCATTAGTCTACTTTCTCCAGATCATCATTTTGCGTCATATCCAAAATATCCGATGAGATTTGTGATATATCAGAGTACGATTAGCTCAAGGACATTTTATTGGAGGTGGAACGTCACAGTGTGGGGGGGGGGGGGGAATGGGACAGATCTTCAGGTGCAACTGGACGCAACTAAACACCAATACGCTATGGCGGGTAATGGAAAGCTTTCGAAACACTTAGTTGTGTACGACGTGGCACAGAGTCTTCAGCTTTTGAAGCCAAGACAATCTTAGCATCCGTTGTCGAACAGTGTAGTGAGAAATGTGGCAAGCGATTTTAACCATCTTGTGACAGAGATACCAGCCAGTCACCTGCATGGCCCTTCTTCGAAATAGCTAACCATCATTCAACGTATATATCATTTTAAAGATTAATGTTTCCTCTTAGGTCACGTTATATTTTAAGAAAGGAATATCCGAATTCGACCCTTAAAGGGCAAACATATCATTATTTCTAAAACCCGTTTTTTTTTTTTTTTTTTTTTTTTTTTTTTTTTTTTTTTTTTTTTTTTTTTTTTTTTTTTTTTTAGGTATCGTTTTAAAGATTAAAGTCTCTCTTAGGTAACATCATAAAGTAAGAACGAAAGTTTATGGAATTTGTAAAAGTAATAGTTATGAAGGTGTCGCGTATGAGACAGTTCAGAACCAAGACGCTAGATAGCAGCAGTGCGTATCACAGAGATATTAACAAACTGCTTGACTGCCGTCGACAAGGATTGAGAGCGTTACCGACATATCTCAGAGATATCAATAAACTGTGTTCTTCGTACAATAAATAGCCTCCTGATTAGTCTTTCTACTTAAGCGGAATACCCTAATCTCTCCTCATTTCCATTCAAATCTCTTTTTAGTTTGTCTCTCTAACCACTGTCTGAGATGTTACAAAACATTTGAGTACTTAATTTCGAGTCTGAAACTTCACCCAATATTTCAGGAACTTCAATCGTTACAATTAATTGGGTTAAGATTCCGAACACCAAAGTGCTGTCATATCGGGCGTCCAATCCCGTATACGTCATCATCTGAGGCATCATTTGAGGTAACAGAAGTTCGACACAATAAATAGCGTTTAACTTTTGGAATATAAATCCACAACGTATACAAACAACACACATTAATTACAATCCGGGTTTCTATAAAGACAACAAGAGTTGTAGCAGCGATGGTCCAGCAACAAAACTCGGCTGTTTCTCCTTAGCCCGCGCTGAGCACATTTGCATGTAATGAGCCAACTTGCGGCTGCCTGGTCTCCCGCGCCTTTGTCTCAACTTCCGGCACTCCGACCGCCAGGCGCCGCCACTTGTGCCGACTTGTGATTAAAACGCGCGCCACACGCTGTTATGAGACACCCAAGTCTTCTAAATTGATAATCTGTAGTCTAATTGGGATCAAAGCTGCATGTATTCTAACACCAAACCACGCCTTCTAATAAGCGAACCGTTCATATTATACGCACTATACTGGTTTGCGATAAGCCACCAAGCCAACAATTTGTTTTTTAAACTTCCATGATTCTCGATTCTTTTTGTGATATTTTAATAGTGCTTCGATTGAACCATTTTTTTAAGGTCTTGAAAATCTATTTGAAAATATGCGCATAATATCGTTTAGTTCAGGCATAGTTACTGATTTGTGAAATCCGCGTTGAGTATGGAACGTCGTTCGTAGATTAATGTCAATTTTTTTTAATTTAATTTAATTGCAATGGATCACAGGCTCCGGTAGCAATTTCCCTACACCCCCATCTTCCCCCTATCCTGCAGCCATTTATATTTGCCCTCTACAAATTCTTTCAACGTTTTCGGTAAATTATTCATTTCTCTTGGTAACTCATTCACCAAACCAATGGTTTTGGAGGAGGCTTGTTTGCTATAAGCTAGCAGGTTTATTCATTTTGACGATTTTTTTTTTTTAAATTTCCTTGATTCTGGATTCTTTTTGTGATATTTTAACTTATTCAATTTAACCATTTTCTAAGGTATTGAAAACACATTTGAACAATTGCGCCTATTATCGTTTAGTTCAGACGTAGTTACTGATTTGTGAGATCCTCGTTTAGTAGGGAAGTTTCTTGATATATTAAACATTATTGTTAATTAATGTACACCAATCGGGTAGTTTTGGAGGAAACATATGACATGTTCGCTTTGTGTAAACGCGAACGAATCCGTAAATCAGTACATTTATAATATTACTAAAGTGTAACTTTGTTTTAATTAGATGTGAAATAAATACCAGCATTTTGATTACAAGCCGAATGAGCACTGGGCTTCAACTCAATATTTCGGCGATCATCCAGTAGATGACGACAGAAAATTAGATATTAAGTAGCGATTTGTTAAGCCGAGTAACAGTAGTCGGATAGTCGACATGTGCGTAGTTAAACAGTGAACGTTTAAGATATAACACGTATTTCTTCACAGGTAACGTCTAACAGTATAGACATTTCCACCACTAATTTAAACACTTAAATCCTTTAATTCATTAAGACAAAAATTATGGGTGGTGATAATGCCCTCATAAAATTTAAGATACAAGAGGGAGTATGCCTTCGGGACATATGTTCCGTAGTAATTAAAACAAAAATTAAATATGTTGTGAATACACCAAACATTAATGTAATATGCATTGCTGATATAAACCCTATAATGCTCAACTAACTTATTCCTATTCTTATTAGTTGAACAGTAAGTTATTTAGGACAATATTCCAGCCCAACGTGAATTTGAATCCGTTCTCATAAAAAAAAAGGCGTAAAAATAAGTTCAAATAGTAAACTGGGACTTAAATCAGAGAAAAAAAAAAAAAGGTTTTCGCTCATCTTGTCTTAACTTACAAATGTTGTAGACTTTAACTCTAATTTTATTCTACGAAAGAGCTCGAGGAATATCAAAACTGAAAGCAGGAAATCCATTACAGCGTACATTAAAGGTTATAAATGTTTCATTTGAGTAAAGCTAGACTACGTAGCATCAGAAAATTTTTGCTTTTTTAGCTCTTGCCGGTGTCATACAAACTTTTTATTTGGATCAACTAAATACAAATGCTGTCAATTAGTTTACATAATGTAATGTTTCAACTATTCGTAAGAACAGTGAATATTGTTTATCGAATGCCTTAAAAATACTTCTATCTGTTAAAATCCTAACTAAAAAATAGCTTCTCTCAACGATAATCAGATATAGAAACGTTCAACATTTCGTTAATTACCTCTTCTAAAACATTTCAAGATTGTTTTTTGAACTCTGAAAATGGTAACCTTCTTTTCGATAAAGGGGAAAAAATTTTGGCATCAACGTAAGAGAGCTAATAGAATTAATGATACCGTAAACTTCACTTTAAATTGCGACTGAAAAGAACGTTAAATATTTCCTTATTTTACACTGCAATCGCACTATGAGTAAGCACTTTAAATTAAGTATGACGTTTAAATAGTTTTCAAATCTAAATGACCTACTTGTTTCCTAAAGTTTTTTGTGTATTTGTAAAGCTATAAAAATGAAAATAAATGTTTTTATCTGTAACCAGCGTGCCCTTCTGTTAATTAGTATTTACAATTTTATTATTAAAAATGTTGCAATACCATTATGTGTTCGTCAAGTTCACCTCGTGTCACGTTTCTAATTAGTTCTTTATGTCGAAATTTGGGCTTAGTAATGTAATTTGTGTGAACAACAGAGAGCATCATTATATGTCGCAGACATAGGCTGCATGTCGTCCTTAGCACCATTGGATCCTATTGCTAATGTCGGAATCTCTTTTTTGAATCTATCTTTGGTGTATTTATCATGAGCTAAGTTTGGAAAGCCTGAATTAAGGAGTTTGCTTGCTGTTTAAGTAAAAACTAATACCTAATTAAACCTAATGCAGGTTTTTTTGTGGGGTTCTAAATAATGCCTATCGTTAATAATTCCTATTCCTACTTATGACTAATGGAGGGTTGTTAGTTATGATGTTTGCTTACTAGGGACCTATTTACATGATTATGGGGCCTATTTACAATTATTAGAGGAGGTGAGGGCAGGGTGGTCAAAAGGGAAATTGTCTATTAATTGTCTGTTTAGGATGTTTTGGTGGTAGATTTTCTATTTGGTCGATTCCTATTGCTGCAATTTCTGTATAGATGATTAGTTTGGTTTCTGTTCTTATGCCATCACCTCTTAGGATTGGGTAGAGATTCGTAAGTTTTGCTTTCGCTTTTTTATTTGTTTCATCTATGTGGGACCTCCACGTCAGCTGTTTGTCTAGTCGCCATTCGATGTCTATTCCCTCCATGTGTAATTTGTATCTTGGTAGTTTTAACTTCCTAGTGAATATGATGGCTTGGCTTTTTGTGGCAAGCGATGAGAAAAATAATATTATCTCAAACTAATACGTGTGGCCGACGAATGACAGTAGAGCTTTAAGTAGAACACGTCCATTTTTCGTTGCTTTGGCAGAAGGTGAATTAAAACAACAGGAACACACAACCCAGTATCCCGTTTCTCAACAAGTATAGCCAACCCTCGTGCCCCTAACAAATATCTGGCCGAAGACTGAAAAGAAGCTTGTTAAAACAGATGTACCGCACAAGAAATTGCCTTGGTGGAGAGATCATTTTGTAAGGCAACGTGGATGATACGATGATTGGTCGGCGTCATAGTTTTAAAAGGTATGTAAGAATGTCAGGTACTGGAACAAGTTACCAAGAGAAATGATTGATAAATTACCAAAAACGTTGAAAGAATTAAAAGTTGACATTTGAAGAGCGAAAAAGTAGGCGGATACAGGAAAGAAGCCTACGATCCATCGTAATTAAATTAAATTTGCTTGCATATAGCCCACTACCCGAGATTCACATCAAAATCCTTGCCTATATCAACAGAGATATTTGCATACTAGTTTCTTTCCTCGCAGACATTTCTGTTATGGTTGCATATAAATTGCTCCATCGCCACGAATGTCAGACAAATAGGTATGTAATTTTTAATCTTTATTGTCTCCCCTCCTTTATGGACCAGTGCTAAACTCACAGTTTTCCATAGATCTCCTCTGGTGAACATCACCTGTCCAGGCTCGACCTAAATAATATTTCAAGGTATGGTACAATGTCGTATTAAATCTGTAGTAATAAATAGTTTCCTAGTTCCCTTGTGCACTATATTCGTCTTGAAGTAACAATAGAACATTAGAAACGATGATTAATAATGCTCTAATTTAATATGAAAGTAGCTCATATTTTTCAAATGTATATATTTTACTTCTTACTTATTTATTTGTTTTCAGTTGCAGATATGATGACGTTTGAAGTGTATATGTTTCCTCCACTAATCTTTTTATTTATATTCCAAAGATATTAAACTAACTTGTAAGATCAATTAAGTTTATAAATGTCACCTGAAATAAGTGCCTAGTTTATCTCTATAACGTACTTAGAAAATTACTATTTCGATAATGATGGCATTTTTGCAGAAAACTTTCTACTAAAACCACGAAAAAAGCAAAGGGGATTACTTAAGCGTGTCAGAGATAATAGTTAACATTATCATGAGATAATACATAACATAAATGGTTTCTTCAAATTATAATTCCATCCGTTTGATTCTTGAGAAAAGTATAGGCCTTATTTCCACAAAGAGTTTTTGTTTTTAATCCTTGGATTTCAGCGTTACGTTTTGAAATTATTGTTTTCGTCTGTGCTTTGAGCACAGATATAACTGTGAAACGTATTGCTTTTGTTAAGTAAACAGGCTATCCAAACGTATTACGGGAAAACAAATACTTCTTTCTATGACAGTGAAGATGGTATAAAGTAAATTGAAACAACATTCACTGGAAAATCGGCTGTTGGGTAATAGTGAATCTTTCAACGCTGCGCCATTGGTAAGCATATTTCTTTTAGAACCTCGTTGTAAATCTGGTTTTGGCTTTCAGTATGTTGTGCAAAGTTTTTACTTTAGATAAAAGAATGTTGTATCCGATGTGATATTTACTGAGCAGAACATTATCCTAATTTTTTGTGTAATGGATCTCAAGTAACGAAGTCTTGAATGAAATGTTTTATAAACCAAGCAAAATTTCCATACTTTAAATCTTTTTGATGAATGAAGTAAAACCACTATCACTATGACAAAACGAGCCTGTTTAGGTTGATATGTTCCCTGTACCGATAATTTTTGTGTCATTTTTGCGGTGCTGCCAACATTTCGCCGTTTTGGAGCGTCCCACATTTCGGCATTTTTAATTTAATTTCGTGGCAACTTTTCCGAAAAAGGAGAGTGCAAAACGTGAAGAGGACATTATAAGGAAGCAGTTAATCTAAATTTCAACATGTCAGTACCAGTTTTGGGATAGTGGAGAAGATCCCCTCCTACCCTAAAATATTTTGTCGTGGCTTATCATTGAAGACGTACAAATTCATATAATATTTTGCATTTGGGGACTGCACCACTTAATAGAATGATGGAAGCACTTATAGCAGTACTTATATCTCAGACGTCAACAATTTAATGGAGCAGCCAGTTCAACGGATGAAAAATACTATAGCCAACCAACACAAACGAAACGTAACGTACAATACTTCATAATTGCTGTAAGCGCAATCAGACGAATTTGTATTTAATTTTTGAGCTCTTGGTCCAGGATTGGGGGATTCTATCATTACCGTGGCGCCACAATATGATGATTTATTCTTATAGAACTCGACAAAACAAATCGAAAATAAAGAATAAATTTTTTTGATATCTCGCTTGGTTCTCGAGATATCGTATCTCAAAATTTACGTAGTTAGGTTGAAATACGGCCTGGACCAGAAGAAATATTTCGCTATAGCCAAATTTGATGATGAATTCTTACGTAACTCGATGAGACAAATGGAAAATAAAGAAAAAAGTTTTTTGATATCTCGCTTAGTTCTCGAGATATTGTATCTCAAGTGATGAGGTTAGGGTGAGATCCGGCCTGGACCAAAAAAAGATTTTTTCACCAAAACCACCATATCAACATGGTGGAAATGCACTATAGGTGGTCTTATTTTCTTCCTAGTGATTGTTGTTAGGTTGAAATACGGCCTGGACCAGAAGAAAAAACATCAAAAGCAGAAGGAACTATACCTATGGCTGATTTTTAACATGCTATATCTCGAAAACCAAGCGAGATATCAAAAAAATTTATTCTTTATTTTCGATTTATTTCATCGAGTTCTGCAAGAATTCATCATCAGATTTTGGCGCCACAGTAATGATAGAACTGCCCAGGATTGAAACTACTCCTCACATAACGTACACTTAATTTTGTACTAATTGGTCCCTGTCTGACGACACTTTACACTACCTTTAAGTTTGCTTTGGGTTAGGGGTCCAGGGATGATACCACTGCTCTAACAAGTTTAATAACGTTTCAGGGAACTCATTATCTCTGGTCTGCCTTACTACAATGTACAATGAATACTATGTATAACGGCAAGAGATGTTTTCGTTATTAGTTCATAATAACGTTGTTGTAGCAACCTACGAGCGTAGGAAAACTTCTTTGTTTCTGTAATAGTTCAATATGTTTTAAATTTCAAATTAACCTCAAAGATAACGTCTCAGGCAACTCATTATCTCTAGTATGCCATTCTCTTAATTCTCGAGATATCGACTGTCAAAAAGTAATTATATTGTAGGTATGGTTCCTAGTTGCTTTGGCGACGTTTTTCTTCTAGTCCGAGCCGCATTTCAAGCTAACCACAACCGATAGTAAGGAGACAGAACCCACCTTATTCATGTCCAGCGTGTAGTTCATTGTGGCTTTGGCGATTTTATTATTTTTTTGGTCTAGGCTGTATATCAAACTAACCACCTCAATTTTGAGACAGTACATCTCGATAACTAAGCGAAATATTGAAAAAAAAATTTATTCTTTACCTTCAATTTTTCTAGTCGAGTTACATAAGAATCAATAAACAAATTTGGCTTAGGAGAATTTTTTTACTCTGGTCCAGGCCACAATTCAATAAAACCACGTCCCTTTTGAGACATTGTATCTCTAGAACTAAGGGAAATATCAAAAACTTTTATTCTTTACTTCCGATTTGTCTCGTCGAGTTACATAGAATCCTTCATCAAATTGTGGCACCTCGGCTATCGCAGAATCCTTCGTCCTCTATATTGATGGTACAATTTTCTGTATTTTTTTTTTTTTTTTTTTTTACTACACTTTTCTTTGTATAAAAGTTTCCGTAATTATTTTTTATGGAAAACGTCTAAACACCGGAAGTCTAGTATTGGGTGTACTATACTAAGCTAATATTACTATTTTGTGTATACCATTCAGAGTTCAACAACCTTAAAACAATTTTACACATCTAAATAAACAATACATGTTTCGAAAGAACTGGGATGAAATAATATCACAGAACATTAACAAGTGATAACATATACCACTTGCTGGATTGGTCACACGAAGTTTCTTTTAGTGTTATCTGATACTTCCTAAAAGTAAGCGTAGCAGTTATATATTACAAATTTAAATAATTCTGTTGTGAAGCAATTAAACCCGTTTGAAATAAATCAATAACATATATCATTCCAACAGAAACATCACCTGATTTACAAAGGAATTAAACATTGAAGAATTCATTCTAAAGTACCGAAATGAGTTGTGGAAAATATTATTGACTATCTGTTGCATATTTCGTACCAGTACGTCATAATGCTTAGCCGAGAAGTAATAGCTAAGATATTAGCTACTGCATTGGAAACACACTTAGTATCCTATTTTATCGGAAGTTTTTCAAGAGTTATTATAGCAGTTGTTCTCCAGTTAAGTACAATAGTCTTCCTTAATCTAATGTGAAATAACATATTATCTCAAATTAAATATACTTGAGAGCAAAGAAAATATTGTGAATTATTAATTAAATACTCCACTTGCAAGGGGCAGGGTGCATTAAGCTTTAAATAAATATTATAACAGCTTTAAATGAGTTTCTATTGTAGTAAAACGCAATGGACAGGAAAACTCAACTGTAAATGTATTGGATAAAATAGAGTTTCTCAACCTTTCTCACCACTAGTACTAGTTAACCGACAAAAATAATCCTGCAGACCACTAACATAAGTTAATCTAATTTCTTACCTACGCGTATCTTATTAACATCTGGGACATATTGTATTATAACATAATAAATCTAAATGCATGTTTTGAATTCCTACGGAAACACAGTTATGAAAATGGACGTGAACTGTTAATAGTAAATTACATCTTGAGTACTCTCTCAATATTTTAGTAACCAAATCTACTATATAATTTCATAAGCTCACGCACTCACTCACATCGATAGCTATTGGCTGGAGAACGGTGTCACGTGTCAGCCTTTGCTCCGAAATTAACAGCGACCAGAGAAAGAAATTCAAGGTTATCTTCAAAATTTATTAGCTAAGCAACTGCCACCAAATTAATTACAACAAAACATTCGTCATGTTTTCTTTTCGTAGCATTTCATAATTAAAAAATATCTATAAACTTTAAGGTTGAAAAATCGGAAACTGCTTTTTAGCAATATGTTGCTAATGAAAGCAACATATAATAATTTTAAAAAACTTACTCATGGTCCCTGCTGTAACCACGAATACCAATTGTCATTCCGGCCTAGGCTAAATTTCAATTTGATTAAAACTTTCGCTAATGTTGGTGCTTGACAAAAGTTATACATTAGGATTTATTTGCTTTTTACATATTTTACTGACGACTTTCATATTCGCTGTACGAGAGTTATTAGGTTACCTAAAGCGGAAATCAGACGAAATATGTTACCGAATCTGGTATTCTGGCAATTCATTTCTTCGGAGTTGCTCAACTTTTTAATAATATGCAACGTGCATTAAGTCCTCTGGCCATTACAGATAATATGACCAATGGTTTCATTATGAGAGTTTTCCCAGTCTCACTAATAAAAAAAAAACAACGTGATGTTTTCGAAGCAAACAGGAATTTTTGTAAGTTTTGCGGAGTGAACTTAAAGGGTCAAATGCAAGTTTATATTTAAGCAAATTGAGTATTCGATCTTTGAAACAATTATACGATAGCGCGATCGTCCCTGTCTCCTGTCGGTGTTTAATACCTAGGTTTATTAATACTTCTCAGTTCTTAAAGCTCAAGAGGTTTTATTTACGCTAAGTGTGGAATACAGCTCAAGTTCATATTTGGTCAGATCATAATCTGGAACTAGTCTAGATCCGTGGAAACACTGGGATAAAGTATGCCAAATAGATAATGAGAATTCAGATTGCTCTCCTTGTGTGGCGTTGAAGGTATTAATACTTAGGTGAAGTGAAACTCATAAAACAAATATGTTTAAGAAATTTAGAACATAGGAAAGAATTTTTGTTAGTGCCTAGTGTAGTAAAAGGTGTAGAGAAGATATTACCGAACAAAGCTGGTGAGCGGTAACTCTCTGGTCTCGCGTGCAGGAGGAAGCGGGTTTAAATACCCGTCCGGTCATCAAGATTTCCCGAAATCACTCCAGGTGTCCTTCAAAAGACCACGGCTGAATTCCTTTCCGTTCCTTGCTTTCTGTCCTATCCCGGCTCTAATGACTTAGAGGTCGACGAGGAGAGAAATATTCACTTGGCATGGCAAACTGGTTTCTTGACTAGTCTTGTATCGTGTATTACGTTTGTATGAGAACCAGTGTTTTTCCATTCCAATTTAAATGGTATAAAAGCCAATTTCCGCGATTATGAATCGGACGCGTGTAATGAATTACATTTCCTGGGAATTCTCTCTTGAGTGAGTAACGCGTGGCCTCGAGTACCTAATTTCCGGCTGCAGTATCACCGGCCATAAGAGACCCGAGCTTATCTGCATTCATATTCCAAATCCAGGCTCAATGCATAACGGCGCGCGGACATGAGATCTAGCGTTCCACCAGTCGTGTTATCAATGACCCTTTTGACAGCGGCGCGAAACGTAATAAACATCACCGAAAATAAACAAGCCACCAGGTATATATCATACTTTATTTTTACTGCATGTTTATCAGCATTTCATATCGGAATGGTAACTCCATTTCTCTCCCTAATTAATCGTATTCACTTCCTTCTAACACGAAAGTATAGTGAACGTAATGCAACAGGATATGCGATTTATATCTTTTCAAATGATTTGTATGTCTAAAATTCTCGTTAAAAGTTAATTTACATAAAATAAAATATAAAAAACGGATTTAGTTAAAATTTATGTTTTCTGTCCCGTTAAAAAAATGATAGATTACTGCAGGAAGAACAGCCAGTATCTGTCTTGTCATTTAACTTTTCTCACAACCAAAAGTCAAGATTCTGTATCCATCCATTGAGAGGAATGACTTTGTATACAGTTGATTCGACGGTGGAACATAATTGGTAGAAAAAAGCGAAACCGAGCAGAGGAACAATGCTATGGACAACTGGTGAGCAGTGATGTTACAAATCACTTTGTTCTATTACAATACCAATGCTTCTACTTCCTGGGACTGAAATCACTGGCTGATAAGTCGGATGATACCGCAAAATGACGCTGATGTGAGAAAACAACCTTTTTTTTTAATTATATGCTTTCTGTTGTGTTGTCTTAGCTTGACTGGATGTGAGATATTCATAATGATGTTCCTGTTTCAATTTCTTTTTCTCAAATACGGATATTTAATTCAATAATACTAGCCGGAATTAAACTACGCCACATACTTATTTGAAATTCTTCATAGAGATCCAAAGTTGAGACTGGTTCAATTGCGTAAGTGATATCTAGCAGAAATTGTTTCTTTTTTTCTGGTTGTGGACAATTTGATTTCAAGATAATTCTAAGTTTTCATAACAGATATTTTAGTGTCGTCGTTTGGAGAGCCGTCTCAGCGAATCGCAATCGGATTTATGTTTTGTAATTAGCATTGCAATACAATTATCAGATAAGTTATATAAAGTGTCCTGATAATAGTTATTTAATTTAAAAACTTATACATTCGTTTCTGGATACTTGTAATTTTACAAACATCTTATGTACTGAATAATTAGTTGCTTAACGTAGTAATGTATTATTCTTTCTGTTAAATGTTGAAGCTGGATTTATCGCGACGATCACTTTAAGAGACTTTCACAGATATTCTCTTTCAATTCGGTTTAAATTTTTAGTACTAGGAAATTCAGAGAGGGTTTGTTAATTTACGCTCCCTGGTGAGTTTAGTTTTCTTCGACTTGAGTGCTTGGTTGTTGTCTCACATCAGCGTCTATCCTCCGACTTATGAGCTTCTGATTTCAGTCCCAGGAAACAGAAGCATTAGTATTATAACAATACAAAGAGGTTTTTAACACTACTGCTCTCCATAGCATTGTTCCTCTGCGCATTTTCGCTTTGTTTCCTACGAATTATGTTCCACCGCCGAATCAAATGGATACAAAATCATACGCATAAGCTGGTTTTCCTCTCAATGGATAGGTGTAGAAACTTGACTATTGGCTGTCGAAAAAGTAAAATGCCAAGGACTTTGAATAAGACACACAAAACGAATCACATACTTTCCAAAATATCTGGCTGTTCTTTTTAGTCATCTATCTTTTTTTAATCGACCTTATGTCTTCTTCCACGAGATATAGTCTACCCAGTAACTACATGAGTTAGAATCTAGCAACAACTGGAACTATCAGCTCGCAACCTTCGTCAATGATCAATGTAATAATTGTGTTACAATCCTTGTAATGTATGTTTTATTAAATATAACTAGAATTATTTTGAATAATTATAAAAAAAATTTCACACAGCTCATTTCTGGCTGTAACACCAAGTAATATCGTCAAAAGCCCCGTAACTTACATACCGATAAATTAACATCTTCATTTCCCATTAAATTATTTCCAATACTTGTTATCATTTTAATTTTGTTCGTTTCGGTTAGTTAGTGATCAATTTTAGAGACAATGGATTCATCCAGTTTTATTATTTTTAATATCAACATGGATGGTTCTGTAGAACACACTAGTTTTGTGATACAGTAGCAAACTTCGGACTGGTTCTTTCAAGATGGCTGGGGCTCCTCGAACTAGATAGAGGAGTCTAGCCATAAAACCATTTAATGCGCTTATAATATATCACAAAATTTCTCAGTCATACACCTTTAGTTTCGTTGTTTGTGTTTTGAGAAAGAAAACATGTTGCTGATTCGTTTCATTTTATTTCGTCTACTAACAACAGCTGTTTGTTTTATTGAGAACAGCCCTCGAGATGGAGTCTGGCGAGCAGCAGGCAGCCGCCAACAACTGGTACAGCGACTCAGACAGCGACGACTCAATCGTGGTGACCATCAACCAGATGAAAGTCGACCTGCAGGGACTCGAGTCGACGCTGGTCGAGACACGTAATCAGCTCGACAACGTCGTCAAGGTGCTCGACTCCGTCGAGGAATCAGACGACATGTAACCATCAGTCCAATTCAATCAACTAAGTGTTTAACAAGGATAGTTCGATAGCCACCACTACTTACAAGTATAAGAATAACATAACAAGAATGGCGTATTT
The DNA here is from genome assembly GCA_031002005.1 of Vandiemenella viatica. Lineage (NCBI taxonomy): Eukaryota > Metazoa > Arthropoda > Insecta > Orthoptera > Morabidae > Vandiemenella > Vandiemenella viatica. The sequence continues at coordinate 211,205,590 of JARYHS010009186.1, read as the reverse complement.
CAACCCATAAAGGTCTATCAGTACTTCAACACTGAGAATTTTATTAGTTTGCTCGTTGGAAAATTAAGATCCAAGACAAATGTACACTAATGAAGCATAGAACGTACAATGAGAGTGATAATTTTCCTTCTTAAGTTCCAGAAGCATCATGCATCATTTGATTCTGAACAATAAAAAACGTGGGTAAGGATTAATTTTGTCTCCTACCAAAATTTTAACAAAATGTTTGCCGAAAGAACAAAATACATACGAATGGATTTATAACACTTAATAAAGGAAGGGAACTAATGCGCATTTTAGAAGTAACAAAACTGAATCTGCTTGAAATTTTGTTGATTGTAAGGAAGACGATAGTGACTCTGCGCATCTCGACCTCATATTGAGCATTTTTGTATCTCCTCCTCTGATCCATCAACTCCAAAATTTCTTATGTGATTCAAGGTTTTGGGGCGGAATTTTTTCTAAAGCCCATTGTTTCTTTTCGAGCTTTGATTATTTTTCTCTTCACTTGAACTCCTTTCAGAGTTATTTCTTAAGGTGCGTGTCCACTTGAGAGTAAATACTGGCGAGAAGCTCTCGATAGCGTAACTCGCAAGTCGACACGCCTCTGAGAGTAGCTCGCGGCGAGTGGAGAGCTACTGCCTGAGAGCTGACAATAATCAACTTTCTCGCAAGTCGACACGTCATTCTTGTGCTGTCTGAGAGTAGCTCGCAGAATACGAACACTGTTCGTATAGTCTGAGAGCAGAAGCTGAGAGTTCGGCTAGAGGTAGCAACAAGATGAGTAAAAATTGGTCATATGAAGAAACAAAGGAATTAATTAAAATGTGTGTAGGTAGAGAATTGGTGTGGAATGTGAAATGTGCCGATTAGTGTGACAGAATTTTAAAAAAAATGTTTTGAAGGAAATAGGAGAGAAATTTTGTTATTCAGGGTATGAAGTTCAAAAGAATCTCCGCAATTTAAGGAATATTAACGATGCATTTATATAATTTTATAACATTTATTTTAATGACAATGTGTCTATAATTATTGTAGACACATTCTTATTACAGTAAGAAGTTCAAAACTGAAGTAAGATTTCATTCATTTTTCAAGAACTCTCAAGTATTGTAAAAAAAAGTGGAATTGGAGCAGAGGAAAATTATTAATGTAAGTAGCTTTACTTCAGTGCACGAAAATTTGTGATTCCTGAATTCACTGTCTTTCCAAAACAACAAATTTCGGTAAATTTATTGTAATGGAGGCTTGAATACGAATCCCCCAAAAAATACGTCAAGACGATGTAACACCAAAATAAGGAAAACAAGGTATTACGCAACAAGTAAATTTACCTGATGCAAAAAATCGAAGAGTAGCCATAACTAGTGCATGTACTGATATAGGTTTTCTCATTTTAGTGTCGTATATTAAAATTGTGGATCCCACAGATTCTGCGATAAACTCTACTTCACAGCTCATTAACCTAGAAATGTTCCCAAACAGTTGCGCGACTTCGATCTGTAATTTTGGTGTCATTGTATGACTGGCTCCGAAAACATTTCTTTTTATCCAAGGCTTAACCCAGCAGCTTTTCCTATTCAGTTTTTACCTCTTTTTAGTAACAGCAGACAGTATGGTCACAGCTGACGCGACTTTGCTATTGTGCGCCGCCATCTTGACTGCTCTCCGCTGCTCTCATGTGGACAGGGTTCTGAGAGTTGTCGCGAGAACTGTCCCGGCGAGCAACTCGCCGAGAGTAGAGCTCGCCAAAATCCACTCTCAAGTGGACACCCTCCCGAGAGTAACTCTCGAGAGTTTCTCGCGAGAGTTACTCTCAAGTGGAAACGCACCTTTAGATCCACGTCTACCCCCTGAGTAAATTTTTCTTTGGTGTTAGATTGTTTCAATTTGTTCACTTCCAATCTGTTCTAAACGTATTGCTTCTATATTCTATTTAATCCAGCCTGCACTTCATAACTATCATATTGTGGTTAGAGTCTATGTCAACTTCTGGGAATGCTTTACGGGTTAGAACTTGATTTCTGAATCTCTGTTTGACCATGATATAATACCTACCTGTATCCCCGCACTTTTCCAGGTGTATATCCTTCGTGCATGATTCTTTAATAGTGTACATCTCGGTGACCTGATATTTATCACAAAAGTTTAACAACTTGCCTCCTCACTCACTTCTTTCTCTTACTCCTAACAAAAAGATCCATCATTATTCCCCCCATTCCTTTCTCCGCAGCCACATTCCAACCACCTATGATTATTATATTTTCCTCCCCTTTCGTATGTTGGATTAATTCTATAGCACACTAGTAACCCAGCCAGTGTACTAATTAACTTTATCGGGGATAAGCATGATAACATCTATAGACTATTAAGTTGAAGTAGACGGGTTTGATAAAACTCACTTCGTCTTGAAATTCCTTTTTTTAAATTTTAATTTGGCCAATAATATGAAGAATAAATGAAATGTTCTCGGGAATCTAGCAGAGTGGGAACGTTTTTAAAGGAAGGGCGTTTCGGTGGTCATATGCTCTGCCACCATTGTCAAGTGACTGCTGCTTGTGGGTAATGGGATTGCTTATATATCGCGTGGAACCATTAAATACTCGCAAGATTTCTGGCGCTGACTGTTGGCCTTGATTGTTGACGTTGATTGCGACAGCATTTTGTCAGAAGCTGTCGAAATCCGTATATCGGATATTCTAGTAAATAGACATACTGGTTATCAATTAAATGAAGCCTGGAGACCATTGATACAGAAAATGAGATTACATCTGAACTGTGAATAGCCTCTCTATCTGCCCCGTCAACAATAAACGCCTACAGTCAACGCCAACAATCAACGTCTACAATCAGCGCCAACAATCGCGCCAAATTTAACGGTTCCCCGCGATATATAAGTAACACCATTACCAACAGGTGGCAGTTCGCATCATCACCTACCGAGGGACACGAGGACAGATGACCTCTATCGACTGAGTGGTTTGCCCAAACTTCGAGTCAAATTCCAACAACTGGCTACGCAGTTCTACGAAAATGCTCAGAAATCTAATAACCCTTTGATCTCTGCATTGGGAGCTGAACCCACCTACAATGACAGATTAAGGTGGCCAAAGAAAATATTTGACCATCAATAGAGAAACAACACACCGGGTAGGAACAATCTGATTATGAATCACCGATCATGTCAACCAAACTAATAAACTGGAAGGAGATGCGCTCATGCGCACAACCTTCCCCACAACCTGGAACCCACCGCTTTCCCAGTTATTGACGTCTGTCTGAGAACAGGTGGCAGTCACTTGACAATAACAAACGTCGTGGTATAAAAACGTTCTCGTTCGGCTAGTTGCCCGAGAACATTTCATCTATATAAAATGCCGAGAAACCCTCCATTCTTATATAATATCAAGAATATGTTTTCCAAACCTGAAGCACTCTTCAGCCAACGTGCGGGAGGGGGGGGGGTGGTGGGGTAAGATAGCAATAGTAACCATCATCGATTCATGGATATTTTCGTAACCGGTTGTTAGTTGGAGATGTAATGTTTTGAACGGTGACTCTCAGGATCTGTTCTTCAGCCAAGAAGATAAACCGGTGTCCTCGTCACCCTCGCTGGAGCCGGTGGCGGAGGCAGACGAGAAGCCGGAAGACGCGTCGGACGACAGGTTTCGCGACGCTGAGATGAGCGCGGGTGCTGGCGACGGCGAAGACGAGTCTCCCCCCTACGACGCCTCCGACCTGCTCGAGGGGCTGCTGGACGCTGTGGTGAGTGCTCTCCTCAGGTTGTTCCATAAATAAATTCTCAATTCTTTTGAGGGGACTATAACATAGTTTACATAAACAGAACCATATCTTAGGTAGTTATAACTAATTTTAAACATAATTTTGACCGTACGAAAAGTTCTCGGGCCTCCCACCGGGTGAGCGTGTCAAAGTGATACGAAGTTTCGAAGCCACTCTCCGACTCCAACTTCTGGCGAATTGTCTGGTTCCTGGGGCGCTTGCTCTTATGTAGTCTTCGCCGGGCAACGGTTTCTGCTGACGTCATAGTCACGTGTGCCGAGCGACTCTCCATGCCGAGGTGATGGAACTGGGAGTGTGGTGGGGAGATGCAGGAGGTGTGGGGGGAGTATTCACGCGGTGGAGGAGATCGGTTGCAGTTCTGAATCAGAATGGAGAATGCGCATTTTACCGACGGTTCTGTCTCGTTACTCTTAGTTGGCTAATCACCGAGTACCAATCTGGGCAAAGTTGATAGTACCTCTTTTTATAATGCTTTCCGCGAGACGAATCTCCATAGCCTCTTTGATCACGCTGTCCCTGTATCCATTTGCGTGGACTAATATTCGTGTCCCCTCGGTGATGCCACAACCGTTTCTCCTCTCTATGCTTTACAATTCCAAAACTGACTTTGTCACTTGTCCCAAGCGTGCGCATCTAACATGCACCGTGCAGTGCTAAACCATGGAGCATACCTTCTATCCAATACACCGCTATTCACACAGGTATAGACACTTCGCCAGAAGATGGGAGTCTGAAAGTGGCTGCGAATCGTCGTATCAGTTTGAAGCACTGCCCCTGTTGGAGACCCAAGAATTTTTTCATACAGTTGATACAATGAAAAAGCCTTCATTGTTTCGTAATTTCCACTATTCGTTGTGCTCTTTTGGCAGGATTAATACGATCTTGCATGTCCGCCTGGTAAATGTCTGAACCAGCAGAGGCTAACCACTTTCTTCCAGCTTTAACGACAGCATTATAATCTGGAAATATTTCCCATACTTCCAAAGAGATGGAAATCTGAAATTGCTAAATCTCATTTCTGATGATGATTATGTTCAGAAAACAGTATCAACCTTGAACTGATGCAACAGGTCTTTGACAGATTTTTTATTTCTTTTTAATGTGACTAAAGCTTGAAAATCGTGACTTTTGATAAGGTTAAAATTTCATATTTGGTAAGCTTTTCAATTATCTATTATTTACCAGACATCTTCTGTATCATTTAATAGACAATTTCACAGAAAATATGTATCAAAAATAATTTAAAGCCAGTATAATTGTTTTTCACTGATTTTATTTTACTTCTGATCATTATATTCGATTTGAAAAATAGTAATAATTATTTAGTAATGACTTGCTAATGTTTTTTTAAACTATAACAATTTGTTTATAAAGTTTTTTGTGACTTAGATTTAATACACAATCTGTATTGGAGTTTAACTGATACCTGAGACGATGCGTGTGTGGTATTTGTAGATGAACGCAGAGCGGCAGCGGGACCGCGGTGCAGGCGACATGGCGAGTTCAGTGCCTCTGCGGCGCAGCAAGTCAGACCCACAGGCCAAGGAGGGCAGTGAGCCAGTGGACACGCTGTACGTGGGCGACGGCAACGACAACGTCTCCGCGACCTGTCAGTACTCGAGTAATCAGCTAGACCACACAGATTACATGTAGTGTCTATTGTGAGGTGTACTCCCTACTGTTAAAAATCAAATTAATTGTTGTTTGAATAAATTATCAGTAAAAATATTATTAATGATTCAAATTGCTGGTATGAGGAATCGTGATGTTGCTTTGCACATTAACAACACATTAATATGCGTTTGTTATAAAATTATTCTTCATCAAATGTTATTAAAAATAGAATGACACAATTAAACAAAATCTTGAAATCCAATTTACATCAGTTCTCAGGGTCTTCTAAAACTCCATTAATTAATCTCAGCTAGGCAATTAGATTTTCTCTAGGGCGACACTGGTTTGATTAATATGGTAATGATTTGCGGTGATCACAATATCGGTGGGGTTACCATTTAGCAGAAGGTAACGAGTCTGCGGCCCGCAGTCATCAGACGCGATAATTCAAATTTTTGTTTGTCGTCGGAGACACACGTCCGCTCGCATAACGACATGGATCCACACACAGCACCGGCGTTAGTCACCGCACATCTCTTTCTGCAGGCTGGCCTCGCACCCACCATACAGCTGGCAATCCACTGTACCATCCCCACCACGTCACCCTAGCGGCACGCTGCGTTCCTTCACTGAGGGCTATTCGGCCCAAGGTCACATTCCGGAACGCAGCCGGGCAGTTACGATACTCTGTTGTTCGCACCGGTGCGAGCTGCAGGTCCAGCTTCTCGCAGATATATTTCGATGTAGTGTAGCAATACATTAAAATTGTGGGGTGCTAATGAAACCATCGTGCCGACGAGTCACCAACTGTGATGTGCTAGTTAACAGAAATGTTCGTCACATTCATAAATTTGTGACAGTTTAGATAAAGTTAGTTGGCATCTTATCGCATTACTGAATACGGTAGCAAATTATGAGGAGTTAACTGGAATGCTTCTAATTCTTTCATCATCATCTCACAAAATTCGCTTACATTCCCGTCACCTTAACGGTTATAACGAAAATTACTATAATCGTTTCTCCCTTCCCGCTGTTTCTTCTACAACCAACATAGGTACTGAAATTTTTGCTAACATCACATCTCCGTGTGACTGTATTGCCCTCATAATAATTTTTGACATGTTTAATTATGTCACCTCGCTAAGTCTTCTCTAAATGGTTCCACAGATACTGGTGGATGCACTTTACTTCCAGGAAGAACATTTATTTTGTGAAATTTTATTCTATTTTTGGTTAAATAGCTGCAACCCATGACTGCAACTCCTTGCTGTATCACTTCATTTAATTGGATCCTTAATTTTTTTTCTATTTCTATTCCATATTTTCTTGTGGACCACTAATTTACTCACGTATTTCGTTAGCCACAGCTGTTACTCTTTAATCTACTGCGTTAACGATGTTCTTTTATCGTTCTCTGCTGTAATGAATTGTTCTGCTGAAATACTTTTCGACCCTTTTCTGTCTTTCTTCAAACGGATTAATCTTTGTTATTAATTGTTCTTTCACCGTTTCAGTAAAGTAGTTTAATTATTTTTTGAAAGCTATTTATTTTATTCCAATCTGTTCACATGCAGCATACATCTTAATTTTCATATTTTCTTTGACACATTTAATTCCTTTTGTATGTTTTAAGTTATAATTTACTCTCCAGCTTTCAAGTCCTGTTTCAGTACTTCCGCATAAGTCGCTTGTCCAACTTTTCAGCTGATTTTTCTTGTCTTATTTTTATATTGAGTTTCATTTTGTTCTATTCGTTCCTCGGTTTTCTGTTCATTTATTTGTCATTGTCGTATTTATTCTCTCCTGTGTCTTTTGACACTTAGTTCTTGTTTCATTTCTTTCAACTGTTGCACAGTGACAAATATTCTGCACATATTCGAATAATCCTATTTTCTACCTGTTTACGAATATTAAATTTTCATTCGGTGTTTGTACCACATTATTTACAACTACTTCATTTTCCCCCTTATGGTACCATTGCCCGAATTATTTGTTCCAAAATCAGAATTATTTGAATCTTACTCAAAACAAACACTATCAGATTTAGTTTCAACTGACTCATCACATTTATCAAGCGTTACTGACAAACAATTCAAATTGTTTTACAACACAAACAATGCTTTGCCCCCAAAAAGACAATCCTGGATCAAATTTAACTCGTCCATTATACACGTATCACACCTCCGTAGTGTTAAACAGCATAACTCGACAGAAGAAAAATGCACACACAACAATGAAATAATCAACACGAAAAATTATCAGTTTCAAACATAATGCAAAACCCACAAGACAATGCTAAAAAATAAGACATTTCATCTAATCAAAGATGAAAACTTTGCCGCTAAAACATAAAAAACCGCTTAATTCAAATTTGCAATCTTTCTAGATGGAGTAAGGTTCCAAGCCAATTACCATTTACTTTAAACATGCTACTATTTTTATTGAATTTGATTTATCTATTATAGTTTCAACAAAAGAAACTTTTAAAGTATCTACTTTCATTAACTGACTCTCTGGTTAAAAAAAATACTCTTTTTATTTTTACTCTTTGCCTTGAATTTATCCTCTATAACTCTTGACATACCGCCTCGAAATACATTATTTTTGATACCTTCCAAATTCCGACGTAGTCCAGAAGATGCTGTAAGTTTTGAGACAGCAAACTATTTGCCATTGTTTCCTTTTTAATCCTGCATCTCGGTCACCAATTGTGTTGAGGTAGTTGCAGACATCTTCCTGCCCCGTGCAGCCAATTATGCGATGTTGGTTGGTGTCTTCCCGCAGTACTGCTGAAAGTACTTAATTGTAAGGTCTTGATTAGGAAATTCCCCTGTCTTGATTATGGAAACCAATCTTTAGGTGTTAATTTGGTAGTTCTGCCTCTTTCCACACCGAATTAAGTTGTAATTACTTGAACACACTTCGTAGAGACTTGTTGCGAGCAGTTTTTAACTCGGCACGCTGTTAACATAAATTGTTCAAACATGTTTTTCTGACGGTCGCTGAAACCACACGTCATAAATTTAAAACTCATTGCTGCTAGGAATATGGGAAGTTCATTAATTTCACTGCGCTCCCATTGAAACATTTACACTATTTACTTATTTATTTTTAAGAAATATTGTAAATCACTGTAGCATATTACCAATATTTAACAAGTCTGCCCGCATTTTAACCGCGCCTATTTTAAGAATGTTCAAATTAAAACAAGTTTAATTTGATTATGGAGAGATTTCCATTGGAGCATCTTTTGTAATAGAGTTTGTTGTTATCTCGTGTTAAGATGAAAAGTGTGCAGAAAAAGGCGCTGTGTGATATCGAATTTTCTATAAATGGATCGCTTAAAACTATGCTTTTAGTCAAAAAAATATAGAGTTTACTCTCTCAATAAACAGTGAATTGGGTATTGATTTCTTCACCTTAGAGTAAAACACAATATATAATTAGCATTTGCAAAGGCTAAGGTTCTGGTTGGCCATATGTGTTTAAAGAAGATCTACAATTTTTTCAGCAAGCGTTAACTCGCAATTCGAGAAAATCAACCCAATGAATCAGCCGGAAATTGTTGAGATAAGGTTTTAATTTTTTAACCATACATTGTATGGCATCCAGGTTACAGCTGGTACAGTCTCTTACAGAAAGTCATAAACATAAAATTGATTTAACGTAATTCTTAATCGTATTCAATCTGGTATTTATACCCTGTTCAATCCTACCTCTCCGAGCTGAAGGCTGTGTCTAGATAGGCTTTGGTGATTTCCCCGTCACGTGTCCGTGTACAGGGGAAAGGGCAGTGGAGTGGCGATAGAGCAGACTGACCTTGAGACGCCTCTGTTAACCTAACGCGCTATAGTGATGAAGCGACTACATTTCATAGGATTTTTTTTTTTTTTTTTGCTATATCTGAACTTAAATGTTAAGTTTTTTTTTAAAAAAATTTTTTTTGCTGAGCAATGTTACGGATACTTTTTCTTGGATATCCTAATTTTTGGGTAGTTACTTCAAAAGAAGAAGCTTGGAACTTCATTTTCCAACACAACTGAGCACCCCCCCCCCCTCCGTCTCCCCCGTTTGGCACTTATTTGCTCGCGGATCTTGAAATATTGAACAAAAAATTGTCACAATAATGGATTTATTGCAGACCAGTTCGTGATCACGTCCTGCAATAAGCACTGATCTAACCCCGAGCGATTTTATTTCTGTGGCGTACAAAAAAGATCTAGTATTCGTTTCCTCAACTCCCAGTTAATAGTGACGAACTAAAAATGAGAATAACTGCATCCATCAAAACCATGACATCAGAGATGCTACAGATACGCAGTAGATATCTTTCTGGATTTTGGTGGCGATCACTTTTAATGAACTTTATAAGGATTTATTTTATGTTTGTAAATTAAGGTAGTAACGTTTCTCGTTTTGTAAATATAACCCTTTAAAATTGGAGTATTCTTTTGTAATCACCACATTCATGAGTAGAGTACTTTACATCACTGATAGGGTATTGCTGTGAAAATGATATATTTTTACGAATGAATGATCGGATACTCTGTGGATGCTGCTCCATCTTGTCTGGACTCTGCTGACGTGTGTTTGGTGTGCAGGCTGTGGAGACTCTGACGATGCCGACGTGGTGGTGTCTGTGGGGCCGTGGGAGGTGCCTCTGGGTTCCGAGAGGTGTCGCCTGCACTGCTCCATCTTGTCTGGACTCTGCTGACGTGTGTTTGGTGTGCAGGCTGTAGCGACTCTGACGATGCCGACGTGGTGGTGTCTGTGGGGCCGTGGGAGGTGCCTCTGGGTTCCGAAGGTCGTCGCCAGCACTGCTCCATCTTGTCTGGACTCTGCTGATGTGTGTTTGGTGTGCAGGCTGTGGCGACTCTGACGATGCCGACGTGGTGGTGTCTGTGGGGCCGTGGGAGGTGCCTCTGGGTTCAGAGAGTCGTCGTCTGCACTGCTCCATCTTGTCTGGACTCTGCTGACGTGTGTTTGGTGTGCAGGCTGTGGCGAGTGACGATGCCGACGTGGTGGTGTCTGTGGGGCCGTGGGAGGTGCCTCTGGGTTCCGAGAGTCGTCGTCTGCACTGCTCCATCTTGTCTGGACTCTGCTGGCGTGTGTTTGGTGTTCAGGCTGTGGCGACTCTGACGATGCCGACGTGGTGGTGTCTGTGGGGCCGTGGGAGGTGCCTCTGGGTTCAGAAGGTCGTCTTCTGCACTGCTCCATCTTGTCTGGACTCTGCTGACGTGTGTTTGGTGTGCAGGCTGTGGCGACTCTGACGATGCCGACGTGGTGGTGTCTGTGGGGCCGTGGGAGGTGCCTCTGGGTTCCGAAGGTCGTCGCCTGCACTGCTCCATCTTGTCTGTACTCTGCTGACGTGTGTTTGGTGTGCAGGCTGTGGCGACTCTGACGATGCCGACGTGGTGGTGTCTGTGGGGCCGTGGGAGGTGCCTCTGGGTTCTGAGGGCCGACGCCTGCACTGCTCCATCTTGTCTGGACTCTGCTGACGTGTGTTTGGTGTGCAGGCTGTGGCGACTCTGATGATGCCGACGTGGTGGTGTCTGTGGGGCCGTGGGAGGTGCCTCTGGGTTCTGAGGGCCGACGCCTGCACTGCTCCATCTTGTCTGGACTCTGCTGACGTGTGTTTGGTGTGTAGGCTGTGGCGACTCTCACGATGCCGACGTGGTGGTGTCTGTGGGGCCGTGGGAGGTGCCTCTGGGTTCTGAGGGCCGACGCCTGCACTGCTCCATCTTGTCTGGACTCTGCTGACGTGTGTTTGGTGTGCAGGCTGTGGCGACTCTGACGATGCCGACGTGGTGGTGTCTGTGGGGCCGTGGGAGGTGCCTCTGGGTTCAGAGAGTCGTCGTCTGCACTGCTCCATCTTGTCTGGACTCTGCTGACGTGTGTTTGGTGTGCAGGCTGTGGCGAGTGACGATGCCGACGTGGTGGTGTCTGTGGGGCCGTGGGAGGTGCCTCTGGGTTCCGAGAGTCGTCGTCTGCACTGCTCCATCTTGTCTGGACTCTGCTGGCGTGTGTTTGGTGTTCAGGCTGTGGCGACTCTGACGATGCCGACGTGGTGGTGTCTGTGGGGCCGTGGGAGGTGCCTCTGGGTTCAGAAGGTCGTCTTCTGCACTGCTCCATCTTGTCTGGACTCTGCTGACGTGTGTTTGGTGTGCAGGCTGTGGCGACTCTGACGATGCCGACGTGGTGGTGTCTGTGGGGCCGTGGGAGGTGCCTCTGGGTTCCGAAGGTCGTCGCCTGCACTGCTCCATCTTGTCTGTACTCTGCTGACGTGTGTTTGGTGTGCAGGCTGTGGCGACTCTGACGATGCCGACGTGGTGGTGTCTGTGGGGCCGTGGGAGGTGCCTCTGGGTTCTGAGGGCCGACGCCTGCACTGCTCCATCTTGTCTGGACTCTGCTGACGTGTGTTTGGTGTGCAGGCTGTGGCGACTCTGACGATGCCGACGTGGTGGTGTCTGTGGGGCCGTGGGAGGTGCCTCTGGGTTCTGAGGGCCGACGCCTGCACTGCTCCATCTTGTCTGGACTCTGCTGACGTGTGTTTGGTGTGTAGGCTGTGGCGACTCTGACGATGCCGACGTGGTGGTGTCTGTGGGGCCGTGGGAGGTGCCTCTGGGTTCTGAGGGCCGACGCCTGCACTGCTCCATCTTGTCTGGACTCTGCTGACGTGTGTTTGGTGTGCAGGCTGTGGCGACTCTGACGATGCCGACGTGGTGGTGTCTGTGGGGCCGTGGGAGGTGCCTCTGGGTTCCGAAGGTCGTCGCCTGCACTGCTCCATCTTGTCTGTACTCTGCTGACGTGTGTTTGGTGTGCAGGCTGTGGCGACTCTGACGATGCCGACGTGGTGGTGTCTGTGGGGCCGTGGGAGGTGCCTCTGGGTTCTGAGGGCCGACGTCTGCACTGCTCCATCTTGTCTGGACTCTGCTGACGTGTGTTTGGTGTGCAGGCTGTGGCGACTCTGACGATGCCGACGTGGTGGTGTCTGTGTGGCCGTGGGAGGTGCCTCTGGGTTCTGAGGGCCGACGCCTGCACTGCTCCATCTTGTCTGGACTCTGCTGACGTGTGTTTGGTGTGCAGGCTGTGGCGACTCTGACGATGCCGACGTGGTGGTGTCTGTGGGGCCGTGGGAGGTGCCTCTGGGTTCTGAGGGCCGACGCCTGCACTGCTCCATCTTGTCTGGACTCTGCTGACGTGTGTTTGGTGTGCAGGCTGTGGCGACTCTGACGATGCCGACGTGGTGGTGTCTGTGGGGCCGTGGGAGGTGCCTCTGGGTTCAGAAGGTCGTCTTCTGCACTGCTCCATCTTGTCTGGACTCTGCTGACGTGTGTTTGGTGTGCAGGCTGTGGCGACTCTGACGATGCCGACGTGGTGGTGTCTGTGGGGCCGTGGGAGGTGCCTCTGGGTTCCGAAGGTCGTCGCCTGCACTGCTCCATCTTGTCTGTACTCTGCTGACGTGTGTTTGGTGTGCAGGCTGTGGCGACTCTGACGATGCCGACGTGGTGGTGTCTGTGGGGCCGTGGGAGGTGCCTCTGGGTTCTGAGGGCCGACGCCTGCACTGCTCCATCTTGTCTGGACTCTGCTGACGTGTGTTTGGTGTGCAGGCTGTGGCGACTCTGATGATGCCGACGTGGTGGTGTCTGTGGGGCCGTGGGAGGTGCCTCTGGGTTCTGAGGGCCGACGCCTGCACTGCTCCATCTTGTCTGGACTCTGCTGACGTGTGTTTGGTGTGTAGGCTGTGGCGACTCTGACGATGCCGACGTGGTGGTGTCTGTGGGGCCGTGGGAGGTGCCTCTGGGTTCTGAGGGCCGACGCCTGCACTGCTCCATCTTGTCTGGACTCTGCTGACGTGTGTTTGGTGTGCAGGCTGTGGCGACTCTGACGATGCCGACGTGGTGGTGTCTGTGGGGCCGTGGGAGGTGCCTCTGGGTTCAGAGAGTCGTCGTCTGCACTGCTCCATCTTGTCTGGACTCTGCTGACGTGTGTTTGGTGTGCAGGCTGTGGCGAGTGACGATGCCGACGTGGTGGTGTCTGTGGGGCCGTGGGAGGTGCCTCTGGGTTCCGAGAGTCGTCGTCTGCACTGCTCCATCTTGTCTGGACTCTGCTGGCGTGTGTTTGGTGTTCAGGCTGTGGCGACTCTGACGATGCCGACGTGGTGGTGTCTGTGGGGCCGTGGGAGGTGCCTCTGGGTTCAGAAGGTCGTCTTCTGCACTGCTCCATCTTGTCTGGACTCTGCTGACGTGTGTTTGGTGTGCAGGCTGTGGCGACTCTGACGATGCCGACGTGGTGGTGTCTGTGGGGCCGTGGGAGGTGCCTCTGGGTTCCGAAGGTCGTCGCCTGCACTGCTCCATCTTGTCTGTACTCTGCTGACGTGTGTTTGGTGTGCAGGCTGTGGCGACTCTGACGATGCCGACGTGGTGGTGTCTGTGGGGCCGTGGGAGGTGCCTCTGGGTTCTGAGGGCCGACGCCTGCACTGCTCCATCTTGTCTGGACTCTGCTGACGTGTGTTTGGTGTGCAGGCTGTGGCGACTCTGACGATGCCGACGTGGTGGTGTCTGTGGGGCCGTGGGAGGTGCCTCTGGGTTCCGAAGGTCGTCGCCTGCACTGCTCCATCTTGTCTGTACTCTGCTGACGTGTGTTTGGTGTGCAGGCTGTGGCGACTCTGACGATGCCGACGTGGTGGTGTCTGTGGGGCCGTGGGAGGTGCCTCTGGGTTCTGAGGGCCGACGTCTGCACTGCTCCATCTTGTCTGGACTCTGCTGACGTGTGTTTGGTGTGCAGGCTGTGGCGACTCTGACGATGCCGACGTGGTGGTGTCTGTGGGGCCGTGGGAGGTGCCTCTGGGTTCTGAGGGCCGACGCCTGCACTGCTCCATCTTGTCTGGACTCTGCTGACGTGTGTTTGGTGTGCAGGCTGTGGCGACTCTGACGATGCCGACGTGGTGGTGTCTGTGGGGCCGTGGGAGGTGCCTCTGGGTTCCGAAGGTCGTCGCCTGCACTGCTCCATCTTGTCTGTACTCTGCTGACGTGTGTTTGGTGTGCAGGCTGTGGCGACTCTGACGATGCCGACGTGGTGGTGTCTGTGGGGCCGTGGGAGGTGCCTCTGGGTTCTGAGGGCCGACGTCTGCACTGCTCCATCTTGTCTGGACTCTGCTGACGTGTGTTTGGTGTGCAGGCTGTGGCGACTCTGACGATGCCGACGTGGTGGTGTCTGTGGGGCCGTGGGAGGTGCCTCTGGGTTCTGAGGGCCGACGCCTGCACTGCTCCATCTTGTCTGGACTCTGCTGACGTGTGTTTGGTGTGCAGGCTGTGGCGACTCTGACGATGCCGACGTGGTGGTGTCTGTGGGGCCGTGGGAGGTGCCTCTGGGTTCTGAGGGCCGACGCCTGCACTGCTCCATCTTGTCTGGACTCTGCTGACGTGTGTTTGGTGTGCAGGCTGTGGCGACTCTGACGATGCCGACGTGGTGGTGTCTGTGGGGCCGTGGGAGGTGCCTCTGGGTTCTGAGGGCCGACGCCTGCACTGCTCCATCTTGTCTGGACTCTGCTGACGTGTGTTTGGTGTGCAGGCTGTGGCGACTCTGACGATGCCGACGTGGTGGTGTCTGTGGGGCCGTGGGAGGTGCCTCTGGGTTCTGAGGGCCGACGCCTGCACTGCTCCATCTTGTCTGGACTCTGCTGACGTGTGTTTGGTGTGCAGGCTGTGGCGACTCTGACGATGCCGACGTGGTGGTGTCTGTGGGGCCGTGGGAGGTGCCTCTGGGTTCCGAAGGTCGTCGCCTGCACTGCTCCATCTTGTCTGTACTCTGCTGACGTGTGTTTGGTGTGCAGGCTGTGGCGACTCTGACGATGCCGACGTGGTGGTGTCTGTGGGGCCGTGGGAGGTGCCTCTGGGTTCTGAGGGCCGACGCCTGCACTGCTCCATCTTGTCTGGACTCTGCTGACGTGTGTTTGGTGTGCAGGCTGTGGCGACTCTGACGATGCCGACGTGGTGGTGTCTGTGGGGCCGTGGGAGGTGCCTCTGGGTTCTGAGGGCCGACGCCTGCACTGCTCGCTGCAGTCTGTGCTGGACGGAGGCGACTCCCCGGAAGCTTCGTGCGTGTCCGCTGAGGGCTCCGACGACCGTGGGTTGCCGCTGCTCACGACATCTGTCAGCGAGACGCTCAACTGAACCAGAACTGTAATGTGGTGTAGCCAGAGGCGTGTCAAAATCTTTAATTACAACATGTTTTCTTAGTTTCTTCTGTTACTAAACTATTCTTGATTTTTTCAACTAGTTTACGAATTTTAGAACAGTTGAAAACTGTGAGTGGTCCACCACTAAACAGTGAACGTCGTATGCTGCAAATCACTAAATTATCCGAAAAATACACCCCCATAAACCACTTATTCGACCGTCTAAATTATGGCGTCATGTCTACTGATTAGTTGCCAACATCTCGTGATTACTTCTCACAACTGTTTTAGCCGTCGATTCTTATTCTTTACATTATCGTTCCACTATCGTGTGTGATGTGAATATATACGTCTTTTGCAGTAACAGTTAAACAGATACGAAAGTCCTGTTATAGGATATTATGTGTTTCAGCGGAAATAAGTGACAAGGTGATCAATAAGATTTTGGTGGTGGTGTCCTGAAAATAATTGGAAGAAATTGCAGCAACAGCTGAACTTTTTCATTTTGCTGGTTTAAGTATCGGCTGGCAAACGTTCACTCCGATAACTTTAGTAATTTTACAAACTTTATGTTTTGGCCCTTCTGCTTCAAGGCCACCTAACGCTGACTATTATGCAACGCACAGTGAAATTACAAAATTGATATATGATTTTCTGAAAAATTCTACTCTTGTAAAATAGTTCTCAGGAACGCATTTACTGCTAAAAACTGATTTGTCAAGCGCATAGGAAAGTTTAATGAGCTTAAAGTCAGCCGACTGGTGGAGAGAGCTAGCTGAAGTGAATTTGTACTTACAGAACCGTCGCCAGCTTACTTTTAGCTTCACCACTGGCTATCGAGCCTGGTGGATGAGTGATAACGCTCTGGCCTGGCATTTGGAGGGACGCGGGTTGGAATCTACGTGCGTCCGTCCAGATTTCGGATTTCCATGGTTTCCAGGACATTCCAGGCAAATATTTGGGATGGTTCTTATTACAGGCCATCGTTGAGTTACTGCCCTTCCTTGCCCGCAGTCTTTTCCAGCCTGTATTAACCTTGACTTCGACAAACACTCGTTTGTAAATAAACTCAATATTTATAAGGTTAGACTATGAGGAACTGAATTATTCACATTTTATATTTTTAGGGTTATAACTGAATTTTTATGAGTAAAAAAAATTAAGTTTTTCCTCTTATGTTAGCTTTCAAATTTTCCTATGTAGTCTTACTATTTAGTAACTGACGTCTTTCTGGCCACGTAAACGTTTTAATTGTAGCCAGTAATTCCCGATCGCCTAATCCTGGTTTACTTTTCAACATGATGTTTCACTATGCAAATAGTTATATATTTATTCTTTCAAGAACTGACATTTGAATTTAAAACTCTTATAGACTTCTTTTTCTATTTTTCATGCACCACTTGCTTAATAGAATTTTCCGGTTGGCGATTCGCAATTGTATCCAATACATGAAATCACAACTTCTACTCTCTAGATTCAATTATTTTCTTCCTAAGCTTACTCATTCACTCACCTCGACAGCTATTGGCTAGAGAACGGTGTCACGTGTCAGCCTTCCCTCGAAAAACAGCGACTAGAAAAACCATTAGAAGAAATACGTGGTTATGTCTACAATTTCAGAGCTAAGCAACTGCTACCAAATTAATTGCTATAATACATTCATTAAGTTTGTTTTTCGTAGCGTTTCATAGTTAAAAAATATTGATATGATTGCGCTATCGTCCCTGATGGTGTTTAATACCTACCTCTCTTAATGCTTCTGAGTTCTTGAAGCTCAAGAGATTTTATTCACCCTGAAACACAGGTCAAGTTTATCTTTGGTCAAATCAGATCAACCTGTCATAATCTTTCATCCTAAAAACTGGAACTATTCTAGACCCGTGACGATACGCGAGAAACGGTCACGGGCTTACACTAGTTCAACTATAAAATTGGAACATGAGTAGTTTCAATGCATACGTTCAAAACCAAAGAAGTATACTGAATCTTGAAGAGATGCCTTGTGGAGCATGCGATTTTGTACTATAAGCTGCTGAGTTCTGCCATTTTATTGCTTTCCCCCACCTCTCCTCCATTGTTTAGATGGTTCGCCACCCACCAACTCGTTCATTTACTCCACATGAATAGAAGCCGTAAAAGCCCCCTGTAACAGCTGTTTACGTTTCGTCTTATCACTGTGAATGACACCCACACCGCCGACTGTGTGTGTTAAGATAAAACATGTCCCCCCTCTCAATCGTGTAATTTGCAGTACGTGCTCCATCCCTGGATCTCCTGCTCTTTATCTGCATAACAGTGTTAGAAGATTAAATCCAGCAATTGGTGCGGTGGCTGGTTACTTTATAGCCATAAAATAACAACCCCATGCGGACCGAGTTTTTAGATGCGGTGGGGAATTTCACGCCCTCGTGGAAGGGGTGAATTTTAGTGCGTGTGGGACTGTGTGTTTAACAGAGAGTGATACGGACATCGCACCCTATGGTACCACATCGTCAGTTGCGTCGTTATTGTCGAGGGTGATGGTTGGAGGTGTTGTCATACCGCAGCTAATGTTGCCCTGCCAAACTTCTATGTTCATAACTTCATAATTTAGATTCGCTGCAATTGCAGTTAGTTTCAGGTGAAAATAATGTAAATAAAGACCACTAATCCTTTGTTTTACTGAATGAAACAACGTTACAAACTTTATTACAAATTCAGATAGTGTTAGAAAGTAAAATAAAATCATCTATATTACCAGTTAAATTAATAATAAAATCACAGAAAATTGTGATGGCGCGATGTGTTAGATTTTGACGGCTCAAGAAGTAATTGTTTACCAATTGCTCAACAGGGACGACTCAATGACTGCATTCTAAGAAAAATCAAATTTCCGTTCGTGCATCCTGATATCACTATATCACTCCCGATATAGCTCCTTCATAAAGTAAGGGGCGAATCCCTTGTCTGCAAACCTCTCTCGCCTGTAATGAACTCGATTTATCCGAGGAGTAACGTCCGAATGAAATATAAGAGACATATCATTCACAAACGGACTTCAATTCTCATTCATCGCGCAACTATTGCACATGTTTCATTTATAACATGACTACACACGAGGGCGGTTCAAAAAATAAGGTCTCCAACGACGCCGCGTCAAAACTAAAAATGCTAGGCCAAATCCGAGAACAATGTCATGTTCCTTGGTTCTCCCACCACCGAATGGTACAGGTTCCAGCTCAATCGGACAAACAGTCGCTGCTTGACAGCCGTCCGCGATGGAGCAGCCGCTTAGCTCACCCGCCAGGTGCGAACTGCGCTCAGTGATCCGATTTTTGAACGCAAAAAACGTTACATCGTCAGTTAGTGGAAGTGTACGGGGAAAAGTGGTATGGACATTAAAACCGTGCGGAAGTGGTGTCGGGAGTATTCTGTCTGTTGCAGAAAAGTCCACGACGAGGAGCGGCCTGGAAGACCGAGCGTGTCCGACGAAACGATGACCATGGTGCGCAGTAACTGAAGGATAATTCTTGATGAGGTAACCGAGAGACTTAATGGAGAGTATGCCAAAATCTCCATACGCACAATTGTTTCAGAAACTCTACGGTACAGTAAAGTGTCCGCCAGGTGTGTTCCCATACAGCTCACCGACGAACACGAAAGAAAGCGCGTGGAATGTGCCAAAGAATTTGTTCGCCGCTTTGAAGAGGAAGGGGAATACTTCCTGGATTCAATAGTGACTGGGGACGAAATCTGGGTGCATCATTACGTTCCTGAAATGAAGGAGCAGTCCTAACAATGGCGTCACCCATCTTCGCCGAAGTCCAAAAAGTTCAAGACAGAGAAGTCGGCCGCTAAGGTTATGGCGACTTTTTTTTGGGGACCGTAAGGGGGATTGTTGGTGGATTTCATACCAAAAGGAACAACAGTTAACTCGGACCGCCACTGCGAAACCCTGAAGAAACTACGGTGGGCTATCCAGAACAAAAGAATAGGAATGCTCACGAAGGGAGTGTCTTTGCACCATGACAACACGCGTCCACATGTCTCACATCAAACGACCTCCATCGTCGAACATTTGGTTGGGATCTCGTTGAACAACTCCCCCCCCCCTCCCCTATAGGCCGGACATTGCCCCAAACGAATATTACACGTTTCCCGCACTTAAAAACACCTGGGAGTCCAGAAGTTCCGGACAGACGAGGAAAGGCAGGTCGCAGTCATTCGATTTTTTTTAAATGCTTTACATCTCTCAACAGCGAGGTCTTTAGAGACGGGAAAGGATGGGGGGCACGGATGGGGGCAAGGAATGGGAAGGAATTCGGCCATGGCCTTTTGAAGGAAGCATCCCGGCATTTGCCTGGAGTGATTTGGGAAACCATGGAAAACCCAAATCTGGATGCCCGGACGGGGATTCAAACCACCGTCCGCCCCGAATGCGAGGCCAGAACGCTATCCGTTACACCGCCATACTCGGTTCTTCGTGACGCGGCGGGAGACTGGGTTGACGACGGGATCAAAAAGCTCGTGGTGCGGATGCGGAAGGTCATTGAACGGAAAGGCGATTACATAGAAACATAGCTAAAACTTCAAGCTTCCAAACGATGTATCACAAGTGGTGAATAAATGTGATTTTCTATACAAAAAAAAAAAAAAAAAAAAAAATAATAATAATAATAATAATAATAAAAAAAATAGAGGTCCTTATTTTTTTAACCACCCTCGTACATCTCTAAAAGTCATACTACATCAACGAAAACAGATAAACGAACACACACTCCATAAAGAACATACTAAAATTATGTAGATATTCTAAGTTTTCGTCACGAGCAACCTGTTTCTTCACTATCACAACCCACATACTCGGATTTATGTACAGTACCTTGGATATTTTATTAGGAGAAAATAATCGTATTTTTGGTGGGACATGGCCAATTTAGCCTCCTATCCTATAGCTTCAAGGCCTTTAATAAGCTTTAAAACATCTTTACTCTTTTTTCCTGTGTAGCTGTTCCCTGTCGTCTTTTCCTTCACTTAACTCTACTGCGAATTTCTGGTAGTACCATCCGTGGTCATCATACAATCTAGCTTTTGTTCTCTTAAAGTGATATAACGTTGGTGTCTTCATCCATTCTTCTGGATTATTAGATAATAAAAGTATCGTGTCAGAACCTCTAAGCAATGAAACTCTAGAAAGAACTGCAATGTCCGAAATCTTATGCGGACAGAATTATAAAAGTTGTTGTGTTAATTAATTACGTTAAAGTAAGCCATTAATTAACATTATATAACCATAGAATCCATTTTGTTTTAAAATTTAACTCGATAGTTTTTTCCTTTGTTACTAAATTACTTGAAACTGTATCATATATTTCAAAAATGTCTCTAAATAAAATGTGTATAAGAAAAGATTCAAACTTTATAATACAAAACACTCATCTCAGAAGTGAAGCAACTGATTTCAAATTTTGTAGTCACTTGCGCCTAAGTTGTTTTCATACTTATCAGACACAAATAGTAAACTCCTGCCCATAAGTTTAAAACCATGGGAACATTTTAATATCTGATATTAAAGTTTTACATTACCATTATATATTTTGTTCATAAAAACCGAACGTGGTGCGTGAGCGGTTAAAGATTTGACCTCGCATTCGGGAGGACGCTGGTTCGAATCCCCGTCCGGGCATCCAGATTTGGGATTTCCATGGTTTCCCCAAATCACACCATGCAAATGCCGGGATGATTCCTTCAAAATTCCTTTCCGTTCCTTGTCCCAGTACCATCCCGCCTCTAATGACCTCGACGTCGACGAGGCGTAAAGCCATATGGAAAAAAATGGTTCATAAAATTAAATGATCTAGTTACATATTGTCACTGGACTGACAGAAAATAAATTTTATATTTCCCTTTGTACAACGAACTTTTGTTCGAAACGAGAAGCTACAGTTTTGTATAGAGAATTATTACTCCCGTAACACGTATTTCAGACACTGGCAGTGTCGTTTCTTTACACCTCAGTACCCCGTGCCGGACGTGCTTATCAAAGGGAAATGCGGGCAATGCAAACCACGCCACCTGCCCCGCACCGCAGACCACTCGCTCCACCGACAGTCATGCGATCACGTGAGAGCAGACATTAATCGAACGAGTTAGTGGGGGAAGTTTAGAATATTCCATTATTCAGGGGCGCCGGGTAGTGGGGAAAGTCAAGCCGAGAGAGACTTGATAGAATATGTATTTCGGTCTATTTCTTTCGCGCGCCTCCTGCTTGCACGCCAGGTGTGAATTCTGACTTAATGGTGTGTCGAGGGCCGCGGCCAATATCGCAACCCCTATCGAACTCTAACCGACTCGCACGCCTGTTCAGCGGTTCAGATTTCCAAGCCTGCTCACATCACGGACGCTTAGCACACTCAACGTACTTACATACATGCAACTGTTATATGAGTTAATAACAGCTAATTCCAGAGCAACATTAACGATTAAACAACTAGTTTAAGGGAATCAAATCAGTATTCGCTCAACAAGATCTAACGAGCCCGAGGTTTGAGTAGTAAAGTTCGTGTCTGACTTTTGGAAATTACTGCAGAAAACAACCAGTAACTGATATGATAAAGGAACTGAAATTTGAATCATTGGAAGAAGAGAAGAGAGCGAAGAGTGATGGGAGAGTACAATTCGTACATTGGTCATGTGGCATGGAAAGATATTGGTGAAAGAATTAAGAGAGTTACATGAAAGGGAAAGGATGCCTACGATCACAAGCTGGCACTCGATTTCGGGCATAAGGGTGTGAGAAAATATTGTTTTGTGGGCAAAGGGGTCAGGTATTGAAATAAATTACCAAGGGAAATGATGGATAATTTACCAGAAACGATGAAAGAATTTAAAATTAACATTCGTAGGAGGCAAAAGATGGTGGATACAAGAGTGGGGACAAAAGTATGTGTACGAAATTTTTTTTAAAATTATTTATTGCTTTACGACTTGTCAAGGTCATTAGAGGCGAAATGGGACTGTGGATAAAGAGCTGGAAGGAATTCAACCATGGCCTTTTGAAGGAAGCATCCCGGTATTCGCCTGGAGTGATTCGGGAAAACCATAAAAATAAACAAATCTGGATGCCAGGACGTGGATTCGAACCGGCGTGCTCCAGACAGAAATTGTCACAGGGGCGTGCGCTCTATCATAACTAAATAAATTAAACTAATATTAAATTCTGGAAGATGTTGATTAAAATCCGCGTCCGGTCTAGATTCTGTTATCTGCTTTCCATGGTTTCCCCAAATCACTGAAGTTGAATGCAGGGATGGCTCCTTCAAAAGGTCATTGTCAAATTCCTTCCCGTTGCTCGCCTGCAAGAAAAAATCTGGGTATTGCATGTATTATAGATGAATGCAGTAATTATTACTTAATACAGGTCGTCATTGGGTGCCTCACTATTAATTTCCAGCAATTATCTATATATCCAAATTCTAACTGCCCATTGAACTTACAATCGTATTTGACGCAGACAGCTGTATAAGTTAGAAGAAAAACCCGTAAAACTCTGATATTAGCAGGATTACTAACTCCAAACACGAGAGACGAAGCAAAGAGTATAGTCTATTCTGGATACATCTAAATTGTGTGCTAGAGCCAGACAATCATACTTGTAGCTGTTGTCACATTTGCTTTGGTTACAGATACCGTTAAAAATGTTAAAGATGGCTCGAAAACGTCGTATACTTGAACAGTATAAGCGTGTATAAGTATAAATGTAATTTTGGTACATTGTAATATATGAAGGGTAGTCAATCTTGCATACAGTTCAGTCCCGCCTGAGAGAGTTATGCAAGAAGCCGTATCGCTGTGCCGGATCGGAGAGTCGTTTCAACACTCCAGAGACGCCATCGTCACGGTCGCGTGCACATCGGTGCCACCTGAACGCAGCACCGCCTGGTGTCTCGTTTCGTCAGTCGACCGGTCGCGTATATTAGACGTTGTAAAGCGACCTTTTGTAAAAGGTCTCTTACTGTGTCTTACTAATATTAAACTCCCAATTTAATTCTTGAATATGGAATGTTAACATTTCCTAGCTCTAGCGAGAATTTATGAGACTTCTTAAGATTTTCTCTATATAGAAATTCAAACAAAGTTTTCTTGGTGTGCCAATGTTGCATAGACTTCATGGGTTTGCAACATGTTGCAAATTCGTTAAGGGTGCAACACAAATTTAATTGCCGCCACGGAGAATTAATTTTGCCTGTCGCCGTTCACATATCATATTTCCTGCGTCTGTAATACGACGCAAACTGATGTTCTGTTGTCTGAAGAGAATAGCAAGTGAAAAAAATGAGTAATTTGATCCATAGCAAGCCACAGAGGATTTCTGCTTCCTAAAATAACACGTGTTAAGTTAATCGATTAAAATGAATATGATACTGCGAGACAGAGTTTTCGTAATAAATATTATGCTATGTATATTATTCTGAAAGAATTTCCAAGAGTAAACCCGAATAAGAAGGGATGTGATATTCTCGGATTAGACTGAACATATATAATTTTAAAAAATTACTGTCCGTTTTAGGAGAAACTACATATATTTGCTAACTGTACGAGAGCTAAATAATCGTTACTAATATAATTCACATTTTCACATGAGATCTTCTCGTTGTACGAAGAACCTGTAGCCTGAATTCAAGTTCCTGCCAGATTTTCTGTAGCATCTCGGGCGGAACGGAAGTGACAGCATCTCATATGCGGCCGCGAAGCTCTTGAAGAAGACCGACTCAGCCATTCCTAAAATTGTCAGAAACCCGTTTCTTATGGAACGAATAAAAAATCACTGCTAGTATAAAATTGAAAAACTAAAATCTGACTTCACAGGAGAGTATATGCATTAATGTAATTCACAGGGAGTGCATTTGAGATCATTTTCTGCTTTGCTATTATAATCTGAGACACCTGAAAAGCTACAGTCAAAGAAGTATTTATAGGAATTACTACGAGATCAGAAAAAATTATTGCAGATAATTTAATGCTTCTCTATCAGGCATCTTGATTATAAATGTATATTTTGTTTCTTATAAGAGCTAAAGAATACATTTAAATTTAAAAAAAATTATTTTGTATGGCAGATTAAAAATCAAAAACAAATTATCGTGAAATAGAAAATAATTTGAAGACTTTAATATACGAGTATTTAGAAAATGTTGTCAATGATACAGTTGAAGAATATGATCTTTTTATTTCCATGAAAAGACTTGGTGTATTGTTTCCAAAGTAAGAGTTTGGATCCGATATCCTAAAAAAGTATATCTTTTGGTTGCACGGATTCCCGCGGTCGTTGTCCATGTTTTCGCTGTTATCCTGATGAAACCGTGTCAATTTATTAAAACCTGATGTTTCAGCCATTATTCTACGACTTTCTTCAGAGGAAATTAAATTAAATGCTGATGTTGCTGCTAGATAATGAAAGCTTCTATCACACGCGCATTAATACATTCACTGTATCGCGATGTAAACGTGATAGTAAGTTGTAGTTCACATCGATATACAGTAGACACAGTAGAAACTTCTTACAAGAGTCTCAAATATCTCAATATAGTCGCGTCAGCGAAAGCAAAGGAGAATAAAATCTTCAGGATTCTTTTATCTTTCTTTTTTGTTACCCATTATACAGGTCCATCAACAAAGCATGGACTGAAGATACATTCGCATCTACTTACGGTTGAAATAAAGACAACAGTAATATGGCGGCAGTAAATGGAAAGTAGATTTAAAATAAACTTTAACAACTTTACGCCAGTTTTAATACTGATCCAGGCCAAATAGACCACAATAGATGTTAAACTACTCTCATCCGCACGAAGTAAAGATTTCCGCGACCTGGCGCTCATGAAAGCAACTTAAATTATTTTAAAAAACTTAAATCACTCTCGCCCTCTGCTGTAACAACGAATACAAGTTTCCATCCTCGCTCAGACTAAATTTCAATACCATCAAAACCGCCGCTAATGTTGCTGCTTAAAAATTAAATCTTCTACATTACATATCTATGGGCATAATATAACTAAACAGCAGCATCAAACAAATAATATTAAATAAAATAAACTAATAATTAATATGTTGATTTAAGCGAAATATATATCTACTTTTCTTTCAGTTTTCTGGCAACTCATTTCTTACCAGTTGCTTGACAAATTAGAATTGTTACTAAAAAACGCTCATAAGATCCATTTTATAGTACAACTAGCGGAGTTCCCGGCGTTGCCCGGTATAGTTGGCGTAGATATACCCGTACCCTATTTCTATTCCCGCAATGAAAAAGATTTGTACAAAGTTTCATAAAATTCGTGCCAACTTCTTTTTTCGGAATTAAAACAAACCTAAATTCACCCGCCCCATACCAAGAAACGGATGGGTTGAAGTTTATTTGCACGAACATTATTTTCATTCGTCCGAAAACATTCATGTACATCAAGCTTCTTTAATTTGGCTAAGAAATTGCATTACTACATGAACAACGCAAGATTATGTTAGAAACTCACATTTAATTCGATTTACAAAGTGGATGGTTATAATTTTTGCTCGAAACGCCAGATACTTTAACTCCGCAGATTCAGCTGTTTATACAAATATCAAAAGTGAATTCGGAATAATATTATCGTGAACAGAAGACTAATACTGTTGGGCAAAGACATTGTCCAGTGATCGTACTTAAAGAAAATCTTGTTTTTACGGCTATCTACGACGTTTAAAATTTGAATATCCCGAATTAAAGGAAAGAATACTTCAAGTTACGGCTATCTATGGCGTTTAAAAATTGAATATCGCGAATTAAAGGCAAGAATACTTCAAGTTTTTTTTGGTGTGCTAAATAATTATTATTTTAAAGTTATCTTATTGCTTTCATTGAAGGCTATGGTTAGAGAAATTTTGGTTGCGTGATTAGTGCGAAGTATGCAACATCTAATCTTTCCATCTTTTGCATGTTCAGAATTTCATTTAATGCTCCTGCGTTATTTAACGTTGAAACATAAGACATGACAAACAACTGAATTGAGATTCTAAGCTTTAAAACGGTGAAAACCCCATCGAAATCTGCTCCGTAGTTTCCGAGTTTTTATAACACCAATATATCCGGTTTTCGTTTTATAGATATCTCCCAATTGTTAGTTAGACAACGAATGCCGGTAGCGTGACGTAAGCGCTATGGAATCGATGGCGCAGTGACACGATGACCAAGGTAGTAGCATTTTATTAGTATTCATGTGCTTATAGAAGTGAGTTAATTATTCATTATGTCCTACACAGTCTTAATCAACTAGTGAATCCCATTATAAAAAATCTCTAATACTGAGAGACAAAAGGAGTTACACCGTATTTTTTGTTTATTCTTATTTTATTCAACAGTGTTAAGTTTCAGTGAATAAATTCCCACTAAATAAACCTAATTCAACACTCTTTTTATCAGCAGGAATTATCTCCGTATTCCATTTACATAAAATATTATTTAATCTAGGTTATTTAGTTGACTTTTCATTTCTGCTCTTAACACTACCTGATATAAAGAATTAAAGACATAATTGATCATATTTTTTTATCTTCAATGATAAATGGAGGTATGATTCAACTGATTTAGTATCGGGGTCGAATAAATTTGGAAACGCTGGATATAAGACATCTCCTTAGTTAGGCTAGTGAAATATTATATGGTAAGCCGGTTTCGGGAATTAACTGGAGACATAAATTTCTCAGACGTAATGAAAATCTCACCTCTATGCCCGTTAGGTATGTTGGGAGCACCATACAGCTGTAGTCAACGCATATTAAGACCTCTTCTCATCTTTAAGCGAAAGCGTGAAAAATTGAATCATGGGTCAAGGTTGGTAACGCCATCGGCTAAAATAAGCATGATGCGAGTCCGGCAAATGGCTCCAAAGATCTCAGAAATCTAAACAATTATATTTTTTAACTTACGAGCGAAGAGTTAATTTCCAGTGTGGTAAACGCGCTTCGAAACTGGTTTATTCCGACTGATAGTCCCGACGACTGGTGTTGTCTGTAAATCCTTTCTCACGAGCGCCAGATATATGGTTCCGGTATTCGTCCTATAACTGCCCGAGGAATTTATCGAACCGGTTGTTGCAGAGCGGAACGTATTTATGGGCTGAGGAAAGGCGATGTCTGGCGCTGGCCGTCTCAGTATTTGCGCCTGTCTGGGTGCGCGCTAAACGAGTATTAATGGACGCATGTAAATGAAAAGTCTCGGGGAGGAGGAGTTATGCTAATGGCAAACACTACTAACGGAATTACCAACTCAGAAAGCAAAATAAAGACTGAGAAATACGTCCCATCGTGCTTATGATAATTATGCTGATTTTAAATTTATCTGCCAAAGGCCAAATAACGATGCCGGTCGTATTATCTATCACGATACGGGGCCAGAAAAGAAATTTTAATTATCTGCTTATGGAAAAATATAAGCATTTGGAGGTTATTGGAATAGTAATCAGATTTTTTTAAAACCGTCACATCAATAACGATATATCACATGTCAAGGTTCTGTTTTTCGAGGTAGAAAAAATGTTATATATTAGTTTGACTCATCCTTACATACAAGGGGTGATCAAATTAAAATGTACGAAACGACGTAAAAACGTAACAGTTAAATATTTGCATATTCCGCCATGGAAGAACGTAGCGAGACATCTTGGGATGCGATTGGAGTCTCTGACTGGGATCGGAGCATGCGCAGTAGAGAGCAGAGGCTCTTATCAAAAGCGGCGTCCAAATGATGCGGCAGTCCGTATGAGGACAGGATTCCTCGAGCACAGAAAAACCATTAACTTCGATGTGTACTGTGAGACACTCCGACGCCTACGCAGGTCCATCAAGAACAAAAGACCGGAGCTGCTCACGGAGGGTGTGGTTCTGCTCCATGATAACGTGCGTCCACACGTCTCTAGAGTCACACACATGGAACTGGCAAAGTTCAAGTGGGAGATGTTGGACCATCCGCCCTACAGTCCGGACATGTCGCCCTGCGATTTCCATGTGTTTGGTCCACTGAAAAAACACCTGAAACGGAAGCCTTCAACTCGGACGACGTACTCAAGGACGCTGTGAAGGACTGGGTCTTGTCACAGCCACTGGAATTCTGGGAACGAGGAATCCTGCGGCTTGTTCATCAGTGGGATCGTTGTGCTCAGGCCTTTGGTGTATATTTTAAATAAAGTCTACATTTGTACCCACCGTGTCGTTTCGTACCTTTTAATTTGATCGCCCCTTGTAAATCTCAAATGTGTGTGTGAAGGAGAATGGAAAGGATAAACTGGAGAGAAAAAGTGGGTAATGCTGGTGTAATGGAAATGGTTGGTGAGAAGGGGAAACTACTGTAAGTCTTAAGAGAAAGAAAGAAGAACTGGATGGGACATTGGTTGGGCAGGGAGTGCTTGTTAAGAGATATTTTGGAAGGATTAGTTTGTGGGAGGAGAGTGGGAGGAAGAAGGAGGTATAAGATGACAGATAACATCCAAGGAAACGGAAACTACGTGGACATGAGGAGAAGGGTAGAAGACAGGAGGAAATGGAGATGATCCCTGTGAAAACCTGCCTAAGGGCAGAACACTAATCAGGATGATCACAAAAAATTAAAGAGAAGTCGCTTTAAATGATAAAAATTTAAATGATTCCTTAAATTAAATGTTTAAAGCATCAATGACCAGGAAATTCCAGAATTATATAATCAAATTAATACGCAGTTCATCGTGTTAAGACCACCACAAAACATATAACTAAGTGCAAAACAGTTTTTGTCGCCTTATCATAAAGCTGAAGTTGAGGAACAGATACAATCAACGATCAAGTAAACGGGAAGTTTTATGACAGGACAATTTCGGTATTTTGAAATTTGATAAGTTGATAATAGCGAGCATCTTGCATTTAGCTAATGTTACGAATCCAGAACAGTAAAAATACTGTCAATTTTCACAATGGCGTTTGGTTACACCATGCAGATTATCACTCGTTGCGTCGAATGGGGAACCAAAACTTAATAATTGTGAATGGACCAGCATTGGGTTCTTCTTCAATTTACACAGGCACCTACACATATTTAGTAATACTTTAAAAGAAAAAGAAAAATAAGCATTTGGGTATTTCTGCCATACAGCCTTCCACAGTTTACAGATACATTTGTCATATCGTCGCTGTACTTCCCCTCTACGTAGTATAAGTGATACAGGACGAACATAAATCAATGGTTTAGGCGTTGAGCAGACATTAGTATTTATTAAACTATTTGAGCATCAAATAATTTAGCGAGTATGCACAAGGAAATTGTCATCACGTTAAATGCTAAACCATAACTTTTAATCAGTAAATAACTACTATGCTTTACATTTGTTAGACACACGTTACTTCAAAAGTTTCAAAAGTGTTCATTTTACAACAGCAAGAAACCATTTTAGTACAGTGTTTTCAATGGAAACTGAAATCCTAAAATAAATCACTTAGAGACTATGTAAAATCTTATCTAAATACAAATTAAAAGGTTAAACGTACTGTTAAAATGTGCTGCAAACCAGGTATCATCCAGAAATAATCGAACGGATTTATGGATTCAACTTTTTTGTTTGATTTTTTTGTTATTTTGTTTTGCTTCTGGCTTTACACTTCGTATTCGTCGAGGTCATTAGAAGAGGGAAGTGACTGGGGGCAAAGAACGAGAAGGGATGCAGCCATGGCCTTTCGAAGAAACCATTCCGGCATCCGCCTGGAGTGTTTTGAAAAACCAAGGAAAAACCATATCTGAATGGCCGGACAGGATCTCGAACCAGTCTCCTCCCGAATGCGAAACCAGACCGCTACCACTCAAATGCCACGTTTGGTCCAAAACTGGAAGTTGATCCAAATGTAGCTCTTTTCTGTAACATAATTCTAAAATAAAACGTTTTAGTGACGTTACCGTATTATTCCAGTTAAAAGAGGATTTAGTGTTCCAGGTATCTCCGTCGGGGTAACGTTTTGTCGAGCATGTTTGCTTTAACACTTCGGTTCTCTTGCTCTTTAGCCTGAAAAAAAGCCGGATTTCTGAGGGGAGAGTGTTCCCAACTTCATATCTCTTCAACAACCCTGAAAATTAGAAATAATATCTTTTTTTTGTTGTAATTTACATAAAAGCACAAGCAAACCAACGGAGCTAACCCTGCTATCACATAAGTAGGTGGCAATATTTATTAACATAAATTTCCGATGTTAACATCGTTTATTTGTGAAGGGGAAAAAAATTCTCTACTAGAAATCAATTTAAATGATAACTGATAAAGCCTCGTGGCATCTAAAACAATTTTTCGTCATCCTTGATAGTGATAGCTAAATCCAACTGTGTTTCTATCCGAAAGAAAGTTCGCCTCAAATGTTGAAGACATCGAAAGTGTTGAATGATTTGTTTATGTTCCATACTGTGTGATCATATATTCACAGTCCGAATCCGCAGCACAATTGTCTGTAATTAGTTCCACTCTTATGTAATCATCGAAGTTACAGTAAATATATGTGTTATTTCATTATTGTCTTCTAAAATTTGTTTTAGATTGGATTTTATACAATCATCAACCAACTACTGAATTGTATACCGTGTATGTAACACTGACATATCGATAATACATAGACTACACCAGTATTACCAATGTTTAAACTGATGTACATATTTATATTTACGCATGTATATTAAACCAAAACTCACGTACGGATGAATCAGTCTATTAATCGACTCTTGTCTGTAGCAAGTCGAGTATAACAAATCGAGTGCTCTGCAGCAAACGCATGATTTTGGTAGCGTTCAGCTCCAGAACAAAAAGACTGCTATTCATTTTAATTACTCCGAATTACATTTTCTGAAGTTTCTGGTTAACAAATACCGTTTACCATCCTAGAAACAAATAAAGGAAAAGTGAACTACACATGCGGTTAAATTACGAAAAAAGGTATTGGACAGAATAACATCTTCCAAGCAGTTTAGAAGAATGAGTTGAAGAGCCGCTGTGATAAGCTGGAATTGAAAGGGTCAATCTGTTCAACAGACGTCATAAACAATATTGGCATAAAGTTTACAAGTAGTTTTGCTGGATCATCTGGT
The DNA here is from genome assembly GCA_031002005.1 of Vandiemenella viatica. Classification (NCBI taxonomy): domain Eukaryota; kingdom Metazoa; phylum Arthropoda; class Insecta; order Orthoptera; family Morabidae; genus Vandiemenella; species Vandiemenella viatica. The sequence continues at coordinate 211,173,887 of JARYHS010009186.1, read as the reverse complement.
CTAGTTGTGGTTTTTATTCTATGTTTTCTCCAATAAATGTATATCTGCCACACAAGGAACACGCAAAGATTATGATATTTACTAGCGTCCCATAGCATGGATCATCTCAGTTAACGTACGATATCAAAAAGACATAGAACACCACTAAATTTAAAATGAGATAAATGAACGTAGAACACTGGCAGCTGAGTGATGTGTGGGCATTCTGACTTTCAGGCGCACACCGCCGCCAGGCTGGGAGGTGCGATGTTAAGGAACTGCATCTATCCAATTATTTTTCTGGCCAACAATTTTCCTGCCTGTACCTGATTTTTCTCCTTGTTTCTTAATTATCTCTCATGTTTTGTAGTTACAACATCAAGCGTCCTATTACATGGTTAGCTTCTTTCTTTTATTTCTTTGAATGGTGATTTCCATGTAAGCTTTATGAATAGAAGTTTAGTGTTGCTTTATCGGGTCTATATGTGACGATACAGTATATTTAACAAAAAATGGTAATGACTGTACCGTTACATATAGGTGATGACGATGGTGATACCGAGCGTGGTGGATGAGCGGTTAACGCTCTGGCCTCACTATAGGGAAGACGATGGTTCGAATCCTGGTCCTGGGCATCGAGATTTGGGTTTACCATGGTTTACTCCAAATCACTCCAGGCAAATACCGGAATGCTTCCTTCAAAAGGCCATGGCCGAATTCCTTCCCGTTCCTTGTCCCCAGTCCTTTTCCGCCTCTAATGATCTCGAAGTCGACGAGGCGTAAAGCCATAAGCAAAAAAAAAGAGATAAAATTAGCATGTAATTTGTCACTGTGAATAAAACTAGTACTAAGCTGCTCTTGACGTTGCCTCTCAGCCATACAAGTAATCCGATGGGTTAGCATAAAGATTCCATCTAATTATATACAGGACGTACAATATCTTTCTTATATTTATAATGGTTGGAAATTTGCCGGTCATGATTATGCCAGTCGTTCTATTTGATCATAAAATTTTTCTTAATCTGCGAAAATATGAATCGAACTGATATATTTGAGTTTAGAGAAAGTTACTTATAATTTTGCAGTTGCATAATTAGGATGATGCAATCAATAATTAATCATTATTCCAAGTCTTTGTTGTCGTACAGTTTCTGCTGTATCATCTCTGCTTTCTCTAGTATTTATCTTCACCATTATCCTTTTTTATATTCGTTAGATCTTACTTCCTTTCGCCAAGTCTGCGAATGTAGTGGAACTACTTGTACTATTTATTAATTCCAGCCAGAATATGTGTGTGGTATACGGGAAGTGAAGACGACGTGTCCAGTGCTCAGGGGTGGAACCTGTAGTTCGTGATATGCAAACCACCGCGATGCTGCGGCTAAAACTCGTTCGTGAACCCAGCGATTATTCTTGTCCTTGCGGTGGGTGGACTTCCTCCACCGAGGTGCTGACACGACTGGCACCGCATTAAAATGCGACCTTGTCGTTCTTTTGTGGAGCTCTGTAATTGAGTTCACACCTTGTCACTTATTTTGCCAAACTGTAATTAGAGGTTCGGCTGTCCCATCAATCACACTTAAATGTAAGCAAAGCGTGGGCCAGAAAGCTGGCTCTGCAAGTTCTTTATTATTCAAGAGCCGGCCATGGATCTCTTTTTGAGCATAAACAGTGGCGTGGTGATTAATACGAAATGTGGACTCTATATCAAATAAGTGACTCAACTACGTAGGGTCAACTGAATAATATTGATAATTACAATAAAATCCAGCCACATGTTTCATTTCTGAAGAAAAAAATAAAATAACCAAGTGATGCAAGTTGTTACAACGTAACAGTAGTTTCAAATATGACAGTGAAACGGATGTTTTCAATGTCCTTTAAATGTAGAGTTGCACTTTTTTGGACTAAATCTCGGTGAGAATCAGAATTTCTCGATACACGTGACCAAATTGCCTCCGAACTTTAGATACTTATCTCTTCGAAATAATAAAAAAATAGTAATTCATGGAAAAGGAAAACTTAAAATAAATGTTTATAGAAAACGATCGCTTTTGGGGTTTCATGGCTGGTCAACGTCGTGGTCGTTGGAACCGGGAAAGGATTCGGTACAAGGAGAGGGAACGAATTTAGCCATGGCTTTTATAAATAACATTTTCTTGTTGGCATTTTCTTGTAGTTATTTCACATAACCAAGTAAAACAGAAAAAAAATGGCCGGTCCTGGAATCGAACAATAGTGCTGCCGAACACTATGGCCGACATAAGTTGTAAATCTATTTACTGTAATTCTGTTAATAATAGTAGCGAAAAATCAAAATTCTTCAACACACAGACATAACACTTCGCCAGTTAAAATTGCCTATTTTATATCAATTCACAATTTAGTTTCTGACAGACGGCATTATGGCAATTGTCACGTTAAATTTTGAACATTCAGGTCTTTCTTTGCTCGTGCTAACAATGAATACTATTCTCAATATCTATGAAATAACGTTTCCAAATATCGGGACAGGGTTTGAACATGGGAACGTTAGTAAACACTTGGAGAATACTTCGAACTACAAAAATATATGAACAATATAAATTTTCAAAATTAGTTGTATTTTATTTTCTAAAACCAGAAAAGGATGACAACGATATTTCCATAATATTGGTGTAGTTATCAACTAATCACTTTTTATTAAATTTCGTCTTCAATAGATTATATCTTTTTAAAAATCTAAAAAAAAAAGGTTGTTTAAACATCACAGTTGTCTGCAGTATGCGCACTGTTGGCTCACGATTGTATGACGTTATAAATATGAGGTTTCTGCTATTTGAGGTTCAACTATTTTGAGGCACGTGACGTCTTTCTGGACCCCAGTGTTCCACTCTAATCGGTTATCAGCGATTTGGGGGTGACCAGCAAAAATCTCTTCAATACTTCTGAGTCATTTCCTGAATTTGTTTAACAATAACCTGCTTCAAACAACGACAGGGAGAGAAAATAATTCTGATTGAGGTGATAAGAACGATACATAATAGAAACACACCCGCAACAAACTGTAAGGCAAATATTTTTACATACTCAAACAGTAAGCACGATGTATGATTCCAAAATGGGTCTGGAAACGGAGCAGAAAAAGTCCTCCAGAGAAACAAACAGAAAAATTTTGTTGTCACTAAAGTCACCTCAGGAGTAAACTTACGAGAATCATACTGGTTACATAGAAAAATGTTGACGGCGATAGCAATAATGTGGCTTTTCTGTAGAGCAGGTAACAAGTATTAAGGCCGTAGCACTGCAAATATATTTCAGAATAACCCAGTTGCAGAAGATGAACACTGTACTGGAAAACAGTCCCCTTCTGTGTAAACCTAAATCGGGGTAGTTAAACTGACAACCAAACAGACCTGTTTGTGTGAACGCTCCAAACAAATGAATATTTAAAGTACCATCCCCCTGAATATTTTGTTCAAGGTCGAAAGCTTTATTAATGGATTACAGAAAACAATGACGGCTGAACTGGCTTCCGTATCGATTGCTGTTCCGTGCAAAAAAATGCAGAACACAAAATTGCCAACCGATGAAACACAACTCAACCTACCGGGAAACAAAGGCGTCGGTCGAACAAAAACGCTCACTTTGTAATTGCGATGTTGATTGCAAGCGGCTATTTCTGGCAGCTTGCAGCATTTTCGATATATACATCCCGTGATTGAGAATTAGGCATGACGCAAAAAAAAAGATTCATTCGCAGTAAATGGCGACTGTTACATAAAAAATGGGCAATTTTCCCGTGCCATATTTGTTCAAACGATGCTGTACAATTTACAGCGCTTTCCAGTTACTTGAGTATTTCATTCATACGAGACACAAAGCACACCATTTACGCTTCCGTTTTTAAGCTACAGTAAGGTTATGTAACACATGGATAGAACAGATACTATTCTCTATAAATTCCAATAATGCTGAGTCTTAAACAAAAATAATGTCGCATAAATGGAAGGAATTCACCGAGAAAATAAATGATTACAATAATGTAACGATAAAAAAAATATAGATCTAGGCGTTGCGAATAAAGAACATAATATGAGATTTATTTAAAATTTATGAGTTAAGTGATGCTGAAAACAAAAAGAAATATGTTCAATCTTCAAGAATTCAAAATTTTGCTGAGAGAAGAGAAAAACGATTATTCTTTCACACTGATATCGAAAAGCTTCAAGGCAGGAGAGAAAACAAAACATTTTTGTAAAAGCGTCATCCTAATTTTCCTGACTCTTGTTTGAAACTGAGTTTGGTGGGTGAGTGGTAACTCCCGTATTTTGCATTCTGGAGGATGTGGATTCAAATCCCCGTACGGTTATATAGATTTCAATTTTTTTCCGTAATCACTCCGGGAAATTGAAAGGATGGTTCCTTCAAAAGACCATTTCCAAATTCCTACCCGTTATTTAACCCATGCACTCCCTGCTCTACTGATCCCGACGTCGACGATCTGTAAAATCCAAAGCAAAAAAAATAAAGTTGTGTGAAATCGTCAGTGAAGCTGAGATTACTTGTTAATTTAATAAGGGGTTAATGAAAAACAATAGAAATTAAAGAGGAATAGGTACTACATAATACAAAAAAAAATCATTGATTAAAAAAAATATATATGTATGGTGTGAGATAAGCAGCATTCTTACCTCCAGAAATGTTACAGGATATATTAAGGAAAGTAGGCATACTATTTATGATGTTCTTATGTTTCAATAATGTATATATATACAAAGTGGAGCGTAGTTTTGGTATTCACAGTATGTTATTTCTGTAACTTAATATCCATCTTCCCGTTATTATACTATGATGAAAATTATTAATTTAATCTGAAATAATATTTTTTCATGGCAGAAAATTTAGAGCACATATTTTTAATTTACAACAGGAGGTAATAGACAATATTCTTAAACAATCCTTTCAGAAAATTACAGAACATTGGAATCTAGTGAGATTGAAATAAAAGTAAATTCTTAGAACGTTTCCTTATGTTAACCAAACATTGTTTAAAAATCATGTCTTCAGATAACTAATAATAATCATCGCTGTCAGAATTAATTTTTTCCCGGCGTATGGCTGGCAAAAATTTTTCTCGGCTATTCTGGCGTATCAGTTACCCGAGAAGAATTTTTGTCCATAATTATCACTCTTAGAAAACTAACTTGTTCGTTTCAATGGAATGAAATAGCAGTAAAAATTGAATAATGATATTCTCAGCTATGGACCAAATTCCTTCCCAAGCTGAATTACCCGCTCGCAAACTTATCTGTGGGTTTCACTGCACCTCCCAACATTTATCCAAAGCTGATTAAGCAACCTAGTAGAGCAGGTAGAGACCACGAATGGTCAACATTCAGTCGGCGTGTAATCCACGGCCAGCATGTCAACTAAAATGTTGATGTGTCTTATAATGTGGAAATTACCTAATAAGTTTGGATTCATTTTATAAGTAAGTATGTCTTTAAATTCCGGTATGTTTATCAAGCCGTCATGTTAATACAGAACCGAGATTCAAGCGAAGCACGTGGCAACTTCAAACCTATACGGAGATTATCCACAACGAGGATATTATTACAATTACCTGTTTATTAAGTAACGAAAACTAACTTCTCGTGTTATATTCACGAGCTCAGAGTAACCTAGAACACTTTTTACAATCCCTCCCATCGCCTCTCTTTGGTAGATTATGTCGTTCCGGAAAGAATTCTCAACATTTTTGGGCTGGAATGTTTTTGAATATTCGCTGCAGAATTAATGTCTTCTCCACCGAAATCATTGTTTCCAAATTTACAGTTACCACGAAGAGACTAACAATTATTAAATCGTTATGCGTACCATTTTGTAGCTCCACTACAGCTACACCATAGTCTTATGTTAAAAGGCCACGAAACAGAAATATTATAAGCAAATTATTTTAGGTTCTAACAGAAGCGTAATGGACACAATCCATAAAAAGTCTGATAAAGTCTACAATAATGCATCGCCTGGTAGAATTCATATTTTACGACGAACAACACACTCAAAATTTGTTTAAACTTACTACGACCCCAACAGAATTAATACTTATAATTACCTAATAATCAGCATGAGTCTTCGTGATATTAAACTACTTAGATATCTAACAAAAAAAAAAAAAAAAACGGTAAAATCATTTTTCATTCTGGAAAAATTCATAGGTAAAAACATGTCTAAGATTCAGTCTGCGGAACGGTTCTTTGAAATCGCTAATTTTGCCAAAACATTTATTTAAAAGAAAGATCAAAAATGTGTTTGAAAAATGGTTATAATGAGTGAATTAAATTTCACTGCTTTCTGTTCAGATTTTATTAATTGTTTGTATTACTTTTCTGTTGATGAGACATAAATAAAAGCTAGCCTAGGTATCTAGAAACCTGCAATTAGAATCCCGCAGGTAATAATAGAACCTTCTTGACATTTACCGTTGGCAAAGCATTCTTTGCGACTTTTCACTTTCCAAGAATGCTCCTTCATTGGAACTTCATGACCACACATAAGTGCAGCGAGCGAAGGCCGCACTAAAATCTTCATTACAAGGTCAAGGTCAATAAGTGATTGTAACCGAAGTAACACTGGTATTGTGTAATGTGAACGGAATTATCCAGTATTTGAAATAAAATTATATAACAGTCAATATTTTGACTACGTACAACACATAATAGCACAACAGAATTCACTAAGGACTCTTTGCATTCCATCAAATTATGTTTGGCTAGGAAAACAACAGTGACAGTTAAACAGAAACAACGAATTCAGTTAAGCTACTAAATGATTCGACTTACCACTAACACCATTAAGAATCGTTCTTCCCGTTTCCCATTGACGTATTTGTCGCTTAAAGAAAAAGATTTCTGCCAATATTGACAGCTGGTTGCAGCTACGACCAGGAGTGGTTTTCTTATATGGTGTCGGCTTTGTATTAAGCCCTTACAGAATCCTGAAAGGCGAAGCGTTAGCTGGTAGTCTTATGGTGTTACGTCCAATGACGGCTGACATCAATTTAACATAAAATTCACCAGCAATGCGCATCACGAGCTGATAACTGTAATCGAAAGACAGTTGCGAATCATTGCAGCAATCCCACTGACTCGGAAAACAGGGTTATTTATTGCTTTCTGCATAACAGAAGATTTTGGAACTTTTAATATTGACGCAATTTTACGACTTAGAATCTTAGAACGAACAAAACGATAAGAGATTAGGATCGCCAACTTCACCCCAGAGTTCTAGTTTCGTAAAACCAGAACAATCCAGTCAACTGCACCTGAATACAGCTAATACTAGCTGAATTCAGTTCCCTCAGTAAATGGAAACACCCGCAATTCTGTGATCTTTATTGAATCTCCAATAAACCACCACGATTTGATCGTCCTCAAGCGGTTTTGTTAACCATCTATCGACTACGCATGACAGATTTGTCTATAAATACCGTCAGTGGTAGAAGATGCTACCCTCAGAATAAGATTGTATGACCGAATGTAAAACCGATGGACATACTGTACAGTCAATGCGTGTTCAAAATGTGAGTGACAATTTTGGGGCCTTCTTTAAAGCATATTAGTATCACGATATAGATAAGAAGCTCAAAATTTAATATATTTACTTTTTAACTATTCTATAGTTAAATTTGGTGTGTGCAAATGAATATAATTATAATTTTTATCGCAGTTGTTCGACTTGGTTAAAAGTTCTGTAGTGCCATTCCAGATAACTTGGATTCGATTCTAACCATGTATTTTCCAGCTTTCATAAAACAACCCATTCAAATACCATGATGTACCTTTATTACGGTCTTTAGATGTATCTCTAATAATTCCCCATCATGAGAGAAATAGCTCTTATTAACATAACATTCAAACAGGAGGAAAGCTACATACCTGTAAAGCTCTCCACCGAAGGTTATGTCTCAACAGCAGTGACGGTGAATTAATGTTATATAATAATGCATGTGAAGTTTTATGTTACAAGTAAGCTTTTTGTAGACTTTTTATCCTGTAACAGCTACGTTTAATCGTTATTAACTCTGTGCAATAAAAACTATATTTCAACCCAAGAGGCAGCAATATGAGGTAAAAATGAATACCACCTACGTTTAACTTCAGAACGGTTATTTGCGTATTCTGTGTTTTTTATGCTCCTGAGGCACTAAGCATCTCATTTAGAGGCTCAAAGGAGCCAAATGTTCTTTTTTTCCGCAATTACAGCGAGAAGCGAAGTTCCATGTACGATTAAAGGAGACGCCGCATTACGACTACAGTGAAACGATTAACGCCGATGCCAGTGAAGGCGTTTCCCGCGATGAGAGGTTCAGTAAACGAACACAAAGGCTTCTGGAGACATTTAATTTAACTTCTGTGTTACGTGTGTTTTCAGCTTTAAGTGTAAATGAAGAAAAGTTCCTTAGATATCCTCTCTTTAGCTGTTCAATATTCTTAAGATAAGAATGTAATATTAACGCGAAACCATGTGGAAAGTATAGCCAATCTCCCATGAATATAGACTCAATGCCGAGATTTTTCTTTCGACTAGAGTTTTCTTCAAACCACACGCTGTCGTTACTTGTCTTTCTTCACTGGATGCGCATTAAGAGAACTTAGAGTTCAGCTTCTTTTGTTAGCTAGCTTCTAAATATGCTCTAATCAATGTATCGCAAGCAATTGTACAGCCCTAATACCTGTATTTTGAATAGTATTGGACTGTGTGAAATATTTGTAGTGAGCCAAAGTTTGCTTGAAAGTGATTTGATATGTTTATTTTGTAATTTCTTGTAAATAAGTGTATATAGACTTTGTTTTAGGTAAGAAAATTATTTAAAGACCATTTAATATGTTTAAGAACCGAATGATGCAAGAGAATTTATTAAAAGTTTGTAATTCCATGTATTACTGTAATTTACGATGTCTACAGGACGATTTTCTACCGTTTGAAAGGATTTCTGTAAATAATTTTGTATTTAAGTATCTCTAGTTACCATTTCTAATCATTTTGTAATGTTATTAATTAATTTTGTATCACTTCCGATTGTTTTTAATATGTTTGATTGTTTGAGTGATTGTTAATGATCGAGAAATATCGGGCGGATGCCTTTGAAGAATTCTCGTAAATTCGATAGACTCTATATAAACAGATCGCCTGGACAGAGAGTCAGTTTGCATTAAGTATTAATTCAGTGTTACAGAGACATTCATGCAAGTTTTCATTCAGTATTCAGTAAGTCAGTATTGCATCTTTGGATTGTAACAACTATGCTTGTGAATGTCGCAGACTTGTTTTGATTGAAAATAAACGAGCATCACATAACCTTGTTTTTGGTGGACTTTATTAATTAATTAATGCAGTAATTAAACCACCCAAAGAACCTTAACATGGCGACCGTTGACATGACGAGAAGTTCTTAAACATCTGTGGGATGTTTATCTTCTAAAAAGAATCTGCAGAAAATTGCGACGGAGTATCGGCGATTTAAGCGAACATAACCTGCGAGGAAATTTCGACCGGCTACGACACGGATTTGACGGCCTAAGGCGGAGAATTTTCATCGGGAATCGGCTGTAATCTTCCGACGTCGAGTGGATTTTCTTCGGGCTCAAAATCGTCTTCCTACAGTGGATTGTGAAAAGTGTGGTTAAGTGTTTGAAGTCAGTGTGGTGTTTAATGGTTAAATAAGTGCTTCTAAGTGAAATTTAATGTGATACAAAAGTGAGGAATAACTGTAAGTACGGCATTGAATATTCAAGTGATTTCTTTTGCATGTTATCGTGTGGCAGTTTGGAAAGATTTTAATTTTCCTTAATTTTGTTTTGTATGTTGATTTTGCTAATTACTAAAAATGGCTGATAATCAGAACCTGCAAGCTTTCCTAGAGTCTTTTGTAGCCAGTTTTAATGCAAAGTTTTCCGAATTTGACAACAAATTTTCTGAACTTGATGGTAAATTTGACAGCAAATTTTCTGAATTTAGGAGTGAGTTAAAAAGTGATAATGATAGCAAATTTTCTGAATTTAAAAATGAGTTAAATCTTGACAGCAAATTTTCTGAATTTAAAACTGAGTTGAATCTTGACAACAAATTTTCTGAAATTAAGTCTCAGTTTTCCGAAATTGATGGCAAATTTGATAATAAGTTTTCCAAATTCGATAGCAAATTTTCTGAAATTAATTCTCAGTTTGCTGTAATCAATGATCAGTTTTCTCAACTGCAACAAAACAATGACAAAACATTCTTTGATTTGACTAAATGTTTTGATGTTAAAATCGCAGAGCAATTTCAAGGGTTTTAGCTCTCAATTCAAGGAGGATATTAACAATTTAGATTCTAAATTGGGGAAGGTAGTAACTGAATGTCAGGAGAAATTTGAAAAAGTTACAGAAATTTGTGAACAGAATAAGACTGAATGTGTAAATTTGATTCATAAAGAAGTCAGTGAAAATTGTGATAAGATGAAGCAGGAATATGTTGCTTTATTCCAAGCCAGTGATAGTAAAGCTGCTCAAAGGGTCAATGAGTTGAGACAAGAGGTGGGATTAAATATTAATACATTGGTGCAGCAGCAGGAACAGTTAGCGCATGGATTAGAAAGTAATGTAAATCTGTTAGAAAAAAAGGTTACTGGGTTACAGATTCAATTAAGTCAGGTTCCCTTAACAGGTAATCCAAATTTCAGTGTCGATGTAAAAGAAGAATTTGAATTCTATGATGATAGTGGGAGGCTTCACCCTATTGAATTTATAGATAATTTTGAAAGATCAGATTATTTTAATTTATTACCCGATAGTAAGAAAATTGCACTTGTGGGTAAACATCTAAAATCTTATGCTAGGGCATGGGGTGATAGACAAGCTAGGGAAGTGACTGACTACAAGCTGTTTAAAGAAAATCTTTTTGAAACATTTTTGGTCGACAAGCAGGCAGATTCAAGAAAAGAGAGAGTTGATGACTGGTAGACCCTATAAACCTGGTAGGGAAACTCAACATGACTTTTTTCATAAATGTTGGATCCGTTGTAAGTATTTAGACCATCCTTATGGAGAGGAGGAATTTATTGATTTGATAGGAGCTAGGCTACCTCAGCAAACAAGAAATTTAATTGCCACTTTGGATGTAGTAAATGTGGATAGAGTTTCTGAATTGTTGAGACGCTTGGATGCCCAGGAGTCATTCAATGAACAACATTACCACCATCAATACCATAGGAGGGGCAGCAGGAGTCCCCCTAGAAGGGGTAATGGGTCAAGGGATGGTAGATCGAGGGGACGGGATCGTAATAATTATGCAAGAAGGAATGATAATGGGGGAGTGAGAGAACAGAACCCTCAATCTGAAAGTGAAAGGCAGCATGGAGGGCAGGCAAACTAAAGACCCCCTCTGTGACGGGCCCCGCAGTGGTGGGTAAGATTGTGGGTCCAGGTACCAACTGCTATAGCGTTAATACCCTTTTTATGAATAATCCCCGAGAAGATTTATTGGAAGAGGTAGAGGATAGCAGCAAGTGAATTGCAGGATAAGGTTATGATAGATGTAATTAATGATGTTGATGATTTAAAGACTGATAATAAGATAAAGTGGGAAGGGGACCACCATAGTACCTTATCACTAGAATCAGTGTGCGAAAGTAATAATTTTCATGTAGAAGATTTTCGAAATGGTCACTGCTTAATTACAAAAAGGGGTGCAGAATTTATAGTGCATACTACAGTGTGGCTATCAGGAAACTTGTAAGGATCCAGAATGGCATAGTTGGGACTATGTGTGCTAGGATAGGTGGTAATGAAGTTTGTAGAAGTGCTGAAATCGAGGAGTTTCTCAAATATCTTGAAGATGAAGGTGATACAGTGGTGTGGATAGGAGACCCAGATGAGGAGGAGAATTGTAAGTCAAAGTATTTGTCTTCTGAAGAGAGAGGTTGAAAAGCCTTATGTACCAATCCCTAAGTTAGGAAAAATGTCCTAATTTTGACCTAGCTGATACGTTATTTAGCTCTTTATTTGGTGTAGATGATGACATTGAAGAAATGGGTGGGAGTAAGGATTTATTTGAACCAGTTTCTAATTTGGAAAATTGTACAGAATGTGACTTAGATGACAATATGTTTTGTACCCTCTTTGATGTGGAAGCTAATAGTGAAGTAGTAGTTGCTGAGAAAAATAATTATTTTGTGGAGGAAGTCAGTAAGCCAGATGTTAAAACAGTTTTAGGTAACTGATTCAGATAAGTTGGTAAGTTTAAGTAGTAATCAGATGATGAAGAGTGGGGTTGGTAGTAATGATGGACTAAACTGTAGTAGTGAGAATAATAAATTTGTATTACCAGTTGAGTCAACAGCATTGCTTTTAAGTGACAATCAATTTGCTAAAACAGAACCATTGTATGTCTCAGCTGTTGCGTGGTTGTACCAAAGTCTGTTGTCTGAGATGATTGGAAGTTTGTTTTTTCTGTATGTATATAAGTGAAGCTTTGTGTGAAATAGAAATGTAATATTAGATGTGTATACAAAAGTTGAAGAAAACTGGAAGGTTAGGAAAAAGTAACTTACATGGTTCTGGGTTTCCAGGGAAATCCTGGAAACCACTTATGAGAATTAATTGAAATGCATGGTTTGGGGAGGGGTCCCTACATGTAAATACCTAATTTTGTAAATAAGTTTTTGAATTGATGCATGTAAATAGTTTGTGTGAGTACTTAAGCTCAGATGCAGATGTAAGCATTTCAATGTATAATTTGTGACAGTTTTGTGTAGAAACTTCTGATATGTTCATGATGTTGTGACTTTCTACATTGAGATGACAAATTATCAGCTGCAAAATGTAATCAAACTGTTGTCATTAACAAGCAGATATCAAGTGTGAAAATAATTGTAACTTAAGGTGATGGCATTGAACGTTTGTTGTGTAAAAACAGTAAATGATAAAATGATTGGACCTGAGAAAAGACAATTATTGTAAAATCAGTGTCATGGACTATGTGCAGATGTTGTATGAAGAATTGTACTGTTCATTGTAAAAGTCATTAGGGTTGATTGATTGTAATCTGTTCGTTTCTGCATTATGTGTACATTCAACCTGCTTAGATTCGTGACGGATTCAATCAATTTTATCTGTGTAAAATTAAGTGAATCCTGGGGAGGGGTTGTAACAGCCCTAATACCTGTATTTTGAATAGTATTGGACTGTGTGAAATATTTGTAGTGAGCCAAAGTTTGCTTGAAAGTGATTTGATATGTTTATTTTGTAATTTCTTGTAAATAAGTGTATATAGACTTTGTTTTAGGTAAGAAAATTATTTAAAGACCATTTAATTTGTTTAAGAACCGAATGATGCAAGAGTAATTTATTAAAAGTTTGTAATTCCATGTATTACTGTAATTTACGATGTCTACAGGACGATTTTCTACCGTTTGAAAGGATTTCTGTAAATAATTTTGTATTTAAGTATCTCTAGTTACCATTTCTAATCATTTTGTAATGTTATTAATTAATTTTGTATCAATTCCGATTGTTTTTAATATGTTTGATTGTTTGAGTGATTGTTAATGATCGAGAAATATCGGGCGGATGCCTTTGAAGAATTCTCGTAAATTCGATAGACTCTATATAAACAGATCGCCTGGACAGAGAGTCAGTTTGCATTAAGTATTAATTCAGTGTTACAGAGACATTCATGCAAGTTTTCATTCAGTATTCAGTAAGTCAGTATTGCATCTTTGGATTGTAACAACTATGCTTGTGAATGTCGCAGACTTGTTTTGATTGAAAATAAACGAGCATCACATAACCTTGTTTTTGGTGGACTTTATTAATTAATTAATGCAGTAATTAAACCACCCAAAGAACCTTAACACAATGAATATGATATTTTGCGACTACTTATCGCTACCTACACGGTAAAACTCATGATTGTTTTTGATTCATAGGAGGCACAGTACATTATTTACTGAAATTTCTGTTAACTGAAGTATTAAAAGCTTAAACTTTTATGTCTGACAAGTTCCTATCTAAATCGGATAAAAAATATGGTATTACCTAAATTATGGGGGTGGAAAGGGGGCGAGGGGATTAATATTCGGAAACCGTATGTAGGCAGTATTTTTATGTTTGTTTTAAAGTATAAGTGTACAAATTCCTATCTAAATCGGATATAAAATGTGCTTTGCCTAAATTATGGGGTGAAAACATAATGGGGTTGGAAAGGGGGAGAGGGGATGAATATTCGGAAACCATACGTAGGCAATACTTTTCGGTTTCTTTTAAAGTATAAGTGTACAAATTCTTATCTAAATCGGATAAAAAATGTGGTTTGCCTAAATTATAAGGTAAAAACGTAATGGAGTTGGAAAGGGGGAGAGGGGATGAATATTCGGAAACCATACATAGGCAGTATTTTTCTGTTTGTTTTAAAGTATAAGTGTACAAATTGTTATCTAAATCGGATAAAAAATGTGGTTTGCCTAAATTATGTGGTAAAAACGTAATGGGGGTGGAAAGGGGGAGAGGGGTTGAATATTCGGAAACCATATGTAGGCAGTATTTTTCTGTTTGTTTTAAAGGATAAGTGCACAAATTCTTATCTAAATCGGATAAAAAATGTGGTTTGCCTAAATTATGGGGTGAAAACGTAATGGGGTTGGACAGGGGGAGAGGGGATGAATATTCGGAAACCATACGTAGGCAATACTTTTCGGTTTCTTTTAAAGTATAAGTGTACAAATTCTTATCTAAATCGGATAAAAAATGTTGTTTGCCTAAATTATGGGGTGAAAAGCTAATGGGGTTGGAAGGGGGAGAGGGGATGAATATTCGGAAACCATACGTAGGCAGTATTTTTCTGTTAGTTTTAAAGTATAAGTGTACAAATTCTTATCCAAATCGGATAAAAAATGTGGTTTGCCTAAATTATGGGGTAAAAACGTTATGGGGGTGGAAAGGGGGAGAGGGGATGAATATTCGGAAACCATACGTAGGCAGTTTTTTTTCTGTTTGTTTTAAAGTATAAGTGTACAAATTCTTATCTAAATCCGATAAAAAATGTGGTTTGCCTAAATTATGGGGTGAAAACGTAATGGGGTTGGAAAGGGGGAGAGGGGATGAATATTCGGGAACCATACGTAGGCAGTATTTTTCTGTTTCTTTTAAAGTAAAAGTGTTCAAATTCTTATCTAAATCGGATAAAAAATGTGGTTTGCCTAAATTATGGGAAGAAAACGTAATGGGGGTGGAAACGGGGAGAGGGGATGAATATTCGGAAACCATACGTAGGCTGTATTTTTCTGTTTGTTTTAAAGTATAAGTGTACAAATTCTTATCTAAATCCGATAAAAAATGTGGTTTGCCTAAATTATGGGGTGAAAACGTAATGGGGTTGGAAAGGGGGAGAGGGGATGAATATTCGGGAACCATACGTAGGCAGTAATTTTCTGTTTGTTTTAAAGTAAAAGTGTACAAATTCTTATCTAAATCGGATGGAGACTTTAACGCAATTTCCCAGCTTTATGGATTGTGAAAAACAACGTTTTTACAGCTGGTTCTTCCGTCCTGTCAGATTTAGCATGGTTTCCGTTGGTTAAACATCTACCCAAAGACAAATGTTCAGTAGAACTTTTTACGTCAGAGTCAAAAGGCTTCTCCACAGCGGACAGCAGAACATTTCGAGAATAACATTAGACTATTTCAGTCATATCTGAGTAATACGATAACATTTAACTCATAAATTTTTCATAAAACTCAAAAACACTATACAAATTCTATTCCAGGTGGTAAATAGTTAAAATAGATATAAAAAAACCTGTATAAAAATCATTTTTATTCTTCCTAATATCTATTTTGCCTTAGCCTCTATCTACCACGCAATTCGCTTAGTCTTAGCTATCAAACCTAATTCGTTTCAGCTGGAATCCGAACAACATAGCGTTCTTCTTCAAAAGAACAACACACGGCATAAAAAAATGTTATTTTTTTCTTTTTTAACACTAGTATTTTACTTCATACTTTAATAATGCAAGTATTATTATCAGATCTAAGAACGTAGTTACCACGTAAGTCATATTTTACCTGTAACATCTGAACTGTAAATATTACCAAAACTTACTCAACCCGAATGAAATGTATACACGTTATATTAGGTACCAACCTAATATGTGGAAAAGAAGCAGTGGAAATATAATGAAAAATCGAGAATTTCATTGAGAATATCCTACCATCTGAGCATAGATCATCAGTTCACAATATGCCAAAAGTACAGTTAAATTAAAAATGTTCTTCTAATTTGAAGTTAGTGCGTATTGAAAGCCAAGATAACCGAAGTTTGAATCAATGTTATTTTGCTACTAGTTGTAATAACTTATATTAGACGCACTGCAATCAGCAAGTGAATTTTTTTTTTTTTTTTTTTTTTTTTTTTTTTTTTTTTTTTTTTTTTTGCATATGCGAGTGATCCAAACATGGAAAACACACTTTGAACAAACTTCCTATGAAATAAATCAATTGTGAAACACGTAAGAAATATTTTTGCGAGGGAATCTGGTCAAACATAAACGTTTGTTAATATAGTAAAACTATCAAAGATAGCTAGCAACCAAAGGAAACAATATAGTTCTCGTCAATGAATTGAAAAGGGGAGATACAATTATATTGAAAAATAGGGACGTAAATTATGTTTGTGTTCCACTTGTCGATTAAACAATGAATTATTGTTTTAATATGAACATCCCTGTTGAATATCTAATTAGTAATTGGATTTTAAATTCGGCGAGAAGTAAAGTCCGATAAGTTAAGGTTGAGAAAATAATAGTTAGTTTCATATTTGGCATTAGATAGAATTATCCAGGCTTACATGTTATCAACATCCATTACTCTGTAAAACGTTAGTAATTACTAAACTAACAGTCAAGCGAATTCTTTCTAATAAGAATAAGCAGAAAAGTATCGATTTAAAGAGATAGCATGAAAGAAAAACGCGTCTTTTATCTTAAGCTTCATACCATTGGAAGTATACAAGAATTTTCAGATGAATTTTGCTGGTATTCTATCTCAACATATGAGGTAACTACCATACAGTGATTGGCTCACCTGGTTTCCGTGTTGTGTTGTACATGGAGTTCGAGTAATTGTGTTGCAACGAACAATGAACTGAATCAGGGCGTGAAAACGTATCCTAGATTTCAACACGCCAACCTTCGACTTCGTTTGTGGGTACAGCGTGACTTGTTCAGATGTGTAAGCTCTGACTGCAGGATGTGTCTTATACCTTTTCTTAAGATGACAGACGAGACTCGGATGTTTACTACATTTGGTGAATGAAATACATATTTTATCTTAATTTATCGTATACATGTTTTTTATATATTTCTCGTAATTGCCATAACAGATGTTACTAAATGAGAAACGCTGTGTAGGATAGTGGAAACGTGAATTGTCACTCATAATCATTTCCACCAGATTTAAGCATTTTAAACACATTATTCGCACCTGTAATTCGATTATGAACTCCAGGTAACAATCTATCTTTACATCATAAGAAAAATGTAAAAAAATTCTCTCTTCACCAAAGTTATTTCTAAAAGCGTAAATACACTGTAAACTACTGATGATGGAAATGTCAAAATGTATTTTTTTAAATTATTATTATTATTTTTTGCTTATGGCTTTACGCCTCATCGACATCGAGGTCGTTAGAGGCGGGAAAAGACTGGAGACAAGAAACGGTAAGGAATTCTGTCATGGCATTTTGAAGGAAGCATCCCGACATTCACCGGGAAAACCATGAAAAACCTAAATATGGATGCCCGGACGGGCATTCGAACCGGCGTCCTCCCGAATGCGAGGCCAGAGCATTACAGAGAAACCTTTCTTCACTATTTTTCCCCAACATTAGAGATCGGTTGCTTTCGATGAGTTTTACTCATGTGGAGGTTTGGTTTTACGGTCACAAGGCCTTGCTAACGTCTAGTATAGCTACTGCCAGGTAGTACTACATAGTAATGGAGGAAGTGAAGTGTTTCCATCTGTCGGCGTAATGCATTATTACACGTACCAAAGGCCGCACAATAAAAGCAGTGGAAAAATGCCAGTCTATTATAAATACTTTACTTCGTACCATTTTGGGTGAATATTACATCACAGAACTTCCAAATGCTCGCCCTGCACTCGAATTAATTTTCACATTGCTTCATAGCAACAAAATGGTACACTAAGATGATTTGACGATGCAGAAAGTGCGGCTACTTTTAATTATGACGAGTTAATAGATATTTGTCGACATTCCTTGCATTGAATTGTTTCAGATTTTTTAAATTGAGAGTATGGGGAATTCCATTTGTCTGTTTATGCTTAACTAGTTTTATCATTACGTTAAATACTATAACACAATTTTTGATTGAGCTGTAGAGGTATGGATATTTTAACTCAGCGGTTCCCAAACTTTATTGGTACACGACCCACCTTTAAGTAAAAAAAATTTTCGCGACCCATCTAATATGAGAATCTATCTAATATCAGAATGGGAACTGTTATATGTCCTCGATACGCTATCGACTATCCTATCCTACGAAAAGGCAAATTTTCGCACAAAGGATATACTAACAACAAAAATAAGAATTCATAATACATATTATAGACCGGGAGACGGCTACACAGACCATTAGCTCATAAAGTTGACTGCTGAAATTCCACGATTAGAAGTAACTCAATCAGCATATTATATTGCAACTGGTCTACCAAGTCGCTTTTTGGTGGAAACCACCTGCAGACCAGATTTTAGTGGTTGATTGTTAGGTTTATCATAGTGTTTTACTGCATCCAAATGTATGAAAATATGGAACACTGGGAGCAAGAAATACATGAAATAAAAGATATTTTTTTGTGGCAAAAACCTCGATTGTTCCGCGACCCACCCAAACACACGTCGCGACCCACCAGTGGGTCGCGACCCATAGATTTGGAACCGCTGTTTTAACTAATATTTGTGGTACTATTTTTCTGTACATTTTAGAAGTATTTATTTAATAATTCTGCTGTATTCCATTTCTGCGTGAAGCTGTGTGGTATAGTACGGCTGAAACACGAAAACATAAGTAAGGAATGGAAATACTGGTTGCTACTTTGCTGCTTAGAAAGTCGTATGATGAGTGGTTTATGACTCGTCTTCTTTCTCAATAAGTTTCACACTTTTCCTCTCGTCTCCCACGGCCGCTATTTACAGGCGTCAATATGGCCTGTGTGAAAGTCTGCTGCACGCAGTTTTCTCCGCCATAGCTGCGGTGTGCGGCTGAGGACTCTTAGAAAGTTGTCGGAGAAATGCTGACCTGCAGGCGGCTCCTGCGGGCACGCGGAAGGATATAATAGCTTAAACGATGAAAGAAGGAATGTTGCGGTGCAAACTTTCTACGTCCATATGTCTATTAGCTTCAGAGAGTATTGCTTTAGCAGAAAAATTTTTCTCACATATTTTTCGGCGAGATTACTTGGTTATAGGATTTACTGCTGATACAAATATTTTATTAACAACAAAAGATTATGTAAATATAATTAATATTATTATATCTGATATTATTTAATTGAAGTATTCATTTTGGTGTTCACTGAAATGACTTTCATCTTCCTGCAATGAATTTAAAAGTGTACACTTATAATTATAAGGTTAACGTTTTGTTTAAACTATTGAAACCAGTATTGCGGCATACAGTTACTTCTAGCACTGTTACCACATTAAAAATGATCTTCCACTTTTCGTGAAATGATGAATTAGCTATACCTATTAAAATTTTGAACGTGGATACCTCTTTCAGTTCGATTCGAGGATAAATCACATGTTAAAAACTAAAGCAACAAAATTAGAACTAGTTAGATTAGAAAAACCATGATGCCATTATCTGAGTCAGGACGATTTGTTGTTGAGGAAAAAAGTAAAATTGATAGTATTTTGCTATAATAGACTTATATCGTTAGTATATATTTAGTCAACTGGCGGTAAGCGACAATAGTTGGGTTCTTAATCGAAACAAGTATCGTTCCTGATAGTAGAGACTGGCTTGCTGACCTCACGTTGCATTGGTCATCGGCTAGTGTCAGGCAAAGGGCAAAACTGGTGTTAAGTACTCTGTTCTTATCAGATATCTTACCTACAGGAAAATAAAATCACGATGATAAATATGTACACGCTGGATGAAAGAGGTACAGCCCTGATATGGATGTTTGACTAACATGACCATTTTCCAGTTTTGCCAACAAAAAAAAAAAAGTACCGTGATGAAGTATCCGTAGCTAACAGATGCCACAGCGCCAACTGAGATGGGCAATCTACATAAATATCTCAAGTAATGTATGGTAAAATACTTAATTTGTCTTTTGTACAGGTTTTAGACGACATCTTTGAAAATATTTGACAAAATATCTGCACATTTAGGTAGAAAATACAAACAAACAAAAAATCAAAGAAAGTCGTGTGAAATAACCTGATTCGTAAGAAGACAAAAATGTGTCACACATCCCATTCAAAACGCGAAGTTGTTATCTACATGGTAGATTTTTACAGAAGTGTCCATCTTTCAGTACGAACGAAGTTTTGAGAGAAGTCGAACCTACCTGCAGGAATCGATACTTCAAAGAGGATTTTTTTTTTTTTTTGTTATGGCTTTATGTCGAGGTAATTACAGGCGGGAATGAACTGGGGCCAAGGAACAGGAAAGAAGTCGGCTATGGTCTTTTGAAGGAAGCATCTCGGCATTTACCTGGTATCATTTGGGAAAACCATGGAAAACCCAAATCTGGATGCCTGGACGGGGATTCGAGCAGACGTGTTGCCGAATGTGAGGGCAGGGCGTTACCGCTCACCCACCACGCTCGGTTTTGACGAGAAGTTTCACTAGATTTTAGTCAGGCTTACCGTTTGAATGCTCGACTTTGGTTAACACCTAAAATCTCAAAGAATAGCGTCTGGTGAGAAACAACAGTTGATTGCGTACTGTGCTAACCATATACAACAACTTGCACACGTGTACAAATTTTTCTTTTCTTCTACAGGCTGTTCTATGCGGCACCATCATTTTTTTTTTTTTTTTTTTTTTTTTTTTTTTTTTTTTTTTTTTTTGTTCCATCAATTTTCTAGTATGCAAGAGTTCGTTTACTTAAGTTAGTGCTTGACTTTTGCATAATGACTTGTGATGGGGTTCCATTTGTAGTTAAAATCGGGACAGGAATTATTTATTTAGTGAGATGCTGAACCATATATCTAAAACAGTGACAGAATTTAAAACAGAAACGGTTTTAAAGTGCAGTTAGATATGTGGAGACATTACCAATGCGATGTAAGCTACACCGCAGCTAATAATTATTTTGTAATAAAACTGTAATGTGTTTCACAAAGAAGAGTATGACTAATCAGGATATCAGATTTCAAGTATTCAATTTCTAAAAGCTACTACACATTATTTTCTAACATAGTTAGCGTATAGTAACTAATTCACGTCTTTTCGAGACGATATTCGAAGTTCCGTTTTGTTGTTTTACCAGAGCAGGATGTTGGAAATATAGTGAGATCTGTTTTGTTGCTCGCAGGTTTACAAAAATCTGCTACTAGATAAACTAGCAATATTTTGATTCAAACGCTGTAGTTTTTGCTACGAGTAACTCCTTTTGCGAGATTATATGCGTTCGATGGCGTTCCGTGTCTGCCCTTCATTTATCTTCTGCGATCAGCTCCCCTTATGACATCAGCCTCAGCAGTATCATTAATCCGCTTTGGCTTCCTTGACAGGATGATTAAATTTACAGTGCGTCCTTTTTCTTCGTATTTTGGTCAGTAATTCATAACGCTGAGTGTAAAGGAGTTATCACACTAGTGTGCCTGCAAAACTAACAAATTATTACTGGTATATTGAAGACTACTTACTTTTGGATTTTTTTAAAAAGTAATTCTCACAACCAATGTTGCAAGTATCCTTCAGTCCCAAAAATGGCATGTTGAATGCGATTGGCACACGAGGAAAGTGTGTAAATCAAGTTTAATAATACAATGGGAAAAAAACTTCTGAGAACTACTTTGCTTTTTGATGCTACGATCGTAGGCTGCACAACTACAATTTCTGTCATTTGGAAGTGAAATAATATTCTCGTAATGCGTAATGCATATCTGGTGGTTTTTGACATGAACGCGAACTGTTTAAAGCATTCAGTGTTGGCGTTAAAAGCAATTTAGGAAAATAATTGTGAATACTTGTTATTTAACTGAAGCTTTTTTGGTAGTACTACAAATCGCTACACATTCTGCATTATATACGCGTTGGATTGTCCTATAATCTAGTAACATTTTTCAAACTATGCAACTAAGGGAAAATCAGTCTCAACCATTCCGGACAGCGCCAGGTACTCTGCTAGATCAGAACAGGAGGATTTAAGTACCAAAACTGTGTGTGAAAGTAAAAATGGTATCGAATTTTTTATCTGTGTTTAACTTTTTAATGATATATTTTACTCTGATTCATGTGTTATTTATTTATCAATCTTGTTTCATGTATCAGAATATGAGATTCTCGAAATGTATGTTTATGAACCAATTGCCAATAAACAAAAAAATAGATAAATACTTTCCTTGAATCTTGTTTGATCACGTGTTGTTACTTGGTCACGTCTAGGTTTCAGTCACGGTTACTTTATATCACTGTGATTTCCCGATAACTATAACTATGACATTATTTCTCGTTTATTCCTAAATAACTTTCATGTTTTGTGAATGCAAATACTGCCTTTTCTATTAAAAAATACTGATTTCACCAGACATAAATACTTCTCCAAATGTTATTAGTTGTTTTCCTGAATTTGCGATGAGATTTTTAGTTCCGTGTTAAGATATTTTATTCACGATTTAAGGCGAGAGCTATTAATAACTAAAAACGGCAAAATCTACCTTTTTGTGCTACTAGAGTTAAAGATGTTTAAGGAAAATCTGGGATTAGGGAACAATACTTTGATCCTCCAAACTACCGTCACTTACGTTGAGCGCTTTGTCGAAGTGTCGCGACGTGGCAGTTCACACTCAGGAAAGCCAAGTTTCCGAGAGTCCATTAGTGTAAGGAAAAGGAGCACATGTTCCTAACTTTCGCTGAGGACCAACTCTTCCATCAAGCCACCGCCACCATCTCCTTTGGTGGAAACAAACCACTTACAGAGGGAGACAACACAACATACTAACATAAAAAAAACCCAAACCAAAACCCGAACTCGCAGAACATTTACTGCCAGTTGAAAGCGTTAACGCTGTGAAAAAAATTTTCCTTTAATAATCATTTATTAATAACTAGTGTAAGCCCAGGACCGTTTTTTTTTCGCGTATGGTGACGAGTCTAGAATAGTTCCCGTTTTTAGGGTCAAAGGTCATTGACCTGATCTGGGCAAATACGAAATTGAATTGTATTTCATCCAAAGGGTTCATTGTGCGAAATTAGGATGAAATTTCTTGAGCTTGAAGAACTTGTATTATTTGTAGACGTATTAAACACAGACAGATACGATCCCGCTATCGTATAATTGTTTTTTAGGTCGTGGTTGCTAGACTAGAACTGGCTGAAACACAAACTTGCCTTGTATTTGACCTAAAGCTTCACTCCGAAAAATATGATGAATTTTTATTTAGTTTAGAGCAGTGCGATCATCAGTCACAGCAGCAATGGCTTTGAAAATTGTCTTTTTTTTTTAATTGAGGCTGACCGACATTCATAATGTAATATTTGTTCATCGTGTCCAAAGTGTCCAGAGAACTTATTACAGATTCCACTTTATTAAGCAGCCCGAAAAAATTAATTTCCAGAATACTCGTTTAGGTAACATATATGAAGTCTGTTATCCACTTTAAGTAACCTACAGTAGTAACTAACGTACAGTAAAAACGAACAAAGACCTTTAACGAAAGTAGTCAGTAAAATATGTGTAAAACAAATAACCGTTTGGTCAAGCAGCAGCATTAACGGAAGGGTTAGTTAAAATGAAATTTAGCGTAAGCCGAAATGATAATTAGTTTTCGTTATTAAAGCAGAGACCATGAGTAATTTAAGCTTTTCCTACTTTTTACTTTGCTTTCATTAGCGACATGTTACTGAATAGTACTGACATGTTTTTTAAGCTGTAAAGATTTACCATATTATTTTTTATTTTTTTAAAAAAGGGAAATGCTACGGAAGGCAAGCCTGATCATCGTACTTTTGCAATTAATTTCATAGCAGTTGCTTTGGTAATAAATTGTGCACATAACCCTGAATTTCTTAATTATATCTCTGGTTACTGTTAATTTGCGAGTGAAGGCCGGTTCGTGACATCACCGTTCCCTAGCCAGTAGCCATCGAAGTAAGTAGTAAGTGAGTAGAATATAGTAGATTGTTGGAACAATTCATTTTTGAAAGTATATTAGCGAAAGATCTGTACTATGTACTAATAAATAATGGATCAATATTTAACATAGAACATTAATTATTGGCTTTTGTTAAACATTGCTTATTTTATCAGCTGAGACATGAAGCAACTGGAATAAAATTTCTTGTTACCAACACCAGCACAGAAAAGAGCTATTAGGGTGTTGTGTAGGGCAAAACCAAGAACCTCTTGCAGACAACTTTTTAAAAAACTCAATATATTTACAATGACTTCTCAGAATATATGTTCTCTCGTGTGCTTTGTCGTAGATCATTTTAACCTGTTTAATTCTAATTCACAGGTACACAATTTCAATACAAGAAACAGAAATAAATTTCACAAAACACAAAACATCTCTGTTATTAGTACAAAGACGAGTTAATTATTCTGGTATACATCTGTTTAATAAACTTCCGAAGATTATAAAACAGTTTGCAGATAATAAAGATATATTTAAAGAAAAACCGAGAGATTATCTTATTGGCAACTCCTTCTACTCCATTCAAGTATTAGAACAAAATAATTAATTGTATTCAATATAACTTCTGCAAAATTCAGTTGAAAACATTAATGTTTATTTTTATTCTCTTTATTTGTCTTTGTAGCATATAATTGTATTTACTACGATTATGACTCATATTGTATGTATGTGTATCAACCTTGACATGTTTCACATCCCAGAGGTCCTTCCGCAGTAGGGATCCATGAAACAAGATTGATATATAAATAATAGCGCTAACGTGAAGGTTTCTTATTTTATCCAGAACTGGCTAGCGTGTGTGGCTATTTCTTAACTGCAAGCAGCGCGGCGCCTTGAATTGGCCCTCGCCGAGCCGTAACAGAGGCAAGTGAGCCCGCGAAGCAACCGTAATTAGCCTTGGGCGTCGGTAACGCTTCTTTTCTCGCGTGGAGGAATTTTATATTTCGGCGGCGCGCCGTTTCTTCCTGGGGCTGTTGGCAGTGTAAATAAGGTAGGTGCTAAGAGAGACGCCACCGCCACCCCGGTAATGAGAGCATGGGGGTAATTAGCGCTCGCTGACGACTTGTAAATACGGCCGCAGATGCGCCTTGCTAATTACCCGCGCGCTCCTTGGAGAACCCGCCACTCGTTAAGGGCTGCCACAGTTTTTTCACTCTTTAGTTTTCCCGCAGCATGATAGAGCCCGCACTTCCGTACACGTTAAGCCGGTATCGGGGCAGCATCTCTCTTTTCGCCGTTGATCGCCGTGCCCTTAATCACAACGGACACAATCCTGAGAACGTTCACCTGCGAACTCTGTAATTACATGATGCTAGTATACTCTACAATTGTTGAATTTTCATTTGGCATAAAAAAATACTGTCAACTCTTTCATGGAAAATCCGTGATCCTTTTACTGTCCCGAAACGTCTCCTTGGTCTGCTTTGTTGTGACAAATGTACTGTTCAAATCTTTATATATAAAGATGAATGTATGTTTGATTGTTTGTTTGTTGGTTTGTTTGTTCTTCATACAAATCCACAGTTTTCATCCGATCTCGATGAAACTTTGCACACTTATCCTTTGAAACAAGGAGAAAAATACTGTCTACATTTTGTTGAAAAATTATCTGTATAAATAACACATGTTGTCTCATAACTTCGAAATACGGTGATAGACAGACACGTTGGATGTGGACGTCTCCAGAGCGTGTTTCCGTGTAGTGAACTGACAGCTCAGTGGCTAAAGAGCTTGCTTACTAACGTCGTGGTCTCCAGTTCATATCTCCGTGGAGGCTAAGGTTTTTAAAAATTGTTGTTCATCGTAAGAGTCAGGCCTGTGCCATAGGTTATTCGGATTGAATGATAAACTGTAGATATTAGAAAGTTAGGGGTGCAATGCGAGGCAAATCGTAGGTAGTCTTGCAATTTTGTAGGTGTACACTTTTTTACGTTATAATGATCCCTCAGGTGTTGTTCGCAGTCAGTGTGTGAGTGAGAACCACAGTAATACTAATATAAATACGGAAGTAAGTCTCTGTCTTTTTGTTACGTTTTGACGACTAAATGGCTATATCGTTGTGATGGAATTTTGCAAGGAAAGCTGTATGATGGGCACAGGATATTTTTTCCAGTATGATTAACAGTAGTTTTATATGGTTGTGAAACTTGGGCAATTTCAGCAACAACTGAAGAAACAATTTGTGCGTTCGAGAGAAAGGTACTTCGCAAAATATATGGACCCGTCTACAATACCAGAGAAGCTAAATGGGAACGAAGAACAAAAGAAGGCGTTTACCAGCGGTATGCAAAGCCACACATCGGTCGAGTATTATGGCAGAAGAGGCTACAGTGGTTTGGGCACATACTCCGAGCGGATGGATCCCTCCCGAACCGTGTTCTTCACTCACAACCTACTGGAAGATGCCCAAAGGGACGACCGAAGACGAGATGGAAGGATCGGGTATTGGCAGTCCTCAAGCAAGTGGAGCCGACAGCGGCAGAAGAGGAGGCTGGGGACCGACAGCGTTGGACCACCATCTGTACTAAATGTCTCCTTTACCGAAGTTGTGACTGACTAGTGTTTTTTATTATTATTATTTCTTTTTTATTTATTGTAATATATACCTCTGTAATTGTATAATGTGCACTATGTTTCTGTTATATTTATGGCCTGTACCCTTTGTATTCTTGCTATAGACCTTAAAGGTCCGTGAAAGCAATAAATAATGATGATGATGATTAACAGTTGTAGTCACGAAATTTTAAGATCTTATCGAATGGTGACAGAAATATGTTGGAAATTGATTCTCTTCAAGAGGCCGGTTCGACGGTAGAATAATATAGTGATAGCTTTCCTGTCATATTATGCCGACTCGATATTGTTTGGGACCAATCCTTCGTTACCTACAACTTTCTATATTTCATTCTGGCAAAAAAATTCTTAATCCACGCGTACGAGGCTAGTTTGTTCATATTTGCTCAATTCAACCAACACTACTGTTACTCTACAAATAGCTAATAACAGAAGTGTATAATCGAATAATTCTTCCTATCAGCTCTATTGAAACCGTAGTTGGTATGGAAGCTATTGGAAGAATTGTTTAAGAAGTAATGGCTTCAGACTGGGTCCACGTCTCAGTGGCGTTGCCTTCTCATCTGCATGCCAAAATTATGCAGCATACAAATATTTCACAAATCGAGTTTAGGATTTTGTCAGAATTATTAATGTTAGTAATTTAAACGCACTAAACTTTAAACACAACTGAAATTTTCTACATTGATGTTTCTGTCGGCAAATATGGATGAATAAAGATTCATGAAAGCCTACCAAAAAATCAGAAATTATGTTTACACACCAATGCACAATTCAGATATCAGAATGCCAACATCCACACCAAGTTCATTCAATGGTTCACTGGCTCACTGGCTGATACTCAAACAACACCTCGATTCGCAGGTTTGTAGCCAATGACCATGTACAAAATGCTCGACCGTATCACGCTGAAGCTACTGGCTGGCAGATAGGCCGTGTTTCGGCGGTTGAGAAGTCTTCCGGAATCGCCACGAGAACTTCTCCTGACTCTGCGAGCGAATCTGCAATAAGCAGTGACGAGTGCACATCCTGCTCTTGACTGAGGAGAAGATGACCACTACCGGCAGAGACCGCCACATTCGGATGCTGGTGGCGCCTCTGCCGTTGCTTTGAAGAGGCACAGACATCAGTACAGTAGATCGGGCGATGTATGTTTTATTGATAAAAAAACTGACTAAAGAAATATACGCATAGAATTGTAGCATGTATAGACAAAAATACTTAACTTAAATATAATCTCCGCGAGCTTGCTGCCAGATGATGTTGCTGAAAGACAAGCTTTCGGTGGCTTACGCTGCAGCCATCTTCAGGACTGATGCTAACGCTGTGACACGCAGTCCTGCACTGAAGAAGAAATTAGTATTTGTTGTCAGAATACACTTTAGAAATGTCCTTCAGTAACAATACGAAATTATTATTTTTCAACTGACGTCATCAACCGATTCTGTTTTCTCTCTTGGCTATCACTACAATAGCAATTCATTTTGTTTCCATTTTCACATCCGAATCGGTATATAATACCATTTCAAATATTCTATAGAGAAGGACTCATCCCTAAAATTATTTCGACAGGCTGCAAGCAGAATATATACGCAGTGACTGATGTAGTATGTTTAATGTATCAAATAACCATTTCCCGTTCTCGTTTTTTAGCGCACAAAAAGGACTTTAAAGGAGTACTCGGTGAGTAGGACGGTGTGGCAACGGATGTAATACGACCCTCTAAGGTCTAGTAGAATTTGACCACGCGTCTATTAGGTCGTAGTTGTTACAATTTCGGAAATGCTGTTTGTGATCACTGTAATTTTTCTCACAATATAACTTTCCTCTAGTCCAGAACAAGTAAGATGCTCCATCCAAATGCTTCTTATTACCCAACACAAACTTAAGTACAACATGGGATAATGTTCCTCCGTTATCTCTATCCTCATACGCGTTTTCGACTCTTGATTCGGTGTCGGGTAAAATTCGTGCAGAAAAAAAAAAAATGTCGTAGAACCCTCTCGATGGCTGTCAGATGTTACGCCCTGTGTCTTTAATCTTCTTAATTACATGCAGAATTTTTGGTTACTAAACATTTAAGAAAATAAAATTGATTCATAAAATTCTGACCATTTAACTACCGTATTCGTCATTTTTGATAACGAACCATTTCTAAACAAATCAACGGGTAAAGTGAATTGATTTCCAAAACCGAGAAAACTTTAATTTTCACGGAATTTTTTTACGGCATTCCAAAGGGTTAGAATAATTATCACATCTGTCACTTTTTTTTAGTTTAGTTATATAATGAACTTGGAGATCGCACCCGTACTGAGTCAAAAAATCAATACGTTAACAACAGTATGGTGGAATTGCCACAAACATTGCTAAATACGTGACATCTCACAAACCAGAAAAATAAAACAGAACGTGATGGATGAGCGGCAATGCTCTGGCTTCGCATTTGTGAGGTCGCGGGTTCAAATCCCCGTCCGGGCATCCATATTTGCGTTTTCCACGGTATCCTCTAATCACTCCAGCGTATGCTTCCTTCAAAAAGGCCAAGGCCGAATATCTTCCATTCCCCGCTACCTTTCCCGCCCCTAATGACCTCGACGTCGACGAGGTGTAAAACTATAAGAAAAAAAGAGGAAAAAAAAGAAAAATGAATACCTCTATACCACACATAATGCGAAACACTACTGTTACTTTTAGACTACCCGTACAGAATATCCAGCCTCTTCTATATTACTAGGAGGATTCTGTTCACTTACAATAAAATTACGTGGTACAGGCAGTTTGTTTAGCGGTTCGTTTCAATATAAAGATGAAAGGAGTAATACAAGTTGCAATTCTACCGTAAACAAGTAATGTGAGTTACGTATTTAATTCAGTGCGTCCGCTCACGTACTGTGGAATGACACGTGGATACACGAATAGGCTCGTTATAACGGACTGCAGGCCACCACATGAAGCAGCCCGCATGTTGTGGTATTGTGGCATTGTCAGCGGTAAACCTGGTTTAGAAGGATTCAGTTTGAAATCAAATCCTCACTGAATCACATATTCTGTAATAATGATTATACTACATCACTTAAAAAATTACTAACCAACAAAACAATCCAGTCAAACCGGGTTTATAATCACTATTGCTAACATTTTCCCCGCATTACACGATACTCATAAGTATTTCTTGATATAAAAAAGCTGCTATTAATTAAAGAATGTATCGACGAAAGTTGCACCAGATTCTTGTCTGACAGCAAAATTTCAGGGAATAATAGCCCGCAGGGGCCTGGTACGCAAGTGGCAGGTACGGATTTGGTGTACCCGTGGTGCCCGAGATGGAAACTTCTGAGCGCCTCAAGTTTCCTATATCGTAAACTCCTACCATGCTTCAACGAGCACCGTAGGGTGGTGGAACGTTGTATGTGTAGGAGAGCGGGGATCCTGGCTTCATCGCCTGGATCGCGAGGATGAAATAATCCTCTTTTTTTTTAAAAAAAAAAAAACTCAACCTTAAGGTTTGACACGTGCCGAGGACGTAAATGGATGATGAGGGCAATCACTCGCTAGCGTGCAACCTCAGGGGAACCTGCGCACCCCTATTAAATTAGCATATGGAGTTGCGCACCCCGGACCTTTTCTCCTTTACTCGTGGGAACAAAATTCTAGCTCAAAAATCTAAAAACAAACTAAAATCATATAAAACTCCAAACACCTGCGGTACGTGTGTGCTGCAGGATAATCCAAATACACTCAGTTGTAAGAAGCGGGTGGGGATTGTTAGCCCCCCCCCCCAGCTTCAGAAAGTGATAGTAACAGAAGATTTTGCAGTAATGCAGAGAGTAGATGGTTAATTTGAAAAAGTTTCGCCTTTTTATATATCAAAAGGATTAGAGGATCTGGTAGGGACCCTGAATTCGGTAAAAAAAAAAACTGCGTAACGGGACATTGCTGCTGGAAACAAGAACCAGTAGGCAAGCTACCCAACTCCTTAACTGAGAGAAGCTCGGGGAGTACGCCGTTACTTGCGAACTCCACAAATTCGTAAACAGCACAAAGGCGTGGTCACCTGCGTGATATTATTGACATAGGGACCGAGGAACTCGTTAAGGAGTGGGGAGATCAGAAAGTGGTCGAGGTACATCAGATCACACAAAGGGTAAATGGCACAATTGAAAAGACTGTCACCTTCGTCCTGACGTTTGACGCTCCAGTACTACCAAATAATATAAAAGCAGCTTACGTAAACCTGAATGTTCGCCCGTATGTTCCGGAACCGATGCGCTGTTTTCAGTGTCAACGGTTCGGACATACGAGGGCATCTTGTAAGGGTAACCCCAACAGTGGTAAGTGTGGCAAGGGGGCACATGAGCCGTGGGTGTCAGTTGTACGCTACCACAGGCGTGCGTAAGCTGCTCCAGATCGAACCCGACCTGGAGTAGGGAGTGCCAAGTGAATCTTGAAGAGCAAAGAGCGGATTCCTTACGCAGAAACAAAGAAGAAGTCCAAGTCGTTCGCCGCTCCAATTTTTGGAACTAGCTTTGTTAAGATGGCTTCAACTCCCGTCAGGAAAATGAGTGTTGCTACCCAGACATCCGTTGCAGACATGAGCACAAGCACAACGTGCTTATGTCAGTGCAAGTTCGGTGCAAAATCCGCTAAGGTCGTAACATCTAAGACCGCGGACGTCGGTAACAACACGTCTGCTACCTCGACCACCCCAACAGCAGTCACTAAGAGTTTACCAGCAGTAGCAGTCGAAGTAACGGCACCTCCAATTCCACACCGTACTTTAACAGTGGTAGCATCACCATCTGTTATAACTGTTAATGAAGGCGACCAGAAGATCCGGGGCCCGAAGTTTCGGCAGACGGTTCCGACTCAGTTTGTGAAATCCCTCTCTTCGTCCCAGCCCAGACTACTTGGTAGTCGGGAGAAGAAGGGAAAGAGGGCGAAGAACAAAAAGGTCAAGGAGACTGGTCGCGTTCCTCAGCAGACAGTGACCGAAGACCCACCCCAACCGGGGCGGGTGATATTAAACGGGGAGGATGGCTCCCATACTCCAGTGGAGCAATAAAGGTTTTATGGCTCACAAAGAAGAGTTGTAACTCTTAGCACGGTCTGAGCCTATGTGTCTCTGTCTCGAAGAGACACACTTCAGATCAACACACCAACCTATGCTAACAGGATATAATGTTTATTGTAACGACGATACCGAGGGTAATCGAGCAAATGGCGGAGTGGTTGTGTTTAACCGAAACACTATCCACCCCGAACCTGTATTCTCACCTCTCCCCTACAAGCAGTGGCGGTTAAAATATATGGACCGGTGCAACTGACTGTGTGTTCCATGTATCTGCCGCCGGGGTCACCAGTTGAATGCGGTCAGCTGATTGATGTCACACGGCAAATCTCTCGGCCTTTTCTTCTGTTTGGACACTTTAATGCGCTCAGTTTGCTGTGGGATTCGGCCAACGATTGCCCCAGGAGTCGAGAGATTTGTAAATTGTTGGAGCAGGAAGATTTGTGCATCCTCAATACCGGCCAAATGATGCACTTTACCGCTGCCATTGATCTCTCTCTTTTCTCTCCTTCAATAGCGGACTCAGTTCATTGGGAGATGGATCGTGACTTTCATAGAAGCGATCACTTCCCAATATGGTTGTACGTAGAGTTCAGACTTGGGTGAAGAACTGCACTACGAAAATAAAATATCAGCAGAGCTGACTGGCAGCTCTACAGTCGGTCAGTCTCTTTCAAACAGCGTCAGATCACCGACGAGAAGGTGAAACATTTTACAGATATGATTCACTTAGCGGCTGATATTTCCATGCCTAGCAGCTCTGGAGCGCTGTGCCGAATGCCCTTACCCTGGTGGAGCGCAGAATGTCGTTTCGCTATTCAGGGTCGCAGACGGGCCTTGCGGTGGTTAAGGTTGCACCCGACACCTGACAACCTCGCACCGTTCAGAATTTCTAGAGCCAAGGCGCATCGTGTGATTAAGGAGAGCAGAAAGAGGTCATGGCAGAACTGTCCACACCATCGACAAAAGTATGGAACTCCATCCTCCGTATATCGGGGAGGTACTCTCGATCAACAGTATCTGGATTACCGGATCAGGGGCGTGTAGTCACCGACGATCGAAGCATAGCGCAGCTGATGGCAGAATATTTCGTTGCCATCACTACGTCTGCTGGACTGGACCATCAGGTCCAGCAACGGAGAACGTCTGCCGAAAGGCAAATCCTTAGCTTTCAAGCATAGAATAGCCCGTTTTCATCTTGGGTGCTGGAGTCGGCACTAGACAGCGCCAAAGATACCGCGCCAGGCCTGACCGGATTCAGTACCAGATGCTGAGACATCTTAACAAAGATGCTAAGGAGTTCCTCCTAGGTATTTTTAATGACATTTGGAGCGAAGGACACTTCCCTGATTGGTGGAAAGAAGCAACGATGGTCTTGATTCTAAAACCCGGAAAGGACAAGTTGTTGCTAGGTAGTTATCGGAGCAACGCCTTAACGAGCTCCGTCGGGAAGACACTAGAGTGGATGGTCAACCGCCCGCCGCCTCGTCTGGTGTCTCTAGTCCCGTAAACTGCTGTGCTGTTTTCAGTGTGAATTCCACACCACCACGGTTAACCTCATCCTACTGGAGGCGGCAATACAGGACGCATTCATACGCAGCCAACACTTTGTCGGTATATTTTTTGATGTAGAAAAGGCATACGATACTACCTGTCGGTATGTTATTTTAAATCAATTATATGACTGGGGTTTCAGGTGAAATCTCCCCCACTTTTTAAAATCATTTTTATCGAGACGTTGCTCCCGGTACCGAGTCGGTATTTATGTGTTCTGGAATGTACTTGAAAAATGTTCTAGGATATTACACATTTTTCAGCTATTAACAAGTATGAATAATTTATATACAACTTATTTAATGTGTGAACCGATTTTGACGGCCTTTCATTGGTGGGTTGCTGATTTGACACAGGCTACCTTTTTTCCTGGAAATATTTAAGATTCCGTACAAAAATATAAAAATCTTCAAAATTCTTGACAAATACGAAATAAGTCGCAGGTACCAGCTAGTATTAAATATATTCCTTCTGTCAAACCTTTAACACCAAGTCAGCGTTTTAGAGATGCTGGAAAGTTTGCTACTGTGACCCATCAAACAACAAGTTGAATAATTATGGACAGGATAAGCTAGAGATTAATCAAAGTGAGTAGAATCTCTTGGAGCATCTAGTAAAATTTTTGAAAATTCGCTCAGCAGTTGAGGTAATGTCATCTCAAAAAACACGTTGTATTAATGTGGTTCTGTTCCGTTCTGAAATAATTAATGTAATAAATTCTATCTTTAATGAAGAATCGTTGATTATGTTTCAACTAGCTTCGAGACCATCAAAAACGATGGTTTGAACGCAATATTCTGGCAGTTCATTTTTTTGCAGTGCCAATACTTTTCGTTTTGTGCGTGCCACAAACACGCCGAGCGAAAGAGTATTTTTTATAACTGGATTAGTCATTTCTGCGAAAAGATTTAGATTCTAGACTAAGCTTAAATCGTGTAAATAAAATTATCTTTATTCACAATAACTACAAAGAGTGCAAAAATATATAAATTTTGAATATTAAGTGAAACACTATTTATTAATATTAAATATTATATATGTAACAAAACCTACAAATAAAATAGTCACACCGCCACGAATGCAAATGCTCGGCTCGCCGCACCGCCGAGACTTTTGCAGGCGCCGCCTACCTCTAGTCGAGTATAATAAGCTTCGGCTGGTCAAACTGACCGTTCAGCTGCGGAGAAGCTTCTTCCAGCGGGCGAGGTGGGATGAAGTACTCATTACTAGCCTCCGTATAGGGCTCTGCCGCATAGCTTTCATTTCCGCCGGGAGGACCCACCTGAATGTGATGCCTGCGGCGTACCTCTGACGGTGCGCCACATTTTAATTGATTGTGTACTGTTTTTCGATTTAAGAGCAGACGTTGGCCTGGCCAACGATCTGTCCCTTATTTTAAATAATGAGACCAGCAATGTGGCCAATGTTTTAAAGTTTTGTATACTGGGCGGTATAGTACCTGAAATTTTAGGCAGATCGAAATTGTTTTTAGATGGTCCCTTTCCAGCCATCCGTCCGTGTGCATTGTTATTATTTTTTACATTGTTATAATTCCTGTCTCGCTGGTCATTATACAGCCAGTGAGACATGTAGATTTTTAATTCCTTTGTAAACCTGTTTGGCCCCTTTTCAGCCATTCAGATGTTGTAATGTCTTATGTGCTGGAGGCCCCTTTACAGCCAAGTCTATTTATTGTGATTTATTTTATTTTGCTATCTGCACGGCCGACCCCTTTTCAGTCGACTATGCAGACAGTATTTTAGGATATTCTTAATGACAGAATTTTGCTGGTCATTGTTAGGGCGCTAATGACCTCGCTGTTGACGCGCCCCAAAACCACAAAAAATACAACAACATGAGGTAATAATATATGGCATGAGTGAAAGTAATATCTCATCCCTCGTAGTTCAGAAATTCATACATAAAAACATTAAAGATACAATTGCAGAATTAAAGAATATGAAACGGGTCATATTTATAAAATTGAGCTTCCAATCTATGCGACAAAATCAGCTAAATGAGATGACAAGCAAAATAACAAAATGGGCTGTTATTTCTGTTAGAGGCGCATTCTCATGTGACATCTAATCCAAAGTTATTTGCTGTCGACAGAGAAAGAATAATCAAAGAAAAATAGTCTCTGTGATACAGAATGCTATCCAATTAGAGCAGAAACATCTGCTGGCCAATTACAGTAATGAGAACACCATTAAAGGAAATTTAAGCTCTTGTTATTTTCTGTTGTTCAGTAGTACAAATACGAAATGGAAAAGGGCTGGAGTAAACAAGTGTTTTCATGGCATCGTCAAACTGGTGCTAGCGTGCAAGCCTCGAGAGTCACTGCTTAAGTTTTTCCTGACATGGGTCACACTGGTTTACGTTTTTCCTATGACATGGTCATTTTAATTATGTGTTGTATTTTTTCTTTTGCTGTGATTTTTAAATACAAAGTCTTCTTCGTTACTTTTTCCAAACAATAGGTGGGTTTTCAAACATGAATTTTATACATCAGTGGCACGGTCAAATTTGTAGCTTTGGTTTTACTACCGTATGTCCTTGCTGACGCCAAGTATTTTATACCCACTGTCAAGTCGTACTGTGTACTAATGAAAGTGAAGTGACCATCTGTCTGCGAAATGTGTAACTGTGTTCTGTGTGTGTGTGTGTGTGTTAAGTGTATGTTTTGTTTGTGAAATTTGTAGTTTCTGAGGTGGAGATTGGGGACCATCCCGACATTCGCCTTGATGGCTGAGGCAAACAGCTTGAAAACCACAGTCAAGGCAGCCTGTATGAAGGGCCGTGGGCCCATGCCCGACCCCCTTGTACCTCCCGGATTCAGATTGCAGCACCTAGCGGGTTAATACACACAATTTTTTTTTTATTTATGACGTTACGCCTCGTCGACGTCGAGGTCATTAGAGACGGAAAGAACTGGGGACAAGGATTGGGAAGGAATTAGGCCATGGCCTTATGGAGGAAGCAGCCCGGCATTCGCCTGGAGTGATTTGGGGAAACCATTGAAAACCCAAATCTGGATGCCCGGACGGGGATTCGAACCAGCGTCCTCACTAATGTGAGGCCAGCGCGTTAACCAATTACCCACAATGATCGGTCAGAGTGTTGTTACATGAACAGAAATTCTTTGATACATCAAAATTGAGAAAACTTAAAAAAAAAGTTCCGTGAATGAAGGAATTTTTTTCCCCCGCAAATACATTATTCAGTCTAATGGAAGGATTCATAAAAAATATTTTCTCGGAAATTTGGACTAGTAATA
Source organism: Vandiemenella viatica (assembly GCA_031002005.1). NCBI lineage: Eukaryota > Metazoa > Arthropoda > Insecta > Orthoptera > Morabidae > Vandiemenella > Vandiemenella viatica. Next base: position 211,137,018 of record JARYHS010009186.1, on the reverse strand, counting down.
CTGTCGATAGAGACGTCCAGATGCTAACCCAACTGTCTTTAACAGTGCAGCTGCAGTGAACGAAATGCAGTACCTACCATATTCTACTACTGAAGTAATTGTATCTGCTTTATATACGGTTTTGAGAGCTTTCGAAATTTATATATTCCTTGCGTTTCTGTTCATGTTCTCTTTTCATGCTTCCTTAGCCGAATAGTTGTATCATCAGAACATTTTTTTTTATCTTGGTAGAAACGTATGAAGAAAACGTGATACCAAACGTTGTCTATCAAACGGTTTCTGCACTGAAATCTAGACGCCTAGTCATTTCAGTAGTTCTGAGCACAAGGAAAAGGGCTAAAACTATTGCGTGCATTCCCAATCATCCATCAGCCTCCAGAAATGTGTTTGACCGTACCGAAATAATAATTAAAAAAGTGCATCTGTAAACATTTTTAAGGTTTATCTTCCGGCCTTACCACAAGAAAAAGTCCAGATTTAGTTGGAGATTTTAATACTTTGTGACATACATTTTATGGACGCAGAAGGGATATACATGAACTAAAACAAGGATTGTACTAAAGTTCCTTTTGCAAATCGATTTTATAAAGTTGTTTCGTTAACCTAGAGCCATTAGAATTTAAATTATAACTTTCTGGTGCCTGCTGAAAGAAATAAATTCCGAGCTTGGCAGCAGTGCCTGGCGTTCGGAAATATGAGCTTACGTATTTCCGTAGTTAAAAAACTTGCATGTTATTTGGTTGACAAGTATATGTGAGATTCAACGGTAGTATTGTTAATTATTTTCAGAAAATAAAAGATAAAATCCTTAAAAAAATTTTGGACATTGCTTAAATGGAGTAAATCTATCAAGCACGTCAGAAAAACATTGACTTCATAAGAAAAATGTTTCTTAAGGAATATGGAAAATTTCGAAAATAATGCTCCCATTCACTGAATAGAAGGAAAGCCACACTGAAAAACTAAAGTGTTTAGATTACTTGTTTGGTATTACATTCCGAATAAACAATAATTACAATCTGAATGTTCGGTCTGACTGTTTAGTGTATGTTAATAGTTTTCTGCCATTAACTTCTACCTTAATTATTTGCTTCCTTTACGAATCGTTTTGAGGCACTAGCAATTTCAATTACCTGGAGACTTAGTGAAGGAAATCATGGATTCCTTTTTGGTATGGGGGAATTGATAGAGTGTTCTAATATTATATCTAAGTGTAAAACTATAGGAAGAGCTATTACATCTAGCACATTACTTTTCGGAATTGAAAGCAAAAAATAATAGTTGTTTTGAGTGAAATACGTGTAATTGCTAGTGGAAGAAGAGATTCTTTGAGCCGGGGAGAACTGGATGCAAGGAACAGAGTGACATAAGATATGGCCTTCATAAGGGAACCTTACATACATTCGCCTGTACTATTTCTGGAAACGTCATGCCTGCATGTTACAAATAACCCACTAGGCTATAAATATTATAATTGCGTAATCAAGCAATAGAAGACAGAAAATACTACACATCCTACAACTTTTCTTTTAAAGGATTTTATTCAGATTTGCATTTATTGGTGTAAATGTCATCTTTTGAAAGCGTAAAGCGTATACACTCTGCTGTAGAAATTCGATTAAGTGCCAGATTATGGTAAAAGTCGTGTGGCACTATATTGTATTCAGTTTTTGTTTTACGTGTCCTTCATTAGAACTGGAAACATTCCTTCCTGAGAAAAGGAGAAAGAATTGATTAAGGTTTGTTGTAAAGAATAATACCAGCAGTGACTTTAACAAATCATTGTAAACTGAAATCGTGCTGAACGGTATAGAGATCTAACTCCAGTTCGGTTCTATCCAAGATTTAACCTTCCGCGACGGTGCCCACTTGTTCCCAGCTCGTAGAAGATAGAACTCGCGGAAAAAGGAAGAGGTCGCCCGCATGGCGTAGAGTTGTTGAGGCGATGTAACAGCCAGGAGTACCACTGCACGAGTAAAAAGAAGGCACAGGCAGCAGCTAATTCCGGAGAAGCCTTTCTTCGACCCGATAGGCGTCTCCGCCGTGTCAAACAGCGCTTGTTTAGTAGCGGAGCCACACAAAACGAACAGCAAGTGGGCGAACAGAGAGGAGAAACACGACTGCGAGAAAACCAACGGCCTCTTAGAGACGTACGACTCTGTGAATGGGGCGCTGAAAGTGGGGACGCGGCAGGTATTTTAATAACAGGCGGGACGTTTCAATCCCCTCAGCCAGCGCGGGAGTCGCTATGAAATTGTACAGAGCCGCGAGTCGCTTCGAATGCGATGCTGCAATTTGTGTGTCTGTTCTGCGACTGTAGTCGTGTTACTCGTTTCGTACACGTAAATGTGGCCTGTCGTGTATATGCGATTGAGCTACTGTAAAACACAAAGACGTTTGTCGTAAATGATACACCTGAGCCTTCTATCCGATCGGACGTTCTCTAAAACATCTGTCATCAGGTTGTGAGGTCAGTGATAGATGACACGTATAGTGACACAACAATCTTTACTTCAGCACCAATATTATCTTAAAATATTTTATTCAAGTAAATTGTTTTAAGTATACTGAGATAAATGTATGAATATAATGTAGTAACAGATTTCACTCCATTAACGTGTGCAAGAAGGCAAATACTTTTTTTTATCCTTAAGGTGTTTACACCTCGTCGAGGTCTTGAGAGATGGTTCCTTCAAAAAACAATAACTGAATTCCTTCCTTTTCATTGCCCTTCCGGCGTCTAACAACCACGACATCGACGAGGCGTAAAGCCCGAAGAAAAAAAAGGAATGGGGGAAAAGGAATCCTTTCATGTCAATATCTTTTGAAGGAACCATCCAGGCATTCCCCTGAAGTGATCTGGGGAAACCGTGGAAAACCCAGATCTGGATTCCGGTACGAGGATTCGAACCCGCGTCATCCCGAATATAATGCCAGAACGCTACCGCTCACCCACCACTCACGGTGCGATGATGGCTTCCAGTATTTATGCATCCGATTCTCCAGCAACAAATATCTATCACAAAAGAGGTAGGCCCAATGAAAATTGTCGCCTTTGCTCTGTTTTTGTCAACTGTACTTGCTGTCAGTGGCATTCCAAAAATATGCAATTTGTGGAAAGGATTTAGATTTCAGGTTTTAAGCCTCCTGACTGAAGATCAAAGAGTCCCTAGTTCGATTCCCGACATCTGACCTTCAGCTTTTCAAGCGTTGCTTTGTTAATGTGAGATATGCTGGGATGTCCGTAACTTGGCTTACAGATTAAATAAATTGTGGACCATTATCCTTGTAAGATTAATGAGAAAGGGTAGGAGGCTACAACACAGGCGCATGCACCGGGTCACTGAGACCACATGTAATTATTATTACAGTAAAGTAGATAGTTTAAAATGAAATTTTCTGTAGATCTTGTAAACAATCTGTTGATAGCAAAACTTTCTCAATGGCGGATAATTACGGAATTGGAAACACATACAGAGATATTTCATATCCTCTTCTCCTATATCAAAACCTACTTCTGGAAAATTGGTAACACAGTTTGGCACAATTGCATCAGCTAATAATGTGTAAATAGCGATGTTAAAAATATATTGACGTTAACAGCTTAGTATAGATACTATTTAAATTATACTGGAATGTAAAAAATTATATGAACGTATAATTTAACGTTCACGAAACCCTCTGAAGGGTATTATCATTCGACTCAGTGCTCGCCAGATCCAAATTGCTTACAGTAGTAAATGTACAGAATACGAGTGAGAAAGTATAAATTTTTTATCTGACTTCTTCATCCCAACTATTGGATACCCTGATCTCCAATCGCCTTCCGCATAGTAAATAATATTCAGTGTAATGAAGACTGTTTCGTAATATATTTCAGTCTGCTGTGAAGAAGATGAAAATTGCTTACGAACTAACGAATCAACAACATACAACAGGCGCAAATATTTTAAACACCCACATAACTGTTATCGATCATTGGAAAAAAGAAATAACGGAATTTTGAAACGTTGGGCTAGTGGTATCATTACTTCTAACACAACAAACTCTGTGATCCTAGCTAACCACATAACCCATCACGAAGACTGAGCCCACACTCATGTTACAGTGCTCTTATTACACAGGTAGCAGCTGCGTCTAGAAATAAATGTGATGAGAAATAATTAGTGGGAGGAAGTCATAAAATAATAGAAGAAACGGAACCATAAAACTCTCGGTGAGAACAATGGACGACTGATGGTGCAAACAAAACACGAACGAAAGCGGCTTCCTGTATTTACGTGATCGTAACCCAAGTGATCTGAAGTTCTGAGGCATAATTACAACTATCTTTCTACTGAAGAAAACGTCATAGGTTAATCAACTTAGGTTTTCAAAATTTTACGAAAGAAAATGTGATACGGATAGCATTTTCCTCAAGTATTTTTATGACTAATAATAAGAATACGTTTTCATTTGAGTTGTTTTCCTAAACCTTAAAATTATTGTAATAAGATTACCTACATAGGGGAAATACTGTCCAACAACTATTTGGGACAGCTTTTTTCAACCATTTTAACGCGAGGACCAGGAAATGGTCAAAAATAATTCTGTGGTCCACTGGCTTATATGGGACTAATTTTTTACCTATATGTATATTATTAACATTTGGGAACTATTTTATCCTACTAATATAATAATACTAAAAGCATGTTTTCAATTCGTGGGAAAACACAGTTCTAAAACTGGAAATTGTCTATTATAAGTTAAATACATATTGACGAGGCTCTTAATATTTAGTAAACAAATGAATTATAATGTTACAGTACGTTGGATTCTACTCTATACCACAGACCTACATGTACAAATTAAAATAAAAGGAACAAGACGTGACATCTTTTATTTTTGTTTATTTCAATACTCTTATGTAACAATCTATACCAAATACCGCGATCTCTCACATTTACAATACCCTCAGAAAACGGTCTTTATTTTAATCCTTAAACTAACGGCTCTCTTTTTTAATGCCAACTGTAAAAACAATGTTGTCCTATTTTCATCCTGGAAATTCCAGTATTTTGCCTTGTAATTGAAATATTCGTGGCGTTTAGAACTTTGGTCTTGTATTTTACTCTTTTATAACCTTATACAGTACCAGTAACGTATCGAAATTTAGTATTCTGTGGACCACTGATTGAGAAACATTAAATTAGGCGGTTTGAATGGTCGCAGATGACCAAGTAAATTTTTTTGTTCTAGCATCTACTTTGCAATGTTGTTAGTTAATTGTCCATGTATAGTCAAAATCTCTACGAAACGAAATGGAAGATCAGTTAATAGGCTACTCCTCATATGTTCCAATCACAGCAGAACTGCAGAATGAAAAACAACAGTCAAGTGCGAATCACTCTTGCCTGTTGAGGGATTAGTTATAACTTTATGTTTTTTTAAATCAGTACCAATTGGTTTTTTTAATCTCATTCATTATTCGTTGACTAACTGGGTTTCAAATTACCAATTTTATAAACAGGGCAGCCTCAAGACGCGTTAACCACACTTGCCTACAAAAAAGTATAGAATAAAGGACGTTGTCCTAAAATGCAGGCAGTAGGCCTACTTGTAAATCAATAGATCCTGAAATCTACGGAACATTCCATTAACTACATGAGCAAGCAACTTAACCCACAAGCATCCAGAATTTCCACCTATAACGTGAATCTTCTTCTGTTATCAACTACAGTACTCTATGAATCATCGGTCTCCTCAGCTAATAATACCGCCAAGTCTCTTAATTTATCTCTTCTGTCTGCCATAGCCTAGATTGTTCCTTACTCTTATAGTATTTCTGACCATGCTCGTGACAGCTATCATTCTAACATAATCCAATCTCCATGGTATTAGAAGCTGAATAAATTTTAAGGCTTGGATGTGCATAAAGCTGTATGGCAAGTAGAAACTCGCATTACTAAAAACAATACTGTGAGACGTCAATTAGAAACGACGATGCATGGAATCAGTTATTCGCAAACAGGAGAAGAAACAATTATAATTCGTTCAGATAGCAGACTTAGGCTTGTGTCATCTGCAAACCATCTAACAATTGACTGTCAATCATCGAAAGAATGATTCATTCAAATAATGATCAGCCATTGTCAAAACACACTACCTTACAGCACACATGTTCCCACTTCCACCTGTTTCATAAAGCGTTTCGTACCCAATCTCATCGTTTCCTCCACGCAGTTTATCATATTCTGATTCACACCAAAGCTTTAAAATTAATTCATCTCTATTTTATGACTCATGTATTCTCTTCCCTGCACTTCTCAATGAATGATGGAGTAAGTTTAACAAAGATAGGAACACAAGTAGTAACAATGAAGTCATGACTAAAGCTGTTTTTCAACACTCAGTGTAGTTTTTAAATATTATAATCGAAATTTTGTAGTTTCTATGTGAAAAGTAAAAATGCTTTGTATCAATTTTAGCAGAGTGGATGTGTGTCTCGCGGATACTTTAAGTATATACTTAAATATCCATGCACATGTTTAAATTGGTTTTATGAAGAAAGAAAACAGAAATCTAAATATTTGTTGTGCACTAAATATCGGTGTAACTCACTACTTCCGCTTTTGTGTGGCGTTATGAAACCATCAATGGTAAACGAACAAATTTTTTGTTACTGCCTGTAATTAATAAAATAAAAAATTTCCTTATATTTTTAGTATGAGAGAAGTTCTCCATCCAAAAAAAGTTATCGTGAAACGACAACAGTAACTGCACATTTATCGCAGAAACTTTTATCCTTCAAAACCTGTAAGCCAATAAAAATCAAATTACTGCTATCCAATTTATAACTCCCATATGAGTTAATAAAAAAATCTAAACGATTTTTTAAATTTATATTCCAAATAATTTTTTTTTTTATTTTTTTTGCTAGTGTCTTCAACTGGTTGGATGCAATACTCCATCTCTTCCTATCTAGAGCTATCCTTACAACGCACAGTAACTATCCCATTATCTGCTTCATATATTCTAATCTTTGTCTACCTCTACAGTTCTTACCTTCTACTGTTCCCTCCATTAACAAACTAACCAATCCCTTGTGTCTTAAAATGTGACCCACCAACCTCTTTTTTTAATTTTTTTATTTATTTTATTTAAATTTTTATTTTTATTTTATTTAAGACTCTTCATTACCTTTTCTCCTTACCCGTCATCTCCAAAATATTTTCATTTCTTACTTTATCTGTTCACTTAATTTTCTGCACCCTTCTAAAGTGTCATATTTAAAATGCTTCAATTTTCCTTTTTTCTGGTATTTCTAAAGTCCATGCTTCGCTACCATAAAGTGCTGTGCTCCACACATAGTTTTAAAAAGTTCTTTCTGAGTCACAACCTCAATATTCGAAACTAAAAGATTTTTCTTTTTGATGAAGGCTCTTATCACTAGTTCTATTCTGCTATTAACATTAATCTAGGTCCGGCCATCAGTTGTAATTTTACTTTCAAAGTAACAGAATTCACATACTTCTCTTATTGAATCATATCCTATTTTCATATTTAATCTACTATTTTTGCTATCATATCTGCCATATTTCATCACATTCGTCTTGTTCTGGTTTATATTTATTCCAAAATCTTCTTTCAGTATTTTGTCCATGCCTTTCAGTAACTTTTCAGGATCCTCATTCTGTTCTGTTAACAGGGCCAAAAGAATATCATCATCAAACCGTAGCATACCGAGTTTTTCTCCTTGAGGACTTATGTTACATTCAAATTTCTCTTGTACTTCCTTCAAAGCTTCCTCTACATACAAATTGAATATACTACAACCTTGTCTCACACCCATTTTAACTGATATATGTCTCTTATATTAATGAGCATTTGCGGCCTCTGCATACATAGTTCCCTGCTGATATTTCGGAGGTATCCCCAGTCCGAAACCAGTAGACCGGAGCAGTGACTCAGCTTGGTCCTGAGGGAAGGCGCCAGGAGCCCAATTGATTTAAAAGTAAACCGCACTGGCGCAGCCAACCGCGACGAGAAAAACTAATCAGCGCGCTCCGCTGGGCAGTTTCCCACACTGACTCACTGGCACGAAACAAAAGACGGCCGTGATTTGTTAGGCGACCGCTAACTAGCCTCATAGACCAAGCCGGCGCCCGACTACTGCCCGCCACCGATAATACACTCTTCCGACGAAGGGTCGACGGAACCATTTTTTAGCCAATGAGCGGGCGACAAACTAAATTGAAACTATGGAAACGACACGGGCTGCATCCTGAATGAAACATCTGGCTGCCACTGAGATGATTTATGGACAAATGTTCCGAGCAGCTGTGCCGTCACGAATACAAAGTAACGAAAACTATTAATCATTTTTGCTGAAAAAATTAACCGATCAAGAAATAAATAACGCACAAAAGTCAACAATAGGTACCCCTCAACATCATATTTTTACTTCCTTTTGAGCTATCATTATTTCCTATTGACTGTTATCACAGCCTTTCATTCTGAATACACCGTCCTCCAAATAATCATTCCACTTATGCTGGACAGAATGTATAGACCTACCAATACCAAAACAATTTGTCTGTACTAGAAGATTATTTGCATAGCTTATTGGCTGATGTGGAGAAACCGTGGAACAGTATCAAAGATTTCTGGGTAAATGTACTAAAGTTCTTCTTTGTAATTTCTCGTAATAAACGTTAAATTCCAGATAACGAGAATCGCCCGCATCGTAAAATAGCCTAACTTAGTTAGGCATTAAACAGTAGTTATACGAAAAGAGAGCTTAAATAAAGTAGTAGTTAACATCTGATGTAACATCAGTATAATAGTTCTGGTAGTATGTTTCAAACCATAGACAAGAATTATAGTGTAAAAATACGCTCCAAATTTTGTAATATGTTTAACTCCTGGTCTTTTCAACCAAAGATTACTAAATCTCAGAAACCCATCTCACAAGAGAGAGGAACAATTATTAGCTGGGCTTAAGAGGCATTCAGAATGAAACGAGCAGCAATAAACAACTAGGTCTAATAATCAAAATGGACTTGTAATCAATAATGAACTTAATATTTTTTTTTTTTTTTTTTTTTTTAAACAATTTCATTCCTCCCAGCAGAAGGCTGGGAGGCGGGCTGCTGGAGAGTCATAGGGGACTCTTTTCAGCCAATCTACTACTACGGGGAGGGAAGGGGGATGGAAGGTCGGCCGTGGCCTTCTAGGGAACCATCCCAGCATTCGCCTAATTGTCTGAGGGAAACCACGGAAAACCTCAGACAGGATGGCCGAACCGAGTTTAACCCCGGTCCTCCCGAATGATAGGAAGGAGGCCAATATTGGCCTCCTCCCATCTCGGAATGAACTTAATAAAATCTTATACAAATTATATTATTGTAATTAGTTGTTGTGTCTGCGAGAGAATGCATTTTTTTATGATTACAGACAAAAAAAAAAAAATAAATAAATGAAACTCACATGTGTCCCTCAGGACAGAAGTAAGACATTTCAACTTGCTAATAAAAAAATCTAAGCACCATTGTCAGTTGTTTTCCAATCCTTGTGAACTAAGATATATTACTGCTCATCGTGCTGGTCAGTTCATGTTAATACTGCTTTTTTTTTTGTTCTGCCTACTGTAACAGCAAGTCTATTGACACGAAATGTATAAATAAATCACTGAAGATATTTTCGTGCCACTATTATTCATTCGTTTTGGAGTGTAGCTGTCAGCCATTGGTTATAATAATTTCGAATTAAAAGTTGGGTAGAAGATCCATAACCAAAACTCAGAAGCATGTGATTGAAACATAGACACATTATTTATTAAGGACTTTGCCTAAGTAGAGTTTCTTAGTGTTGGTGTAGCGTTCATTCCAATTTTGTTTCGTCACACTAGTCTAAAACTTCATGAGGCCCAAGCCGCACTCTAAAATAGCACCAGTTACTATGCGATGTCAGTACCGTCGCGATCGACCTTAACAATGCTGAAGACATCTCTACAGCGCCATACCCACTACACCTTTCTGTTATGATTATTTTTGGCTTGAAAATGCAAGGTTAAGCAAATATGCAGGTAGTAAAATGAATAAAATATACAGAATTGATGTTGAATAAATTCGTTACTCACTAAATTAGCATTTTTTTTTTCGTGACATTGCATAGGGAAACTGTAAAAGTAATATAAGATTTATATTTTTCGTTTTGAACAGATTTTCTTGACCCTCCTAATGCACAAGGAAGCTGTTTTAACCACAGTATTATAACGTACTGTGTCCTGTATTTATGACCTTTTCAATGTAACTTTGTAGTTTATGAACACAATAACATCGCTATTTAATCCATTAATAAGAAAACTTACCTTCATTTAATATTTAATATTTAATTTAATTGCAATGGAGCACAGGCTCCGGTGGCAATTTCCCTACACACCCATCTTCTCCCTATCCTGCACCTACCTACATTAGCCCTCTACAAATTTTATCTTTAAATTCCTTCAAAGTTTTCGGTAAATTATCCATAATTTCTCTTGGTAACTCATTCCAATCCCTGACACCCTTACCTAAAAAAGAGAATCTTCCCACACCCTTGTGCCTGAAATCGAGTGCCAGCTTGTGGTCATGGTCATCTTTTCCCTTCCATGCACTACTTTTCATACCTATTGCAATATCTTTCCATGCCTCATCACCAGTATATGCCCTGTACACTCCCATGACCCTCCTCATCCTTCTCCGGTCTTGCAATGAATCCCATTCCAGCTCCTTTATCATATCCGTCACTGATTACATTCTGCGATAATTTCCCGAAACAAATCTAGCAGCCCTTCTTTGCACCGTCTCCAACTCCTGTATTTGATACGTAAAATGAGGGTCCCATACTACACTACCATATTCGAGCAATGGTCTGACCACAGTTTTGTAACCCAATTCCTTGACTTCTCTCGTACATCCCCTCATCACTCTCTCCAACAAGTGCAGAACTTTGAAACCTTTTCCTACCACCTGTCCTATGTGTCCTGCCCAGTTAAGTTTGTTATCAAAAGTAATTCCAAGATATTTACATTTCAAGTCTTCAGCAAGCAATTCTTTCCCCACCTTATATTCATTGTTCCCGAAGATTCTAACACTGACTGAAATTTTTGTATATTAGGGGTAATTCTCTGGTCTGGAGGACGCAGGTACGAATCCCCGTCCACCCAACCATCATTCGGTTTTCTATTGTTTCCCGAAATCATTGCAAGTAAATACCTGTACGATTTCTTCAAATTACTTAATTCCTTACCGTCCCCTCCCAGCACATCTTTCCCACCTCTAATGAGCTGGACGCTGACGAGGTATTAAGCCATAAGAAAAAGAGGCAAAAGGATATTTTTGTATTAGCTCAGAAAATCTTCGAGTAGTATATTATCGCAATAGGGTGTATTATTATGTGTGCGAAACAATCTAAAAGTACATAAGTAATGTAGTTATCGTCGTAAGCAATCGAGATATGTTAATTTTGATACCTAAAACTGCAAAATAATTTTAAATTTCTTTTCAATTTTTTTTTTTTTTTTTTTTTTTTTTTTGTCTGTTCTACGCATACGTGAAACTTTATTCGCCATAATGGATTCCTAAGTGACGCCATCTTATAGTACACACTAAACATCAACCAACTGCACTGTATCTCTCGTTTGTCATCATAGATCTCGAACAGAGATTTTTCAGCTAGCTATTATCAATATACGACTTGTATCTTGGCTATTTAAAACCCTACAATGGAAGACGAATTTGTGAATTAGCAGACATTTTTTGCCTTTTGACGAAGGCCTTGTGAGGTTTGCTTGGCGTGCACTTGCGTTTTCTATCGGACTGGCAATCGGATTTTGATGGGATACAGTTCGGTTTAATTCGGATTCTTTTCAGTGAACCCATGATCTTATATACCAAATAGTTTTCCTTATTATTTTCTAACTATGGCATGAAACAAATAGTTGACGGTAAAAAAAGAACGTGGTAAGATTGATGTGCTATTCGCTTAAATTTGTCGCACACTTCCCTGAAAACATACCTTTATTAAAAAATTTTACATGAAAACAAAAAGAAACGTACCTTAGACGTGACGCCACATCGAATTTAGGATACGGTACAGTGTTAACACCAGACACACGCCATTTCAGATCATATTGTTCTCGAAAAAGATAGTATCTGCACTATACTGAGCACATACCTTCCCGGAAAAATTGTAAGTTATCAATGAAAATTAAAATCTCGCGTTTTGTTCCGTAACAAAATGTGTGTTTTTTAGTTCTGGTCCAGGCTGCATTACAACCTAACAACCACACCAGTATATTAGTCTGAAAACCAATCAATTACGATTTCATACGATACAGATTCTTTGCTGTAGAGTGCAGGTATTATATTTGGCGTCAATAATGTGATCTGAAATGGCGTTTGTATGTAGTGTTATCGCTGTACCATAAGTTTCATGTGACATCACGCCTAACAAACGTGTCTTGTTGCTTTCATATACACTTTTTCTCGAAAGGTAGGCCTTCAGAAACGTGTGTGACATATTTCAAGCGAACGTTCTTTCTTACCACGTTTTTATTTTGCTACTGTCGTCGACACTTTAATCCACAAGCTTCCGAATTTATTTACACTCTTATTCTTACATTCAGGAACAACGTACCTATGATTGGTATTGTAACTCATTTTAAATCAATTTTTTTTTTAGATTAGCTCCTTTAAACATTAGTCTCGTCTCAAATCTTGAAGTTGTTTTACCGACAGTTGTTAATTAGCTACCTAGTTACGTCACAAACCAAAGCAGTATGGCGGCTAGCGGCACGCGTAATTTAAAATGTAAAAGTTAAATATCCTTTTAAATGCCCTTTTAGTTCACTTAACGATTTCAAAAAATTGAAATAAAAATTGTAGTGGCTTATTATTACCAAGGGATCAAACTAAGCCACATTTCAAAAAACGGTGTAATACCATATTGTCTTACCACCTATCACTTACGGGCATGCGTCAATGATCGTTGTGGCTGTTCTGATGTGTGAGTGTAAAAACTTATAGCCGCTAGGTTAATTAAAAGTTACGAGTATTAGCTAAAGAACTTACATCTTTTTTCGTAGATGGTACACACTTTGAAAATAAATTTGGCAGCCGATGAAAAATTCTATCACTCTTATTTTGCACAATCTGACATCAATGTCATCCTAAGAAACAGTAACGCAATACTGGCTTGCCAATATTGCATCACTGTTTCCTGGGATGACATTGATGTCAGATTGTGCAAAATAAGAGGGATAGAATGTTTCAGCGGCGGCCAAATTTATTGTCAAATTGTGTACATAATCGAATATTATGAATGCAAAATAAGCTAAGATGATATACCACATTGTCAAATGTTGATATAAAACACTTTGTAAATTTCATCAGTTTGTTATGCTCATTAAATATTCCATTTCCTCGTCACGGAAAGCTACATGGAAATTTCTTACCTGTCTTGTTCATATACTAGTTAACCACCCTCTTTCCATTTAAATTGGTTACATTCTGTCTGCAATTTCGAAGAATTGGAATTGAGGAGTGAATACAAAGGATAAACTGTAATCGGACTATAAACAATCACACAAATCCAGTAGTCCCAATGTTCTTTTTAATCGACTTTACAAAGTATACTGTCTCTATAATACTAGCGAGACAAACCATTTTTACATCTAGCGGACTCTACGATATATTCTTCATGACCGACTGAGTTTCCAAAGATAAACTGCTCTCTGATGCACACGCTCAATGCACCAACTTAAACCCAATGTTGTTTATCTACTTCACAAAACAATTCGTGCTGCATCTTAATAAAATTAAAAGAACTAAACATATCAACACAGTATTCGTTATAAAATAAAAACAACAAACAAACAAAAACTACGTGTGAAGGAACAATGTTTCCTTACAACTTGTTTATTGATTTTAATTTTAATGTACTTTTCTCCTAATTTTGTGTATGTTCGTAACAGGGGGACTAACGTTTTCTCAGAGATTGTTTTTGAAACTTTTTACAAAAAAGGGCAATGAAAATTATGATCAGATATTTACCAACTTTTGTCATACAGGCTATTTGAAAGCCCACCAAAGAACTTATACCACAGAAATTAAACTTAAATCAGAGATGAGGCAGATGAAAAACAAAACGGGGGTTTGTGTATGGTTCCTTTCTTCTATTGCTTAGTATTGATATATATCGCAAAATGAAACGAGAGATAAATTGTAATATTGATTCGCCGTGTAGCTCCCGCACGAGGAGGAAGAGAGACACCAGTAACCTCGTCACCAGCTGGCACGCAGTGGAGAGTACAGAGACAGCCTCCTGCACAGTAGACCCTCCCCGCACTGTATGCAGATGCGAGTGATTCACTTTGTACTGGACCGGAGGCGCGGTAACCACTGTTATTAACCCGCCACCGCTCTCGTCGGCTCTTCAGATGGGCGCCACAGATACGACGGCACAGCTCAAAGCAGATACACGGCAACAGCCACGTGTCGGCAAGTGGTCAATGCTCTCACGATCAAGGCTTCCTGAGAACACCATAAAGCAGTATGAGAGAGCGCTCCATTCGTAGGATTACACCAGCTTATTAGAAGAGGTAACTTCCAGCTCTAGTTTTTTGGCATATATTTCAATAATACGAAACTAGTCCAAAGGATAATCTTAATAATCAATCACGGTTCGTGAATATTGTGATGTGTAATGAGACGCGTTCCCGAAGCTAGACAGCGGAAGACGACCCAATGGAAGCAGGTTTTCGGCAAACTGCCGCGCCATGCGGTCGTTGTAAAGGCGCGTTCCCACGATCCCTTGTAACGAAGGCGAGACGGGACCTCATTAGACGAAGTGAAGGGACGACCGCGGGGCGCAGGTTAGTCCTAGCTTACCTCGCCGCCACCTCCACACCACGTTGCCTAGTGTCGTTTGGCACAGAGCACTTTACAGCAACAGAAGGGGTGCGCACCGCAGCTGCAAACCGATGGCAACAGCGCACCGCTACACACGCCTGTGATGTTTACCGACTCAGAGGGGGTAGCTGCGTCTCGTCTCCGCTAGCAGAGGCAGCCCTTTCCCATGGCGTGTGGTTGAGTATTCGTCCCGTCCCGTCCCGCCTCGCCTTCGTTACAAGGGATCGTGGGAACGCGCCTTAAGACTATTCGTCAACCCACCTGAAAGGCTGACGCCAATAAGGATGGGACCGTTGTAAAGTGCCAACCGTGATGACAATAGCATAGGGGAGTATTGTGACAAGTTACAAGCAACGTCGCCTTCGATAACAACAGGAGAGACAACCCACTCCGATATTTTATGTTTCATGGAACGCTGCCCGGGAGCTGCCAACTGAGGCAAAGACTCAGTTCTAGGAGTTGAGTGTCATGTGAGCGGACGGACGGACCGGCGTCTGTGTGGTCCGTGGTGCGCTTCCCCTCACCGGCAGTGCTGTCAGCTGTGCGAGAACTTGGTAATGTGCCACACAACAAAGTGACCCGTTTGAAACATATCAAAGAGCCCGTAAAATATCTTATTCTTTAGAGACTTGTTGGATAAGCCTGGCGAACTTAAAACTATATAAGACTTTTATAGGTATCATATCTTGAATTCTATTAACAAAAATCATTTGGTTTGTTAAATAAACTCACCACTTTTTGTGAACCCATTTTTGTGTTCTTGTAACCTATTGGAATATTTCATCTACAGGGCTCACTGTTTAAGATGTTTCAAGTTGATAGAAGACTATCAAGTAGTTTTTTTCTTCTGGCGCAGAACCACCAACCAAGAGATCATTATAGGTGTTATGTTGCCACAACTTCGATTTAGATAAGATAGTTACATGAAGTGCCCATATAAGCACATGAAAAATTAAATGCCCCTGTTATTTTGTAATTCTAGATAATTGTAATTCCCCTAAGGGAATATGGAGTGGGAGGGTAGGTATTTGACTTTCGCTATTCTCAAACGATTACAAGCGACCAGACCTATTCACAGATGGAACAGTCAGGCAGAGAAAGGTAGGCGGAAGTTGTTTGTGCCGCATATGGTCTCGTTTGGTTGACAGTTTATATCCCGAAACAAATCAATAGTAGGCCTACGTGTTAAACGCTTATTTAATTCTGCTGTATCGATTGAGAACCGAAGCTAATTCTCGCTGCATGTCTAATGCCAAATTTTGTGGATTAAAGATGTGTCACACGCAATGAAAAGTGAGAGACAACATTTGTGAGATATTGAGGATTTCTGAGAAAGCCTTAAAAAACGAGAGATTTTCCAGTCATTTAAAAAGTACAGTAATGCTAACGAGGGGAGGAACGGATGTGTTTATCCATTAAGGATTTTGTTATAAATTAAATAAATTGTATTTTAGATGTGCTGCCAATCGCCCAATGATAGGGAAGAAGAGAAAAAGTTTGATTGGCCAGACAAGACACTACAATGCAGGAAAGCCAAGGATGAAGCTTTGCGTGGCCAAGCGAGGAAATATCGGGGACCGTGGGTTGAAATCCCTGAGAAATTCAAGTCTACCTGAAAAACTGACAAACTGACAGTGATGAGCAGCTTTCAGTAATTTTACAGATTATTGCAGACGTAGATCAAATTCTAAATGGCCAAAAATGGTCAGTGTTTCTTAAATATAGAAGAACCAATAAAGATTTAAAAACTGAGCTCTAGACGTAATTCCAGAAGTGGAATTATAAATTCATTGGGTGTATGCTCTGAAAAAGAATATTGCTTTATGAACTAACGTAGTTTCATTTCTCTGTCACAATTTAATCAGTCTAATACATTTTATTACACCGTGGATTCCAAATTAGAAAACATTTTGATTTTGCAGATTCATCGTATTTTTAAGTATAAACCCACCATAATCATTAGTCCTAATCTGATGTTACATGATTCTGAAGAATATAGGAACATATAGTTATAAAAAATTCGATTGCTTCGCCCACTTTTCTTCGCCCAACCAACATAAATTTAGTAACAAGCGGCCCTAGTGTATCATACTACAATTTTCCCACAATTTCTTACAGTTTATGCTATGTTTTTGTACAGTTTTTTATAATTTTAATTTCGTGTTTATCTTTTCTTAACTCGTGATAAATAATAATTCTAAGAGAGAGCGGCGTGGTCGCTTAGTAGTTAAGGCGACTGACTCTTCGGTGATAGTCTTAAGCCCTTAACTGGACCATCACCTCTGACACAGTTTGTTGAATTACTTGACGTACGTCATAACGCTTTTGTGACTTGGATTTCACGTTAAACTGTAGATCAACTCTAGGGCTAACAATCCTATTTGTGGCACGGTTTTGTACGCGAGTCAAACGAAGGCTAACATGGTCCTAGTAGCATCAAACAAATATACATGTATAATTCTTGATGTCGTCTATTGTTTATTAGACCAGTATAAGAGCGTGACCGTTTTGCACATATGATCATGGGTCTAGGAAATATCCCATTTTTACGGTCAAGCTTATAACAGATTGACCTGGTGTCAGGCCACTCGGTTATTGTTGTGCACTCTACTGTCGTCAATTAATGACGATTACTTAAAAAAAAACCGACAAATCACTTTTCACCTCTCACTTTTACTTATTCGAATAGTTCATAGTAACAATACACGCAGATAAGGCACTAGTCTGTTTCAAAGATACTATAGCACAAATACATTTTACGGTGACTGAATACTTGAAACTGTAATTAAACGGCAACTAACGGCTCACCTCTACCGTTTGCTTAAATAGTCGCTAGAGAAACATCCAAAATATATCAAAGAACGCCGAGTGTTAACAATACGGCCGACAGTCAAAACCACATTAAAACCATTAGAACTAGTACAAAATTACTCACAACCATTATGAAACACCCGGAAAAATGGAAAGTTTAAGATATTTACAGGTATATAAACACAAAATTATCAAAGTAAATCAGTCGAAACATCTTGTCTCGCATCAACACTTACGGATATAAATTTTTAATTAATATCTCATACACAATACTGTCCTTGATCGTATTATATACCATTTACACAGTTTCTCTTCATAAAACAATGTTCACTTGCACGACGAATGAACACAAATTGACAATTAGTCGGACGAAATATATACAAATCCATAATTAATCAACTCCCATCAGGCTATACATAATTCTTAAAATAAAATTTCAACTAAGTGACTGGGGCTGATGGCTGTTACACTGGTCTGACAAATAGACGTAAAGAGACGATGCTCTACCTCATAATAGTTAAAAAGGTCGTGATTCTTAGATTCGAATTGGCTGAAATACAAACTTGAATTGTATTTAACCCTAAAGGTTCACTGCAATATTTGAAGAAATTCTGTTTTGTTTAAAGCGAGCGCGATCAGAAATTCCTTCGAAAGGATCACTTTGTTCAGTTTGAAGCTGGCCTAAACATTCATAATGTAATCTTTGGTCATTGTGTCCGTAACGTCTACGAAATGCAAACTTAGTGAATGTGTTCTGCTAATTAGTTTCACAATAGTAGCTTGGCTATTAAATTGAGCACATTTCCTCTAATTTCAAAAAATCCCTGATCGCTATTAATTTGCGAGTGAAGACCGGCGTATGACGTCACCGTTCTGCAACCAATAGCTATCAAAGAGGGTGAGTGAGCTTACGACATTATTGTGTAAAGAGAGGAAATAGATAATGAAGAAATGTGATTTTATGTGAAGATGACGAGCTTGATTGATTCTATCTCATGCAAAAGTGTGTCACGTGTATTATTTAAAGTCAATGCATTTCCCTATTCGATTCTCGCTTGTTTGTTAGATCTCAAGCAATCATTATAAGAAGAATTCTCAGTTGTATCCATTTACAACGTGCCATGTTTTTATCATTTTAGTCTCCCTGCAGATGCAGTTTTCTGTAATGAAATGTGGCACTATTAGAGTATTGTATAGGGCAGCGTTATTTTGTTGAAATTCACAGTCGTAAATGGTACGTATGACCCGCTTTGAACCAACATAACAACTGCAATTGACTTTTAACATTGACTTTTCTACGCCTTGCAGGCAATATGGCATTCATTTTTTGGTGAATGTATGCTAACCGTAATTATTTGTTTTACTTGTCTTTTTTGTTGGGTTTTTTTTTTTGCTTGTTTTCTTTTTTAAATAAAGTATGCAGGAGTTTTATGGATTTAAATAAATGCATTCCGTGCAGTAAATACCTGCACAGGAAATGTAAATATTGTAGGCCTATGTTTAACTGTCGGTAGGCTTACTCTAATTATTGTTATAGGTATTTCGCTGATCTGGAAGGAAGCAACAAAATGCGTGCGCGAGTAGTTACGAGAAAATCTTGTATCATGGTTGACATTGCTCAACTGGATTATTGGCAGGAGACCTTTATGTTATGAAATATCAAATATGAATATATACTGAATAATTTTTTGCTCTTAAAAAAATAATAATAATAGTAATAATAAAAATGCTGCTCTTTGTGCGAACAGAAAATAAATAAAGGGACAGCGAAACTGGTAAAGATATGATGAAATTAGAAACCCAACCGTTTACTAAGCACGTAATTAAGTAAAAATTGCGGATCTGATATATTGTATTTTATGCGCAAACAATCGACTTCAAATAAGGGTCCAAGAAAAAGTTTCATTTTCTTATTTATACGAGAATGTCATCACAAGTTTGACGACATTTCAGTTTATTTTATTTTTACTTAGTTACTTCTCAGTGGCTTATTTCTAATGTAATTACTTCGCAGTCTGTTGTAACTATTAAGGAATAATGCCCGAATAATTGATAATAAATGTTCTTGCAATCAACATAAAATGAACAGAATGAATTTTTAGTTCCTTTGCTTTGTTGCTGCATTTCAATTTTCCGAATAACTCTTGAACTAACTAGAAGTTCGTCTTCTGATTCTTCTTGCGACGTAACTCTTTTTCTTCATTAATGAGGATGATTTCTGTTTGACCAGTTATCATGATCAGTGTCTAATACAGCAAAAGTCCAAAGTGAAAACCGCAGCTACTTTTCACTCATTTTAATTACGGCCCCATCCCTTCACTCACAGGCAAAGCTAGGCTTAATACCTTCATTAAACTTCATCACAAGATAAAAACCTTGTTTGCGGAGGCCGGCCCATCATATTACGCCTCCCCCTCCTGACCTATTTCCAAAAACGTTTCCAGCGACACTGTGAAGTAGGACGCAATTAAAAGTTTGAGACGCGAGTGCGGCAGCGCTAGCGGCATATACTCTGACAGCTCTAACTCACCGCAGCTGGCCGTCCACCAAAACAAGGGAAACCAACAGCACGTGAGGGTACTCAAGCGTTCAGAGAGAGAGCTCAGGTGAAACTCTCTGGCATGGCGAAGAGACAATTTTCAGACACTTAAGTATCTTATTGTTAAATTGCTTGAAAAAACTCACCCGTTAAGTACTCAAAATGCCAGAGCTATATAAGAAGCGATTTACTTCATCTTATTCTTAATAGAATGTGGTTTAAGGGGTTGCGAAAGATTGTATGAGTCTGTTGGGGAAAAGACGAGCAGGGAAAGACGATTGTGGTATAGTCTACATCTACATATATACTCTGCAATTCAGAAAATTGTGGGTGGCAGAGGGTGCTCAGCACCAAAGCTAATCTCTTTGTTTTGCATTCCAATCCCTAATGGTACGAGGGAAAAAAGAATTCATATAAGAATCATTGCGGCACCTTATTTCTCTAATCTTATCTTTCCTGTCATTCCGGGTCAAATAGGTTGGTGGAAGAAGTATTTCACTACACTCAAAAGTCTCACAGAAGGAAAAAAACAGAATGTTGGGTCACAGCTTAAGACTTGTGGCATTGCCTAATTTGATAGAGGAGAGAACAGCTGAAGTAAAGAACTGTGGAGGGCTAGGTAGTGGTCTCGCACTGTAAGGGTCGCCGGTTTGAATCCGGCCTCGGGTAGGGGTAGTTTTCGTGTTGTGTTGTCCCCACTATATTGTCCAAAGTCTCTTGAAGTTGATACAACAGTAACTAAAAACTTATTTGGAGATTTTAAATAGTAGTAGAGACTGAAGGCCATTTAAAAAAAAATATTTGTCAGAAGACGAAGATGAAGATAAATGAAGTAGATAATTAGGGAGGTAGTTTTTAACAGATATGATGGGATGAAGATGTTAGCTCAATATATGAGGAGATCTAATGTTACATCAAATAAGTTGAGAGACTGAAGGCAGAAAATAAACAGGGCCCTACGGTTCGTTGACAAAAATGTAATTAATGCCAACACTGGTAACGGGAGGAAGAAATACGACCATGGTCTTTTGATGGAATCATACCGGAATTCGGATAGAGGAATTTTGCGGAGCCATAGAAACCCAAATTCTGAATGGCCGGACCGGGGAAGGAAAGCGCGTTCCTCTAAAATGCAAGGACCCTATTTATAACAATCAAGACTTCTGATCTGTTGCTAGTTTCTCTGACATTCTTCAAGCACGAGCTTGTACGTTTCTATAAACGTTCACACATCTCGCTGATTGTTCCGATCATGTACTGATGATACAGTGTGTTCCCCTAACAGGATTATGTGGAATTAGTATACATTCAAGGGCAATCGCTCCTTCCAACTTTAGACTGGAGGAGTTTTACTTATTGGCTGCAGTCTTATTTGGTATAAAATAAATCAGGTAGTTAACCTTTTATAGAACATAAAGCAACACTTTGATCTATTAGAATAGAAAAAAAATCTATTTACATGAATTGAAATTTATTTCTTGTAGTAAAACCTCAGGTATAAAATTTCAGAAAATGGGTTCTTTTGCCAGTGATGTAACATAAAAGCTAAATTAGTTTTTGATTCTAAGTTCCTTTTATTAATGAATAATCCGGAACGGAAACAATACAGATCCACGACAGTGCGGTAAAAAGTAGTGGACATTTGCTACAAGATACTGGAAACAGATAGAAAGATGTGAAAAATATAAAAAGTTTTAGAAGTGACCTCTTTTTTCAGGATAAGAAACTTAAAATTGGAATGAATAGGAAACGAGGAAAAAAGAACGGTCGGTAAGATACTCACATTAAATATAAATGCTATGTGAAATAATTAGTTATGTGATTTAGACACAACAGAATGCACATGGGTGACCTCAAAATGGTAATTGATTGTAAACTCTCCGGTAAAAATAAAAGTTAGTATCCCAGTGCCCGTGGAGAAATGGAATATTGTCCACGTAGGAAAATAACGAAATGAAAATACTATCTGTCTGTACCACGCCTGGGAGACCTACAAAATGATGCGATAAAAGAGCTCTGATTCCATCAGTTATTTAAATTAAATAAATCATACTTTTACTAGGTATAGTAACTACAGTCGAACACTGTTGTACGTAAGACAGATATTAGCATCTTGGAACTATCTGAAACGAGGCTTGCAACACCCTCTGTTCAGATGAGAATTTTCGGAAACTAAGATTAGTAATACGTAGTGACAGAGAATTGGGTCAGCAGATTCGAAGCAACTAACTTCTCCTCCCAAGTCGAACAGAACTAAGATAATGCGAGTACAGGATCCAGCACTCGGCGGAGTCGTCTGTCCCCAGGGCGAGAGGTACCGTACGTGTGCAGGGAGCAAACTTACTGTCGAGTGAACACAGCCAGCGACACCATCTCATAGCAGAGGTAGACAAGTTCACGAACAACCCAGACTGAACAAATTAACTATCTTAATTCCTAGCTGTAATATCATTTGAACGTCACAAAATCGGTGAGATTAAGCGAGTAAATGTTAGTGTTGAGCAATCAAACAACAAACAGCACAAAAATATGTTAACAATTGGAAAAACGTTGCATTCGTAAGTATCTACCAAGTATGGAAGCTGAGCGGAAACGACCATCAGAGGCGAATACCGGGATGCTTCCTTCAAAAAGGCCATGGCCGAATTCATTCCTGTTCCTTGCCCAAATCCCATCTCGCCTCTAATGACCTCGCTGTCGACGAGGCGTAAAGCCCAAGCCAAAATAAAAAAAAGAGGTTGAAAGTTTGACGAGGCGTTGAGCCACAAAAAAAGACAGAAGTGAAACTTAAAACTATGAATATCACACGCAAAACTCGTTATACTTATAGCTACAGATACACTAAGTTATAATAATTCCATATAGTTGTAATGACCTTGTAACAGGGTTTCTATTGGCTGCGCATTTCGCCCCTGTCTTAACCGCCTTAACCTAACGCGGTGGAAATACCTAGATACAGGATATCAACAGTTTAACATGGAATCAGTACCACAGAAGCGTTCAGGAGTACTTCACATTACACAGCAAGCTATGCCAGAGGTGAAGGATTGGCTTAATGGTCTATGAAAATTTTTATTGTAACAATTTGACAGAAGTGAAGAATACTTGGATATAAATTAAAAACACGTTATTTTACAGTAAGAAGAAAATCCATACCCATGTACAATTAATAAATATAAAATATATCAATTTAATCATTCGTGATTTCTGTTTATTTATTTAGTTGTTTGGTTGGATAATCCATTTGTCAAAAAGATTGTAATGTTCTTTATGTTTTAGAAATGATATGAAAATGTACTTTAGCGTTACTCTACGCTTAAAAATACTACCGCAGTATTGACTGGGCAGGAAACTGGGAGATTTACATTTCAGTTTATCAAAATGATATCATCTGGTAAAGCTATTTATAGAATTTGTAAAACATTTACAATACTGTATTATAATATCCTTACTCATACCACATTTAGAAATTAGCGATGAAATTTGCTTCAAATATAATTACAAATATTCTTTTTTCTGTGATTCAATTTATAAAATGCAATTGAAGATGTAAGGATTCCGTCCACTTTTCCTCATATTGGTTGTGCAAAAATTAATGTTAGTTCCATTTTGAATAAAAGGTAATTGAAAGTAATATTCCATATGCATCACACAGGACTGTGTGGGCTATACACGAACTCTGTTCAAAGCCCGAAAACTACCTGTGGGGTGGGGGGGGGGTGAATTTTGTAACGCGCACAATGCCGATTATGTTCTGCTTCATGTGACGATTAGTCGGCAAAGCGAGTGGTGCGTGATTTTGAATTCATAACGCTCTTATGTGCACATCATTTTCAGTCAATTGATGTTGCATCATTATTTAAATGGGGCTACAATGAGCCACAATAAATAATTTTAATACTAATGCCGCAGTAATTACAGATTTAGGTTAATACACGCTGGCGCTTGATCATGTAATATTTTATGTGCGTGTCTGTATGGCAGTGTTTGTGGCCCATTGGCAGCAATAACAGTCATTACAATCAAACGAGAGTCCTTCCGTCTGGCGCATGTGATAAAGGCACTCACTAGTTACTTCTCTGCTACTGCTAGAGATTACTAAACGAAGGCATTTTTTTTTTGGTAACGTATTGTTATTTGTTTCTACATGTCTTGTCGATGGTGCCTGAGCTACGCGGCCACCAATACACAAGCATAACAAATTTAAGTTCTGTGGAGTACGTTTTGTGTTGATATTCATAATTAATTACTGAACATTTACTACAGTCATTGAAGAGAGAATTTTAGTTTCAAGATGGTTATGGTCTTCACTTTTTCACAGATATTGCACGATCAAATGAAATAGTAGAAAGAAGGTATCAAAAATTATTCAGTAGGAGACAGCGAAGTATTATTAGGCTACTTCAGAGTTTTTCACTTGGAGGAATGATTTGTTCTGTGGTCACTGCCTAAAAATTTTCTTTCTTGTTTACCAAATTGCGAATTGCGAGATTTATTTAAACTTACCCTGACCATTTGTCGTAATGGTTCCATTGTTATTAACGAAATATCTAACACAAACTGGTAAGCATGTTGAACAACATTGATATATAAGCGATTACGATATTTCGTTAAAAGTAAACAATATTCTAAAAAAACAAATTTCTAAATCATGTTCAATGCATGCGTACGGATAACTTTTGCTTAGCTGACTCTTTAACTAACGATAAAGCATGATTAAAAGTGGGAAGGATATTTGATACATTATCTATATTATCCTGATTGATATTTAGAAATCCATTTACTTAATAACCTTGTGATCCAAATTTTTGCGAGCGAAATATGGAAATTAATGTGTCGAATAATATGAAATTATTAAAATGCTTCCTTCATATAAATATTAAAAAATTACGACGTATTCTCATATTAAATGAGGTAATAAACAGTATAAAATAATTAATGTCTTTACATTACTAAATATATGATGAAGATTTAATTGATGATTAGTATGTGAAACTTACATTCTCCACTGATAAGAAATAAAATAGTATAAGCATCGCAGTGTATGTAAATTAGCATTTAAATTAGCCATTTAGAATATTTGCACCGAGCGTGGCGGTGTAACGGATAGCGTTCTCGCCTCGCATTCGGGAGGACGGCGGTTCGATCCCCGTCCGGGCATCCAGATTTGGGTTTTCCATGGTTTCCCAAATCACTCCAGGCAAATGCCGGGATGCTTCCTTCAAAAGGCCATGGCCGAATTCCTTCCCATTCCTTGCCCCCATCCTTGCCCCCCATCCTTTCCCGTCTCTAAAGACCTCGCTGTTGAGAGACGTAAATACAATAAAAAAAAAAAAGAATATTTGCAAACTCGCACAAACCGCAGTAACAGTAAACGTCAGCACATTGTTCAATATTCCCAAGAATACGTCAAGACAATAGGCGTACTGGCTTGTTTACATCAGTAATTGCTGCCACTGATGTTCCTTCTGAACGTTTTAAGCATTGAAGTATCATTTCAATCGCGTTCAACACCACCTAAAAGATTCTGGGGTCATCTTTACTGTCGGAAGTCAGCGATATTATTATAAGTGTTGGTGAGTTCAGTTGTTCCGAAACGTGTGTAATAATAGATCGTTGTACCGTACGCGCAATTCCCCAGAGGATATCATCTTCTGACGGGGAGAAAACGGCTGTCTCCAAATTATTGAGTTCCGATTATGTCATCACTCAACACTGATTATATGTTTTCTTGGATTGGTGTTAGAACAATTATATGTCCAAAAAACTATCGACGAAGATGTTTTGATTTAGTCGTATTAGAACTTCGTGTCTTATAAAACAGAAATTTTATATATCAAAACCTTTAAATCAAGTAAAAAAGATCATTATAAATTTCAGTTTTAAAATTCAGTTAGCTCTATTGTTTGCTTAATACAGCTCTTTTTAGCTGTGTTATTCCAGCAGATTCATTCAGTAAATTTCTAGCCCATAATTTCTTATTATGTGTAATGTTGATTATGAATTTAACTTTTTATTAGTTGACTGTCTCTTGTATGAAATACGTTCGAAGCCTAAGAAAAGCATTGCCTGTGTAAATAAAATTCTGATTTTGTAACACTGAAATTAAGGTGGTACTATTCATGAAAACATATAAGAATTTCAGCATCAGCCGTTACGAACGAAACGGTTTGAACCATGTAATTATCCACGCATGGTTATTAAAAATTTCATTGTTCTCTTTTCCACGCTGAGAAAAGAGCAGACCGAGAGTTATAACAGGCAGTTATAAGAAAAAGTTGTCTAGAAAGAAAGTTCTTAGAACGATATCAGAAATTGTATTAGTTTGGTCAGAAAAACAGGAAAAGCGGCGACGAAGAATTTCTTCTCCGGCGTCCACACTTTCGGCTCCGGTGAGGTGGCAGCAACGGCCGTCGCCGGAAGTTAGAGCGCTGCAGTCGCCGCGGCGGCGCCGGCCAAATGTCACCGCGCAGACAGGCAAAACAACAGAGCAACGACACCCTGCACAGAGCTAGGCACCCGTAACTCTACGTGGTAACAAACTTCTCTTCTGTACTTTGTAACAATATCACACTCCAACAATAATTTTACATTATTATTATTTTTCTTTAAATTACTATATGTGTTTATGAATGATTGTATTAATGTCTGTAAATTAATCTATATATCGCAGTACTTCCGTAAGTCGAAGTATGTATAGTCTTTGGAGTAGCGATAAGTAGTGTAAGAATCTTTGGCCGGAAACAGTTGAGCGTACAGTGCGTAAGCTCTCGTACCGCACAGGTGCATGTCAGAGTTCCGTTGTATGGAGACTGTTATATAAATGTGAATTGTGTTGGAGCATATTGAGAAGTACTGCTACGAGCGAGTAAATTATGATTTTGCTAGCAGCTGCGATATAAATAGCAGAGGACATAATGCTATATAAAAGAATTAAAACAGTGGACGACTGAGAACAGCTCCAGGGTGATCTGGACTGGATATCTAGCTGGGTTGGTAAACATGGGATGAAGATAAATGCAAAGAAATCTCATTAGATAGACAGATAAAAAAACTAAAGGTTGATTATAACAAAAAGGGGGAAAAAGAATTGCTTGTCTAAGACTTGAAATGTAAATATATTGGCATAATATTTGATAACAAGCTCAATTGGGCAGAAAAAATGTGGCAGGCAGTAGGAAAAGGTTTCAAAATCCTTCACCTGTTCGAGAGAGTGATGAGGAAATATACTAGAGACCTAAAGGAATTGGGTTACAAAACTTTGGTCAGACCATTCCTTAAATATGGTGGTGTAGTACTGGACCCACATTTTTGTATCAAATACGGGAGTTGAAGGCTGCTAGTGCTAGATTTGACTCTGGAAATTACCGTAGAACACAATCAGTAACCGATATGATAAAAGAGATGGAATGGGATTCATTGGGAGACAGGAGGAGTGTGAAGAGAGTTATTGGAGTGTTCAAGGCAATTGGTGATGTGGTGGGGATAGATATCGGTGTAAGAATTAAAAGTAATACATGAAAGGGAAAAGATGATCATGAACACAAGCTGGCACTCGATTTCAGGCACAAGGGTGAGGAAGATATGCATTCGTAGGTAAGAGGATCAGGGATTGGAGTAAGATTCCAAGAGAATTGATGAATAACCTACCAAAAACATTGAAACAATTTAAAGTTGAAATTTGTAGAAGGAAAAAGTAGGGGGGGGGGGAAATGGGTGTGCAGGGAAATTACCACCGGAGTGTGCGCTCCATCAAGTTAAATTAAATTAAAGAAATCAAGTGTTTCTATTTTTTTTTTGGAACAGTGATTTTAATTTCAAAGATAACAATAATTTCCATCAGTTTGGTGGATCTAAATCTATTATCAGTATTTTAATTAAAAACTAAATGAGCAGCATCTTCAATTTGTTCGTGATAAGATGGGCCTTAACACCCTAGCGTTTCCTATAGTTTGGAAAGAATAGTAAATCATCTACTTCTTCGAGATCTGACCCGCTGATTGCCGTCAACTAATTAACCACACCAATTCAAGGAATAATCATAGCTGGCTATCTCAGCCAGGTATGACAGGTCACAACTTGTTACAGATGGTGCAATTTCAACTTATAAGTGAGATGATGGAATCACAACTGTAATTAAAATCATTAAAAATAACTTCTGACGAATTTTTTGGTTTATGGGTGCTATCGGTAATGTATGTAATGTACAATTCCTAGGAAATTTATGTAATGTTAAAAATCGGCAGCAAAAATGTGAAATAAATTTTACTATAGACATTACCTAGCAATTCTAAACGTTTCCTATACAGCAATCGGAAATGTGTTAAATCTGAAATGTCGATAGGTTACAATATGATCGCAGGACGGTTAGTTTAACTTAACCAAACATATTTAAGAAACAAGGAACATTTTCAGGGCAAATAACACAATAGAGAAGCATCTGAGTACCAGCACTGAAAGAGATCTGTGCTAGTAGTAAGGACTATATGAACTGACCTTCACAACAGTGCCAAACAATATAAATTTGCCATATTTCCACGAATTGATTCAAAATGCCTTTTCAAGAAGGGCTGATTTGATTTCAGTTATTCATTCACTAACTCTACGGTATAATGTTAACTTTTACATATTTTATAGCACATTTAGGAATTACATATAATGCCTAGGAAACGCATACATTTCCTACAAAATGTACCTATACGTTAGAGAACCTCTAACAAATTATTTTACACGTTTCCTAATGGTTGATTTTGACTATAAGATGGGGAAGGAATTTTTTGTTAAAGACTTGAAATGTAAATATCTTGGCATAAAATTTAATAACAAGCTTAACTGGGTAGCACAAATTGGACATGTAGTAGGGAAAGGTTTCACGGATGTACGAAAGAAGTAAACGAACTGAATTACAAAACTTTGGTCAGACCACTGAATATGGTAGTGTAGTATGTGACCCACATTTTGGGTATCAAATACAGGAGTTGGAAGGGGTGCAAAGAAGTGCTGCTAGATTTGTCTCTGGAAATTATCGTAAACACAGTTAGTAACTGATATGATAAAAGAGCTGGAATGAGATTCATTGGAAGACAGGAGGAGGATGAAGAGAGTCATTGGAGTGTACAATGCGTATATTGGTGATGATACGTGGAAATATATTGGTGTGAGAATCAAAAGTAATGCATATAAGGGAAGATATGACCATAGCCACAAGCTGGCACTCGATTTCAGGCACATTGGAATAAGTTAGCAAGAGAATTGATGAATGATTTACAGAAAACGATGAAACAATTTAAAGTTGAAATTTGTAGAGGGCAAAAGTAGGTGTGCACAGCGAAGGGGAAAGTGGGTGTTCTCTCCTTCGCAATTATATTAAATTAAATACCAAGCTAAGTATACTTCCTTCGGGGGGATCCAACCATTCTTCGGGTTTTGATGCAATCCTCCGTCTTATCATATCTTGCGCTAACCCCTACATCTCAATATACTCCTAACAGCCTACGTCTTCATTTATCTGCTCCATATATTCTAATCTTAATCTACCTCTGCAGTTCTTACCTACGATGGTTCGCTGTGACCCACCATCCTGTTTCTTCTTTCTGTAAGGCACTTTGACAAACTTTTTTCCTCATCCATCATCTCCAAAACTCATTCCTTTCGTACTTTATCCGGCCTGTTAACTTTCAGCATCCATCTAATGTATATCGCCACATTTCAGATACTTCAATTTTCCTTCTTTCTCGTATACTTAACTGTCATAAAGTGCTGTGCTCAATACAAAGAGTTTTTTTAATTTTAATTATAAACCCTATATCAATAGATGAAATTGAAAGTTTATTTAGTTTACGAGGCGGAAAATATGAGCCATCCCATCATAGGCCTAGATAACCAACTAGAGACTGTAACCCATATGTCCCACCGAGACCATAATTTGAGCTACCAGTTCGCGTGAGCGTGGATCCTCTTTAACACGCTTGTCCTAGCTGCCAAGTCACGGCAGTGACCGGCGTGGCCCTCTTACTAGCTCGTTGCCAGTAATTAATGTGGCCGTCAAATGTTCCACTCTTGCGCATTCGCCGTTGCCGCCCACTCGGATTAATGGGGCAATTTTCAGTATCGCTAACGCGCCCGCGACATGCAAACGGCCGTCTACAGCTAAAAACACTTGCCCAGCGCCGCAGCAAGTCACGGCGGAGACTGCAGAAACGCCCATATTGGTGATTGCTTTCAGACAGGCTGTTCGGCGGGGTCGCTGAGACAACGTTATTTAGCAGTGCCCGTTTGGCAAGACAAATGGCCCAACTATTGCCTGTACCCACAGCTCAATATACCGGATCTGTTGTATTAGTTGTGGGAATTTGTAATGCGTGACATAATACTTGTGTTCACGTTGGTCACAGCAAGTACACGCTACGGCTAAGATTTCATCATTAATCCCAACCTTAATAGTCTGCGAACAACAATTATCAAACAATCAGATAATTGAAAAGTTAAATAAATTTACATTTCAAATGCTTGTTTGGCATATTCCTTAAACAAGATGTAATATCCTTCTACCATTTCAGTTCCCAGGTGTATCTACTAACTACCAGTTGTAATGGGATGTAAGGCTTACAATAGCACCCTGCAACATTCTTACCAGAGTGATCTGGAAAGTTCATGCTACATTATTTCTAAGTCCCCCCAAGATCAGATTTTGCGGAGGGAACACTTAGAGTCAAACACAGGGCCAATTTCGTATTTTATCCAGATAAGGTCAACCTGTTATGACCTTTGACACTAAAAACCGGAACTATTCTATACACGTGACTATACAGGGTGTTACAAAAAGGTACGGCCAAACTTTCAGGAAACATTCCTCACACACAAACAAAGAAAATATGTTATGTGGACATGTGTCCGGAAACGCTCACTTTCCATGTTAGAGCTCATTTTAGTTTCGTTAGTATGTACTGCCTCGATTCACAGATTTTCTTTGAACGTGTGGGCAGGAATTGTTGGTGATGTCTTGATTGGGCCCCATGTTCTTCCCCCCCGGTACCAAATGTAGAGACTCTTCGTGCTCGTATTGTGGACGGCTGTGATACAATACGCCATTCTCCAGGGCTGCATCAGCGCATCAGGGATTCCATGCGACGGAGGGTGGATGCATGTATCCTCGCTAACGGAGGACATTTTGAACATTTCCTGTGACAAAGTGTTTGAAGTCACGCTGGTACGTTTTGTTGCTGTGTGTTTCCATTCCATGTTTAATGTGATTTGAAGAGAAGTAATAAAATGAGCTCTAACATGGAAAGTAAGCGTTTCCGGACACATGTCCACATAACATATTTTCTTTGTTTGTGTGTGAGGAATGTTTCCTGAAAGTTTGGCCGTACCTTCTTGTAACACCCTGTATACAAAACAGCATTTAAGAATTACACCATTAGTCAATAAACCTAAAGAAGCCTGTAAAGATTTTAAAAATGATTGAAGAGATATTCAATAAATTTTGTGGAATTTCATGATTTAGGAATTTTCTTCTTTTTTTTCAGACCAAGCTCATAATACCTGCAACATAATTTTGTTAATGAAGTCTTAAAAACCTACACTCTATTTGCTTCTAATGAATTAAACTTTTTATGCTTTAGTGAGAGTTAAAGAACTCGATGCCTGTGAAAAATATGGGAACAGTGACGTTCATAAATTATATTCAACCTGTGAATCTTGAAAAATGGAAATTTGAAGGGTATTTAAGTCTGTTAACCTCCTATAAGAATGTGTTCACATGGTTTATAAGAAACCTTTGACCAGAAACAGTTGCCAGGAACAAAAACTGTATAAAATGATCGAAGCTGTCCAGAAATATGAGACTGCTGTGAATTGTGGAGATTGCTGCGCAGTTTGAAAACAAATGTAAACCGTAATGAAACTTACTTATTAATGCTGAGTAAGATATGCTGTATCTAATACCTCTGATTATCCAATTTATACGTTCTCCATTAACTTCCTCGAATCGTGTTTTCGTGAAATGCTGTTCTTAGATTCTGTTAGACTGCCGCAAAATACAGTATAGAAGTAACACATGTTGATACCGTACTTACCTCGTATGTTGACTTCACTAAAGCCGACAGCAAACTCTAGTGATGTCTTCGGAATAGATTGCACTGAAAGAAAAGTTCTCATAGTTCTTCTACCATTTCTTTTCCGTAGAAACACAATTGTATGTTAACTACGCCTATCCAGTGCAGGTTGTTCTAAAATTTCATGTTAGAAACACTTACGTATCGTGCTACCGACATACTGTCTGTTTATGAATTAGATTCTACATAATGATTTTAAAGAAACGTTCTGAAGTACTGCATTAATCATTCCATTTTCAGAAAATGTTACATTTTACCCATAAATTTCGACGCTAACAATTTTATATGTTTTAAATTACTTGCAGTATATTTATTAAGTTTGTTGTTGACAAAAATACAAAAAATAATAATTTGTCTTTACAATCTTTTAGCCCATACATGGACAAGAACCAGTACAATGAGGCTCATACGTTTCTTTTGTAAGAATTGGTGACAAATTTTTAAGTACCTTAGAAAACAATATGATATAGTTCAATAAAAATATACGCCAGTGGGAAAATATTTAAATGGGTGCGATGTTATATTGATACATCTGTGTTTGTTACTTCATTTTATGTTTCTGTATTCAGTTGGTACAATCTGCAGAACTTGTATACAGGTTTGTCCGGAGTAACACTGATTCATCTCACAAAGGTGTATTACAGCAGTACTTCTACTAAAGGAAAGTGTTACATTGCCGCAATTAATTAAATGGGTAATAACTTCCTTAACGAGCCAAAACCATTAGACAATTTCATAGGACATATTCACAGTAACATTTTCTGTATGACTGGTAATGAGTTTCTACAAAATATCTCTTTGACGTAAAAATAATACTATTGTGCAAACTAACTACATCCAGGGAGCTATTAAGATCTTCATTATGATAAGTCGAAGACATCCGTGCACCTTAGTGTCCACAAAAGCGGAAAAAAAAAATACCTTCCAGGAACTTTTTTAGTTAATTGCTTTTATTCAGCAGAAGTCTTTCACGTTTTTAATTTACGAGGTCTACAGCCCAACCAGTATTTTGCAGTTATTAAACTCTGTTGTGCTTTGAAATTTTACATCCATTATAAATCAAATGTAGAAAATTATATTCAGATTCTATGTTTCTTTTTTAAGTGAATCGAGAATAACTATAGTGTCTTAATCTACATCTTTGGTTCCAACTCCAGCAGATAGGTTGTGACTCAGTTACTTCCTTTATTTTATGAGGCCATTACCAGTTCCATACAAGAAAATAAAAATCGGCTATACACCTTGAATGTACCTTTAGTCCGCAATCTATGTTCATTAAAAGTAAATACTGAACGGATTCGAGTCTGTTTTTGGAAAATGAATTCCAATAGATTCATTTTTGAGTGATTATTACTATTGCCAGTATAAATAATATTGCTTTATTTAGTGGTTAGATTATATAATTGATGCTACTGTTCCAGACTTTCATAAAGTTCAATTCCATGTTGACCATTCTATTAACAATGTAGCTTACCAAAACTTTATTAGAAAAAATTTCTTCATCCTATCTTACGAAGCGTCCTTAGTGATCTCACCACAAACAAAATAATAATAATAATAATTTTCCTCCCCTTTTACGGTTTTTAAAAATTCCACTATTGATTCCTTCTATCATCATGATCACTATCTAGATTTTTTCATCTCTTTTTTCGTCCTTTCTTTATAACATTCGTCTTGTAATTCTGCTTTCTCATTTATACTAATTGTCTTTTCTACCGATTGTAGTGGGTGCAGGAATAAGTGAGGGGGGGGGGTTTATGAATTTAATTATTTATAATAAATCAATTATTGGGTTGGCAAGAATCTTAACCTTGCCAGATCTCAATGAAACTGACATAGATAATTTATTATATTCATTTGGCTACTACACCGCTAGGCATATTTAACGTTACCATTAATACAATAATCACTAAGATATCTATGCAAGCCTAGCGATTACAACTGGCCGATTTATTCAAGCAAACAATTATATGAATTCTTACTTTAATTGAAAATCTTCTGACGAAGTTAAAGTTAGTAAGCGGGAACAATGTTCACAATACGCTACAACAAAAACAGTCAGCAATCAAAATGAATACATGAAATGAACATGCGTCTCGGGCGCCGTTAAATAACAAGGAGAAAACAAGGAACTCGCGATATGCAAAGGCTCCCACAATGTTCAACAAAATGTCGGCTAGCTCAGGGTCAAATTTGCTTAAAGAACACAAGTCTCTTTCTCAAGTCGTTTACGGGTCATTCGCAGTCTCATAAGAACACAACGATGCAAGAACTGGCGTTAACACTTTACCATAGCATAGGCAGCAGCACTGAAGTCCGTCACACTATCAGCCCAGCGTGATAGAAAGATCACCAGCCAGTGATTATAGGCAGGTCACTGTACTGACCAAGCACAACCGCAGCCCAGCCTGAAGTAGTATCGACTGCTGGCGAGAAGTAAGTCCCTCCTCTCCGGAAGGCGATGGCGTCCCTCTCGGCGAAAGAACATGCCGGGCAGAAAAGAATAAACCCTGAATTAACTTGTGAAGACCCTGTCGATGATTTTCATAGGCAGGTTGGAAATCACGTGGTATCGTTGCACACTCAGATTCGCGGCATTTTGCCAGCGTCCCCTCCGCGTCCATCCTTGGTGGGGCGGGGGAGGCTGACCTTCACATTTTTTGCTGTGCGAACCGTTGGGGTTACTGACTGGCCTTGGGTGGCGACAGCGAGGCGGCCCCATTGTGTCCGTTCACTGGGAATTACCGTTTCACTTCCGTCCCTAGCCTGAGATGTGCGATCCTTCGCTTAAACAAAATCTTACGCTCACACATTTTTCGCTGAGCCCTCTCAAATGAAATACCCTTGCATATTTATTTAATCATATACAATTTTGGGCTGCCCGAGATTAATTTTAGTTTAATTTTAATCTGAATAAAAAATTAAAATTAAAAACAATTTAACAAAAATATAAATTGTAGCGTGGCGTGATAACGTCCCGTTACACGATTTACTTTTCATTTTCATCTCGTCTTTCTGCTCACATTTTGTCCCTCTTTGCTTTTTATTATTACACTTTTTTATGTTTGTAAATTTCCAATTTTTTTCGGCAAACATTTTGTCTTTCCAAAAGACTTTATTTTTGCTAACCTCTTACTATCTCACCTTACTTCCCACGCTACTCTCCCACCTGCCCCTCCCTTAGTTTTATTTGGATTACTTCTCTTTAACTTCAGTTATATTGATTTCTTCCATTTTTACTTTTTTGTCTCTCCCTCTTCATTTACCTGTATCCTACATATTCGCTTCTCTTAGGATTCTCCTGAATTATTCCATGTCGACCAAAGCTATTTATAGGTTTGCTGAGATGTGGCTCTGTGTAAAATCAAAAATTGTTCTTTTGTGAGAGACTGATTCTCAGGTAAACTTTCCTTACGAGGAGGATATACTTTTGTACCTCTGAGGTGTTTTTTGGAACCCGATCGCCGAAAACTGCATCGCAGGATCGTTGCCTGACCAAGAAAAAGAATCCTGCATTCTTTGCGAAAAATGCACATAATTCTTTCGAAAAATGTTCAAAAATATAATATCCTGGAAACACACTAGGTATTCCAAGAACAACGGCAAACTGTATTCTGTTTTGTTTTTTTTTGTTTTTTTCGTCTCAGCGACGTCGGTATCATTAGAGACGGAAAAGTACCGGAGGGCAAGAAAAGGGAAGTAATTCGGCCATGGCCCTCTTTAAAGGAACCACCCAGCCTGGAGTGATTTTGGGAAACCATGGAAAACACTGCATTCTGACAGAGAACTTATGAAAAGTTTTCATCACCGAGCATGGTGGTGTAACGGCTAGCTTTCTGGCCTCGCATTCGGGAGGACGGCGGTTCGAATCCCCGTCCGCTCATCCAGATTTGGGTTTTCCATGGTTTCCCCAAATCACTCCAGGTGAATGCCGGGATGCTTCCTTCAAAAGGCCATGGCCGAATTCCTTCCCATTCCTTGCCCCCCCATCCTTTCCCGTCTCTAAAGACCTAGTTGTTATAGGAGACGTTAAGCAGTTAAAAAAAAAAAAGTTTTCAGCCTTCTCAACGGATCAAAGGGCCTTGTAGAAAGTCCGCTTTGAAACAAATCTAGCAGATTATGTGACTAGGTATTAGACTTGGCCCTGTCAGTTTACCACAGCAGTAGTGAAAGCAATGAGAGCATAAGGGAATGTTGTTTATTCCCTGGGTAATACCGCCGTTGGAAGTCAAACATTTGCCCACTGATGTCCTTCTCTGAAGTAATAAAACCTGTTGTTGTAATACGATTTGCTGAATCCAGTCCTCACATGCTTCATCTTTTACATCTGCACCAACAATAACAACAAAATTTCGAATCTATGTATCCACTTTCTCAGATTCAGCATTCTATCTTCAACTCAATCATAACGTGGCATAAATTTGTAGCTTGATTTCAAAGAGAACATACAAGTGCAGCAAATCTTATGCAGTTCCCAGCAGAAAAGAGGGATGATTTATGACAACCGAGAATACTATCAGCAAAATAATAACTGTCAGTGTATGTTCATTGCAAATTATCACTTCCATTGTGCTGCACATTGGTTCTTTGAAGTGAGTGCTGTGTATATACTGCGCTGTAGACAGGCCGTTCCTTTCGTCCAGTCGGGTAATAAATTGCGTGTGGACAATACTCTGAAGGCAAGCGCACGGCTGGCTGGCCGCAACATTCTGTACCCGCGCCTAATGGAAAAGTAGTTCTTATTTACACTAAAAACAACTCTCACTGACTCTTTTCGGGTATGGTCTCATGGCCAGATAGCAAGTTTAATGCACCCAGGTAAACATTCACACTGGCGGATATTAATAGTGCAACACTCTGCCGGAGTTGTGGTAAATGAATGAAATTTGGCCTCAAGTATCACTTTATGAAAAGTATTAACTGATTAAAAATTTGAAGTGTTACATGTAATAGTATGGGAATTACGGGGCTATTTATTCTGAAAAATTGCTATATTTTTTTAGCGTATAAATGGTGAAAAGTGCGGTGTAACATGACACTTTTTTTGTTCATAAGTTTTCCTTGACCAAGTAAGCCAAGGCAAAGAGTGATGACCCTCTACATCCAAATGTCTAACGGAGAATTGGCGAGTTTGAAATGGATGCATGATATCTTCAGTAGTTCAATGTCAGTATACAGACTTCCTGCACAGTAGATGAAAGAAGACTCTAGTACTCCTGGAGCAGGCACAGGTCCATACAGAAGAACAACAGCACATGAAAACCGGCAAACTGTGTGGGTTTTTTGCTGGCAGATGGTGACTGCAGGCCAGATCCAAGCAGTGGTTACAGAGAGACTCACCCCCCCCCCCCTTTCCCGGAGAAACGTAAACCAATTGCTTGAATCTGAGTTACACTCTCTGATTCCTATGCAAAATGTTCCATTAACCTGATTTCAGTGCCAGCGTCTTCTAAACTGGAGTATAATACAACACACAAATGGACACGTGAAAGGCGTACATTTGTGTTTAGAGGTGAGTCTCGATTCTGTCTGTGGCAAAGTGATAATCGACAACATGTTCGCAGGTGTGGTGGAGAAATGGTTTACCCTGCTGTGATTTCAGCACGCTACACAGGTCCAGTAACTGACGTCATGGTTTGGGGGTAATCTCTTTCGACTGCAGGACTGAGTTGGTTGTTGTTGAAGGCACAGTGACAACCTACCACTATGTGGCCGGGTTCCGAACCCTATTGTGATACTCTTCATGTCCACCATCCAAATCACATCTTCCAGCAGGTTGATGCCCATCCTCATACTTCGGCCATCGCAGCACAAGCCTTTCAAGGGGTTATGGATCGCACGGTTCCCAAGTTAGTCCCCAGTATAGTATTTCTGGGATGCCAGGAGTAGACACATTAGATCACATGGTCACTCGGCACAAACTGTGCAACAGCTGACTGCACGACATGAAGGTGTAGTGAGTCATACCCCAACAAGGCATCGGAACATTTATTGATTTAATCCCAGCAATCATCCACGACTGAATAGGTGCTCAAAGTGGGCGCACTTCTTAGTGATAACTGTATCTAAAGGTTATAAACTAGCCTGATCCATTTCAATTTTTTATTATTTCTTCTGGGTATGATCCTGGATATATCTACAAATTTCCCTAAAATTCGACAATTCCTGACTGGTTGTTGCACTTATAATTTCAGCCAGTGTATTTATTGCTGGAAAACTAGAGGAACAATGTAGAAATTAAATTTAAAACTGCACAGAAAAAAATCGAATTAGTCTGTAAAACGTGTTAAACAGGCATTATCATACTTGTTGACCGTTCGGGCCTGGCGTCGGGCAAATGGGATCCAACATGATGTTACGTGGTAGCTCATGACTTTTTGCACTTCATTTTATGTCAAATATAAGTTATTAGAAACTAATCACTTGCGCAGTACAATCGAGAACTCCGCAAATAGGTTTAGGTTGCACTGTGTGGCATTCGGTTGGACACTATTGTAAACCTGTGTGCTTCTCACAAAACATCGATCATATGGTTGAAGCAGTAGTACTCTTTTAGCACATTGACCACAAGTTCATGTTTTGCATAGTACAATGAATATTTTGCAGTCCTATCGAAAAACGTAGCTTTTTCACCGAGGTATACTCAGCCTTAAATTAAAATTTTACTTCTTTATGACTTCTCACTCCGAGTGCAATTACTTTTATCTCCAAGTGTACTATTTAGTGGCGTTAGATAAAAGAGAGGTCATACAATATGCTTTATCAGAATTTTGGTAGTACGTCGGCATATATGCCGTTTAAGTAACAGTGGGACTATAATTAAATGATATTACCCCTTTTGTACCTTATTGCGTTGATTGTGATGATAATCAAAGAAAATATGTTATAAAAAAACCAACGAATCAGAAAATAATGTTTACAAATATATAAACATACTTAAAAAAAATTATATGCATGAGTTTGAACAAAAATAGAAAATTTTCCAGAGAAGAAGGTATACAGTATCATTAACATGCAAGTTGTTCAAGGAAACAAAGAATCAACTCTCTCGTCAATATGATTGGTAAAACTGTGCAATATCTTGGTTCAAATTTAAAGTCTGAGGGGCTTATTCTAATAGAAAGTATAACTGCTGTGGTAGCTGTGAGCGAATTTCAGAGAACTACTTAAAAGAATATCGGAAGATAGATGCTCCATTCGTTAAAATCGTAAGTTTAAACAAGGAATCTGTGCCAAATAATTGGTATTGTTTTGGAATTGTCTTGAAGTATACATATGTTTACAATACTAAATTACACAGTTTTGTGAAGATGACGAATTTACTTAAGCCATGCAGCAGTTTTAATTTTTTTATTTTATGTTGATGGTGTAGTTGTGAGTAGAAACGGAATGACTTGTAGCTCTCTTATAACTTGTACGTTGATCAGTATCTGTGATACTCGGGTGTTTAGTGTAGGCATTCATAGTTTCTGTCTTTATTCCCCTGTATCCTCGACATTCACCTCGAAGACAACACGCGGCAAACTACAGAGGCAACACGCCGAGCCAGCACTTGGGAGGGTCCTCGCAAACAATGCAGACTGGCAGTCACGCGAAACATTAGCGTCTAGTCGGGAGAGTTGTTGCCGGCAAACTTGGCACCCGGGCAAGTTCACCAAGACCCGCATAGCCAGCAGTGTAATGAGGCATCCGACGAGGTAGCTGCCAGCGTAGCGATAAAAGATTTTTGTCTGTAGCAGTGTATCTTACAAAACAGAACTTCATAATTAGTGCAAAGTGGTAAACGAACAAGTTAAAACATTAGAGCACACTAGGAACGGAAGCCGTAAAGAAAACTAAATTATGTTGTAGGCGGCTGATAAAAGCCATTAATATACTCACATCAAAATGAAACATTCCGTATTTTACCCCTGTGACAATATGGCATCACACCAGTCATTTTATTTTTTCTTTAATTAATTTAATGACATTGTCTTGCTAGCAGAACAGGTTGAGCATATCGAGAAGTTATTGAATATCATGAACAAAATACTGAAGGAAGATTTTTGACTAAATATAAACATAAGCAAGACAAAAGTGATGAAATGTAGCAGAAATGATACCAATACTAGCAGAATAAATATTAAAATAGGGTCAGATGCGATAGCAGAATTTAGTGCATTTTTCTACTTAGAAAGTAAAATTACAACTGATGGCCGAAGCAGGAATGATGTTAAAAGCAGAATAGCAATAGCAAAAAGAGCCTTCTTGAAAAAGAGAAATCTTCTAGTTTCTAACATTGATCTAGGACTCAGAAAGAACTTTTTTTTAAATCTATGTGTGGAGCACATCACTTTATGGCAACGAAGCATGGACTTTAGGAATACCGGACAAAAGGAAAATTGAAGCATTTGAAATGTGATGCTATAGAAGGATGGTAAAAATTAAGTGGACGTATAAAGTACGAAACGAACGGGTTTTGGAAATGATGGGTGAGGAAAGAATTTTGTGGAAGAGTCTTACAGAAAGAAGAGACAGGATGGTAGGTCATATTTTGAGACATGCAGGATTGGTTAATTTGTTAGTGGAGGGAAAAATCGAAGATAAGAACTTCAGATGAAGACGGAGGTTTGAATATAGGGATGGACGATTGCAACACAACAATCGAGAGACTGATGACGGCAAAAAAAAAAAAAAAAAAGTTTTATGAATAATTGTTTTGAAGTATGTAAATTGATTTGTGTATGAAATTGATTGCACAAACCGTAGTATGTGTAGC
Organism: Vandiemenella viatica; assembly: GCA_031002005.1. NCBI lineage: Eukaryota > Metazoa > Arthropoda > Insecta > Orthoptera > Morabidae > Vandiemenella > Vandiemenella viatica. The sequence goes on along the minus strand of JARYHS010009186.1, from coordinate 211,095,861 downwards.
TTTTTGGGAATAAAATAAGATAATATTGATAAGAGGTATTAAGATCTTTTGGTGATATCGATTGTATCTAGCTGACCACAACAGAAGGTCGCGCACAGATTGTTTTTTTTTTTTTTTTTTAACTGCTTAACGTCTCTTAACAGCGAGGTCTTTAGAGACGGGAAAGGATGGGGGCAAGGAATGGGAAGGAATTCGGCCATGGCCTTTTGAAGGAAGCATCCCGGCATTTGCCTGGAGTGATTTGGGAAACCATGGAAAACCCAAATCTGAATGCCCGTCCTCCCGAATGCGAGGCCAGAACGCTAACCGTTACACCACCCTCGGTCACAGATTATAGCAAGGGCAGGCACCGAGTTTATAAATGGGGTTTATTGCGATTTCAAGGAGTGCTGTTAGGAATATTTAAATGCTGATTTTAATAACAGGTTCAAAATAAGTTGAATGCTTATTTTGGACAGTGATTATCATTTCGTCGTAACAATTGCTTCCATCATTTTTGGTTGTCCTAAATTAATTAACAATATTCTAATTTAATATTGAATTGAGCAGCAGCTTGAATGAGATGGGCCTTTTCATACATAACACGCTGCATTTTCCTGTAGAAAGGAAACGTTAATAAACCACCTAATTCTTCGGAAACTGATCTGAGGATTTTCGCCAGCTAATTATAAACTTTGGTCAGATCATTGCTTGAATATTGTGGTGTAGTATTGTACCCACATTTTGGGTATCAAATACAGGAGTTGGTGTAAAGAAGGGCTGCCAGATTTGTGTCTGCAAATTACCGTAGAACACTAACAGTAACAGATACAATAAAAGAGATGGAATGGGATTCATTGGAAGACAGGAGGAGAATGAAGAGAGTCATGGGAGTGTACAAGGCGTATATTGGTGATAATGGGTGGAAAGATATAGGTAAAAGTAATGCATGGGAGGGAAGAGATGACCAGCACCACAAGCTGGCAGTCGATTTCAGGCACAAGGGTGTGGAAGATTTTCTTTCGTAGGTAAGGGTGTCAGGGATTGGAATAAGTTACCAAGAGAATTGATTAATAATTTACTAAAAATGGCGAAACAATTCAAAGTTGAAATTTGTTGAGGGCAAAAGTAGGCGGGTATAGGCAAGGGTGAAAATGAGTGTGTATGAAAATTATATCAAAGTAAAACTCATACCTCTGGGGCTAACTGCTGTACAGTATTCGAAACCCCATAAAAATCGGACCAATGCTTTTAGCATGAATCGCATTTATTTAAAAAATTATACTTATTTAAATTCTTAACGACTTCACATCAAAATGAAAAACCCTGTCTAACCTCCTCCCCCCAGGCCATGCGTACTATCTAATTCAAACCTCATCCACATTTGAGTGTTAGTTTTCCCTGGAAACCTGTTCATACAAACAGACAAAGATTGGTAGAATAATGGTAAACAAAATGTTAGTTGCGTCTCGCAGTCGATTTTATAGCAAGATTATAAATAATGTGAATCCATATAAAACGTAATTATATGCTAACTTCTAAATACTATGACGGTTGGACGGGCGTTTTTGCTCCCCTTATCCGACGTTAAGGAGGACGGAGGCCAAATCTGGTCCTGCCGTCCTGACTGGGTTTTTCATGGTTTTCACCAGTCACTTAGGCGAATTCTGGGATGGTTCCCTACAAGGCCACGGCCGATTTCCATCCCTCAGCTGGCAGGAATGAAATTGTAAAAAAATAGATTATTTAATTGTAATTGAGTTAATACTTGATGATGATTATTGACATATTGTAATGGTATTGTTATGAGTATACGTCAGAAATAAATCACAGTTCTAAACAGAATACATTTTTCTGTTAACAGAGGAAGTTATTTAACAAGCACCCATATGTTTTGGGATCTTGTTGGAAATAATAATAAAAAAATCACATATTCGCCATTCAGCCACTTCTGCTGATTGATGATCAATTTGAGCGTATTGGAAATGAAAGAAGTCTTAACTGTTACAACGTGATATTCGGCAAATTACACTATTTCAGATTTATTGTGGATTCGAAAAGCTTCATCCGAAACAGCTTCATGTTAGAGTCTTCATCGATTACTTGAGTTGTAACTTTCATAATTATTTTCAGTATCAAATAAATGACAATCGATCACATCTTTGTTTTGTTTACTTATATATATATATATATATATATAATGGAAGTAGTGCCATTTATTTAGATCTTACTGTGTGTAATAATTATCGCTACAAGCCACTGTTTGTTTTTGAGTGTACAATCATTCGAGCACCATCCATTGTCCAGGCATTGATGTTAAATTTTATACGTAACTGAGAGATATTAAATAACGTTTAAGGAAATCAACAGCAATTAAGACAATGTATTTTACTGAACATTACATCTGTAAAGTAAAATTATTATTGCCTCGTATATAAAACCTTTTATATAAACGAAAGGTTGACAGCTTTCATTATTTTTTTACTGCCATCAGTCTCTCGACTGGTTAAATGCACGCACCCATCCCTATCTTGCGCTTACCTCTTCATCTCAACATACCCCTTGCAACCCACGTCCTCATTTATCTGCTTTATGTATTCTAATCTATGTTTTTCTCCGCCAACAAGTTAACCATTCAGCAAGTCTCAAAATACGAGTATGACCTGCCATCCTTTCTCTTATACTCTTCCATAAACTTCTTTCCTTACTCATCATTTCCAAAACAATTTCATTTCGTACTTTACCGGTCCACTTAATTTTAAGCATCCTTCAATAGCACCACATTTCAAATATTTCAATTTTCCTTCTTTGTGATTTTCTTAAAAATCCATACTTCGTTACCATATAGTGCTGTGCTCTACACATAGAATTTTTAAAAAGTTCTTTCTTTGGTAATTCAATATTTGAAACTAAAAAATTTCTCTTTGTCACGGAGGCTGTTTTTTTCTAGTACTATTCTCGGTTTAACATCATTCCTGCATTGGCCGTAGGTTGTAATTTTACTTCGTAAGTAGCAGAATTCACTTACTTCTCCTATTGCTCCTTGTTACTATTATTTCAAAAACAGTTGATCACTTTTGTCTTGGTTTGGTTTATATTTAGCCCAAAATCGTATTTCAGTATTTTGTTCATACAGTAACTTCTCATTATCCTCAGTCTGTTCTGCTAACAGGAGAATGCCTAAAGCGTAGGATACTGATGTTTCTCTCCTTGAACACTTACATCCCATTCACATTTTTCTTTCACTTCCTTTATTACTTCCTCTGTTTTCATTTTATTTGAAATGAAATTGAAAACTCTCTCCAAATCAAAAAGTCCACTCTTTACCTGGATTATTCCCGCTGAGAATAAATAAATTTTATTTACATAAAGTGAATCATCTGTAGTGAAATAACAAAAGTTGAATCACTTTATATTTGAGGTACTTTCAACATAGAACAGAACTATTTTACTAGCCACGGAGGTAGTGGAAGCTAATTCTCGAATTGTGAGCCATAACTGAACATAAGCATGTATCGTGCTGATTGACTGTCAATCACGATAAATATATTTGAGAAACATTTAAAATGCACTGCTCTGGCAGCGAGACCTGCATGGATAGGGATTTTCCTCAGTGCTCTTGGTAATCTGATCTGTTAAATACTAACTGAGATGGCGTACTACCTAGTTAAAATTCACATGTAATATGGAAGAATTTTTGTCCTAGAATATAAAGGTTTTTACAAAAAATTATTTTATTAAATTGTCTTTTTTGTTTGTTAATAAATAATAAATTGTTAAATTTCAAATTTGCTTTTTTGTAAATGCAAGAAAATATTTCATCACGATTAATAATTTTAAAATCATAATTAATTTAAATTCCAATAAAAAAGTCAAATTACCCCAAATAAAATATTTTTTCTAATTTTTTATATATTATTTAAGTAGTAATGCTGTAATGTATAATTCTGTAGACAGTTTAAATTACTACATAACTTAAGTCGAGGTATATACGGTAATTATATTGGAAAAACTAGAGGTTCATGATATTTTATACTAAACGAACCTCTAAATACTTTTCATTGCATTATTTAGTTCATTTGGTTCCCCTCAGGTCATTTCATAGCTCCACGGCTCCCGCACTGCTGAAACAGTATCCAGATATCCTGACTACTGCTGGTTTTTCCTGTAAAAACAACTAACCAATATTAGTCAGAATAGAACTGACTGCTTCTGTGTGATGGATGAATTCCACTCCCTCAACCAAAAATCGCTGGAAGATCGAATTTAATATGAGGTTTTGTACAGATTTAAATGTAAAATGCTGTGGAAACTTTTCTCATGACATACTAGATATATATTGGTTTTGGTTCTCTACGGATATAAAATTTAACGAATATGCGTTCTTTTGTTGTAACTTATATAAATCAATAAACCTTATTACTCGGTGACAAATCTTATTTTTTGGGTCTCAAAATTAATTTTACTGAAAATAAACTATTGTGAAAATTAAAAAATTGTTAACTACTATTTTCCTTAACAATTTTCATTGGAAGTACTCTTAAGGTCTTGAATTTTACAGATTAGTTTGGTCACATGGTTGGAAAATTAGAGGTTAGACGTATTTTTAACACAATTCGCGAAATTATCAACTAAATAAAACAGTACCTATAGAATACTGATTGCATTTTTCACTCGAGGAAGTAGGCAAAAGAAATCAAGGGGAAAAATCCTTTACTCTGTAACGGTAAATAACTACATAAGTATATACAACTGATGTAATTCTCCACACCATAAGTTTCCACAAATTCTAAAAGCCTCAGCGAAAACGAACAGAGTTATTCTCAATTTACTTAAAGGAGTAGGCTACAATGCCGAATTTGGCTAAGAATTATTGTAACAGAAAGTCATATATTAAAGAATCAAAGTGAAATAAATATGTATTCAATTTTATATTATTATTGGAGGAAGGTGTTATCGGTTTTCAGTTTCTATATCGCAAATACGTTTTTCTGTGATTCGATGATTTTTACCTGCTGCCTCTTTAGTTAGTTACTTTAAGTTCCACAGCTGTTTTTGGTTTTTTGCTTTTAAATTTGCAGCTCATCGATGTCGTGGGTATTAGAGCTGGGAGAGATTGGGGCAAAGAACTGGAAGGAATTCGGCTATGGCTCTTTGAAGGAACCATCCCGGCACTCGCCTGGAGTGTTTTTGGGGAAGCATTGATGGCCGGAGGTGGCTTCGAACCCGCGGCTTCCTGAATACGAGGTCCAAGCTTTGCAGCTCACTCATCACGCTTAGCTTCTTTCTTCAGGTGATGCCTATTAGAAAATTCCCTTTATGCTATGCTGAGGAAATTTTCTCTCAAACGTCAAGTGTTGATTTACCTAATATATGCATATTTTCTCACTGTATTAGACACAAGCACTTACAAGAAGTATCAGTTCGCTTTATCGCTCACGTGGTTAGTCCGGTTTGAAACCCTCTATTCTTCGGCAAACTGAAAACAAAAAGCTGATTGCAAACTCTTTGATTGGGTTGATTTCAGACAAGGGTGTCTTTACAGCGCAGTCTCCGGTGAATTGCGATACTGTCAGTCTTTCGGCAGTACTCGATGTCTGGGGCATTTGTTTCGAGCTGCAGACAGAGACACGCGTTCATTATTTCACAGCTCATTGTTATTGCAAGTGCCAGTTATAAATGAGTAGGAAGTTGCAGGTGACACCCCCGTTAGTGTGCCATGATTGATTGGGGTGCCAGCCTCGCTAATTAACATTATACTCCCATCAATATTTATTACGTCGTCGGAGGATAATTGAGCCCCGAAGCCTCTACCATCAATGATTCATTTGTTGGTCTCGGATGTTTTCGTTTCCTCTTTTGCTCTCTTTACTGTTATTATTCAGCTGCATTGGTCGTCCTACTTTAGATATAATTACTTCCGTTTTTTTAACTTCTAGTTTTCAGAGAAAAATAATTACGCAGCTAACAGCAGTGTGTGTCAATTTGCTAATGGCTTTCTTGTTTGAAGCAAATTAGAGATATATGTTCATCATTTTGAAACATATAGTACACTTTCATACAGTAACAACGTACGTAATTACAATAAAAATCTCCTGGTGTGAGGGAACTAACAGAACAAGGAATAATTAAACGGCGATGAATTAAATTAGCATCAAACGAAACCACGTAGTTTTTCAAAACCTAAAACAATTTTTTTCAATGAAAACTATACAATGCTAACTAAGATAGAAAATATGTTTTGGATTAATGAACGAGGCAAAACACCATAAGTTAAGGATCTGCTCTTTAAATGAGAAAAAATATTCATAATTATATATAAATAAGAGTAATAAAAGTGAATGAGAATTCAAGAAAGGTATGCGAGAAATGTATGATCACACTCAGAATAAAGGCTTATAAACATAGACGAAAGACTGCAAAGAAATTATTTACCTGGCCGAATATGAACCTCTGACTTTTTTTTAATATGGAAGCAGGATACTTATCAAGAAATGGAACATATCTACCAAGTAACATATGAATCTTAGAAGCTTAATGATATGAAATAACTGTGACATCTACTGTAAACAGTTAATGCCAGAATAAAATAAATTAAAGAAAATTGTGGGTGCTGAGGCGTCATACATTGGCGGCCGCCCTAACCTTAGAGACGTTCGACTTTATTTTGGTGTGAATTTTTCGGGGGAATGATTAGGACGAAGAGGTCACCAGTGAGTATTTAATTTCTTGTTATGGCGAGTCCTAAAGGAACAATTGGCGGTGGAAGAAATGGATGCATATTCACGGTAACACAGTGCTGTTTCTGCAGTTCAAAGGACTCAAGAGAATACGTATGTGCTTTGATGAGACCACTACGAACACCTGTTGCTTTTCATATATAGCTGTGTACATTTGGTGTTAAGATTTTAGTTCAATTTTGTCTTTTACGATAATTTGTTTATTATTTTAAAATCACTTATTAAGTTATTACATCATTTTCAGCTACTATCGCACACTTGTTTTACAGGCGAAACTTTAGTGATTCTGTATTCTGACAATATGTGCTATTATTTACATAAATTATAACAGATTTTGATACTGGTGACAAATAAGTTCAATACATACCACTCTCTCTTAAACAAAATAAAATATTGTTATTTTGGTCAATACTATAACGAATAATGAGTTTTGACGTGGTTTTTATCCGTCTAGTGCAGCTAAAAATATTTATATTTCAGCATACTTGTTTCGATTTATTAGATCATCATCGATGCTATAAAACGAATTATGTACATATTTTGATATTGGAATATTATATTTATGTAAATAAGAGTAATAATAATCTGTTATTAATTTAAACATAGTATTTCAATACCAAAATATGTACATAACTGTTTTTAGGTCACCGATGATAATGTAATAAATCGAAATACCTATACCAAAACGTAATTTTATCTGCATTAAACGAATAAAAAAAATATGAAAACACGTTATTAAAAAATCAGCAAAGGAAAACGGCCTAAAAATTAAAAATGTGAAACCATACGTGTTTAAGCATTGTTTTCTAAAGGTTTGTTTAGTCTACAAATTTTTCTCGAATAATCATCATATGATAACAGTAGGTGCCATTCGAACATAGAGAGAGAATTATCCATTTTTTTTTCTGCTTGGTTATTCATTGAAGCCTGTGAACACCGTATGTAATTATTGCTAAACTTTTTTCCTCAGTGTATTATTTTTGGAGATCGGCGGTATCCCTACCAGTGCCATCCTTTTTTGATGCTCATGCGTCGCAGAGCGGCCAACAGTGTGTTGATGCGCGCAGCAATCAGGCTGAAAACGCTGCCCGCCGGGCCTTTCAGCACGGCAGTGGCCGCCGCGCCGTCCGGATCCAACGTAATCCCGCCGGAAGGGCTCTCCGCGACTCGCCCATCCATTAAAAAAAAGGGCGGGTAGGGGTAGCTAGATAAAAAAAAAGAGAGGAGCGAGTTTCCGGTGAAATGTGTGCTAATAAGAAATGACGTCGAGTGATTGAGTGGCCGTGGAGCGGGACAGCCTGTGCCGATACGCTAACGACCTCCGCCCAAGCCCCTAATTAGAGAGGATAACGCCACACCCCTCCCAGAACCCTTTTTCACTCCTGCTTCGGCGCTTCGCCGGAATTACCTGAGAGGCGGTGACAGTCGGAGCGATTTTAATCGGGCCAAAGTCCACTTCGATTTCAGTGTCCCCGAAATATCGACCGAAGACGAGAGTGGGACATTCTTCTGCTATGAACCATTAGCAAAACCATTAATTCAGCAAGCTTCCAGGCATGCTGCCTAAAAGGGGTTAGTCTTGGGAGGATACAAATATTTTTAAATGAAGTGAGTGGAATATCACGGCGAAAACGGCAAATGCGATACTGCAAAACTGCATGTGAGTGAGACCTTTTTTTTTCTTTTTTTTTAAAAAAAAAAAGGTTTAGTAAAGAAACTTATTTTGCCAATTGGATACAAACTTGCACTAAAACAGTCGTACCTGTAGCTTCTAATTTCCAAAACTATTTCACAAAAATTTTATAGTAACAGAAGATTTGTGTCTTATGTTCCCTTTATGCAATAGCAATTAATAAAATTTTGATACACGAGGCTGTTGTGAAGAGAAGATCAGTGGTGGCCTCGAAGTGTGAAGCAGGCAGCAGAAATTTTGAAGGAAAGTAACAGCATCAACGAAGACAGCGGCTTAGTACTCTGTGACGTTTGGCGCTCCTTGCTATGTAAACAAAAACACTATCTATGACGAAGGCTGTAGCATGGCAACCGAAAGATCAGATAAGCAAATAAAGAACTTGACATTGCCAGAAAATAAAGATATTATTAATCTACAACATTGTTTACTTTTTTACTGAAATGGTCTTAATGCAATAAACTATTTTTTTTTGTTGCTAAAATCATCCTAACTCAAATACTTAAAGGAAGATACTTTCTAAAAACAAGGCACAAATTCTTGTTTTTATAATCTTTAATTTCAGGAATATGAATTGACTTAAAACATAGTACAAATTTCCAGATAGGAAAAAAACCTTTCTGTATCACCGATTGCCACCTGGTTTTTAAATTAAATCAAATCGCTTTCGCGATATACTGAAGTATTTGCTCATCAAAGAATGAAGCCTGTTTCCCTTTTCCGGTCCACGGTGCCGAAACACTGAAAAATGGCATTTATGAATAAAAGAGTTGTCCAGTGGGCTTCATTACCCATTACATCCACGTCGTAAAGATAATAACAAAGAAACACAGACTAAGTGGCTATACGAATTTTGGTTCGGTGATTTTCAAATCGTTTTTTTCATATTTGTACCCATTGGTACCTATAGTGCTTAGGAATGGAAAGAGATATATGCTGTAATTTCCAGAACATAGACTCTTTGATTATACGCTACTGGTAAATCAATTTGGGTCTTAACACTTCTGTGGACGTGTCTAGCTCTGAAACCCAATTTGTTAGTAGTATCATTCCTTTGCTGTCGACTAAACAATAGGTTGAATACTTTTGTACTCTAAATCAATTACTATTGGACAGAGACCCCATCAACAGAATATCTACTAAAAAATAGTTAAGGAAACCGTCACACTTAAAGTTACCTCTCATTATTCTCTCTCTCTCTCACACATCTTCCGGCTTTCTGTAATTCATTAGTAACTTTACGTTTATCTATTGGATTCTATCTCACCTAAGGATAAGGTAATCCAAAATACCTAAAACAACGTGGTTGATGTTGGTGGTTCTGATAATTACCGATTAATTAGTTTAATGTAGTCTCCTCTGTGAAACCTCTCGAGATTATTAGTGTCAGCTTACGTACAAGATGGATGAGAGAAGAATGATATGAGCGTAGTATCTGATTGATTCCTGAGCCAACACCGCTTCTAAATGCAGTACTAGACTTGCTTCGTCAACCTTGGATAGAGGCTGATTTGTGGGAGAAACAAAAAAACTAAGTTGCTAACTGAATCTGTATGCAAACAAAATGTTTACATATACTACAAATCAGACGATGTAGAAGCAACATAGTCACATTTCTAACTCTGCTGACAGTCAAAACCTTATTTAATAGAAGAACTAGGAGCTAATAGAAAGACCAGCGCCATCATCCAAAACTTCACAAGTCATTCACTTTAAATACTTGGGGTAAAACCATCTAATCCAAGGGGCTAAAGACAATCTTAAACACAGAAAGAATAATCAAACTACAAAAAAGGGGGTTTAATACTTTATGGAATCACTATAAGAAAAATAGTAGTATCTGGTAATGCAAAACTATGATATTATAACATAGTTGTTTCATCAGAAGCCTTATATGCAGCAGGAACCACAGTAATAAGCCAAATAAGTAAAAATAATGACATTGAGAAACAAGAACGAAAAATTATTAGAAAAATTCATAGTGCGGTCCTCCGAGACGGAATTTGGATCAGATGACCTTCAAATGAACCATACGAAAACACAGACACGATGACAGAAAAGTTTAGGTCACCTATGCAGGATAGGCGAAGTCTGACTCGCCAAGTAGATTTCCGTTATTGCTAATACAAATAAATTAAAGATAAATTGAATGAAAGAAACATATAAATACTTGGAACAACTAAAAATTTCAAGAATAAATTCACAAGAATTTCAGAAATATAATTAGAAATAGGCAATATGAACAAGAACATAAGAGAAAGGACAAGGAAAAGATAGACATAGGTGGAACTGAAAACCACATAGCGATTTAATGAAGAGGTTTTGGGAAGAAAGAAAAGAGAAAAAATAAAAAGAAATTGAAGCAGGAAAAAAAGAAGTAAGCTGCGATTGGCTTCACACGCTCTGGTCAACGGACATAATCGAAAATAAGAATAATATATATTGAAAATACCATTTTATAATATTTATAATACAATACCAAATCACTATGAGAGCCTTGATAACATAATTAAATGATTTCTCTTGCACCAAAGTTGATTCCCGTCGCTCGTTGTCCCATAGCCGACATCTCCGTTTCAGGAGGATCGTGGTGTAACCATGATTCAACACTAATCAAATTGTGTGTCAAAAAATCAGTTTTCTGAAGCTCACAGAAGCTTTTGAGAATTATTCCCTGTTACCGTTGTGTGGTTTGCATCTAAAATGCCCCGGCCCCACCTTTAAGCGAATTTGCGCAAATTTAACTACTTTATAATTTTTGTTTTCGTTCTTTCATTCTTACTCCAATTAGTGGATTAATGACTGTAACAATTATTCGTCTCTTTGATTACGGTCTAGAATTTGCAAAATTGTTTACGACTTGATGCTCATGGGACGATTTACTTGAGCGAGGTTAATAAGTGTTTTCTGACATTCACAGAAGACCTTATACCAACTTTTACTTCCGGCTTTGAAAGTATATTACTGGCAAACAGTTCACGCAATATATAAAAACTTTTGGTTGCTTATAACTATAAATTTAATAATCCTACGTTATACAATTAACACATGAATCTCAAGTTTGCTCGGCATGATAAAACAGTACTAAGTACTAAGTACTAAGAAACAAGCGGACAGCATTTATCGTCCCAACTCGACCAACTACGACTGTTGTCACATTATTGTGCTTTGAAGTATATATTTTCCATAGATTTTCGTACAAAGTCTTGTTTTTATTTGCTCTGTCCTCGAAGAACACAGCGTAATCATGTACAGTACGAATCTAGTGAAAATTCATTCGAATTTACTGTATGTTTCCAACTGAGTAGTTCGTAGTTTTAGGACTATATCAAAACGTCTTTCCTTACCTTCATTCTGTCTCTCTGTGACGAAACTATTCACTAAACAAACCTCCAGGTCCGAAAAGCATCAGTGATTAACAATGTGCAAGGTGTGCAGTGTGGGTAGATATACTGCTAGTTGGAGCTGTGGAGGCCACTTCCCGAAATGTCAGAGGTTATTTATCTCATCTGGTCACGCACGCCGAAACCTCTGGCTTCCTGTTTGTCGACACGGTATGAGATGACTGGTTTACCTAGCTAATTGCTTTTTAGCATCGCTCGTTGTGTTTAAGTTATGGAAAATAGCTAATTCACATGCCTCATTCGTTTCGTATAGAACATACAAACCTTTCCTGTGTTCCATACTAACGTTCGTCATGCAAAAAATAGTGAGCGAAATTAGTTTCGTAATTCCTTGAGGGCGGAGGCCGAATACAAACACACATAATTCAGCAAACTGGTTTCGCAAGCGTTTAATGACCATGTCGACGTGCATAAGTCTTCAGCTCGGTGTTCAGTGGAAGATATCCGGGAAGAATCAATTCGCATTTACCAGAAATGTCTTATTGTAAAAAAGAAAATATAGGAGGCCTTATGTTTCTTCGACGACAAGGGTATTAGATCCAAGAAGAAAATTTGAATGACGAATGGGATGAGAATTTTCCATGGTTTTTTGATGGAGCTATCGCAGCATTAACCTTAACAGATTATAAAAAATCACAGGAAATCCAAATTTCCATGAGATGAACGTGAGTCCTTTGCTCAGGAGGGCAGTTATTGCTGAATGAATGGAACTGTAAATTAAATCAAAGCTCATTCTAGACTGACTTTTCGATTTATTGATTACGAAGTGACAATTTTATTGATTATTACCAATTTACTACACCCACAAAAGCTTTTTGATATCTTGTCCAAAAATATAAGCTAGTAAATTTCTGGAACATTCCTATGATTTGAACATGGTTACTATTTCTTATGTATTGCTGGTAGAAAAATAATCTTTTTAATAAATCTCATCTCTTTAAGAATCAATGAACCGTAATTTATTCCGCAACAGAAAAAATACAAGAAGAGATGTGTCTTTAAATTGGAGGGCGAGTTAGTTATTGGATAAATAGATAGAGTTTCTTTCATCCGCGGAAATTTTCTTTTGCTGTATAAACGACCTTTTCTCGCAACTGATAATGTTTTTTTTTTTTTTTTTTTTTTTTTTTTTTTTTTTTTTTTTTTTTTTTTTTTTTTTTTTTTTTTTTTTTTTTTTTTGAGGTAGCCAAATGTTTACTTCTGGTTGGTCTTACAGATTTAAGTCTTCGAGATATTACTTCTTGCGATTTTAGGCACTTTCCATAGCTGTAAATGTAGAAGAAGTGTTTTCTCTTAAAGCACAAATTGCAGGCCCAGATTAACTGCATTTCCCAAGAAGTATTTCTCCAATACTTCTACCGCGCCATGAATTTCTATAAAAACACTTGAACGTGAACGCTGAAGAAATTTACTTTACAAACTTAAGATTAAGTAGTTACATTTTTGCCACTGAAATTTCATTACGTCTGAAATAGGGATAACGTATGAAATGTGCTCTTATAAAAATAAATACTGGATTTTAATATAGTTGTTATGAATCATTTTTTGTAGATAATGCAAAATTTATAGTCACCTATAAGGAGCTACTAAGGATCAAAAGGACATAAGTAATTATCTTTCAATTACATACAGTAACACTAATATCTAAACAGTTTGGTTAAATGCGAAGTTTCTTTCTGTTTAAGAAGTTTACTGTACATGTTTGCTATTGACAATAACGGAAAATAAAAGTTTAACGTAATATAAAAATCACTAAGCTATACTAACAAAGGAAACGGTTTATTTTAAGCTACAAGCTCAAAATTTAACCTAAACTAATCAAACAACTTTATAGTTCTGTGGTTAGCTAACAACTTTGTTTCCAAATCTTTTCCTTCCTGCCTCAGAGGAAACAAAATAAAAGAACTGTAATGTATCATGTAAGAAAAAATAAAAATGGAGGGAAAAGAGTCGAGATAGTTCCGCAGCTCCATAAAGATAAGGGTGACAAATTGTTTTGTCGTGAAGAAATTTCAAGTAGCACAGTTTATTACCTAATCTAACAAACCATCAGCACAGTTAAAAACAGAACGTTCTCTATATACATTGTTAGATGTACCTAGCAAATAATTTAGTTACGATGCATTGTAGCTTATAATACTTTTGTTCAGTATCATGTTTTCATCAAAGTGCAAGTATTTTTGTATTTCATGTAGAGAAAATAAGGGTAGCACTGCTTTTGCATTGAAGCAATATCTTCTTATCCATTTTCTTTTACTAATAAACTCAGGAATGATGCCTCATATTTTGGTTCTGTCAACCAGAGGTTGGAGATCAGTTTGATGCCGGCAGGATTCAGTATTTTCCGCGGAAGAACTGACAAAAAAGACACTAGTCGCAGAGGTGGACATTTCAGAATAAGCTCATTGAGCATCATGCAAGTCGATTAAATCATAATTGCCGCCATCTTTTTCAAGCAGTTGTGTGATGCGACAATTTTCTTAGCTATCCGCAGGAAGTTTTGCATCACTACGGACAGGAAAGAGTATTAGTGACTTTCTTTCTCAAGGTATGAACTAGCTCCATTCGTTGCCGTTCACACTATGTATATCCCGAGGATTACCGATGCAGCCGATCAGTTTTGGCAAATGAGAGGCAATGCTTTCGCCAGCAAAGGGGGGAGTCTTTTGCTAAGCCAATCCGTTGTGTTTAATTCCTCACGTGATTGGAAATTTCAAAAATTTTGTCTTTCCATGATACATGCCGAGGAGAAGGGAGAGGGAGTGAGGAGACTGCACTACTTGCCAGAGCAGTGTTGGTGATTCCGTTCCGGAGGCTTGGATGACTTAGCGCCAAGTCCGATCGATGCTATCACATATGCCTGGTGACGGGGCGAGTGCCTTGCAGTACCTAGGGCAGATGCGCAATTTGAGTGGCGATAGCGCCCTTACTCCGACGCTTCGTGCAGCCAAGACAGACACGGTAATTATTCTTCCACGAAACAGTGTGTACTCCGACGAATCATTGCCCTTTAACGGTCTAATGAGTGAGAGTTCTTATGCCGCCGGACATAAATTTCTGAGCTAGTTGTGTCTAAACGCCGAGTGCTTTTTTGTTTTCTTTTTCTATTCTGAATTGAAAGACAGGCTTCCATGTTTGGAAATTTTCAATAATTATTCTTTGTGGGAAAAAATTAATTCCCTGGCGCGCTGTAAAATCCAGTCAAATCTGATGTTTACTTGTTATCACTGTAAAAACAAGAATTGCTCCCAATATGCATAAGAGAGTTTTTGCTTCAGTTGCATACAAAATTTGTAAATCTTTGTAAAGTTCAGGTACATGTATTACAATTTCTTAGATTCAATTAACGATAATTGTTTGTTTGCTATTTCGCAACTATAAGACGAGGTATTGCGTTGAATTTTATTTTGCACAGACAGATGTTTTAGAATAACCATAAATATACCTCAGTCTGTAAACATTCATGAGAACCAAATAAACCATAATTTTAGGATCTTTTCAAATACTAATAACAGAAGTAATTGTTTCACCTCTGTTTCCTGACATTACTATAAATGATTTGCAGGAGGTAGTGGAAGGTGGCAATTTAAATTATGCAAGGTCAGAAATTAATGTTCCCCCAACGACCTATCCACTTCAGTACTGTATATCTTTCTTGCTGTACTAGTAAAATCGCAGTTCAATAGTAATTGTTTATACTTTCGGCATCAGGTTTTATAAGCCCATCCCTTCGTTCAAACCAGTTTTGTTTATGAATAAGTGGAATTTTCATTAAGCTGTAGATTTCCCATTGAGAACCAAATGATTTTTAAATTTTGTATGTTTATTTTAAAGGCGATAATCATACTTCCCATATCGCTGAATAAAATTAGAATCAGCAAGTAAGTACACTTACAGTTCCCATTCAGTGCTCGGTATACCTTCTTAACAAATTGAAGGTAGCAGTTAATGAAACACAAGTGTGACATGTAACATTGTGCAGAGCTATTTTTATAATATCTCCATGCGTCAAAAGTCACTCATCAATCAAAATTTCTTTTGAAGGGAAAACAGAATTTTGTTTTCGTCACTAACCTATAGATTAAAAACTCAGTTTATGCTTTATTTAGTTCGAAAGTGGTTAAAGATAACTTGTTAATTGAGCGCGAAACTGAAAACTTTTTATTTTAAAAAAGGCATTGGGCTAACTAAGAGGTATTATTTCTCAAGCAATAAAATATGAACCACTTTATTTGATTCAAGACGACAAATAAAACAATCTTAAACGCATTCCCATCAGATTTTTTTTCTCAATATATACCAAGTTCAGAAATTGTTCAAATAAAATAGTCTGCTGTACCAGACTTTCAATTTTATGTTGCTCGTAGAATTGAAGGTAGTAAAATCATTACACACATTATCAAGCTGCAGTTTTAAGTTAAATTTATAAGCAGGAGCAAATCTTATGTACTATCACGCAAAATCACCTACAATAACCTTGTCGCCAGGTACGTGAAAAAAATTAATGTGTGGAGACAGCAAAAAGCTAACATGAAACCTGGAGGTACGGAAGGATCCTGAGCAAATTTACAATCTCGGATTTTAGGCTATAATGTAGAGAAAAGAAAAAATGCAGAGAAGAAATACTATAGTTGATCATTGGATCTTGCTCCAGTAGCAGAATGAGAATGAAACAGAAACTTTTCACGTTCCCCTCCTCTTGTGGCTTTACCGTGAACCAGAATGCGTCACCCACTCGGCCTCCGAGGGCGATTCTGCTTACTGTACGGGAGGTCCCCAACTGCTGTGTTCCCCTGCATTTAGGCTGCCCGGTGAGCTCAGGCCTCGCTCTGGACAATAGACGGCTTGGACCGAGATGTGTGGCACCGCTTCACGCACGTAGGGCTACACACTAAGAGCAGCCCCTCACTCTCCCCTCGTCTCCCACAATCCAGTTTCCCTAGACTTACTTCTTTTTTGGGGCCATGGTTCGTTAAAAGTCCCATTGTCAGAAGCCCAGGCCGGCATCATTGTGTCAGCTCGCTCGCTGCGCCTCCCGCTGTTTGTTTATCACGACCACGATGACGAATCGGATCATTTGTGACGGTTCCACGAACGACGCCGCTCCGCGTACACAAAAGACAGGAGAAGAAAAACAGTTTTGAAAGACTCCTTAGCACCACCGTCTACTTATACGTTGTCACTTAATTAGAAATAAAACAAATGAAAATAACGAAACATTTACTTTCCTCCTTTTAACGAACCGATGTTTATTTATTTATTTTTTGATTAAATAGATCAAGCTAACGATACAAAGTAAATCAAAGTTTTGTTTTTTTCATGTTGGGTCTTTTAAAAGTAGGGTGTTACAACTGAACGCTAACTATCAGACCAAATTTTGACTGCACTTGTTTACCGTATCTTTCACCAGTATGGTGAATTTTATTGAGTGATACTGTATTTTTAGATGACTGTGTTAACTGTAGAATGTTATTTTATCTTCTGCATAAGTGACTAAAGGAGCGAGAGAGTAAAACTGAATGATGTCTTTTCGAGAATACTTCTCTTAAAGATATCTGTGGGCCATCAAACTTAGAGTCAACATTAGAAGGATGAACCAAACCAGACGTTACATTAGAAAGTGTGCTCTTTATCCCGCTGGCCTAGAGTGATAAAAATGTCTTCCTACACCAGGGCTCAAACCAGTTAATCGCGGCAGATATTATCAAAGTGTTTTCCGCGAAATCAGCCACGAAGCGAGTGAATTAAAATACAATTTTTATTGTTTATTGAAAAAGTAACATTAAAAAATTAGGTATTTATTCTATAACTTGCTCTTTGAAAGAAAAATTGTTCCTTTTGTTGAAATTACCTGATGTAGAGTTTGTGATTAACCACGACAAAATTTTGGCCATCTTTTAATAACTTTACTCAATCTACGCATGTTTGTGTCAGGAAATATTTCCTTTCAATACTGCTTCTTATATCTTCTTTAGATCTTTGATAATTTCATGATTTTGTTTCCAAGAAATTAATTCCATACATCGGTCAGCTTCTGCCTCATTCATTTCTTCGAAACAAATAACACGATAAAATAAGTGTGGTGGGTGAGCGCTAACGTTCTGGCCTTACATTCTGGAGGACGTTGGTTCGAAGTTCCCTCCTGCCAACTATGGTTTCTCGAATAACTCCAGGTGAATGCCGATATGCTTCCTACAAAATTCCATGGCCGGATTCCTTCCCATTCCGTGCCCCCTACGCTTTCCCGCATCTAATGACCTCGACGTCGACCAGGTGCAAAAAATAACAAATAAAAAGTTAAGCTGTTGCCACGAATCACTTAGAGACAGTTTGTCATTTACTATCCTCCTGCTTGCGCCTAGGGCAGGATTGAAGGGTCGGCAGTTCTGGCATTGAAGTTTGCAAATGACTACAGTTTTCGTCTTATCCTTTGTGAACTATCTACAGTATTGAGTCATATACACTAAAAAGAATCATATTTAACTAACTTTCGTAGGAGACGAACGGATTATTGATATTTTAAAAATTATGTATGTCGTGGGACTAGTACGAACTTCAACGGACTTCGTTTCTTTGGTGGAATTTATGAGTTGGCTGATAAATGATGAAAGTGCGTCTCTTTTGGAACGCAAGTATACAATTTAAATCGTAAAATGCTTATAGCAAGTTATCTGTAGTAGATAAATAAATGATGCCGGGTTTTTTTTTTTGATATTAGAACT
The DNA here is from genome assembly GCA_031002005.1 of Vandiemenella viatica. Taxonomy (NCBI): domain Eukaryota; kingdom Metazoa; phylum Arthropoda; class Insecta; order Orthoptera; family Morabidae; genus Vandiemenella; species Vandiemenella viatica. Next base: position 211,077,326 of record JARYHS010009186.1, on the reverse strand, counting down.
AGTCTCTACAATTCTACGGAAAATTATAATATTATATCTTTAACAATTTAGGCTGAAAGCATGTTAATGCCCAACTATTCACCTACATGAGTCGGTGAATTATTTTTTCCAGCTACTATAGGCCATCACTCGATATTCAGTATATACAGGCTGTTAAAAAAAGTGTAAAATATTTTAACATCAAAATAAGACGAAAATGTCTAACAAACATTGGGTCTCAAACGCATAGATTCGGAGAGATGATTAATGGCGAACGTAACTCTTAATTACAAACGAACATTTCCTAGTCTTTTACGCTGCAGCTAGTATTTGACAAAATATATTGGAACGTTCTTAATATTTAATTCGATCGACACATTTGTACAATGTTGACTGTAGAAGTTACTAAAAACATTTTAATACAAATCACATTGCAATTGCCTAATTTGTAACTACTGTTTTTGCCAGGTTTTCATTTTGTAGTTTGAAGTATAAATGTGATGGTAATTTCTTATAAATATTAGTGATATGAGTATTCATTACATATGACGTAACACTTAGTCCACCCCCAAGTGATGGTTTCTTATTCTCGTATCAGGGCACTTATTACTAAACATTTCTGATTCCTTTAACGTTCATACGATGATTATAAAGATCAAAGTGAGCATAGAGTTTTCATTCAACTCAATGGTAGCTGCAATTTTAATTGAAGAAAACATATTGTTGTGCGAGTTGAGGTGTTAACATCTTGTTTCTTCACACACATTTCCTGAAAAACAGGTTGGTTCTCTAAAGAGTGGTCGCGTTACATATAAGCGTTCAGCAACTCCTCGAATAAGAAAGGAATGAACAGAGTCTCATTCAGTTCTTTCTTTTTTGCAAGAGGCCGCAACACACGCAGCCCATTGTTACGGGGGTGGGGGGTAGACGCTTCCCCTCCACAACCCTCAAATCGATGGCGAAGGAAAAGTTATTGGGGGTGGGGGCGGAGCGATCTGATTTGTCCCGCGAGAGCTGCCATCCAACTGAAACTCCGCTACGTAACAGAGGATACCTTGACGCCAAAACTTACTTCCACCTCGACTTCGTGGCGTTCTCCACGTAAACAGATATTTTGTTCCCGCAGTTAAAGCACTATTGCTTTTCTCAGACTGAAGAAGTTAGAAAACATCGCCCTCCCTAATGCTGTCAGTGTGAGTTCTCAGAAAATTCAACACATAAAGAGTTACATAGTCATAAAGAGTTAACTTTCTTGTAATATGACAGTGAGCTAGGAATTCCTATTTATTTGTAGGAATGAAGTTGGTGGAGAGTATTCATTGAGTCACTGGTGCTAATCTTTGTCTCTACGGCTCTGATTTTTATGCACTAACTTTGCCACGTGCCTTTGAGAATTTTTCAATGTTATCTCTTGTGTTATTTTTCAAGGCGTTTGACATAACATTTAATGTCCTCTCTAGTGTCCTTGTTAAGCATGTTTATTCATACGCGTCTAAAAGAAGAACGGAAACGTATATCAGTATCTGTATCAACTATTGCTGCAGGATAATTATGTTGTGTAGAATTTTTAATACTCATTTGAAATCTAGTAAGGAAGAGAGAGGTAGATGCCTCCTAAAATGAAGGATAGAAGACGGCTATCAGTGTTCTGTTAGGTTCTAAATACAATATTTATAATAAATCGTCTGTAGCTAAGACTCAAAGCCTATCAGCAGAACGTTTTTAAGATTACGAGTGTTAGAAGTCACAGTTTAATATAATGTGGTATTTGGGAAGTTAATAACGTCTTTTCAAATTGACATTAATATGATATTTTCGATTTAAGAGCGTGACAGTTAAGAAATATGGTTTTTCTTAATATTTTGTATGAAATTAACAGAAAAATATGAGAAATGTACAGTACACGAAAGTAGTCTGTGATATTGTACATGTAAATTAGGAATAAGTTTCGTTACAAATGGATTGATAACGGTTCTCATATACCACTGTTGCATCAAAGATGATAACCAAGTTTGATGATATATCATATGTTCATGGTTTTAAATTCGATTAATCTGTGGCAATTTTAAATCTATTTGCAACTCTAATTTACCAACATATTTTAACATTGACGCTGTGCCGATGTAATATTGCATTGTAACGTACCGGGAACCAGAGAGTGAAACACTTGTGTGCGTTTTGGGGGGAGGGGGACTCGGGGAAGGCTCTGATCGGGGTCTGTGGGACGTCAGCCCCTGAGTGTCGGCCATTAAATTTGGCATAAGGCCCGTGACAAGGATCACAGCTCAAGATGGAGTTGGGTGCCTGTTTTCAGCAAACAAATAAAAAATGAAAATGAAATCTGAATCCGAGAATGAAGAGTGAGGCGGAGCCAGGAGTACAACCAATCAGGGCAATTGTTAATATTATTATTATTATTAACAGAGAGCGATTTGTTGCATATCTCGAGCCAACCAGCGAGAAGAGCTTCCCTCATGATAGGAACACTGGCGGACTGCATCAAGAGGGGGAGAAGGAGAAGCTTATTGGTGGCAGCGCGGACGAAAGGGTGGGACTGGGTTGGTTACGTACCTAGAGGGGAGCCGGGCCAGCTGGACAGTCAACCACACCGGAGGGCGCCTCCGTTCCATCAACGGGGAGAGCTGGCCATCCCACCGACTGCACAACTAGATTCGCCTGCACGGTAATCACAAGTCAGAAACAGGAACTTTTGCATCATCGTTTTGCCCTAGTCAACGCCCCGAGACAAACTCTCTTGCTCCACCGAGAAAGTTATGTACCCTTGGGTTGTAAAAAGAAAATTAATTTATGCAAAATTTTGTCAAGTAAAAAATTCAAGTGCTTAAATAAATCGTTAAGTCAGATTGTGAACCTTGTTTGCAATATATCCCATCCAGTAATGTAATATGTCACTTGGCTTGGTTAATAGTTCTAGTTATTCAATAACTCTTGTTTAAATAATAATACTTTGAGGTCTGGATGTCGCTTCCCTCATACTAGGGAAATCTCCAAAAGCAATCTCTTGCGTCCACCTGATTTTTTTAAACCTTTAATACTATTTGGAAATCAATAACAGGTAGTAAACGGCCACAGTGAGATCGAGAAGTCACTATCCTAACATAGGGGACACTTCATCATATATTGCAATTACCGCGATTGTGTAACAACTGACGTGTTAGTTTACTCAGTAACAACAGACTGATAGGAAAATTTAATGCAAAATTACGACAGGTATCCTGCCACAATTCAAAACAACTTCACTGAAAGCGAGTAAACTACCTAAAATTTAAATAGCTTATATCAGGCACGAATGTTATGTTACTTTTAAGATCATAAGACTAAAAGTGATCGGCAGCTCCAAAAATGTTCAGTTCACCAGGTGACGCAACACCAACCTCTTTAATCTACAAATTTTGTTCACGAGTTTCAATGATTATGTTGACGTATAAAACTACCACACAATAAGCTCCCACGCACGAAAAATAAACACTTTCCCCTTTCCCCGCGCATCACATAAAGCATATTTCATAATTTTATCGATGGCCAATTTCTACTATAAAAGGTAACATAAACAAAACAAAAAAAAATAACTGGGCGTGTTGGGTGAACGGTTACGTTCGGGCCTCGCATTCGAGAGCTCGTTGGTTCGAATCTTCATCCGGGCATCCAGATTTTGGTTATCCATAGTTTCCCAAAATCACTCCAGGCAAATGCCAGGATACTGCATTCAACAGGCCATGGTCAAATTCCTTCCTGTTCCTTGTCCCCAGTCCTTTCCCGCCCCTAATGACCTCGATGTAAAGCCATAAGAAAAAAAGGTAATTAATAAAAATTTAAAATGTTTGTTAGTCATAGAATACAGGAAAAGTAATCAGATTATTACATGAAAACAGACCGGATGAGGCTATGTGACAGCCCTCATACCTGAATTTTGAATAGCATTGTACTGTATGAAGTATTTGTAGTGAGCTAAAGTTTACTTGAAAGTGATTTGGTATGTTTGTTTTGTAATTTCTTGTAAATCAGTGTATATAGACTTTGTTTTATGTAAGAAAATTATTTAAAGTCCATTCAATATGTTTAAGAACCGAATGGTGCAAGAGAATTTCTTAAATGTTTGTAATTCCATGTATTAATGTAAGTTACGATGTCTACAGGACAATTTTCTACAGTTTGAAAGGATTTCTGTAAATAATTTTGTATTTAAGTATCTCTAATTACCGTTTCTGATCATTTTGTAATGTTGTTAATTAATTTTGTATTAATTCCGATTGTTTGTAAGAGGTTTGATTGTTTGAGTGATTGTTAATGATCGAGAAATATCGGGTGGATGCCTTTGAAGAATTCTCGTAATTTCGATAGAGACTATATAAACAGATCGGCTGGACAGAGCAGTTAGTAGAGTTAGTTGACATCATTTAGTGTTACAGAGAGTTTCATTCATCCAGTTAGTTTTCACAGAGATTATCTTTGCGACTGTTCAGAAGTGCATCTCTGTATTGCATCTATGCATGTGAATATCGCTGACTTTGTTTTGACGACAATAAACAACTCTTCAACATAACCTTTTTGGTGGACTTTGTTTAATTAATCAATATAGTAATTAAACCATCGAAGACCGTAATAGGGCAAACGTTGACAGGACGAGAAGTCATTAAATCATCCGAATAACGTAACATACCTGGTATCTACGTTCCAGATAAAGCAATTTTCACTAACGAGTGAGAGTGTATTGGGCTGATTATTTCTCAGGGCTGGACGCAGCGTTTTAATTGCGTCCTTCTGCCGGCCGGCCGCGTGCCTGCGTGGAGCGCGTGGCAGAGTGTTGCGTAACGCAGCGACGCGCACACCTGCTGGTCCACTCACTGGAATGCGTCTGCTGCAGGAGCACTTTCACCTCCAGTCCACACAGCTTGCGGCCAATAGAGACGGATCAGAACCTGTTGCTGATCAGAAACACGGTATGAAAATTAGCATCAGACTCAGAACTGCACTGTAGGTCACTTGTGTTCTTTCACGATCCTGTCTATCTGGAACGTACAGGTGGCACGTTCGCCTAGTACCTGCTTGCTTTCCCGAGAATAATAACATGCATGTTTTCTTTCGGAAATGAATAGGAGCCGTCTATATGGAATCTGCCACTGAATCTTGGAATGTTTCTCTTATCGTCCACAGAAAACGTTGCGCAGACAAAAATGTGGAAATAATGTAAGATTTTAGTCACCATGTTTTGAATTATCTTCATCTTTCAGATTCGTATTAGCTTACGCTGATGGCTTTACGCCTCGTCAATGTCGAGGTCGTTAAGAGCGGAAAAGGACTGGGGACGAGGAACGGGAAGGAATTCGGCCATGGCTTTTTGGGAGGAATTATTCCTGTATTCGTTCTGAGTGATTACGGAAAACTATGGAAAACCGAAATATGGATGGTCGGACGGGGATTTGAACCGACGTCTTCCCGCCAGACCGGAGCATTACCGGTACTTTAGCTAAAGACAACCATGATGGTTTTCCTACCACATTCAAAACTTTGTTTTGGAGAATGCCAGATTTTCCGAGTATGAAAATGCAGAACGTAACGTTCATAATTGCAAGAAGTTTCTTACACATTAATAAATTACAGTGTATTGATATAATATCGCACACAGATATTTAAATTTTAATGTTTAAAATTAATTTTATCATTCTTGTTTTTTGAGTGTTGGTTAATATTTGTCGAATGTATATCAAACAGTCCTAACGCGCTGGTAAGCAGAAGAAAACATTAGCAATACGTGCAGTATTTTGGACCCATTTTTTGGTGCCAAATGAAATTGTTTATATTCCACCAAGTATTTCAAACAGTTCTTTTCTACGACACACAATTGAATATAGCGAGCATCTGTAAAAATTATTTGCAACATCGCCGTTTTGATTAAGTCCTGTATGGCTCTTAAAACTTGTCTGAAGAGAATACACTGAACATTTTGTTTACTTTTTTTCTTTTTTATTTGGCTTTCAGCCCTGCAGGCCATCTAGCCATTTTCCATTTACATGATTAGAGTACATGTGACCGGTTACATAGTTCATTGTACACGTTAAAAATTCAAATTGCATTATACATTCTGTACATTAAAATATCTAGTTTACAAGGTACAAAATTTACATTGAAGTTTTGGTTACATAATTCATTGTACAGGTTAAAATGACAAATTGCATACTACACCCTGTACATTAAAATATCTAGTTTACAAGGTATAAAATTTACAATTTTGTTTACTTGAATCATCCTACGGGAGTAAAAACTGTGTTCCGGAAGGCATGAGCTACACATGTCAAGGATTTTTCTTCGAAGCAGAATGTCCAGAACGGCTTCCCAGACGTACTTAGCCTGCTGTCTAACGAGTACCGAGAAATAAGCTCTTTGGGAAGGAAAGCAACGGCCTGAGAGTAGCGCACTGATCACGACGTCTCTTCCTTACTACTGAAGGTAAGCTCTACCTCCGAAAACTGACAGGTCACACTTTCTATCGGACCTGATCGCTAACATTTAAGAACGGGAAACTTTCCCGGCATGTGATTACAATGTAGTCTTTAGTCCGGATTGTGTTGTAAAGCATGACATACAGTGTTTTCACAAATTCCGGAATTATATCCATTAACACTTCATCGCTAACGTTTGGTCTATAAACCTCTTCAAAACAATTTATAATTCCATATATCAATACTCCCCTCAGATGCCATTATCTAACGATTTATTTTTTAATAAAAAAGAACGGTAAAGCCACAGTGACAAGAAAAGCCTTATCTTGCAAGGCATCCCACCATATTTGTTTCTTAATTGAGAGCTTTTACAGGAAATTGGGGAGGTGAGAGTAACTGCAGAAAGAAGAAAATACTCAAAATGCAAACCCAAACAAAAAAGGTTAAAATCTTCGGATATACAGTATACATGGTATATACTGCGTAGAGTACGGGAGGAGTTTTATAGTTGCTATGGATTTTTGAAAAACCCAAAAAGAATTACTCTTCCGAAAAACTAATTATGATATTTATATGGTAACTGACCGGTGTGATGGCGAGAGTGAGGCAGGGAGATCTTACTTTAAGATTTTCAGGGGGGCTACAGAATGCTGACATGGCGGCTAGGCCACGCTGAAGGGGTCAAGCGCCCAGTCCCCACCCTCAGTCTTGGTGGGGAGCCTGATGGTACTGTAGTCACCCCCCCGAACACAAAAAGTCACATCTGGGGTGGGGTAGTATCGGTGGAACTCTGTGCTTCCTCCTATTTGGCAGAGATGGTCCTCCCGCCAAAACGGGGTGGCAAGAAGCCAATGTTAGTAGTATTCCCCCCCCCCCCCCCAGAAGAAGGTCAGAACACCCAAATACCTTCAAATAGCTTTTTTTTTTTTTTTTTTTTTTTTTTTTTTTTTTTTTTTTTTTTACTTATTGCTCTACGCTTCACTCGGCAGGAAGCATTCCGGCATTCGCCTGGAGTGATCTGGGGAAACCATGGAAAAACCAAATCTGGATGCCCGGACAGGTATTCGAACCGGCGTCCTCCCGAATGTGATGCCAGAGCGCTAACCGCTCACCAATCACGCTCGGTACCCAAATACCGTTACGCGGGTATTATATAAGGCCCCACAACGAGACCATAGGTCCTCAGTTCTGTTCAGCTTTTGTCAGAGTTGCGGAGTTGAAGTTCGCGCATCCGCTCCGTGCGGTTGCGCTGGTGTAAGTCCATTCCATAGTTTTCTCTCTCTCTGTGCCTCTGCCGATGTCACTCTCACTACAGATTTATAGTGAAGATACTAAGAAATTAGAAGTAAATATATAATTGGCTTATAATTATGATGATTTCAGGACTGAATATAGGTGTCTGAAGAGAGAGTCGATTGTGTATCATTGTACAAGTTCTCAGAATACAATTTTCTGTTTGTGTGATTCAAAATATCCGCTTATTTTATTTCTTTGTGACTGCCTCCGCACCTTCACCTTGTAATCTGATTAAAACCAGAATGCACTCAATCTTCGGCAAAGAGGTCCGAAAGTAAAATCATTAAAAAATTAGCCGAGAATAATTAAAGGGAGGGGTGGGAACGTTACAACACGGAACATCATTTCACTTCACTGTTGAGTGGTTTGAACAGACGCTTGAAGAATTTTGAGGGAACTTGACGGTTAGTGGTCCAGCTTTCTCCCTCTGTTGGGAAGACGTCACGGATCTTTCTGGCAGCCTGATTTCGCGCTCACGTCTCAGCGTGGCGAGCAGGGGTTCAGAGTGCCTCTTCTTGCTGGGGTCTCGGTTTGGTGCTCTACTGGTCACTGCAGTGAAAACTGCTCTAACAATACTAACCGTAACGCCTGCTTGACCAATCGGGTCGCAGCAAGCGTCTCGGAGATCACGATCTCTAGTCACTTTCTGCCAGCAGTATTCACACAATATTCCAGTTTACAATGTTAATAACGTTAATTTCCATCGTTATCGCGTTTTTACTTTCTATTTGTGCATAAATTTAAAAATAAATAAGCAGTCCTTCAAAACATTGATTTCACTTCTCTTAACGCGTTTTGAAGACCCTTGAATACGTTATGACCATGGATATGATTTCTGTGCCTTGATATTAATTGACAGAACAAAATATCAGTGGCACCTTCACTTTATAATAATATGCGTGTTTACATTTCAACAATTTCTTGAAGTTATTTAATTTATTAACTTACACTATCTAACAATCATGCAATTATATATTACGACAGGCCATTCCAAACATTCTTCATGGTTTTCAAAACTACAATATCTATAGTAAATACGTCACCGAAAAGGTTTTCAGAAGCGACGTACAGGTTCAGATATGGCATCATCTGATTCTTAAAATATTATCAATAACTTTCTCAGTTTTGCCTGTATCAGAAAAAGAATACCTTCTCGCTTGGAATAATACAGGTCGATATGTTACGTATATATAATTTTTTTCCACGAAACCTACAGCATTCAATAGCATGATTATCAGTGGAACAGTTACAATAGCGTATTTTCGATGAAATATTAGCTATCGTTTCTTTTATTCGTAAGTCTGCCACAGACCTCTAGTTCTTAAAAGGAATAGGTGGGAGACTTCAGAGTAGTACATGTTATGTGTAACATTGACCCAAAACAAATTATCGCATTTAAAATGTCCTGAAATTATATTTTGTGAGTTTTTCACAGAAATAAAAGAGGTAGAAATAACATATTTTGTTTTCTACACCAACATGTGAGGTGCAGTTATTAGAACTTTGTTATATATAGATTTTTTTTCGTTTAAAAATAAAATACGTCAGGAGTCCTCATAGCAGTAGATTTTAGATTTGCTACCGGGTCTATCTCTAAAACGATATTAGCTAGGAACTTGTAATTTGTCCGTAATACTTTGATGTTAATTTAAAAAGATATTACACGCTGCACGTCGCTGTGTTTTTACTATCGTTTCGGGGTTAATCAACATCTTTACCTCATAAATCATTTCCAAATATATGCGAGTATAACAGGTCAATTGTATAATGAAAACACAGCCAAACCTGTTGCAACAGGTTTGGCTGTGTTTTCATTATACAATTGAAGAAATACCGTTGCTGTTGATGCTGCCATGTTCATGATTTTATAACAGGTCATCTTGCACAGGGATGTTTGACGGGATGATTTCCAACGAAACATGAATTTAATGTAGCATAACACACGGGGGCTAACATAAATCTCGCAAAGCACTGCGTAATTCTCAAGAATTATGTGGACAGAACGACAAAATGATATTAAATTTAATTATTATATAACACAAATGTCCATCGGAATATATGACAAAGCACATGACATAAAATTGTGACCAGCTCGGAATAAACGCTAGGAATAACATGGTCCTTCTCGTGTCAGTAGTGTCAACTATAGGAACGTTACGGGCTTTATATGATAGAAAAGCATTGTTGCAGTATTCATTTTATGTTCGATGCACTACCAGTTCTGTTGTCGATCGCTTCACATTAGCCACACAATCGTCGCAGCCCACACACACACACAACACGTTATCAGAAGGATTATGAAATGTTACTGTCAACTTTTACAGTACAGTATGTTCTCCGTAAAGGCCTTGAATAATAATTTAATGGAATACCACGAATGTGTGTGAATAGATTTTATTTACATCTACATATATACTCTTCAATTCACAAAATTGTGGGTGACAGAGGGTGCTCAGCACCAAAGCTAATTTCTTTGCTATGCATTCCAATCCCTAATGGTACGAAGGAAAAAAGAATTCATACATAAGAATCAGTGCGGCACCTTATTTCTCTAATGATATCTTTCCTGTCATTCCAACTCAAATAGGTTGGTGGACGAAGTATTTCACTACACTACACTAATTCGTAAGTGAAAGTAGGAGTATGCATGTTTACCAATAAGTTTAAATGAAACGTGCGTCTTCTATCTACCAGAGACTCCCAGCCCAGTCTACTAATCAGTTCTGTGACGCTTTCATAAGGACTATAGCAAGTGGTCACGAATCGAGCGGCTCTTCTCTGTACTTTCTCTACACTGCCAATCAACCCCTTACAAAACGGATCCCAAATGGCACAACAGTAGTCGAAATGTGGACGCACAAGAGATTTGTACGCTATCTCCTTTGTTTGTTCATTACAATTTTTCAAGACTCGACCTAGGAATCGCAGCCTAGAATTAGCTCTACCTGCCATTCAGCGTACCATTCCAAAAAAACATCCAGATCACACTGAATTTCTAAGCAATCGGCCGAATTCCTTGGTTCCCTATAAATAACCGCGTCATCAGTAAGCAATCAAAGCTTTTCACTTTGTCTCCGAGATCGTTTATCAAAATTAAGAATAGAAGTGGTCCTATTACATTTCCTTGTGGTACACCCGATGTAACATCTAGATTAGAAGAATTTCTCCTTCAACGACGACCAGTTAGAAAATCCTTTATCCATTCGCAAAGATGATCCGATATACCGTACGCTCGAAGCTTTGCTAAAAGGCAGTTGTGTGGCAGAGAGTCAAAGGCTTTCTGAAAATACAAAAAAAAAAAAAAAAATGCATCTACTTGTGAACCTGCATCAATAACTTTTATTACGTCGTGCGTAAATTTATTACGAAATGATAAATAGATCTTTTCACAGAAAAAATTGTTGATACGATACTTGACCTTTATCAACTGTCCTAACAGTGCCATGCTCTTTCAGTGAATCTTAATTATGTAATAACCTATTTCGTCCTGTTTTTATAGATTTGCGATCAAACTATATGGGACCATGTATCTTTTAAGCCCACATACAATAATGTCAACTATTTATTTCAAAGACTGGCAGCAAAGTGTCGATTCGATTAACAAGCGTGTTACGAACCTAGTTTGTGAAAGATGTGTAATAGTAGTCCGCGATTGCTGAGGTCCGCTAGCGGACTGCGGGTGGTCCAAGGGCTTCGTGGCCCAAGGCCGCGGGGTCAGTGTTTAAACACAGGTGTAGCGGGGGCGGGCCGCCATTGTATGCAGATTCAGCGGCTGACCCGTCGACACGAGGCGACACCCATTCAGGCGCGGTGCTGATTGGAACACCTCAGAGGTCACACAGGATCTCATCGCACTTGTCGACTGCCTAACTAAACCGTAGTACCGAGGAAGAATAACTGTGAACAAAATGTTAGCTGAATACCGTGGAAACAACGACAATTTCAATCATTTTTTTTTTCCGCCTAGTTCTCACCCATTTATGGGGAACCACATAAGCAACAGTAAATTTAAAATAAAATCTACTCGGGCTTCCAACCGCGAAAAAAAGACAGTCACACTTTTGGGACGTTTCGAAGGCGTCTATCTCAGCCCTCCTTTTAAACCATAGATGTCACTGAATAGCTGTTTGTTTACGCGCTACCGCGGAAACGGTGGTAGACTAAACCCAACCCCAGCGCGTTGACGTCATCCACTCTTCTGCTCATTACCAAGGCGAAGCTGCTGCAGCATTTTGATAGCCGGGTTCCAGGCCACACTGGGTTGATAACCAGTGTCCCTGCTAACTAAAGAATCAGTTTTTCTGATTTCTACAGCTTCTGTTATAATGTTGTCCCAAAAATCTCTGATCCGGGTTAAAATTGTTTTTTAGAAATTAAATGTATGTCCTTGGACACTGTGTTTGGCCGTCGCTGATTTCTCTTTCTGACACAGAGACTTTTTCAGTGACATCTATGGTTTAAAATGAGGTATGAGTTGACTTTTTTACGTGGTTGGAAGCCCCAGAAGAGTTTATTTATTTACGACGCCATTATAAACTTCGATCTTACACAACAATAAATTTTAAATGTAATTTTGGTAACAGTGCAGGGATTATTTTCAGTTTCGCGCCTAGAGTGAGATGAAAAATGGGGATATTATTTAGTTGAAAGTGGGATAAGACTCTTTTATTGGACGTCACTGCAACAGAATCTTCCGTCTTTAATTGCTTTAATTATAATTAAGAAAAACAATCCGTTAGTTTTTTTAATGAATCGTTCTTAGTAACAACGCTGGTACTCCAATTGAAGGGGGCAACACAGTTTCTGTTTCGCGTACCCATGACGCTATTATATCAATTTGCGGGTGTCATATTTGTGAACAGAACCATTCTTAAAACAACCAAAATTAATAATGGAATCTTTATCATTCCTGCACTACAGTAATTGCACACTATTATGTGAAACTGTTGTAAGAAAGAGGTCATGCTGAAACTGAACTGTATTTAACAACATTATCTCATGTAAAACCTGTAAACGGGAGAAAATGATTCTTTTTTCAGTATTCTTATTGATAAATAAATTATTTGACTTGTTAGAAACAATTAAACGGAAGTATGTAACTAATAACCAACTTTTAACTGATAGCAGAACATTTTAGGTATGCCGGCCTCGGTAGCGTAGGGGATAGAGTACTTGCCCCGCGTGCCGAAGGTCGCCGGTTCGAGTCCGGCCGACGGTATAGGTGTTATGAGCTGTCCGTGTACATATGGTGTCTGTCCTATCGTGTCTATAATTAATAGAAAAGCAATACATACAATGCAGAAATTTGAAAAACTGAATTGAGTTGGCTGTTGGTCAAAGAGAAGCCAAATGCCGAATTATATGTACATAAAAACAATTTAGATGAAATTTTAAATGCAAGATTCCTTCGTTAATTGCTCTCTACCCGATGATCTTTTACCCTTGTCAGAACTAAGACTTTATTAACCAATTTGAATCTAGTTCTCCCAGTCGTCTACTAAGAGTTTACCGGGTTCATTCATTGGTTCATTATTAATTAATTAGTTCAATCAATAAATGAGAATAATTCTTTAATGTAACTAATTACATTAGGAAAACTGGAGGCCATAATTTATTTAAGAACAATCCAAACGAAAATTTTAATAGCATTGTTCTTCATTCAATTGACAGGCAAATTTTGTAAGAAATAAACATTTTCAATAGTGTCCGGAATTATTTTTAGCAATACTACGTGACGAAAATCCTGAAGTGTCGGCAGTACGTCTCGTTATGTAAGTATGGATTCGGAGGTTATTTATTTAACAAATAATAACAAAAACAAAACGGGTCAACTGCGAGACGACCTTCTTACAATTATGGTTCAAGATCCCAATGATCTTCATTGAGCCCTATAATACCACGACGCTATCCTAATTGTTCTGTTCTAGTCAATTTATTGTAGATATTACGTATCCCATTAATTAGGACGCAATGTCCTCAGTTTACAGTATTAATATTTGCGAAAGTAACTTTAAAAAACATTTTCTTGTTTTTCACGCAACATTAAGACTATGTTAGATGGAAGCATTTTTAGTATTTGTAATTTAAATGTAGGGGATAGTACCATGAGGAGACAGATTTAAAGTTTGTAGATAATATCGTTTTCATAGACGTGATATCATAAATGTGTGAAAACCGACAACTTTGACAGCCGCTCACGTCATAATATTAAAGTTAAAATAGGTTTAAAAAAAAACCAAAAAAAAATGAATGATAGTTTTGTACTCAACGAACTCTAAGCATCGGCAACCCACACGCAATACATGGATGAGAGTAAAGTAGAACATAATTTTAGAAAGTTTTAAATTCGATATTCGTTTTCAAAACTTGTGCAAAGCTGAGTTATGAAAGTTATTCCGTTTATGAGATAGGGGCCTTTTTTACATAGCAGACACTGGATAGGCCTATATAGGAAGCTAATATAGCGAAAATTTTAATTTTGCTCACATTGTATTTTCTGAATATCATATTTTTCTCCGTAAAAATTAATTACGGAATATATTTTGAACCCGTTGAATAATAGGGGCCCAAAATAATCCTTTAGGCGATATTCAGGTTTTTAATTTTCCAAATAATGCGGAAAATTTACTAATAATTTAAAAATTTGGTATAAGACTGCATGTTTCTAGTAATTGAAAGTTAATAAATACTCATTCACTTATATCAATCGTGGACTAAGGGTTATTTTTACACCAATTTTAGTGGTTGTGAAGTGGGATTGTCAGATCTTTTTGTGTAATATTTTTGGTTCAGATTCAATTTATTCTGAAACGGGGTACGACAGTTAGATTCTTTATTCTCATGATTTCGTTAGATGTGTTGGTATATTAATCTATGTGTCTGCGTTTGTCGGTGCTGTGGCAGAGGCCATTCATAAACTCTATCGCTGTTCGAATCAGACACAAACGAGCGATGCCTCTACATTGCGCACTCTGTAATAGATGGAACAGATATGCAACCAGAGCTTTCCCATAAAATAATTGTAGTCCACTTACACGACGTGAATGAAATTAGCTCTAAAATATATCTAAGTATCGAATGGCAGTGCAGATAAGACCATAATAGCAGGGAAGCTATTGTGCCGGTACTTTCCACATAATTGTGCTCCAATTTTAGGTCAGCAGAAATTGCTTGCTCCATTCACTGGTGATTTCATTGCTACATTTTAAGCGAGGTTACCCAACAAGGGTGTGCGGAGCTTCCACCATCCTTCGTCAACGAACACTGAAATATCTTCATGTATCAAATCTGATCCGCTCACGATGAAAAGTTATAGTGAGCAGGAATGACCAATCTTGCGTGATTCCACAGCTGTATAAAATAAATATTTCGTTTCGGATTCCATGTCCCCAGAGGAATGTAACAGGTCGTCCTACCTTTGACACAATGGCTTAGTAAGCCTCCTTCACGAGGATCCAACCAACCTTCGCGTTGTGGATTAAGATTTTTTTTTAAAAAAAAAATAGTTCTATGAATCGTTTCGGCATGTACGTGTATAATTTGTAAATATATTGCAACGTTTTAAAAAATTTGAATAATATGTTTGAATAAACCAACAAGTTACTCATCTTGTTGGTTAACAAATGTTTAGTGATATGCCTATATCTATTTTGCACATTTAAAAGAACATCGAGTATCTCGTCACTATCTTCCACCCTTCTGACCTGACTTGGTGGCCTACTGGTGATAAGTTTTAGTGTGGTGTAAAGTTATGGTATCATATACAAATTAGGATCGTTTCAGACAGTATTAATTGGGCGACGAAATGATCGATTAAAATATTGATGTATCGTTAGTAACATTATCGAGTGTGGTGGGTGAGCGGTAACTCTCTGACCTCGCGTTCAATAGGACACGGATTCGAATACCGATCCGGTCATTCAAATTTGAATTTTCCATGGTTTCCCGAAATCAGTACAAGTAAATGTCAGGATGGTTCCTTCAAAAGGCCATGGCCAAAATCCTTCCCGTTCGTTGCCCCAGTCCTTTCCCGCCTCTAATGATCTCGACACCGACGAGGCGTAAAGCCAAAAAAATCTGAGAGATTTAATGATTAAAAGTTAAGTGATATGTTTGGTCAAGAAACGTTCCTCAGAACGCGAAACTGTCTATATAAAAAGCAATTATCCACTATACGCACTTAAGCTTAACGTATGAATTTCGTGATCAGATGTTTGACCAGCCCTCAGGAAAGAGTTTTTGTTAACATCCACGCATTATAGCGACTGTATTTTACTGCACGAAGATAAGGCGCACCTAATCACGTGAACAATAAGATTTTCATCAGCTAACATGATCTCCATACCGTTCGTCATTGAACATGTTTGTAAGATGGGATAACATTAATTCTGCAATGGAACGCTCCATAGATGAGAAAAGTATAAAATTATGGATTGGGAGTGTTCTAATGCATTTCTACCACGGAGGATGCGGGTTCGAATCCCCGACCGGACCTCTAGATTTGGGTTTCCGATGGGTTACCCAAATAACTCCAGTCAATCCCGGGATGATTCCTTCAAAATGCCATGGCCGAATTTCTTACCGTTCCTTGTCCTCATTCCTTTCCCGTCAACGAGGCGTTAAGCCATAAAAAAAAAAAAAGTTCTAAAGCATTTCATGTTGCTATTAACTGCGTTTATGGTCAGTTGCTGATACCAAATGGTCATAAAATTATATTAATAATAATCATCATCTTTTACTGATTAACTGCATCAAAATTTGGTATAATGCTTAAGGCACCACAATGAAATATTATTTTTTAACCCTTAGAACTTCTTTAGGAATTTTCCTACACTACACGGCGATTTAGAGTGAAGTCGGTGAATGACTGCGAAAAACTTCGATGGGTTATATACATTATGTCGTATTTCTATCAGGATACCAACCCAGACGAAAAATGCTAAGCAATGATGATTACTGAAAAAAAAATATGGTATTGATTAAAAGATACAATATTGCGAGGTAAGATATTTTATTTATTTGACCAGCATCGTTTAGTTTCTCGTAAAAAAACAATTTAATACTGACCTTTGATTAACTCTAGCAAAACCAGCTGTGTGCAAAATGCTGTATTAAACCCACTATAAAAAATGTTGATGAAATCATATAACAAACTAATGTGGAGGATTATATTTCTTCTTCCTAAAGTTAAAGAATGGATTGGTAGAATGAAAATATTTAGTATCGGTATGATATGATTTCAACTGTTTTATGTATCACAACAATTTAAAGTTTTTTTACTGCGAAAGATGGTGCATTTAATGAACGCATCACTATGAGGGAAGATAAAGGAACTGTAGGGATGGAGTAATAGGGAGAAGGTGTATGTTGCTGTAACCATTATCAAAGTAAACCTTGAAGAAGAATATAATCAGTGTGTAACGCCAATACGTAGCATCCGACTGGGTGCAAAATAATCAGATTTTTTTCCTTGAGGTTACCAGCGTAGCATAAATCAAAATTTCATGCTTAATGCAGTTATTTTTAACACGGGTACTTTATTTAATCGTGAACTGCAGAGATGTATAACTTCGCTGTTTACTTAGCACTTCAAATAAATATATCTGAAATTATAACCCCTGGTAATGACTGCCTGATATCGGTTAAGATACGAAGGGAATTTGTGATACCAAATATTTAAGGCAGAACGGCCTGAAAAGCTATTAAAACGATTACTGATGTAGAGTTAGTCGTGAGTGTACTCACCTTTCTAGGTGCCGGAACCTCTGTGCCCATATTTCATTGTTTCAGCACTGTGAGAACACAGGCCGAAAATAATGCCTGATTACTGGGTTCGCGAAGTTCGGACACTTTTCGTCTAACAACTGACCCGCACCACTGAACAACAATTGTGTTGCTGTGTCCCCGCCAGCGCTATTCTTCGCAGATAACGGCCTGTACCCAGCACCTCTGACCCTCATACACGTGTGTTTGGAAAGCGAGAACATCTCTGACCTCTGAACTGCAGGACACGAAAGTGTCGGGAGAAGCGCTGTAATAAAGACGCTCAAAATGCCGCAATGATGAGACGAAATTCTGATCCTCAACAGGAAGTAACAATGTGAGACTAGACTCTGAAGTACTGTACTTCACATATTCCATTGAAGAATTATAGGGATTTTCCCATCTGATGTAAAAGTGTGAGTGAGTCATAACTAAAATGTAGTTTCTTACATGAATGAAACATAGGTAGAGGAAGAAAACACCGATCATACACTCTATAAGAAGTGGGAATAGGTAGTATTTTTCCACCGTGAACGTCACAACGAAACGAGAAGACGGAAGACGTCATAAAGATTTTAATCCTACTCGATATACCGTGTTCAGTCGAAAATAAGTTAAATCTTCCTTCATTAATCGGATTTCTCGTTCCGAGACGACCATCGGTAGTTTTTTGGTCAGTGCTTCAGATTTCTAATGGTTTAGAAGTTAGTATTTCGATTAATTTTATCTTCGGGATGCTGTGTCGTCACCAGTTGAGTGAAAATATTTCCCGCCACAAAATGGAATCCTGCTCCTATCAAATAAATAAATAAATAAATAAATAAATAAAAAAATACTGGCTTTATCAATTTTTTTATTTGTTTGTTACAATTCTCTTCAGTAACATAGAGTCCCTTAATCATTGGGACTTTGACATAGATTTGTTAAGTCTTTCGTACTGTTTAACAAAAGATCCTTGTGACGAAACAGAATACGGATTGGACTCGCAAAGTGGAAATTCAGGTAAAACATGACACACATAGAATTAAAGATCTATTAATAATTCAACTTTCGAATTCACCAAATACTTCTTTGTAGATTCTTAAAAATTGTGAAGTCAAATGTTGATACCTTAATGCCTTGATGTTACTCAGATCAAAGTCTGCAGTTGAAAATATAACTCTATACCTTACCAGTTACGGGGCAATTTTAAATTTTTTTTAAAGATGACAATAATAAAAATTTCGTCCATAGTTACGACATTTCCTCTAAAGAAATTGTGCTACTGTTCTTAGAAAAACGAAAAAGCATATTTTTACTCGTTTAATGATTGAATCAGTGACCAAACCACTTTACGGAAATATCTTTAGCTCACGAATCAATTTCTTACATTTGGGGTGTTTTTGATTCACGATTAACCATTTCTTAAAAAGTGAGAGATAGATTATGTCTGTTTGCATGATAAAGATATGTAAAAATGATCTGCTTTTAGTCAACATGTCCAACATGTTCGCCCATTTTGCTCCTTGCGAATTTTATGCAGCGTGGCTAAATGTTGACTCGCTCGGTTGGTCAGAATATTCTGATGGATAAATACGATACGGATTTTTTTTACGCAATACTTCTCTTCAAATTTCTAGCTGCGAATAGAATTTCTAGCATCTCAACGCGAGAAAAGGAAATGTTAAACACTGTTTTTTATGTATTAACGCAATTTCTACATGCTGCTAGTGGATGGAGAGATATTGTGATTCTGCTGGTTTTACATCTACATCATTAACAGTACAATCAGCACAAGATATGGACTATGCAGAAATTAAAAAATTTGCATAAATTAAAGAAAAAATTAGTTACGATTGGCAGATAAGTAACCAACGAAAATATTTTTATAAATATCTTTTATGTAGACTTAGACAGAATCTTGAACTGTAGTCAACAAATGGTAGGCATACAAAACTTCAGGATATTTAAATAAGTAAATAACATATTACTAAACTACTCAAGTATAATTCTAAAATATTCTCTTTACGGATGGTTCAGATTTTGGTTTTTGGGTAATTACCGCTTCAAATTTAGTTTAAATACTGATTAAATCATGAAACTTTACTAAAATATTTGAACATTTTTCAAGTACCTCCACCTCCGTTCCAGTGCCGTGACCGTGGAATGGAAGCTGTACACCACGTTTTCCTATTTCCCCTATGTAGTTGGAATAGATGACTTGTCCTTTTTTCTTTTGTATTGCAAGCAAATCACGTATATTCTCACTTGTTCCCCCACCAGACAAACATAGCCTTAATGTTAGAAGTGAAAGCAATATTTACAAAATTTCTGTATCCATTGTTCTCTGACAGAAAATCTATTGTAAAATCTTTGCAGCTGTAAGCCCGAAGCGGAAGAATATCTGCTTTAAAACTCGTTTTCCTCGGTAAAACAATGTTTAGCTTAGTCTTCACTGATTAAGAACTTCTGAGAAGAAAATATTCACTCACAGATTTAAAAAAAAAAAAATAGATTTGCAGTCTCAGACACGATACATTTTCTTTGTAGGAAACTTACGAATGAAGTCATCTGCAGTGCTGATTAATACTAGAG
Source organism: Vandiemenella viatica (assembly GCA_031002005.1). Classification (NCBI taxonomy): domain Eukaryota; kingdom Metazoa; phylum Arthropoda; class Insecta; order Orthoptera; family Morabidae; genus Vandiemenella; species Vandiemenella viatica. The sequence goes on along the minus strand of JARYHS010009186.1, from coordinate 211,057,254 downwards.
CTAAAGATGCTTGGTTAGTAACTTTATATTATTATTATTATGCATACTGAAATTGCCTCCCATATTTTTCGGATACTTTTGATTCCTCACATTCAAAAGGATCTATTCTATTTTAAAACTGACATCTCTCCTTGTCACATATTTTTTTGGAAATAGTGATAACCTAGGTCTATTGTAAGTACCTTCTAACTGGGCAAACTAAAAAACACGCCTGCCGCATCCAGTAGATGAAGAAAAAATCAAAATACAAACGCTTCTAAAATTAATTTCTCTCAATTGGTTTAAGCAGTACTGAAACTTCCTGAGAGTTTTAGTAACTATCTAGAATTCCCCGGTAGTTTCCTCCGCTTGGACCTTACATTTGTCAGATGTAAAGAAAAAAAAACGCTTAAGACAAAATGTATTTAGTTTTTTATACTTAAAATTGTTTTCACGGGTACCATGTCACTAAATAAGAAAAATGCATAATCAACAGCAACATTAATGGAACCCAGAAACCGAGCGTGGTGGGAGAGCAGTTAACGCATTGGCCTCGTATTCGAGAGGACGCTGGTTCGAATCCCCGTCCGGGCATCCAGATTTGGGTTTTCCATGGTTTCCCCAAATCACTCCAGGTGAATGCCGCGATGCTGCTTTCAAAAGGCCGTGGCCGAATTCCTTCCCCTTCCTTGTCCCCAGTCCCATCCCGCCTCTAATGACCTCGACGTCGACGAGGCGTAAAGCCATAAGTAAAAAAAGGACCCAGAATCCAAACAGTGAAGTGATTATTGTTGATGTAGTGTGATCTTTGACGCTCATATCTTCAGGTTACGAAAGGGAGTTCAACTTTCCACCGTAATGATAAAATATAGGGGAGTTATTAAGTTTAAACCAGTAAACTGTGAAAACCCCATTCATTTCACTTGGGCAGTTTTTACGTGACGTGTAGATAAAGAAATCCACAGAAATTTCCCCTTACAGAATTATATATGTAGTGATGATAATAAGATTCAGACAGCTGACAAGAATTAATTATTTATCGTCGTATAAAATTATCACAAGTCGTGTAGCATTGCCTGGATTATTAGTTATTTTAGTCATCTATTTGGTATTATGAGGAAGGGACTCCGCACTGCACAAACTCCCAACAGTTATCTGCCTGCAAGTCGATCAATGACGGGCTCCGTTATAAATGGCCCAGACAGCAGCAATTACCATACGATAATTAATTTACGTGGACATGGCCCAAGTGTATAAGTAATGCGTCACTATAGTGGGAATTCATAAGCGATACCAGAAACGAGAACTCGGCCGTTACCGCGCTGAACAAACGCCGGAAATCACAACTCGCAGCGTCTTAAATCACTGGTGTGAGCCGGACACAAGAACATTTTTAATAAAAATAGATGCGCCAGCCATATATTCGGCCTTTATTGCCGGTATACATACGTTAGGATGCGTGTAGAGTTTCACCTCTGATAAATGGCGCCATAAATTGGAGCGTTAATGTGCAGCCACGTTGATACCACATGGGTAAGAATATTTTTTGTACGCGCGAAATATTACATTTAATTTTAATAGACTGTCCGAGTAATCCGAAAGATTTATCTCTAAATGATTAGTACAATACAAAAAAAAAAAAAATGTGAATAGCAGAACACTAAATTATGACAGATGGGTTGCGAATACGGGGAAAGTTATAACAGTAGCCTATGGGTGGGAATTAATAATTTTGATAAACCTTTCTATGGAAAGATACGTTTACCACATTAATACACTATCATCTTGTAGTGTAATAGACTTATAAATAGAAGTAAAAAATGTAAGATCAAACAGAACATTATGTTGTATGGTAACAGAAAATCGTTTGAAGCAATAAACTGGAAATTAATACCTACGTTTCATCTTGAATGGTTTGTATCAGAGTTAAGTCAGTGAAGTGTAAAATTGTTTGAATCGTAGTTGGACAACTATCGTACTGTTCTAGTTAATTTCCAATTTCAGATGGATTTATTTTTAAAATAGATGCTTCATCAGGTATTGTATAGTTTTCGTTAAAAAAAAAAAAAAAGAAATAGTATTTGGTAATTTTTTACCTACGTTGTATTCTAAGATCAACTATCCTTCCACTTCGAATAGTGTTGTCTTTATCTCAGGCGTGAAAGTAAATCCATAGTGTAATTTCTTCTTAAGGAGACCACACCGTGGTTCAGGTCGAAAAAAATCGATTTTCGGTTTTCATCATATTTCGATAGATTAAGGTATTCTTTAAGTATCCTGAAAAGGATATCACTTAATTCTTGCATTTAAATAGCATTTTCCTACTACGTGGAGTTCGTTAACACGCCCACTTTTCTGCATATATTTTAGACCTTAATAACCCTTAAATTGCACATTAGGGATTTTTTTCTGACTCCTGAATGTTGGCTATCCTTGGAGGGCAACAGTTGTTATTCTCTTGTTTCTGCTGTTTGTAAACAACACATTTTGAAACTCGCTGTTAGTTTTGTTTCAGTGCGTTAGCGAGTAGTTGTTTTCTTTAAAGTCAATTTCCCGCATACTGAAATTTTCAGTACATATGCCCCATTGTATCAGAAACTATCAAAGATAATAGAATGAAATTTTCAGAGGCTCTGCATAAAAAACAAAGTCACCTCTGGTACTAAAAGCATTAATATTCCACTATTAGGATGTTCACAAAAAAAAAAAAAAAAAAAAAAAAAAAAAAAAAAAAAAAAGATTGCAGAAAAAACTTAATATTTTTACTAATAAATTTAAAAAAAGTATTTATTAAAAATTATAAATCGTATAAAGATGATATTAGTACAGTTGACTTTACTAGCATCATGTAACATTCAGTAAAAATATTAAGATCCTGCATCAAATAGTTTTTTCACAAATGGGTCAAATACTTGCTTAAATTAACATAGCATTAAATAAGCAGGGGGCGGTCCCCTTAAAGGCAAAAAAGTACTACCACGATTTCGGAATATTATCCCTTTCGAACAGATTGTTTTGGGGGACTCCGTATCATAAGAATCAATTAATTCCAACGTTTCAAATTGATTCGCATAATTCATACGAACTGTAGTGCTTACAAGCTGACTTCAACGTTCTATGTCATAGGGCTTCGTTTCTGAGTTATGACTCTTTTAATTTTTATAGTTTTAAAAAAAAATTAATAATGTATCTTTATGTATCTAAATAGTAAAAGTCATATCGATGTTTTCCTGCATTACTTTTATATGAGTGTTGCAGTTTCAGCAGTAAAAGGACTCCAGTAACAAGTACTCGCGGACAGTTAGGAGTACGACTTCAGGTTTTGAAACTGATTAATTAAAGTCAGTTCAAACCAAAATAATAAAACATGGTACAGTTTTCTAAAGCTCTGTAATAATACCTCTTTACAGATTTTGTTGTTTCCTGATGCGAGGTAAATTTCTAACATATTGTATACGGAAAACTTCTTTTTGGCGATGGATATCTTAAAATGTCTTCTTGAAACTATCATTGTGAAAGATAAAATTAAATATTTAACATTTGGTGGCTTTACAATTCTGAATCCTTCACTACCATTTCCTGTCGAAACCTGTTCAGAGTACAGTGTTTAAGCCGTCATAACTATCTCTTTGACTTTAATTTTTGAACAGAAACTCGTTAAGTTGTTGTAAAAACACTGTTCACTGTCATTCACGAATACACTCTTTTTTATAGAAAGTAATTATGGCCAAGTTTTAATTAGTTCTTGCCACCACCGTGAAAACTGGGTTTTAAGAAATTGTCTGAAACCATTATTGCAAAGAAAAATCGAACCGAACACTTCCCTGACCATTAACCTACCTCATTTTACCGAATTAGGCCTTCAGTAGGTGAGTTGTTCTGTTGCTATTTATTATTTAGTTATTCAATCTGAAATATATATTTATATATAAAGATAAATGTATGTATGTTTGTTTGTTTGTTGGTTTGTTTGTTTGTTGGTTTGTTTGTTCTTCATACAAATCCGCAGTTTTCATCCGATCTCGATGAAACTTTTCACACTTATCCTTTGAAACAAGGAGAAAAATACTGTCTACATTTGGTTGAAAAATTATCTGTATAAATATTATTATTATTATTATTATTATTAATCATTATTGCCCTTGAGGACAGTGTTTAAACTCAAATTATTCATGATTATTCAGTTTTTGTTTGTATTTGTCTTCTTCTTCTTCTCTTCCCAAAACCTCTTCATACGCTCACTGTGTTCCTGTTTCCTTTGCTCTGTCCATTTTGTTCCTGTTTTCTTCTGTATTTTAAATTTTGAGTTCATAATTTTGTTCCTGAATTGTACCCTTTCCTGTGTCATTTCCTTGCTGATCCCTGCGTGATTCAAGTCCTCTTCTATTTCCTGGAACCAATTGGTATCTGTATAAATAATATATATTGTCTTATAATTTCGAAATATTACTGAACGGCGATAGACAGACGCGTTGGATATGGAGGTCTCTCTACTGTTTTTTCCGTGTACGTGTAGCGGTCATGTAGCTCAGTGGCTAAAGCGCTTGCTTACTAATGTTTGGGTAGTGGTCTCCGGTTCATATCTCCTTGAAAAATTGTTTTTGATAGTAAGAATCACGCCTGGGCCGTCGGTTATTCGGATTGAATGTTAAACTGTAGATATTACAAAGTTAGGGGTTCAATGCGAGGCAAATCGTATGTAGTCTTGCAATGCTAACTTTTTTACGTTATATTGATCCCTGAGGGGTTGTTTGTGTGTTTGTGTGAACCGCAGTAATAATACTATAAATACGGAAGTAAATCTCTGTCTTTATGTTACGTTTTGACGAGTAAATGGCTATATCGATATTGATGGAATTTGACAAGAAAATCTGTATGAAGGGCACAGGACATTTTTTCCAGTATGATTAACAGTTGTAGTCACGAAATTTTGAGACATTATCGAATGGTGACAGAAATATGTTGGAAATTGATTCTCTTCAAAAGACAGGTTCGACGGTAGAATGATATAGTGATAGCTTTCCTGTCATATTATGTCGACTCAGTGTTGTTTGGGACCAATCCTTCGTTACCAACAATTTTATATATTCAATTCTGGCAAAAAATTCTTAATCCACACGTACGAAGTCGCGGGTACGAGCTAGTTATTAATTAAAAATTGTGGTGTATAATACTATGAAGGAAATTGATTATTAAAAACGTGTTTATAACTAAATTATGTGGCACAGAATTTATTTAAATGTTAAAGATATAAATTCTTTTCGATAATTTGCAGATTGGATTGAGCTGGTGTATACTAGATTGGAAGCCTCCTGTGAGGTTAATTGAGCAGAAGGACCGCTTGTTTTGCTTTCTTTTTCTTTCTTCCAGTGTAGAATAAATTTCGTGTTACACGTCACAACATCTTGTAAAGGATTAAAGGATTTTCTTTGGCCACCAACAGACTCCTTCACTTAATCTCACTCAACAATTCTCCGATCGAATGGCTTGCTTGAATTCCCATCGATACCACTGAGATGTGACCTCACTAAACACATGCGTCAGATTTCTCCTTAGAACAAACTTCCACAGTTTTTAGTGTGTTGAAAAAAGCAATTTGTTCGGCAGAAAATAAGAGGTTGGCATGATTTCATCGGTTTCGTTAACGGAATGTTTCGTCGAAAGGCGCATCATATTCAATTCTAATATTTAGTGATATTTTTGAGGCTCGGTCCTACAAGCAAGTTAGAGAACCAAAGGACAGCGCTGTTTATTGCAGTGCTCTATAAATTCGGCTCATACGTGGATAATAGTTTTCACCTTACAACGTGGCACCAGTTGCCGAAGTTCTATAGAATTCATACTCCTCTGATAATGTCTGACATCATGACCAGAGGACACAGAAAAATATCTTACACTACATACGTGGTACAGAACTCCGAAATATCTGGTATTGCCAGGTTGAACCAATTGTTAACTTATGCCCTTCGATAAACCACAAATATTACCTATCTCACATTACCACACCAGGAAACATTCGTTAGATTACAGGTTTAATCTACAAAAACAGGGTTATCTTCACTCCTAATTATTTGACATTTACCGTTTCATATGGGTGCATCCATGAATTACGTGAGCACAAATAAGGAGGGAGGGAGGGGGGAAGTCCGGAAAAATCTCATCAAGGGGAAGAGCTTAATTAAAAGTCTCCAAAATCACGATGTCGATCTCACGTTAACAGGGTGGGAAATGTACGACCAGATCTTTTCACAAGGGAGGGGGGGTTCAGATTTACGAAAAAAAACTCATGTTATTAATGGACATCCAATATTGATGCAGATTATCTTGTACAAAGCTGTATTTTCAGTGCAGATTCATGCCTATAAATACTATTGACCTATCGTCCAGGCTAAAAAAAAGCAAATAAAAAAGTTTTGTACGATCCGTAGAACGGGTAATGTATGCTCGCGAAAATGAGTAATTTTTAGATGAAAATAATGAAACACCTCAACACTGATCTACAACTGCCTCTAAGTTGCATTTACAGAAACTGATGCACTAATGTCACAACTAGAATCATTTATCGTCCTTACATCCAACATCCAATGCAGACTTGTGTTTACATACTCTTCCATTAGGTGATTGAGATTTTTATATCTTTAAAGTGATACAAAAAAAATTAATTTCTCGCAGATATTTAGCTATAACAAACAGTAGTATTTATAAATTCTGTGAACAATCAGTTTTGAACGCTATGGATTACCAGGGGTGCAGTAGGTTCCCCAACCCCTGTAGTTCAAATCCGATTGGGAATCGCCCCGAGTTTAGTGACTGAGTGAATTTAAGCATGCAACGGACGGAGAATTGGAAATCAGCCTGGTAGAGCAGGCGCGCTCCTCCAATACACAGACCGCAGCGGTGAACCCAACTTCCCTGGCTTCACCCTTTTAATTCCTCATCGATTTCTTCTCCAGAATCTCCGCACACGCACGCTTCGCGGTCTAAAGTCATTTCCGTGGGTAGATTACTTTGATTAAGAAATTTCACATGTGATTTCGGAGTGCATTGATTGATCAAACAGCTCTACTTCCTTCGCAATATCCTCAACTGATATTTCAGTTATACTGGCTCTCTGAAGTTTCACTATATTTCACAGTTTAATATGCGTTTGTTTTTTATTTTTTTTTAATTATGGCTTTACGTCTCATCAACATCGAGGGCATTAAAGGCGGGATAGGTCTGGGGACAAGGAACGGGAAGGAATTAGGCCATGGCCTTTTGAAGGAAGGATCCCGGTATTCGCCTGGAGTGATTCGGGGAAGCCATGGAAAACCCTAATCTGGATGTATGGACGGGGATCCGAATTTGTGTTTCTATGTTTTCCATATAAAGTTTTGCAGAGAATATGCTATAGGCCGTTCAGTTAAAAGAGGTGCCTCAAGGTCAGTGCACTTTATCCCCACTCTGTTGCCCTTCAAATAGTCATTAAAAAATATGACTTCTTCTTGGAGGAGATATAATTGAATTTTTTTGTGAATTTATAATGAATACCTTGAAGGTTCTTTTTTCATTTACAAATAACAAGTTTGAGATTTCACAATTTAGAATTTATTTAAAAACATTGACAGTTTTAAGAAAAACATTTTTGATTGGAAATTGTAGTATTTAAGAAATGTAAATTTTAATTAATTAGGGTGGCATATAATTTTCCAGCTAGCATCAATGTTTTAGAACATTAAGAATCTGTTTTTTTTTATCATTAAGGTCCCCCTGCCAGGGCCACTTCAGGTCCAACCGAAACTGAAGTGCAATGCGCTTTGAGTTAATCAACGATAATTACCGACGTTGCAGCCCTCTACCCTGATAACGGGATTCTTTCAAGAAAATACACAAGACAGGTATTAATTTTACAACCAGTTTCAGGAATATTTCGACTGGAATTCCTTCCGAAATCGTGTATTTTGCTTTTGTCATCAATTTAATCACTGCTATTAATGTTTCAGGAGTTATATCACTTCTTTCTTATCCACTCCAGCATGGCTGTCATAATACAACTTCTTGTGTTGCTTCCTCCTACTGGTTATAACGGAACACATCGTTCACTAATTCCTCTGCTGAGCCTTTGCAATATGTTGTCATGTGCCTGACTGTTCTCTTGATTGAAAATAATGTGCAAGTTTTTTGTAATGAACACCACAAGAGATAGTCACAAGGTTTTCCGTTACAAAGGCTTCAAGGAATTTTTATTTTATCACACCATGACATGTTTGAAATTCTGCTTCTTCCACTTTTAACATGAGAGGAATTGTATTTAACCATGACATTTTTTTTCCGTATCAAATTAATGTTTGCCAATTTGTCAGTTACAGTAATCTCAAAATTATTGATGTTACGATCTACTGCATCAGGTTGTAACAAAAATAGAAAAATTAAATCTTGAAAGCATAGTTACTTTATGTATATTAAAGTCATTGAATTATTGTTTACAATTCTACCTAATCATAGTTATGCCACGCATTTAATAGTATCATTCTGTCAAAAAAGTTTAAAGAGTTTTCGTGTTTGAGGTAGTTACGAATTTCATACTCTTGTGCACATCCATACTATATATTATGAGTTGTAAAAATGATAGTATTTGTTCCACCCTTTCTAAAAATCAAAGACCAAAGTATCTATGAAATATCATTGTGTAAACTTTACGTATCTCAACTTTTTGAATGTGAAAATACGGATTTTAGTTCAAAATAAAATGTTTTAGATCATGCTGAATTCATAATTTCATTTTAAAAATCGTAATAATTATATAGTATCAAGAGTAAAGAACTCGTGTTTGAAAATATTTCTTAGAAGTTTCGACTACTGCCTAGCAATGATAAAACACTCACAAAAATGTACTCTTGCTCAATCTAATTGACAGCACAAGCGTAGTTGGACGATCATTGATAAATTGGAAGAATATTGATAAACCTACTTTTCTCTCAAGAACTACACACCAAATCTACAGCTAAACGTTCAAAACATCGAGTGGGCAAACACTGTCAAATATCTCGGCGTGAAGTTAGACTCCAGGCTAACTTGGAGGAGCCACATCGAGGATGAGGAAGTTGTACCCAATCCTCAACAGAGACAACTCCTTTGCAGCCAGCCTCGGGGTCACCACTTGCAGCCTCATCAAACCGACCATGGAGAACGCGTGACCCGTCTGGGGTTACGCCTCCAAATCTGCCTTGCGTCGTCTGCAAACAATGCAAAATCGCGCACTTCGACGAGAATTTCAAGTGTGTAATCGGTTTCCTACAGTCTACCTGCACGAAGCCACAGGTGTTCCTCCCCTGAAGGACAGGCTTGTACATCTCACAAAATCCTTCTACAGGGCCACAAGAAATTCACAAATCTGCTCATAATCAACATATGGAAGTACTGTAACTCACACGACAAGCACAAGAGACTCCTGTCTATCAATCTCCGTCCGGGCTTCCAGATTTGGGTTTTCCATGGTTTCCCCAAATCACTCCAGGCGAATGCCGGGATGCTTCCTGTAAAAAGGCCATGGCCGAATTCCTTGTCCCCAGTCCCATCCCGCCTCTAATGACCTTAGCCGTCGACGATACGTTTTTTTTAAAAAAAAAAAAAAAAACTACCCTGACAAGTAACCAATAAAAGACAGAGCAATTAAACTGCCATAGCACAACTAATGACATCCCATTTACAATGCCTGGAGGAAACTTCTAAGACAAACCCTTCAATACAAGCTGCTTTCAATGAAATAAGCAGGAAATGCTCTGTGCGCTCGCGTAGTTTTGTCAACAAGTAACATTTCTGTAAATTTTTTCAATAAAACTCAGTGTCTCTGCAAGTTATAACTCTAAAATTCCATGGGAATTCGTGAGACTAATTTTCTGTGGCTCTCAGATTTACGCACATTTAGTAAAACAAACGAACTGGTTTTTCAAGTCATGCAGAAGTTATATATAACCGTAGTTTGGACTATCACTCTTCGATTCAGCCGTTTGTTTAGAACTGCTTCACATGTTTACAGCTCGCGTAACGGAAATAGATGTCGGCATTGGAGAAGGGTTTAGCTGGTGCAGAGGCTTAATGTTTCTTATGGAGACCAATTTATGGTACTATGTGCTGCACGTTCGTCACGCGAAATCGGTAATTGTTTCGTTGTTGATTTTGTGAGGTATTAGTTTAAATTAAACAAAACCTACAAGTTATTTTACACAGTACAGAAGAGGAAGCAAAGTCCTAGCCAACACGTTCTAACGTATCGAAATTTAAAATTGCGCTAATTAGATTAGTCCACCACCTTAACTTACAATGATGTTCAAAAAAATTAGATACCTATGTTACTCTTGACCATTCAGTCGGAGTCATGATAGGAACAAATAAATGTAAGCAACTAAAACAGACGAAATTCTTATTACTGTCTTCCAGGATTTGTAGAATGACCTGAATATACAGAGTGTTCAGGAATTAAAGTATAATCCTACAACGGCATATAGGTTAGATCATTTTTTACTAAATGACAAAATTTTATTTTAGTAAAAGTCTCACCATTTTCGAGATATTGATTTTTTAAATATTTTTTCGTAACATGTGACTTCGTTCAGTTTATTCATTCCCAGATATCAAATGTACAAACAGTTCACCGTCTCCTCCTCTAACATTGTAATATTGTATTTAAACTATCTATCCTTTTTTTTTTTAGGTAATGCGCTGGCACCCAGGTAGACATTTTTTTTTTTTTTTTTTTGCTGCTTAACGTCTCTTAACAGCGAGGTCTTTAGAGACGGGAAAGGATGGGGGGCAAGGAATATGAAGGAATTTGGCCATGGCCTTTTGAAGGAAGCATTCCGGCATTTGCCTGGAGTGATTTGGGAAACCATGGAAAACCCAAATCTGGATGCCCGGACGGGGATTCGAACCTCCGTCCTCCCGAATGCGAGGCCACAATGCTAACCCTTACACCACCACACTCGGTGTAGCCATTCCAACAACAAGATAGATTTCTACGAATTCATTGTCCAAGTGTCCCAAACAATGACAAGAAACTTGTTTTTTATTTTTAATTTAATGGCATTTGGCTACTGAGGCCATACAGCCAGCTCAATGTGATTCTGATTCTATCACTGTATTAGTTTCTCCAGTGTACATATTTTCAAGTGTAATCACAAGGACACTACAACACGAACACGACATTCACAAACACAACACTTAAACACCCATGCCCTCAGCCGGACTCGAACCGGCGACCATCTAGCCCCTACGCTACCGAGGCCGGCTACAAGATACTTGCACGGTAATTTCAATTCGATAGAATTTATTTTAATAAAGTCCAAAATACCAACCTTCGTATTTAGAACTATCATAAAAACATAATTTTAAAAGGAATGTTTTAAACAATTATACCATTTTAAAATTGGCAATAACGAATCAATTTTTTAATGTAATTGGCACGATCCGCTTAGTAAATTTCTTTCACACCATAGGCAGTCAAAATCAGCCGTTTGAATAGATTTGTTTACACTTTTTACATAAGATTTTTTAAAATTCTTAACATTTTAGGAAAAAAGGTACATTGTTTTAGATGACTCAAACATCCTTGAGTAAATTAAAAAACAGGGTTCAAAAAGTCTTAATTTGTAGAAATGGCATGTAATAAACTGAAGAAATTCACATGTTTGGAAAAAAAATTAAAAAATCAGTATCTCGAAAATAGTGAGACTTTTACTACAATAAAATTTAGGCATATAGTAGAATCTGCGGTTTCAGGATTATCCTTTTATTCCTGGACACTCCTTATAAAGTTATCATTAGGAATCATCTCCGCAACGTATGATTTCCTAGTTATCATTATAAAAATATCGACAAAAATAAAAATCGTTGTTTCTGCTGGGATCTGAGCCTCGACAATAAGGCTATCATGAAAAAACTTTTATTTTGGTTTTGCAGCGTCAGTTTTTGCTTGGCAATGCTTCCTGAACCGGTGATGGAGTTGCTCGATGTTGCGAACTCCAAGTTTGTTTCAAACATTTTATTTTGCAACCAGATTCTGGTCAGCATGTTGCATCTGGTGATCATCTATCAATAACGTAAGCGTCCACCTCTAGTCATTTCCAGTTTCATACTACTTACAAAAACTTAAAACACTTGTTTTAATGCACGGGATTAAAAAACTTGATAGTATTTGGGTTACTTGTATCACTGGGTTCCTAATAAAAACTTTTTGAACTCAGTCAACTATACAAATTTTCGAACAGCCTGTATATTCCACTGTTTCAAAAGTTACGCCTACATATTGAAAATTTCAGCTCGATAGATAGGTAGGAATAGCGTATCGTTGGCTAGACGATTTTTAACTATCTATTGTATTCGTACAGTGTTTCCTTGCGATTTTAAAACACAAACACTTGAGGTTTTGTGGCAGGGATGTTTATCCCATTGGTTTAAGTTTCGTGATTATTGAATTCATGAATAGCTTTCTTTTATACAAGCTCTAATTCGATAAAATTTTGTCTAGTACTGAGAATCGAAACTGCACTTTCAAGCGGGTTGTGATCTACGGTTAACTCAGTTTCAGTGTTTGTAGTACACAAAGATATATTAGTTTTTTATGTCTACAATAAAGGAAGTATATATTTTTTTAAATAAAACCAAAGGGCAACTAATATATCAAGAAACAAAAAGCTATAAGCAAGAAAATTCGTTTACAGTAACTCGTTTCAGGGAAGTACTGTTATTAAGGGTCAAAAACCGAGTTATAAAACGCATCTTGTCGTCTTAAAACGTTTCCAACATGTACAGCGGTAGGCAAGTGGCATCTTAATAACATGCGGATGGTGTAATAAGGACGGCGCATCAGCCATGATTCTTATCTACATAAGCAGATAATTACGAACTCAACGAAATTTGCAAGCGATTATCGTTATAACGAGCAAGGTATTTTTCTTTAGTAGATAATACGAGCTACTATGCGGTTGTTTCCCCCGCGGCTCTATAGTAACTAAAATGTAATGCAGAGGGTAAGGCAGAGGGCTTAGCCTCACAAAATTGAGCTCGAAGAAAAGATTACTGTCCATTCATAAACATTTGGAAGCCTGAGAAACTCGGGGCAAGCATTATTCATACAGCTACCAGAAATTCATTAATGGAAATATTCATAACGCTGGATAGGAGGGGAGAAATTAGGAACGGAGATTAGCGGGTGGAGGGTGGGGGTTGGAGAGGCAACCAATAAGTATTGGAAAATCTAGATTTAAATATTAAAGAGAATTCTGGCGTTGGAGACTGAATATTACGACTTTAAAAAAAGAACTGCTGGAAACAAGACTTTTACTTGCTTGTTTTCGAGGTTTATGAAGTTCTCCTGATCTATAAGAGAAAAGACTGTGAAAGCTGTCTTTAGAGTGTTTCAAGTTGTAGGTCTCCATTTACAACAAAAATACGATATTTTAATGAGAAAGCAAAACAACATTAGGGGAAAAAACTAGGAGTGAAATTATGAAGCTATCACAAACGTTGGTTTCGTAAGTAAAGAAAACTATTCCTTATGGTTAAACTAATGAGAAAGTTTTCTGTGGGTGACCGTGTGTTTTTCTCGTTATAATTACTACGCTTTGAATAACTTACGAAGCACATTTTGAGTAAACTAATCAAATTTATTAGATACCATTACTTCTCACAAACTTCTCTATTCACAACGATAAATAAAAACTCATAAACACTTCTTACTGCACAGCAAAATACTTAGTTGTTATTATATACATTTTTTCAAATAAAATAATATGTTATTTAACAATATTAAAATCGTCAAAGTGTATCACTTAGTAATAAAATACAAAACCTTTGACGTATTTGCTTTAATGTCGATGAATTATGAGTATCATTTTTAATTTAATGGAGACTTGATTGTTCTAATAATTAAATGTGATTTATATACCACTGCGACATTCGAGGATTTTCTGGATCGTGGCGAACTGAAGCGAGTTGAGTGGTTGAAATTCCTGTTAGCTGCCAGCAGCCAAGATACTTGAAATTGTTTTGTTCTCTTACTAACTCCCACTAGTGCTGTAACTTGGCTCTCGTTTAGTTAGATAATTACTCGATCCGGATTCCACGTTGAACTGCAGATGCTAATAATGAAAAGTGTTAACAACACTCTAATGGCACCAATTGCGTTGCGAAATAATAGCTACATTATACGTCCTGTTGGTATTCTAAATGTATACTTTATAGATACATCGTAACCGGAGTTTACAGACCAGCGATTCTCAACCGCCTACCAGAGCGCGTCCAGGTATGACAGAACTTACACTGCACCACTCCGCGTAACTTATTACTAATGAAGTGAAACTGTTTTTGCATGGTAGGAAAATATTTGTCAGCTTTACGCGTTGTGCATTAAGTGTGTACATACCGCAAAATTCTGCGCATGTGCACTTAACCACACTTTATTGCAAGCAGCTTCGATAGTCTTCGCTGTCAGTTAAGCTCATGTTTTAAACCGTGGATCATATTAAATATGAAACATATATTTCCTATATCACTTACCACAAAGCTTCGATTATAAAAGCATATGATACAAATTCACCAAATACAACTAAAGTAGAATAATCACAACAATAATAATAATTAATAATATAAATCAATATTAATAATAATAATCATCAACGTAACATTTTTTAATATGTCTACAGCAAAAAAGTTTTTATATGCACAAAAAATCAGTTATCAGTTAATATTGGTTCTCCTTTATATATTATTTGCTGTCGTCAGTCTTTCGACTGGTTTGATGCAATCTTCCATCCCTACTTGTCTTGTGCCAACCTCTTCATCTCTACATACCCCTTACAACCCACATCCTCAATTGTCTGCTTCATACATTCAAATCTCTGTCTTCCTCTACAGTTCTTACTTTCGACTGTTCCCTCCAACAGCAAATTAACCAATCCAGCATGTCTCAAAATATGACCTACCAGCCTGTCTCTTCTTTCTGTAAGCTTCTTCCACAAACTTGTTTCCTCACCCATCATTTCCAAATCTCGTTCTTTTCTCACTTTGTCTGTCCACTTAATTTTCAGCATTCTTCTGTAGCACCACATTTCAAAAGCTTCAATTTTATTTCTTTAAGGTATTCCTAAAGTCCATGTTTCGCAATATAAAAGCTCTAAACGCAAAATACAAGCTAAGTCTCGCTGCAATAATCTGTCGAAGTGCTTCATTTGTTTCTCTTTCTGCGCGTCTACATACTGATATATATATACCGGCGAAAAACCTATCGTAAACTAATCGCCGACCATGTTGAAAAATTATTCCTTGAATATTTAGCTATGCTATTCCTATTTAACATTTATGAAATAAAAGGTAAATGAAAGTTTTCCTTGATTCTAATACACGAGCACAAACGTTCACAGCCTTGTTAATTATCATGTGACATTGATTCATAGTTATTCATAACGGATGATATGCGAAGTTCTCGCAGATATAAAAGGTGAAACGAGCTGGATATTGCAAGGTGAGTACGATAAGTAACCTGTCTGTCTGGATAAATGACTTACGATTGGGATTCCAATAACGTCTGAAGGATCGGACTGAGAAATGTCCCGAGACTGCGTTCCAGATAAGGCGGTTCGCGTGTCGGGGGCTGAGTTATAGATCCGACCCCCGGGGTGACGGAGGCGATGCAAACACCAAGGAAAGAGCTGGCTGGAGCCGGTCGCGCGGTGATTAGCATTAATTTATTCGGCCGTTAATCCTAGTCCGGAGCGTAATGCAAATTTCCATCAAAGTGTCAGTCAGTGACGGGGGTTGGTTTCGACTGATGGCGCGGAGTATTGATTTAAATGGTGCGCCCGCGCTAATCCTCTGCACTCCGGGCTTTAATTTGAATCGAGTTTCGACGCTGGCTGTCGCGCGGGCTGTCTTGCGGTAGCGAATAAATCGCGAATTTGCGGCCGAAGCGTTAGCCGGCAGAAATTTAATACCTCGCTTTGTCGGTAATCGTAATTGTCAGCGAGTTAATGTCGAACGCTCGCGATTCGGAATATTCGGATAATTTGTTGGTTTTAGCGGCGCGAGGAATGTCGAGGGGAAAAAAAAGTAAGCGGAAATGCTGTTCTGCGTTTTTGTCCGTATCCGCTATACCAGAATCAGTGGTTAAGGGCCCTAATACCACAGAGTATTGTAGATAAGATGTCATAATAAACCTCGTGTATCATAATCTAAGTGTACTAAGTATCAGACTTAAAAAAATAAAATAAAAAAATAAACAAATAAACATGTAACGCGACGAAATGTGCGGCTGTTCGGGGGCATCCACAAATTACGTGAGAACACCGGATTTCTGGACCCCCCCCCAATCTGGTGAGATCTGGTCCGTGAGAACCCCCCCCCCCCCCCAGGAATCGCCGCCCTGGAAACTTTTGTAGACTTTTTTTTTTAGGTCACACCCTAACTTTTTTGACTAAATACCCTCCTAAAATCGACTTTGGCGCAAATTGTAGACTTTTTTTTCCCGCAAAATCTCACGTGAGATTTCCGTAGACCTCCCCCTCCCCCCTCTTGAGATTTCGCCGGACCCCACCCCCCTATTTCACCTCACGTAATTAATGGATGTCCCCTTCGCTGATGCAGTTAGGGAGCATCCATAAACTACGTAGCTCGATTTTGGCCTCCTGTAAAATCCCTCCCCCTCTCCTCCCACCCAGGTAGGCTGATAGCTTTCGCCTCCACCCCCTCCCCTCCCCCACGTGGCACGTAACTTTTATCCCTATTTATTCCAGAGGACATTTTGTACTGTTTTCTCTTGTCAGACTAATGTAAATTACAAACTGAAGTAATTAAATAACGGAAATAAAAATTCACATGCTGTTGTGTGTTCTGTACCTTATTTTAACTGTGACATATAATATGAATTAAAAGCTACGTGGCTTTATTCGGAACTCCTCAACACTCCATTACTGTATGTAACCGAGCGTAGCTTTCTATCCAACACCTCCCCCTCTCCAGCCCCCCCTAAACTGAGGCACGTAGTCTATGGACGGAACCATTATCTAGAGGGAAGTAAGGTGTTCTGACAACCGTTTAGAAATTCAGCGCGATCTGGATGTTATTTCGGAATCGCACTATAAATGATAAATTACATTATATCACAAAAAGTACAAGGAAATGCACTAGCACAAAGTAAACAGTCCAGTAGTTGACACGGTTTGTTGGCGAAGTAGTACGATGCAATATGAAATGGGACATGCACAAAACTTCTGTTGCAGGTAAAGTTAATTGCGATTAAAAGGTCGTGTTTTGATGAATTGTGTCATTCAAAGAAAATAGCATCCACATTTGGATCCTTTCTGTGGAGTCTGGGATTTTCGACGCAAGGGAAAGATAGACACGATAGAGAAAGTGCACTGAAGAGCCGCTAGATTTGTAACTGCTTGCCACAGCCCTTACTAAACAGTCTCAGAATTGATACGAAATTTGGGCAGGGATTGTCTGGTAGCAGACGACGTCGGTTTAGTTTGAATTTATTGGCAAATATGCGGATATTTTTTTTTTTTCATTTACGATTGCGATGTAACAGATTGTCCACGAACCTATTTAGGTCGTAATGACAGGAGAGATAAGATTAGAGAAATAAGATGCCGTACTGGTGCTTGTATGAATTCTTTCTTTCCTCGTGCTGTTTTGGATTGGAGAGCACATAGTTAGTTTTGGCGCAAAGTACCCTCTGCCACCTACATTATTTTTGAATTGAAGAGTATGAATGTAGATGTAGATCTAAAAGTTACATTTGTGTACAGTGTTCATTATTCTTCTTACTAGCCTCTAAGCCCGCCAACAATGAAGGGCGAAAAGAATGTACTGGCAATTGATTGCGACTGATTAAATAAATATAAAATTGTTATGTAATGCTCATAACCTTATTTTGTAATTTGTACATATTTCGGTTGTAGTTTAAACAGCAGTACAGATGAAACTTCTACTGAATTCATGATGTCAGAATTAGGAAACCAATGAAATTAAAAATAAATTAAGAATCCCAAAACCTTACGCCACAGCGCGTGATATTGGTTTTATTCCTGGTCTTAATCTCATTCAGCACGATAAATACGAAACTACTTCTATCCATATGAAATAATAACTTCAGTAACTTGGCGCTTATGAAAGCAGCTATAATTATTTATGAAACTAAACTAATTGTAGATTAATCTGTAAAAAATTGGAGCTGTCTGCATTTCGACATAACCACAGCTACTACTAATACTGCTGTTCAAAATTCATAGCTACCATTACCCGTGTACGAATGCATTCCCTGTATTGCGATCTAAATTTGATCAATGGAAATATTTACATGTGTCTGATATAGTGACATCAGCAATAAAAAGCAACTAATAATTAATACACGAATCTAAACGCAGTATTATTTCAGTGTTTCGGCAAATCATTTCTTCCAGTACATTAACAGTGACTTAATGTATCTACGTCGGATTTAATAACTTATAAGCCGTCACAAATGATGTGTTCATCGCAGTATTTTAGCAGTTCGTTTCTACGCTAAGTATAATTTTCATCAAATAACGCTAACAATCTTAAAGATAATATAATGTAAATATTTATTTGCTTACTGTAACAACAGTATCGCTGTACAGAATCTACATCGAAGGAATTTTAGTTAAGAAAAAGCAACTAATAATTAATATTACTTTTACCAAATACATACTTTTATTTTAGTGTGCTGGCAGCTTATTTACTCGTGATGCTCAGCAAAATAGAACTGTCATTAAATAACGCGCATAACTTCCAATATCTCCGGCCGTTGTTGGTTGGGCAGCGGAGCCGGGAAGTGTGACGTCAGAGTGTCCGAGCGTATGGTGGTTACCATGAGGGGTGTTTACCCCTCCACGGCAACATCTGGGAAGATGAACTGGTGTGGTTTCCAGTTGTAAGTGAGGATGGTTGTGATACTGTGTGTTGATGTAGAGTGTTGATCGTGGAAGGGAGAGGGTGAAACACGGTGCCAGCCCATTTAGGTTTACTATTCTAAACGACACTAAGGATTAACGTGACCACCCGACGGACGAGTCAACATCAACAGTGCCGTATGTCCACACTCAATACGCACTGCGGAGTGGTTTGGGACTTAGCCAGGACTTTGTGTTCCACACCTCTCCTACCCTGCCGGCCAAGCCCTGAAGAAAAATATTTCCTCCACCACCTGATCTCAAAGCAGCTATTCCTGTGTCAGCGCCGGCGAGCAATTGTATTAATAGTCAGCTAACTTTAAAATTTTAGTTTATCATCAATATAGCTTTCTATCAATCGAATGGTATTCAGTCAGTTACAGATATAATGGTGTTTCACTATGTAGACGAGCGATAAGAGATAGGCTCCATTTCGTGCCTCACGAATTACACTATCTCACACCAAAACTCCGCTTATCACAGCACAGATTAGAGGTTTCATAGACGATGGCAATACTGAAGCTTCTCCCACTTCACCAGCGAAAAGATCTCGAGGAGCCGGCTGATAAACAGAGTTGTCACAGAAAATAGTAAAAAAAGACTCCTGCCGATACATTGCGAAAAAGCTAGGGAGAAGAAAAAGAGGAAGAAGGGGAGCGAAAGAAACTGAAAGGACGTCAACTAAAAGCAAGAAAATTTCGAAGATGACGATTAAATAAGTGTGATGTTCAATTCGTCGTCCATCGAACCCCGTTCTGATATTTCAAATACGATCATACCAAGTGTAACTCTACTAAAGATCATCGTTTGAATAACGATGTTCAAAGATGACTGTGTTTTTAATTCAGTCAATAAATTACACTCATCGAGATGAAGCTTCATCTACCATCATTTTTTAACATTCTTCTTTTGCGAGCCATCCAATTAGCTGGATGACAGGTTAGGATCAAAGCGTTTGTATTTATCGCTGAAGTGTCTTAATATTGTGTTATATAGCTTTCATCGAAGCTAACCGAATATGTATCATTTCACATGCTAAATCTAATAAAATTTATGAATGATTTATCCCACCTCAACAGTCACTAATCTTCGACAACTCAACAATTTGTTTTGCTATTTCACCGTGATTCAAGCTTATTCCACAGTTTTTGACTTTGTAAATAGATTCGTAAAAACGTCACAGTCTTTAAAAATTACCATGATTTCAAATAAAAAGTCTGGATTTAATTTCGACTGGATTGTCAGATAGCCGGAATTCAGTAAGACAGAGTTTTCACTATGTTTTGAAGTATGTCTGTTGTGACATAATGGTTTTGTAGAGTCTTTTATAATTAGGATGGCGGTAAGATTTATTCACTTTTCCTACATCCATGTTTCCGTTGTAACTTAATAGATTTGTTTTATAATAATCGCGTTGTCGTCTACCCCTAAAGCTCTTGCAACAGCAAACACTAGTTTAAGTTTATACAAGTAGCCACCAGGCGGCAGTATTTTTTTTTCTCTGCTTGCTTTTCTTCTGTGGTGCCAACAGGTTACACAAATGTCATGTTTACTTTGCTACAGGATCGAGTAGAACGAATTATACTCATCAGGTCATGCCATCAAACGACACTGCTGAGAACATTACATGCAACACAAGAAGTAAAAAACTAAATGAATGTGAAAAACAGGTTTAACATTACAATATTTTAAACACAGCGGCTGATTAAATAAATAAAAAATTAAATAAATAAAAAATTATATGTTTTGTGACTCGCTCACTACGTTTCCGCGTGGAGTGTCATCACGTAGTTTTGTCTATGTTGGGAAAAGATTCCCATTTATTTCTCTTCTACTTTTATCAGAAGATGCTAATGAAACGAACCTATTGATAGGTTATGATATGAAATAGAAAGCCTGGATAAATTAGTTGAGCCATCCTTGAATAAAATAAAATATTAGTTGTATTTATGTAGAGGACGAGTAACTATGACTATTCTGTCCAAATGATTTGTGTTAGAAAAAAGGTTTTGTTCTAGCCCGAAATTTTGTTTATTTTGGAACTCGATGGGATGTGGTTATATACAAATACTTGCGAACTTATAATAATAGGGATATAACAAAAATATTAGAATTTTTATGTAAAATTATCTTAACACTTTGGCACATTCATTAGGAAATCTTGCAATACTATTTCTTTCTGTCTTTTTCTTTTTAGTGTGTCCAACCATGCCTGAAACAAAAGCCAAAGGCCCTCCAACAACAGGGCACTAGCACAAATATATATAAGTAGAAAAAACGTATAGTCTTGAGTTAAATCGACCATTGAAAATTCAAAGTGATTGTCTAAACAGCTTAGAACTGCAAATGATCACACCCACAGCATCACACAGAAAATTTCCACAGTTGCCATCTTGGTAAGTAATGTCTTTGTCTACACAATTAATTTTTAAGATGCCGTATTGCTCGTATCTCCCTGCGTTCGGAACAGCGGTATTGCTGGACAAATTGCCGTTTAAGCAACGGGCCACTCAAGTCACTTAAGTGTATAGAATTCCAGTACATTCCTGCACACATAAGCTATGGAAGGGCACCGAACGTTAATCTGGTAATCGTTAGCCAATATTCGATTATGAGTTTATGTTTCTCTCTTGCATACAGTTATTTGTGTGTACGTTGGTGGCTGATCAGGCCTATCCTGGCATAAAACAATGGTCCGCTCACGATGCCCCTAATTGTGGGTGGTGGACGCGGTAGGGTTTGTCGCGTTTTCTGTCTATTACATGCTTCTACTGCCCGAGTTCGCTGCACATCCTCAAAAAGTGAGAGCCGTGAAAGTGGTTTTGCGCCGGAGAGTGCGGTCGTTTGCGAGGCAGTCTCAGCTGTTCAGGTCAAGATCTTTGTTAGCTGATCTTTATAACGCTCGAGAGGGGCACCACGAGGCCTGTTGGCAGTACTTTGATCACCGTATAAAATTGGAGAGGGAGTCTGCTATTACTTTTCGTTAAAAATGTCCAATCCATCTGAGTTGAAGACTGATGATGAGATCTTCATTGCTGTGCATTTTTGCTCTTACTGAGACTATAATTTTGGATACATAATCATCCCAAAATCTGGTAATAGTGTGGCAGGTAATACAGGTCGATACATGTAGGGTACCAATGTCTGGTTATTATAGTCGTTTGAGCTAAAGCCTTTGAGATCTTACTTCATTCCTTCGTCATAATGTTTTCTCTGTTCTTCATACTCTTCAAGGCGACATTGAAAATTCGGACATAAATATTATCTCTAAAACCAACAATGTTAACAAGCTAACACGTCGAAATTAGCAGTCATTCCTAACGGAAACGAACGATGCGGCTAACTACGAGATCAGTATACAATTATTTCCACTCTCGAGATACAGATAAAACCGGCAGTGACAATCTTTAAATACTATCCTACAGAAATTCACCATTTCAAAAACAATCCCGGAAGATGTACTACGGGACCCACGCTCAAGTCTCACGGTGTGAAATCCGTTATAAACTGAATCATTTTGGCCAATTCCACCAAGCACTTCGTCTAGTTCCATTAAAGCGCTGCACTCGACAGTCTTTTGAAGCGTGTTAGAATGCCTCCAAACTGGACATGAGAAGATAGAATGGGCCCAACTTCATGTTCTGCCATACGCACCCGCCTTTCTGCCTGATATTTTTACGTTCTTTTCGATGCTTGATGTTGGGAACCCAATTCTTTTTTGAGAATCCTCACGTTACACATAGAGAATAACACAAAAATAAAAAACGTTCGTATGACGCTCACGTGGTTCGCAGAGACATTGCAACACTACGACCTATTCCTTATATTAGACGCTTTTAGTGGTCCGATATAAATAGGAAGTAGAGAGCAAGATAAAGACGAAAATGCCACCATACATCATACTCGGAATGGTGAGGATGACCAGCTTATTATTCAAACAGTGGTGTATCTGTCATTCTGATTAGTTTTTGTAACAGTTTTTCTGTAATCAACAAAAATGATGAGCTGGTCACTGCTATTCACTTCAGAAATACCAGTTTAGAAAGTTGAGTATTTCAAGACAAATTATCACCTAATATATGTGGTCCACAGACATATGGTAACACTCGATTTACTCCGTAAGTGCTGATCGTAGTGAGCACTTCAATGCAAAATTTCTTTCAACATTTTGATTCTGAGATAACCATATTAATACCAATAGTTTTGAATAACATTAGTAATGAATAACTGACTATCTGTTAACGACACAACTGCTGAGTTCAGGCATATCCTTCTCAACTTTCGACATTACTTTCTTCTTTTTACCGTCCTTAATATATTTATATAACACTGGCCATTTACAAGAACTAAGGAATTTCATTTCACTGATGTGAGTTTATTACGTCATCAGTTATGCTGTATTTTTACATAAGTTCGAAGCTTTTCTCGGAGTTGAGATGGTGGCAGAGTTTCCGATCGCCGAAATATCGTGTGAAAACATCCTGCTCACTCAGCTAGTGACGCTAGAAGACTAAATTAATTAAGTTATATATTTATTAACTGAAGAGGATGTAAGTTACGTAGTCCTATCTTAGTATTAAGATCATTACTGAGAACAAATTTGCGAAAACAGGGAATAATAAAGTGAAATATTAAATCTGAAAACCTTACTTAAAATGGTTAAACATATCACCAGAGGAATGAAACAGTATATTTGGTGAGGGATAATTAAGGGTGGGGAGGGGGGGGAGGAGACAGTATGGAAGAAATTGGTTAATGGACGCCATTAATATAGAACGATGATGTTATAAAGAACAGGGAAGCCTAAAAGAAAACTGAATCAATCCTCGTAGGCGATAAAGCCCATTAATGGTTAATGTGTGACCTGTGAAAGTTAGATGTCGGTTGAATAGCCTATTACGAATTCTAAAACGTCATAAAGATAGGCTAAGTACTAATTGTTAATCTTAATAGAGTTGTAAGGCTGTAATTAAATTTTAATATTAATGTGTCAAAGAAAGCTTCGATGAGTCATTTAAGAGAAGCACACTAGATAATTAATTAACAGTATTGAGATTGCGATTTCAGATGTTAAAGCGTTCTTCATACCCGACATTAGAGGCCACACAGAAAAAATTAATAACTGGCTGATAACTGGAAAATGGAAAAAAGGTAAAAATAAAATCAAATAAGATTACGTAAGCATGTATATGTACAGGAGTCACATGTATTAATAGCGTGATTTATAAATTTCACTTATGGCGATAACCGACGTACGGATGCAGAAACAAAACGCTTACACGTGGAATATAAAGTTTCCTTACTGAAAACTATAACAGAAGTCACCTATAAAATATGAAGTCTCTAGTAAAAACCATACGTTACTTCAAGATCCGTAAATAAGCTGAAAGTTGCAGAATTATCAATGTTCACTATAACAACCGTCGCTTCACTTTCAGCTGGTTGTGACAACAGCGTCGTTAGTTACTGCTCCATCTCTCTGTGAATAACGCTAGGGTGAGCTGATTTCGTATGCAGTACAAGATTCGAGTAGGTGATTACCAAACGTCTAGTGAAAGAGCGGAAAGATCTAAAATTCGATTCCGACGCCTCTCCAATTTCAATGCGACATCGCCTTAATGCAGTGATCCAATATGGTTGACGGTAGGGTCATTATCATATTCATGCTGGTTACCATAAATTAAATTAACTAGGGCTATCAAGCTTCTTGAGCACAGAATAGCAATAGATATAACAGATGAGATGTAGCGATTATCACGGCTTCCAATATTTTTCAGGTTTTTATTTTATTTTCGTTGTAGTTTATGCTATCGATTACCTTGTTTTTATCTCATCTGACTAATTTACTTTCTTAATAAACTGCTTTTCTCTTTCTTTTCTACTAAACACAGGTGCCTATAAAGTTTATGATGTATGCGTAAGCTTTAGACGTTTAAATTTTCAGAGTGTCAGGTTGCAGCTTTCAAAATCTCATAAAGTCTTCAGACGAGGAATAAATGTAACAGCAACATAAAAAAAGCAACTCGTTTTAATGTGTATAAAGAGGTAAAAAAATTTCTTCGTGCGTTATATTTAATTTCCTTGCACAAAACATAAAAACAACGCTAAAAACATGACTTACGCCCAAGATGCAGTTTCTATTTTGTTACTATTAACGCCGAAAAGGAACTTTAATATTGCACTTTTCGGAGAAAATAAAACACCTTTCGAACGCGTAAAGGGAGTAAAAGTAGTATTGATGGCAAAGTATATGGTTCTTTCTGAATCATGGTATCTTATAGCTGAACGTTACTAACTATGGTTGAAAACTTTTAATCTCTCGTTATTGACATTATCGGTCTTAAACATATTGTAATGCTAGGTTCCAAGCCCAGGAGACCTTTGTACGGGATCAGAGAAAAGATATTTGTTCTATCCTAATCTATTTTAAAACGAAATACAGATTTTGACAGTATACTAAGAACAATTTCAGTTGCACAAAACCTAACCACTTTTCTCTGTAAGATCATTGAGAGATTTAGAAACTATACAACTTCAGCTCAGAAAACCATTTGGGGAAGCGAGTCGTAGTTAATAATTACGTACACTCGGAAAAACTGCGTACTGATTTTCACCTGGTCCTCCCCTCTCCCTGGAGTCAAGTAAGTCTTTTTTCTCTATGTATCCACCCGCAGGCATTATCAAATGATATTTATTGCTCCCGCTCGGGTGATGATGTGTCGTCTCGCTTCTCGGCGATCATATAGCAGAGTTCAGTTTTTGTGAAATGACGCTGGTCAGGCACTGAATAAAATCACTTGACGTTCACTGCAGATTCCGTATGTGACGTTTGTTGCAGTGAGCGTTATATTGTCACGAGTTTGCTGCCTCCGAATTACCGGTGGCTTGTCGCTGCGAAAGAAGTGGTGACTCGACCAAACAGAATGATCTTCGTGGTTTGTCAGACTAGTTAAATGAGTAAACAGTGGACAGAGAAAACCAAGTGGGGCATTTGATACTGAATAAATTGAATGTGGGAAAAAATAAAATTCTTAACGAGCGGTAACGCTCGGGCCTCGCATTGGTAAGGAAAAGGGTCAAATACCGACTGGCTTCCAGATTTCGGTTCTCCACGGTTTCCTAAAATTACTCCAGGTGAATGCGGGATGGTTCCTTCAAAAGGTCATGGATAAATTCCTTCCTGTTTCTTGCAAGTAGTCTTTTACCACCTCTAGTGACCTCAATGTGGATAAGGTGTAAAACTATGAAAAATGCATATTTTTGTCTTCTTTTCACGGTTAACACTTTTTGACAATAGAGTCCTTAGAGGTGAATATATTTCACGACTGAGTGAGTAAAAGGGAATGGGTTTCCTGTGTAATAACCAATCAAGCTTGAACCTGATCGCATTCGGGAGGACGTGGGTTCGAATCCCCGTCTGGGCATCCAGATTTGGGTTTTCCATGGTTTCCCCCAATCACTCAAGACGAATGCCGGGATGTTTCCTTCAAAAAGGCCATGGCCGAATCCCTTCCCGCTCCTTGGACCAGTTCCATCCCGCCTCTAATGACCTTAGCCGTAAACAAGGCGTAAAGCAATAAGTAAAAATATATTTAAAAAAATTAACCTGAAGTGAATCCTGGAAAAACAAGTTATGGATAGACTTTCCGGGATTTCAATCTGTATCCTCCAGAACAAATTTATTGATTCCAAAAGATATTATAATGCTTAATCGCTGGGTAACGAAGCAACGTATATGATAAAGTAAGTAACTTTAATGTTTACAATTTCTGTAGAGAATAACAAACCAGGTGGGGAGCCAGCTGATGGAGACATGATTATGTGGAGGACAAATAAGAAAGTCACAAATCCTGTTTCATCATATTTATATCTGTTATAATCATACTCTTCACACAGAAGTAGTCCTCCAAATGCAAGGTAAACTGACATCTGATCTGACCGGTTTCGTTGAAAGGCTATCTCAGTGTCCTTGTGCCAACCGAAAGTAGCTGCAATAAAATTTCAAGCTGACTCAATTAAAGAAAATGTTTATGTTCATTTTGATACCATGAACATACATAGACGTCGAACTATACATGCTATCACATTTAACACTGGTACCAACAGTGACTCATTGAAAACTAATACTGTTAAACTTGACTACAAACGCGTTAAACAACACACTGGTGTTAACTATTACATCATGGAACAAGTCACGAATTATTATTTTATAATATTGTTTTGATCTGATTATCTCAAGGACGCCAGTTCGAACCCGCTCCTGCCAGTCAGATTTGATTTGTCATGGTTTCTTTACATTACTTCAGATTAATGCCGGTGTTGTTCTAACCTAAGACAATTGCCGCATTCCTTCCCATTTTTCCCCACTATCCTCTCCCGGCTGTAGTGATCTCAAAGCCTAAGAGCCGTAAAGCTGATATATTATTTAATATGTGTGACTGGACCCTATCAGATCACGAAAAGCCTTTATTCTCTTTGTAAGTTCCAAGGTATCTCTCATTTTTATCCTATTGATTTTCCTCCTTTCTTCAGACCACTTTGTCCCCAACCTCTTAGTGGCTTCATTCTTTGGCAGAACTTTCCATTCATTAATTTTTTGGTCTGTGTACGTTTCTGTCCAAAATTTATAATCGATTTTTGGCAGCTTTTTCTAGATTGTTTTCTGACTTGCTGGATCGAAAAACTTTGATGTTCTCATCTCTTTCTGATAACTGGTGCGAGATTCGACAGTGTTTCCGTTGTTTTCTGGCCTGCTACATTCTTCTTTCAGGAAGTTTTCCAAGTCTTTTCTGTGGAGTGTAAGGTTTTCACTTGCATGCAGGGCGTTATGTTTAGTGACAGTATTGTAGTGCCTCACTTTTGTATTTATGGACAAATATTTTTTGTTGTAGATGTTGTCGATTTTCATAAGTTTTTGTATGAGAATTTTCTGTTCTATTTTCTCTTCCCCCGTGGGTTCGAGGATTTTGTAAAAAGTTCTTTAAGTGTGGAACCTTCTTGATTTGTCTATATTTTGTGATCAATTTTCGAGTGGAGAGTTTTGAGCAGTTGAATTTTTTTAATGTTATTTTTAGGTTGCTAGGTTTTTTTTTTATTCACATATATCTTTGTCCAGAACACGGTTGAAGAGGATTTTAGTTAGACCTTCACCCTGTCGAACACCAGTCTTATTTGAAACTGTTCAGATACATCGCCCATAAATTTCACTTTGGAGATTGTGTTGATGAGTGTTTGCTCGATGAGACTTAGGGTTTCTGAGTCGACTCCTGGTTCATCGATTTATTTTTTGTTACGAGCCATTTATCTCCCTTGATATCTAACCTAAATCGATAAATGATGTATGTTTTTAAAGGTCTCCCCTTCAGTAACATCATATTTTAAGAAAGAAATTTTTCGGAATTCGACCCTTGGAAGAAATATTAACTATCAAGGTCACGGGTATCAGACAGTTCAGAGCCAATCCGCTAGGCTCCGCTGGCATCGCATCACCACATATCACAGAGATGTGGATATACTGTGTTTGGTTGTGCTTCTATTTCGGTAACACTTCGGTTTCCGGCAAGAGATAGCATTGGGTGTTTACGTCGAAGTAGACGATAACATACAACAGTTAAAATGAGAAAGATATTATTACCAACGTGCCTGTTCTTCTTTAAACCGGCTACAACCCATCAACCTCGCTAGTCATTGAATTTTACTGGCGAAATTTTCGCACGGATCAGTGTTTTACTACATTCGCTACATAAACATTTTACTCACGAAATTTTTTCAAGGTTCATAAACAAGTTATATATCGATATAATCTTTGTTTACCACTATTTACAGTTGTAACAAATTTACACTACTGATATATACAGAGACTAAATTTTATCTTCCATCATGTAAGTCAAGCTCATCTCTGGTCGACTGTTGAGGCGTCGGTTCCTCATATTTCAGATTCTGCAGTTTGTGCCACCCGGACACAGCATTACACGGCTTTGTTACAGCAGGTGCCGTACAGCCCGAGGCGACACCGACGCCTGTGCGTCCCACGATTCGACACAAGTTTCATTCGGTCCCTTGTAATTGTAGCTCGGCCATTTTGAATCGTGACCGGGATGTTTTCGCTTTGATATGCGCCCTGCCGCGTGCGGTTATCGAATTTCCTGTTTCGTCTCATAAAGCATTCCGTGTCGGCACGGCCGGTTCATTTGGACGCGTCAGCGTGCTGAATGACAAGTCGCCCGGCGCGACGGTTAAAACAGGGAGAGCGAATACCAGCGAAGCGCTGTTGCCAACGAGGATTGTCACCAGAAGCTGGGGAAGCCGCTCCCGAAAACTGAAATCCTGTCCACACTCTGACATCTACCACGCGTCAACGTAGTTTCACTATGCATAATTATGTTCTGTACCAATTTTTCGTAATCGTCTGCAACAGTGTTTCCCAACAGATGCTATACCGCCCACCGGTGGCTGTTGAAGAGATCGTAAGGAGCGTTTCAATTCCAAGTCAAATTTACGGACCGCCCCCCTGCTTTCCAGTATCATATCCGGCAATATGGGCTGCATCAAAGAATTTTTTATTATTTTATTTATTTATTTATTTATTTTATTATTTTTTGCATTTCTATGATCATAATTAGCCGAGAGAGGATTTAGCACAGTCAGTAATTTACTAACTAATAACTTTGTCAATAGTGGAACGCGGCGATTAAGATGACAAATAAGGCACCAAATTTAAAAGAGAACAAAAAACTAGTTACATTAAACGGAGCTCAGTCCTCTAATCGGTAACATTATTTTCTTCAAAATATGTATTTGCTAATCAAATCGAAACCATACACCAATATTATTGTTATCTTAATATGGTAATTGTTTTTATATATATAATAGAGAAAACTTCACTGTTTAACAACCTAGATTAGGAGCCAAAAAAGTTGAAGCACTATGGGTTAGATTATTTATTACAAGCAGGGGAGTTGGTGTGTTTTTCTCTGAAAAAGCTGTTGTGGGTAAACTTTTTCGATAAAGGAGTGGTGAGTAATTTTATTTCAGAAAAGGGCCGGTGTTCTACAACAATCTAGGAAGATTTACAATTTCAGTGTCAGATATATAAATTTTACAAACAGAAATCCGCAACACGAAGTAGCACAAAGCGTTTCGGTACTCGGCCAGAAGACAACAATAAGTTTCCTTCCTTGGGATGGTTCACATCAATGATTGCTGACAGGATCTTGAGGCTCGGAAGAGACGCAGTAAAACTTGTAAGTACGAAATTTATTTTCTTCACATTCAACAACATAGAAGAAATCGGCCAAGTGCGAGTCGAACCTTGCGTAATTGGAGCTCTGTTCTGTAATGACCTGCGCAGATACAAATATTGTGAGTCAAAACAGCAGTCGCTAGGAGCAAAAATTTGTGCCTGAGATTTTTTATTTTTTTTTTTTTCTGACTCCTGTTCCCTTTCTACCTTGGGTACGCCATCATACTGTTCTCTCCGCTGGAGAAATTCGTTAAATTCTATCAATCTGTTCCAACCATCATTATTCACTACCATTTGACACAATATTATATATGGTGTTTAACGCAATTTAGAGATTTTATTTTAGGGTAACTGCTGTTTAAATGCAGGATGTGGTCACTACTGGAAAAAAAATCCTAATACGTTAAGTGATAGTGCTTTTGAGGTAAATTTACTGACAAAAATTGCTTAAAATTCACTCATCTTTGTGTTTCAATGAAGAGAATTAAAAAAAAAACTTAGTCCTCTGCTTGATAAACTCTGGTTACTCAATGATAAAAAAGAACTCACCTTTATTTGTACAGGAGCCATGTAGAATATAAATTTTTGTAATACCGTATTTGATAAAGGATCAACAAAATGCATAACCTGCACCAATTTGAAATCTGCAGTTTATTCCGTTTTGAGATGGATACCTGTGACAAATGGATAGGCTGTGGGGTGAAAACAATAAATTATGGTTCCTTTCAGGTATAGAATCCAAAAACTAATTGAAACTAACCACATGTTTGTTTTAAAAAGTGTTTGATTCATACTCTGAAGTTTTCTCAAATTCCGACGTCATGAAAAAGTGTCAAAGAATTTTTAAAACTAGCTCAGTAGTGTCGCTAGAGTTTATCTGTAGACCGACACAAAATTCAGCTTTATTGTGCCTTGCTAAGAGCTTTTTTTTTTTAAGAAAAATAAGTCGTTGCATTTGTTATGGATGACGAACGATTGAAGAACATAAATTTCATTATTTCCTGTACGCGTGTGAATCTGGTTTAATGGTGATTCTCACTGATTAGAACTTTCACTTTCCATTTTATTCACATTTATGTACAACCAATCAGATTTATACACTACGATACACTATTTCTCAATAACACTACAAGTATGCGTGTGCCGCTGTCAATGCCAGACTATTTCATTGTCACGTTCTCGAGCGGAGGCGGCCACCGACCCAGCTGTCCAGAATTCTCCCCTGTTGCCTACCCTCACAGCAGACAATATTTATTCTTAAGTCACCTAAACAAAATATTTCGGTCGTGATACTAAAAAGCAGAAACCTAACCGAGGAAACGAAACTAAGAATCTACCGTTCAGTCATATTACCAGCACTACTTCATGGATGCCAAGTATGGGGCACCGCATCAAAAACAAACATAGGAATCATACAACGAGTTCAGAACAGATGTTTAAAAACGATACTAAATTTACCAAGTTATGCCCCAACAGAAGAAATCCATACGCAAACGTCTCCAAGAAAAATTGTCGACGAAATCAGAAGAGTAACCAAAGACTTTTACAACATAATTGATGAACACAGACAAAAAGAAAACAGACTCAACAACCTAGGAAGACTACAACCAAAGCCATGGTACAGATATAAAGTACCAAGAAGCATCCTAACCCAACAGTCTAATAGTGCAGAAGAACCCAGTTGGGGTTTAAAATAAGGTCAATAGACCACAGCCATAATAATAACAGAGTAATAATAAAAGAGTGCCCCCAAACAAAACCTAACCTGACACAGTAAATTAGGCTACATACGCGGCGGTATTTTAACAACATTAGATAAAAAAAAACTTCGGCCGTGATACAAAATTATTCATAGTTTTACATAGCTCTTATACAGATATCTACGTCACAATCTCGTACCATTAAAATCGTTAAATGTTTAAATATTTCAATAATTCTTCGCCTTGCATAATCCAGTTCCAATTGCGGTCATTAAAGAAGATACGCACGAATTATTATCTACCAACTGCATTCTGCAAAGAATTAAATGTCTTTTCGGGAGATATCGTAACTGAAAAGTACACGATTATTTAGTGTAGTCACCAATATTACATATTTGGGTTTTTAGAGTAGTGATCAATCGTTCCTGACGTTTCAAGCGTTTTTATCAGATGTAAAGTTTTTATCGTTAAACTCTCTTCCCACACTATACTTACCAGTTCACAAAAGAGTCAACGGATAATTATTTATTGCAACAGATCAACGAATATATCGAAAAAGCAAGGGCTCGCGATTGGTTACAAAAGTGTGTGAGTGCGGAAGGTGGTCTATCTTGTCATCTTCCAGTCTGGCGGTGAAAGTGAATCTCTGGTTGAATGGACACATCATCACTGGAAATACTTAGCTCTGAGCTGCTACGGCTGACGGCCTTCGCCCACGGCAGCAGCCAATCAACTTACAGAGTTCCGGAACAGACTCTTAGAGGTGATCTCACCGATTGTGGCAGTCAAAGATATCGGTGCAAGGTCATGTGAACGTGAACTAGTATTCGTTCAATGACGAGGGAAAAACATCCAGCAGCAGTCTTAAGTTAATTACATTGCCACACGGAAATTTAAATTAGCGCTGATGATGTGAGAAATAGCAGCAAACACGTGATATCATGAGATTCGCTGAAATATTATCCGATAATTTAACAGCGTTGGTGGAAAATTGTACTTAAATTGACTATGTAACAGCGTAGAATAAACCATACCATAAAATTTAAAGTCAAGAGAATTCACAGTTTGATCGTTCACCTGGAGGGCCCACATATAATGCTGTTAGTCCGTATAGACTACAATTAGCAAGTTCTCTTAGACTAGTTATCTCGAGATCATTTAAGAGACAAACAAACTAAAACTGAAAATCATTTTCAGGCAAGACTATGATCAGTCCATTTCTGGCAGCTTTCCTTAACACTTGTAAGTTAGAATACACAAAATCACATTAGTGAAATGATATAGCTGAAAGCGTAGGTATATTGAATATTCCTTCAGTCAACAACCGTAAGTGGATTCGCAAATCAAGGTTATTTGTAACTGAATATTATGAAGGGAGAAATTTATTTGCGATGTCAGAAAATGGTAGTAAGGGAAGTAAGAACTTTGGCCGATTGCTTAGAAATTCAGCGCGATCTGGATGTTATTTTGGCTTGGTGCGCTGAGTGGCAACTTACTCTAAACTGTAAAAAGTGCAAGACAATGAGCATAACTAACAAAAAGAATCCGATTGTTCAGAAATACGAGTTAAACAATACAGTTATTGATATGGTCGATTCTATTAAATATTTGGGAGTAACAGTACAAAGGCACATGAAATGGGACATACACATTAATTCTTTAGTAGGTAGAGCAAATTCTAGGCTGCGATTCATAGGTAGAATCTTGAAAAATTGTAATGAACAAACAAAGGAGATAGCGTACAAATCTCTTGTGCGTCCACATTTGGATTATTGTTGTGCCATTTGGGACCCGTTTCGTAAGGGATTGATCGAAAGTATAGAGAAAGTACAGAGAAGAGCCGCTCGATTCGTGACCGCTTGCTACAGTCCTTATGAAAGCGTCACAGAACTGATTAGTAGATTAGGTTGGGAGTCTCTGGTAGATAGACGACACACGTTTCGTTTAAACTTATTGGAAAACATGCGTACTCCAACTTTCACTCATGAGTGTAGTGAAATACTTCTTCCACCAACCTATTTGAGTCGGAAGGACAGGAAAGATTAGAGAAATAAGGTGCCGGACTGATTCTTACATGAATTGTTTTTTCCCTCGTACCATTAGGGATTGGAATGCACAGCAAAGAGATTAGCTTTGGTGCTGAGCACCCTCTGCCACCCACAATTTTGTGAATTGCAGAGTATATATGTAGATGTAGATGTAGATATCTAAATGTTGGTCGTATGCATCTGTTCTATTTTTATTTTATTTCGCTTCTTCTATGTCAGACGACTCATCAGGATTTTATATTTTGGTATCACAGTATTAATATTTTAGTTTCTTACTTCTTCAAAAGTTAATTTCTTTTTTAAAACTATAAATTCTACTTACATATTTATTCAGTTAGAAATTTTTATTCTAGTTGTTTATCGATTTTTGTAAACTAGTTATCCTGCGGTGGTTTAGGATTTTTCACGCTCTCTACTGACCTGACTTATGTTTCCGTTTTTGTTGTGGTTGTTTTCGTATCGTTGCGAGCGAGTGTTTCTGTTTAGCTGCCGTCTTGTCTGTGCGTGTTGCTCGATCGAGTTTGAAAATATTTACCTCCAAGTTTGTTTTGACTGTGTGCGCCCGTGTTGATACACTGTCGTATGTAACCGTGCTTCTCTGTGTTTCGATCGGCTAGGTTTGTGTATTAGTCTAATATATGCGTTCTCGTTAAGCTATCTCGATGACATAATTACCTTTAATTAGTGCCAGTAATTTGTTGTTAT